>OY660887.1:12815000-14015000 GCA_962446985.1 Xyrichtys novacula | reverse complement strand
CAGGAGGCCTAGCTGCTGTCATGGACTGTCTAAATGACATTAACTGTTGGATGGCACAAAATTTGCTTCAGCTAAATTATTCAAAATCTGAAATAATTCTCTGTAGCATACAAAACTCCCCCCTCATACAGTCTTGTCTTGGTCCACATTCAGTAATCATCAAACCCAACAGCCAGAAATCTGGGAGTAACCTTCGATTCAGACCTCACCTTCTCCACCCATATCAACAAGACTGTTCAGTCCTGTTTCCTTCACCTGCGTTCCATTGCAAAGATTAAACAGATACTCACCCCACCAGATCTCCAAAAGATAATCCACACCTTCATTTTCTCAAGACTGGACTATTGTAACTCTCTCCTCCCTGGTTTAAACAAGAAATCACTCTCCCACCTCCAACTAGTTCAGAATGCAGCAGCTAGGCTCTTAACTGGTTTTAGCAGATAGCATCACATCACTCCAATTTTAGCCTCCCTTCACTGGCTTCCTGTCAGTTTTAGAATTGATTTTAAGATTTTATTGATTACTTTTAAAGCGCTTAAAGGACTCGCTCCGAGCTACATTTCAGAGCTTTTAATACCTTATGAACCAACTCGCAGCCTCAGATCCTCTAGCGAAGGCCTCCTAGTCATTCCAAAGTCGAGGCTCAAAACTAAAGGTGATAGTGCTTCCTCCATCAGAGCTCCTCGACTTTGGAATGACCTGCCAGAGGAGATAAGGCGTGCAGAGACAGTCGCTTCTTTTAAGTCAAATTAAAAAACTTACCTTTACAGACTTGCTTTTATGTCATGCCGCCTTTTACCTTTTTTCTCATTTTTCTTTTATCTCTTTTACCTCTGTCTTATTTCGACTTGCTATCCTTTTAGCCTTTGTTTTACTTATAATCTTTTCTTATTTTACCTCTTAGGTCCTTTATTGATTTTAATGTTTTCTTTTTTTTCTATTTTTATTATTCCATTTTATCATTCATATTACCATCATTATTATTTTATTATGATTATATTATCATTATTAATATCCTCTTTTATACTGACTATCCTGTTTCCTCCTTTCTGCCCTCCTTTTCTATTTCATTCTTCTTACCTATTTTACGTTTTTACTTTGGTCCTCATGGTCTCATTTTATGTTGTAGGGTTCTTGTATTGCCTGGGTGTATTGCCTGGGCTTTTGTTTTTATTTGCTTTTATTTTCATGTGCTGATGTTCTGTGCTTGCAACTGTTGTCAAAGCACTTTGTAAACATCTGTTCTTAAAAGGTGCTATATAAATAAAGTTATTATTATTATTATTATTATTAAAGTTCAGTCAGGACCACTTTGGCAAAGGGTTATACTGTATTGGTTTGTATCTGGAAGAACTCTAAGCTGATATAGGCTAGTGTTAAGATCAACTGATGTACTGTGGGCTTAGCTTGACTTCGTGGCCTGACTGAACTACCACTATGCTCTGTTTATGTGTCAGCTGTCTTATTTCAACAATGTAGAAATGCACACTATTGCACACTACTATGGTACTTTACTTTGAAATTTGTAGTTTACAGTTACAGTTGTTTAGTTGTATCAAATTAAATGGTATAGCAGGGTCTGTTGAAACAAAGTAAGGTAGTGTATTGTACCATTTAGTCCTTTTTTATGAATAGTACTTGTTATCATAATGTTGTATAATACCATGATGTTTTACTGTGCAGCATTTCCCACTTGTACACACAGTTTATTGTATATTGAACAGTTGTATTTCTGGTGACAAATGTGTATCAACCTTTGTCTTTTCACTGCGCTGCTTTAGTTCAACCTTTTGTAACATATAAACCCCGTCTGAGTTTTACCTCCATTTTTAATCTGACATCAGTGCACCTTCTGATCATGACTTCTGTCCTATCAAATATTGTACTTATGGCATTTCTTTTTTGAACGTGTTGTTACTGTGAGTGCTTTGACACACAGCAGGTCAGTGTTGAACTCTGTTTTGTTAAAAAAAGGACAAGTTGAGTTGAAATGGGTCTTTAAATTTTCAAATCACTGCACAAATCATGAACGTGCTGCAGCATTTGTTGTGCTGTTGTCACACAGACCAACTTTTCTCTTAGCATACCATGTGTCCCTGGCGGGAGTCCACCAAGGCTGCAATGACTGCACTCTCACAGCCATAAATATGTATTCTTTTTCCCAGCAGTCCACTGGACTGTGACCACCGCCTGAATAAGAGGATAAGTGGGGATGTGGCAGCAGATGAGATGCATTCATTTCCATATGAGCTGTGATTGTGACTGGCGGAAGAGGGTTTGAACCAACATAGTTTTACTTTACAGAAAATGAGAACACATCATCATACAAGCTTTGTACGTTTCTGCCATGATCCTATTCCTGTTTTTGTCATTTTATGATAATTCTGTCAGCTCCAGAAACAGCCAACAAGTGAACCTTTACACACATTTTCACATAAATCTGCTGTTTCAGTTAGTCATATTACCATTCAAATAACAGCCCGTTTACTACCATTAACTACTATGTATTGAGTAAAGCACACATACGGGATTGTTTCCTTAAACATTATCATTTGATGACTTTCTTCATTGAACTAACTCCTTTAGAGTCTATGAAAATGTAAAGACTAAGAGGGAAAATGTCCAACAGCTCTACAGAGCTTTATGTTAGGTGTCACAGTTAATCTTCACTTTTGTTTATATAAAATAAATATAAAACTATTTTACTTTTTTCTGTTCTTCAACTCATTTGGCTCTTGTAATATAGGGCTGTCACAATATACCCATTTGATGATAACTATCTTATTTTGAAAAAGGAAAGAAATGTTTGTACTGAGTTATAAATAAGCATACAGAAATACTGCGCCTATCATAGGGGATGGTCATGGTTTGTTATTAGAGGGAAGATGAAAAAGTAGGAGGAACTGCAGCTAGTAGTTTGCAAGCTAGCAGCTCTCTGTAACATGGTTAGAAACTTGAAAAACTGATGTTAAAAATTTACAAAGAGAAACAAAGAGAAACTGATAAAAATAATCATTTGTACTCTCTCATTGTTCTTTTTGCTGTTTTCATTCTGCAATGCAATGTTTTCATTTTTACAATACAATAAATATGACAAACTAAATACAAATACTTATTTACATTATATGCAGCATGTAGCAACTAAAAGCAAAACAAGGTGGGCTGTTTTTAATAAATTTCAAATAAAAAACCGTTGTGAAATTATTATGAATTTTTATGGCTATATGATTTTGAGGTAAAAATGTGTTTTTCATGATATGATGACTACAAAACAAGTTTAAGCACAGATTACTTGAAAACTTTTTAATAGTTAGGGCCAGGAGAAAATGCACAGAGGCACTATCCGGTTTGTTAGGGGCCAATGCCTTGGTACAAGCCATTGAAGTCGATGGGACAAACCAAAAAAGAAGAGCAACTGTTGGAGTTTTTTAAACGTATACAGCCCCTAAATCCTTTTTTTTTTTTTTTTAAATTAATACATACTTGAAAAAGGAATGCTCCTTACTTATAATATCATAATGTAACTAGAATCAATAATACTAGTAGCATTAATAGTACTAATAGCAATACTTGTACTAATGTTTTATTTTTATGGTGACTTTGAGTCCACTCAATATTATGACTGTTTGTACTCTATAAGCATGCTGTATTATGATGACAATAATATATACTCACTGAGCAAAATGATGGTACACAGCAGGATGGCAATAAGAGCTCCGGTGCTGAGTCCAGGTGAGCTGCTCAGAGCCTCAGCGTTACACACTTCCATGTTGCCTTCACGGTCACAGGTGCACACACGCACCGTCAGGGTACCTGTGCTGCTCTGCATGGGATAGTCTCCATCCGTGATCACCACAGGGACCAGATAGATGCTCTGGTGGAGTCGACTGTAGCTGGCTCGACGTGTCATGATGCCTGCTGTGTTATCTGAGCGTGGAAAAGTATGTTTGTGATACGGCCATTTATAAAGACAAGACCAACAGTTAGAATCAAAGTAAAAAACAAACACGCATGGCTCTTCAATAGCTATCAGTAAATGAATGGCTATGTCTTCTTCTGTTCAGTCCCTGTCTGACAGTCACACAGTCGATATGACACTATTTAGTGAGACCTTAGCTACAGAAGCCATATGAGGAGCTGGATAACGGAACAAAAAATTAGACACCCTGTCTCTGGAACTTTCTGCCATCTCCCAGTGTTCAACTGTTTTACATAAGTTTGAATCTGTTTAAACAACTACTAAACAACCCCTTGTTTGATTTGATTTTTTTTTTCATATCCTTCATTTGTGCATGTCTTCCTTTATAATCTGTAAGCCATGTATTTTTGTGAGATATATATATATTAAGGCTGTCAAAGTTAACGCGTTATTGTCGCGTTAACTCAAGTGACTTTTATCGCCATTAATTTTTTTGACGCACGATTAACGCAAGCCTTAGCCTGGCTTGACCCCCCCCCCCCCCCCCCCGCCTCAAGCAAACAACACTGAATGTGCAAGGTAAACAGATGGAGAGCTCTACTAAACGCAAACTTGAAACAGAAATCGCTAAATGGGTGGCTACCGCTTATCGGCCAATTAGCATTGTGCAGGACGTTGGTCTGCGTGAAATCATACGGATCGCATCCAATGACTGGACATATGAATTACCTTGAAGGACCACCATTACCACGAAAATCCACGATCTGTTCTCATGTTGATTCTCATGTTGATAAAAGTATAACAATTTAAAAAAGATCAATTTAGAATGGATCAAAAATATGCGATCAATTTGCGATTAATCATGATTAATTATGATCACAATTCGATTAATCCTGATTAAATATTTTAATCGATTGACAACCCTAATATATATATATGTACACTACAGGCCAAAGGTTTGGAAGCAAGGCCATTACAGGCCGAACAGTTGGGAGTAACTTCAAGTTTTTGTTCACAATGCTTTTTTTTCAATCCAGCATAAGTTTTATGTATTTTGGGATGTATTTACTCAGATGTTGCTTTCATGGAAATGCACCATTTTACTCCATTTACCTTTAGATATACATTGATGTTAACAGACCATTGCTAAATATATGTCAGCAAAAGGTAATAAGGGCTTAGTTTAAGGGTTGAAAACATTTGCAATAGTCACAACTTCAGTGCAAAAGCAAAAAAACAAATCACAGTTGGATTATTCAGACTACAAAAGCAGAGGATGAACATAGTATTGTCACCAGTAAGAGAGACCGTGAAAGACGGCACCACAAATAAGGAAGGAAATCAACATGACAAGGTCGAAACACATATTTCTGTCAACCGTGAAATGACGTTTGAGAAAGGCTGGTCTGAAGGGTTGTGTATCTGCAAAAAAACACCACTTCATCCACAGAACAAGAAAAGGAGATATGAGTGGGCAAAAGCTCACAAAGATTGGACTTGTGATGACTAGAAACAAGTTTGCACTGTTTGGTTCAAAACGCAGAGTCTATGTCCGCAGACAAACTGGTGAACGTCTGAAAGCACCATGGGCTCTATTTTCGTGCCTCGCCAGAGACATGGAGCACGCGCGGTGTAAGTCAGGTCCGCCGCGCCGACAAGGTGTTCCCAAGCACAATTTGGTATTTTGGTGAGCGGCGCAGCCCGACATAAGTATCCCCCCTCCCTAACTCAGCTCCTCCCAGCGGCGTAAGTCGTAGCGAGGGAGGAGAGAGGGTGTGGAGTGGGTTTAACACAGCCGAGACCTGTATTGACCAATAACATCAGCTCCTCTCCTCGCCTTTAAATCCGCCACCGGTGAGGCGTATTGCAATTTTCATGAAGTAGTCAAAGAGATCAAGAGATGTCTGAAGACAACAATGCCACACGATGGCGACAGAAGGCAGCTCCTCAACAAGTGTCGCTGTAAGCGCTGCAGAAGGTGTCCTTCACACTCTCTCATATGAGCACAGATGGATTTGGTGTGTGTAATGTTGGACCCACTGGTAAGACAAACACCCTTTTACACAAATAAAGACATTCGCATAAAGTTGCATATATTCAAACCTCACGTGACATAGGTGGGTTGTGCGCACAGCTCACAACATAAACTCCAAAAATGGCATTAAAATCGGAACCATCTGTGCGTGATGACGCATCGCGCTCCATGGCCTGGCTCTTTCTTTCATAGATGTTGGCATATAAAATAAATTTGGCTCAAAAAAATGAATATTATAATATCCGTATGTAGGCTGAAAGTAAATAACTCATCTGATCACTGAAACAAATCATCTGTTCAGCCGCCACAACAGCAGCTGCAGCAGGACGGGGAGAGGACACAGAGACATGTCCAGGTCGAGCTGCGCGAGAAATAAGAGGAAGAGGAAGAAAGAAAAGGAGGGAGACGAATTACATATCTTGTTCACTTCATCATGTGTGTCTATTTACTAGATATTTAATTTAATTTAATACGGTTTCAGCTGTGTTAATTCGGTCAGGTTGTGTGTCCAAACGCGTGCCAAACTCGCTCATCAGATCAGATATAGATCAGATATAGATCAGAATATATCTATATAGATCTAAATGTATGTGCTGACTCAGATTATTAGTTGTTGTTAATTGTTTATTGCACTGAAACGTGCCTGACACTGTGGAAACCTGCCGGTGAGGCATCGGTGACGTATATGCCGATACGCCACCAGTCTACCAAAATAACATTAGACCAGCTGCGCTCCGCCTACGCTGA
Organism: Xyrichtys novacula; assembly: GCA_962446985.1. Lineage (NCBI taxonomy): Eukaryota > Metazoa > Chordata > Actinopteri > Labriformes > Labridae > Xyrichtys > Xyrichtys novacula. Next base: position 14,008,299 of record OY660887.1, on the reverse strand, counting down.
AAGCTGAGCAGGTTTGAATCGGCGAGCTTTTAGCACACTTTATACGCCAGTGGCGAGCACGAAAATGTCACTGAGGCAGCTGATTCTGTCGACATCTCCCCCTGCCATGCCACCACGCCCAGCTTGGCGGATCTCGGTGCGCCTCAGTCCATGAAAATACCAAACTGCCTGTACGCCGGGCTCCGCCGGACGAAAACACAACTGCGTGGGGTCCGCCACCCTCCGCCGCCTCACCGGCGTACACGAAAATAGAGCCCCATGTGTTACACCCACAATTCAGCATGGAGGTGATAGTTCCATGGCATGGGGATGTTTTGCAGGTGATGGAGAAGGAGCTATGTTTGAAGTAAAAGGTATCATGAAAAAGGAACAGTACCACTCCATCCTCCAGCACCATGCTGTTCCATCTGGACTCAGACTTGTGGCTCATAAGTTTGTTTTGCAGCAAGACAATGACCCTAAGCACTCTGCCAAGCTCTGTCAGGGTTACCTAGACAAAAAAGAAGAGGAAGGTGTTCTTCAAAAGATGGTTTAGCCCCCTCAGTCTCTAGACCTTTCTCCAATTGCGGGATGAATTGGATCAATTGGTCAGAAAAACGCGTCCCACGAATCAGCAGTATCTTTTTAATGAACATAAAACAGCTTGGAATGCAATCCCTGGAACATACCTTAAAAAACTTGTGGAATGAATGCCTGGTATATGCCAAGCTGTTGTTAAAGCCAAAGGAGGTTACTTTAAAGAAAGCAAAGTCTAAGCAAGAAAAACTCAAATACCTAATAATTATTGTCAAAATGTCTTCTGATAAGTTCCTCTTTACACAATAGTCATGTTTATTGTGTTGCAAATTATATATATGAAACTATGATCTTTTTTTGTACAAATCTGATCTTGCTTCCAAACTTTTGGCCTGTAGTGAATGTATGTATGTATGTATGTATACACACACACACACACACACACACACACATATATATTCACACATATGGGATTTAAATGATATGCAAATCATCAAATTCAGTTCTTATCAACCCTTTTAATAGGGTCACAACCCTTATAAAATGAAGGTTGTAAAATGTCATCATAATAATATTTTGGTGGTATTAAAACAACAAAAACAACAACAACAAAAACAACAAAACAAAAACAGTCAGTGCCCCATAACATTTACGAGGCACCTGCGTTCAGTAAGTGAGTCTCACCTCCGTTGTCTCTGACGGTAAAGTTGCTGCGCTGAACCCCCTCAGTGGCCAGGCTGAAAAAGAACTTATGACCTGATAAAGGCTCATCTGCATCTACAGCACTGACGGTCTGGATCTTCTAAGAGAGGGAAACACACATATAAACATTGTCATCAGTCTGGATCCTCTGACACACATAGAAATACTTACATTAGCATCTGTCTGAATGAAAAACATAATAGTCGGTTTGGATCCCCAGAGAAACACTCATACACAAACACACTGCTCTTTTCATAGTCTGCTGAAATCCAATCAGCATCACTGCTATCCATGATCAATAAAACATGTAATCCAAAATCTGAGATCTGAGGCATGATGACTTTAATGAAGGCGTTATATGTTTATTTTGTACCAGAGAAGCTCTCCTTTTCTTCAGACACTTACATTTTGTTGAGCTTTTTTTTCTAATCTTTTAGGATCTAGGAACTCATTTCTCAGATTTTATTCATGCTTTGCATAACTGAAGTTAAAGAATGATAAATGTTTGCAGTCTCTTACTCCAAATATCTTCCTGTTATCCCTTCACAAATGAAAAACAGACACTTGCAAAACTGAATCCACCGTTAACTACGAGTATCTATAGACTTTAGAAAAAAACAAAACACTTTTCATATTTGAGGAACACACAGATCATCAAACTGCTATTCTAACGTGACATACAGAAGTTTGGCAGAATACTGTCTTCTTTTTAGATTAATTTCTTCCTTAAAAAGTCAAACTCATAACTAGTACTAAAACATTTACTCATGATTATCTAACAAAACAGAAAATATATAAATAAAATTTTCCCAGGAAATTACAGGGTGACATTTAATCAATACACCTTTTCTGATCCAATAAAAATATAATGCATCTTTTTCACGTTGTAACACACAGGTTAGGGATATTGTTTTAAGGTCCTATATAAATGTATTTTTGACTAATAACCACATGTTCTGGTGTGGAGGATATGCAGCCTCTCAGTTTCTTACCTCCTTGTCCACACAGTGATCTGAGTGGGTGGGGATTCTGTAGTAATATCTGTTGTGGTGATTAGTTGTCTGAATGTTGCCTGTAAATATTTCTTGCAATAGTATCACAGAGAGGCACCACACAACAAAGACATGTCTGCATGTCTGCTGTTGCTGGGGCATAAACTGTTGGTAAAGATCCTTTAATGTGGATTAGTTAAAGCAAACCCAGTTTGTACCAACCCTCCTTCCAGCAGTCTGAGGTTGAGTGAAAAGCACAAAAAACTAGCACCTGCAGTAGTTGCATGTTCTTAAAACATATAAAACCACTCTTTGGTCTTGCAGGGACAGAATAAATACATTTGTGTTGATTTTTGCAACCAGTACAGAGCAGCTGATATTTCCGGCTCTAGCTTTAAACATCTTGACCCTGCAACAACAAAGCAAAACCACAATGATGCAGTAGGAGGTCTCATTGAGGGGTGGGGGCAGTTCTGCATGCATGCCCCTACAGTGCTATCACACCTGTCCTTACAGCACCACAGAAGCTGATTCATATCGCCTTGAAAAAGCTGTGACCCCCCCAGAAGAGGGTTTCAAAACTAAGGCAGAGACTTTTTGGCCTCCATGTTCACAGGGTTTTAAGGCTGAAGGATAACTGACGTTTGTATAAAAAGGAAAAAAAAAAATAATTCATATAGGAACTTAAATTCAAACTGTATAATTTTTCAGATTTATCTGGTAAACTTGAACCTCTTTGCTGATCTATATTCTACTACACACACTGAAGTGTATGATGTTGGATGTCCACACTAAACCTCTGCACTCTCAGGTTGCTTTATAACTAAGAAGCTGTGTAAAAAGTAACACCCACAAGTTGTTTATAACTTAATAGCAGGAGAGAAGCAGCCATAATAAGATATTTTGTCTTTGTTACAATAAAAAAGTATGTCAGGCAGAGGCTAAATAGAGCTGAAAGATGATTTTTACAGGTGCCAAAATAAGATAGGAGGTTTTTGAGCTGCAAATCATCAGTGTCCAGACTGACAGAATAAAAGGTGTAAATAAATGCAACTGGTCCACTTTAGAAAAAAAAGATGCATACAGCAGCAGGGTTAGTTAAGGGACCTTACTCCATTAAAATACGTTTATTTAATTACTCTTAAATACTTATCTGTGGGTCTTCACTTCTTTGTATTTCACAGTGACATGTTTTTTTTTTTTCTGACTGCTGATCTACTGCAGGGTTTCTGTGTCAAAGTTTTCATAGACACATTGTGAACTTCGTTCTTTTCTTGTAACTAACTTCTTGTGCTGCTGTTCTCATATAATCAAACCTCAATCAACACTTTCCCCTCCCCTGTTATTTTGTTAAACATCTAACTGTTTCACGCTGTTATCAGCTGCAGGAGCTGTTTTCTTGCCTTTTCTTCTCCTTTTTTTCTCACCCTGTCCTCTAACAGAAATGACAGAACATGCTGCTTCCTGTCAAGGTGTGAGCAGTGAGACAGTTGGACATGACTACACTGTGTGTTCATCTCTAAGTAAACGCAATAATGAGTGTTTGGATCACACACTGTGTTTGCAGTGTAAACTTGTCATCCCTGTTAGACTTTGCTACCGTTAACTTTTCCAGGTGACATTCAGGTAAACAGAGGAGAGAGCAGAAACTCAGATTCATTTCAAGAGAAAAGTATTCTATTAGGTCCTAATAAGTTAAAAAGTGTTGAATGAATCTCAATTCAGAGACCTAGATTTCAGTTTGGAAGAAATGATGCTTTAGTCACTATATTGAATAATATTAGAGCTCAGGTTTGATACTAATACTAACACAACCTAAGTTTTGGAACCTGTCTTAAGCATATCATCATCTGGCACCTCCTGTGCACCTGTGAATGTACTGAGTAACTTCATCAGATGAACAGATTTACATGTACTTAACAAGTCCAGTTAATAGTGCAGCAAATGTTTTAAATACTATGTAAAAGCTGATGGTCTGAATGTCAATCGCCACAACTGCACTAATCCACATTTATATCTATATCAGAAAAAACAGATTATATATAATGACATACTTTTAAAAATAGTTTTCACCTGACTTCATTAAGTCTTTCCTCTGACTCGGGCAGCATTTTAGCATTTTCAAATCATCCTTTTAGTTTTTCATTGCCAGCAATCTCTGCTCTTCTTCTTGTTCCAAAAGCAACTTTCAGAACAAACATGTCACACTTCTCTATCAGCACACAAACACGAGTAGTACCATTTGGCATTCCACATATGCATGAGAAAGTGCATGGAGCTTATTTATATGCAATTCATGCAATTAATAATAATAATTTTGACTCAGAAACAGAAGCACAGCAAAAGGTGAGTAAATATCTGACTTTTCATTTAGGTTGACTCTATCTTTGTTAAAATAATACTTATCAAAAATTAGGTTTGTTTTGTTGCAACTTTTTACTTCTGATCTGACACTGATATTGTAGCCCTAAGTACTGGCCAATACCGATATTGAACCCATATCGGCACAAAATTGTGCATGACAAGTTTTTCACTTTTTTTTTTCAACATCTTTTCAGACTTTAACGAAAAATACCGCCACATGGCTGACATCACTCCTACTCCTTGCTACATTGTTCGTATCTTAGTACACACTGTTGTTGTGATCACGTGGGCTCTGCATGCTGAAACTAGATAGAAGTGCTGGAGCGGCGTCTGGAATGGATTTCTTTTATCAGAGTGCTTTTTTCGGAAATTTAAGATATAATCCAATATTTGTTTTTTTCTGCTGATATCAAACCGATATCGGATATCAATATGAGATCAGAACACCCCTATTTAAAATGTGTCTGTTTATCCAAACTGTAATCCTATTATACAGGTGATATGATGTCATTGAGAGCCACTTTGTATGTGTCAGTGAACTGCAGGGGTTTGTGGGTTGTTTTTTCATGCCATTGCTCAGCTGGTGTCCCTATACGTTTCTGATTTCATAACCAGAGTCTTATTTAATTGAATGGGAGACACTAAGAGATTAAATGCTTAGCAAGGATCTTTTCCAATAACACACAAACACTCATGCACTGGCACACACACACTGAAACAAATTCGAAGCCTGAGGGAAGCAGTAAGGATATCCACTGAACAAATACTGATGATAAACATTGATGGACAGATGAAAGGGCAGAGAAATTAAAGGATGGCAGGATGACAGGGATGTGAGGAGAGAAATGGCAGAGAGCCACACACTCAACAATGTCAGGACCATGTGTGCATGCACGTGCTATATCTAACCTGTTATGTGATTACACATACAGATTTTTGTTCTCATTCTGTTAATCGTTGCATGAGATGAGATGCATGATATATTTGTGTGTTTGTGTGTGTAAAGCCTTATTTACAATCTTCCATGTGTGAAAGCTGCTGTCAGCCTCCATGACAGGTTAGCTTCCAGCCTCAAAGAAGAGAATGAGTGGTCTCAGGAGCTCAGCCAATCAGGGGCAAGACTTGGAGTGTGTATATACTGCATATATGCACTATAAGCTTGCATTTCTTAATCACATTAGCTACATCTCATACAGTACAGTCTGTGATTCCATTATCAGTGGTATAACAGCCGACAATGATAACATTAATACTGCTCTAAGTGGAGTGCTGTCTTATGAAAAACCCTGTAATTACAGAAATCTCAAAGGGTTAGGGATGTTTATCATCGGGCAGTCCAGACAACGGATCAGAGCTTAAGGCTAATTGAAAATAAACATCGTCAACACTTTCATTGAAAACAAAAAGGCAGGGAAGTTACTCACAAGTTTCCCAAGCCATGAAAAAAGGTTAAATTTTTAGATTTTGCACAAGTTTTCTTTGAGATTTTTAAAAAATAAATCAGACTATTTTCTTCTCTTTAAAAAAAATAATAATAACTTGACTCTTTTTTTTCAACAAAAACTAAACTTTTGACGATATAATAACCCTTTGAGACAAATGTTCACAGTCAATCAACATTCACTAAAAGTTCATGCTTTTCCACCAACAGACATTACAGAAAGGGTCTCTACAGGGAATAATCTTTTTGTTAGAGAGAGCTAAAACACACATACACCACTTTCTTCGTCAAGACTAACTCTTTAACCATGCAGAACATAAAGGCCTCTGAAGGGTGTAAAACAGGTCTGTTGAGCCTAAGGCTGTGTTAACATGTGAACAGCTCTGTTGAAATCAGGGGTCAAGTTTCCTGAGGACAGACATTTGACCCCAAACTGCCCCCTGCTGGCTGCACCATGGGGTGTAAAATTGAATTAGTCCAAAACTGATGGGTGCTTTACACAGCTGCCTCTGCCCTCAGTGTGTGAATGTGGTGTGAATGGGTGAATGTGACATGTGATGTAAAATAGCTTTGAATAGTCAGAGACAACCATTTACTTCTCTGCTTTAAGCGGCTCCATAGATCTCTTCTTTGGCAGTAGAAGGAGTTATGTCATTTGAAACAAATCCAGTGAGTGACTGGTTAGCTAATAGTTTTCATTCTCTGTGTAAATGGCAGGTAAAGAGGTGAAATCAACGCCTGATGCACAAGTAGTTTTATACCCATCATCTATGATGTTAGACCACTCAGTCCCTACAACACACCATAATCAATAGCTGTTATCAATACTTTTACATTTGAAAATCACATGGTTAGGTTAGGCGTCCTGTCAGTCTGTTTCCCCTTCCCTCTCTTAATCAGCTCAGTGGAATTTGATACATTTATTCTAAACATAACCTGCCCCAGAGCAGGTGAGGCATCCAGCATCAGTTACCATGGTTATCTACCACAATAAGAAACCATTGTCTTAAAACTGAAAATACAAAGCTAACCCATACGTGATCCAGAAAACCTGTTTTGTAGCAAATCCCCTGGTCTCAGGGTGGGTATTGATAACTGGTTCCTGTTAAGAATCGATTAGGAATAGTTTGATCCGTCGACATCATAAGCCTTTATGCTTAACGATCCTTTTGTCGATTCTTTACATTACACTGGAGCAGTCAGACCTTACATTGATGTCATGTCATGTGACATGCCACATCCCAGTCATGCTCGTCAGTCAGCAGCAGATTTTTAAAGACAATGGTGGAGAGATTCAAAGCCTGGCTTCACTTCACCATAAAAGGATGCGAACAATGCTAAATGCAATTTGTGCAATGCTGTAAGATCATGCAAGGGTGGCAACACCACCAGTCCAGCATAATGTTATTTAAAAGAGTGCATCTGAGGAGGAGCTATGTTGACCAATGAACTGGGATGTAAAACAACATCAATTCAAATTACTGTAGGGTATATCATCAAGACAGCATTCCGTCATCAATTGTTATCGGGACATGCAACAAAAAGTCCAGCTCTTTTAAATAATACTTTTCTGGATTCTGGCACTTAAGAGTCCTTGCTGTAACTCTGCTTTATCAATGTTAGAAGTGTTTGGGAAAGTTGTTTTGTGATAAATATGCAATGCTTTTTGATATACAGTATGGTGTTTGGGTGTTTATATGCCTCAATTTCTTTGTGGCGACTCCTTGTCATGTGATGATGTCACATGACTGAATCATGTGTCTCCTATCTGCTCATTATGTCCTGACAAAGACTCTGATGCAATAAAAAAAATCCTTCACTGTGATGGGATAATGTCAACATGTTTGGACACACCAGAGTTCCTCAGACTTCCCAGTTTTCACTGCCATCCGTACAATGGACTTTTATCAACACTTTACAGGCAAGTCACTGCTCTTCTATTTCTATAAGACTTAAAAGCACCTGATTCTTCATGGATACCCTGACCCAAACCAGCACTCACCCACTTGGCCTTCTACTCAATAAAAATGTTGTTGGCACAGAAAACCTGTAAAGTCTACTTTTTGTACCAAGAAAATCTGCAGGAGGAGTTGATAAGGCAATCGATAAAGAATCAGATCAATAAGCTGGAATCAATAATGGCATTGGTATCAATACAATCTTATCTGTCATGGCGCAGGGTTGTGCAATGAAAAAAAGAAGGTCCTAAAAATGTAGACTAAGAATGATTTATTAAAAGAACTAAATGAAACAACAAAAGGCACTGGACAAAATTCCAACGAAAGGCACTGGGGAAAAAAACACAAGGAGACAAGGGATTCACACAACAAGGATCACGGGGACCTGGCAGACATACACACACACAATGAACCAACATAGACAGAGGGCAAGACAGGGACTATATAGGTAGTACACACTGGGAAACAAGCAACAGGTGAGGCAGACGAGACACAGGTGAAACTCATGAGTGATAAATGAAGACGGGAAAACTAGGGAAGTAAAACCAGACTAGAAACACAAGAAATCAACTACTACAAAACAAAACAGGAAATAAACACTGAAAATTGATTTGTTCCTTGAGTTAAAGTTAAAGTTTAAGTCAGCAGACACTGGTGGCTTTGAATAGAGCAAAATAAGAGTTTTGAACAGGTTAAAAAGGATGTCGCTTTTTCAGATAAAAGCTCCACCTCTGCACAGACCCTTCAGTAAATGTTTAGAGATACTTGTACCCATAAGTAATTTAGACTCTAAAACATTCAAAAACAACGTCAGAGCTGAATACTTTTTTCTTCTGATGATAGAACTCAAGGTGCTTAATGTTTTTGATATTTGAAGTCTTCAGATGATCACAGGGGACACATTGGCCCACATTCACGTATATTCAAAGGTCAGTTTGAAGGTATCAATGTATACACTGTCTTTCTTTTCATAATATGGAATAACTCGCTGATTTTAGCTTCTTGTGTTTGCCATGTCCCATGGCAATGACTCATAAAAGTGCATCAGTGCACATTTTGTACATTACAAGACCACCTGCTCCAGGCGGACGCACAGCTGCTTCTTTTTCTGCAGCAAAGGTTGTTTGAATCAAGTGCAGCGTGTTGAAATAATGTCAGGGGGCAGGAGGAAACACAGTGTGTGTGTGTGTGTGTGTGTGTGTGTGTGTGTGTGTATGAGAGTCTTTTTTCTTCTGAAGAGGGTTTTAGGTCATTTAGGTTTGTTACAGCTGTGGAAACAGTTAAGAGGTCCCGAGTTTTCTCAATAAACAATTTAAATAGGATGCATAAAAAACATATGTAAGAAAACAAGATTTAGTTTTAATGTTCATTCGTTGTTTTTTAGCTTATCTCCATACATTAAAGCTTTAGTCAGCTCTCTGAATATTTAAAATACAAACAATCTCAATCATCTAAAATTGACAGCTCAAGTAGACTTTCCTGAGGACTGGACTGTCTCAAAACTTTTGAACATTATTTTGCAGCTCGCTGCTTGTTTTCATGTTTATTTTTACCATTTGGCAGGACAGAGGATAAAAGATCTGCCATATGGAGCTACATCAGGCCAACTACTGTAGGAGTCAGACCAAAAGATCTTTTCAGATTATCAAACAAACTAAAAGACAGACTGTCTAAAACAGCATGCATTAAATCAGCCCAAGGACAGTGTACAGGTTGTGTCTGTCATCTGTAAAGAGTGTTTATAAGACAGTTTAAAGCCTGTTCGTCTCACTGGGTTTACTGTGGTTTACCCATAGACTGTATAAAGAATGGACAGAGTCTGCCTTCTTGCTGGATGAAGCCACTCTGAGAACAACACCCTCTGTTGATGGGCTGCAGTATAGGTCATAAATCCTGCCTCTGCCAGCAAAGTTTATGGGGCTGTGGACAAACTTTAGAAATTTATTACACAGAACATAGATTTTTCTCCCCCGTTTGTGATGTTGACATGTAGTCACTGTAAGACTGGTTTGTGCTCAGGTCCTCTTTTTTCTGTGGTCCGTGAGCTCCGTTTTTAAAAGTTATTAGGGGGTTCATGTTTTCTATGATTGACACCTGATACAGCCTATGGGCATTCAGGGATTGCGTAGCTCTCCCGGAGGATACGCTGTTTGAGCTGAGCATCATCACAGCGACTCTCTGCTACTGCGCAGCGCTACTGCGCAGCACTGGTTTCAGGAAATGAAGAAAAATCCCAGAAATACCGAGAGCTATTTGGCTTCAAATCTGTATACAGGCGGGAGGCGGAACCAAGTTGTCCATAGTATGTACAGTCTATGGGTTTACCTGATTTACTGTGTAAATCAGATGTTTTATATCTAATAGAAATATAAAGCCATGACTATGGAAACATGACAAATGTTGGAAAAAACAAGGATATCTCCCACCAAATGAGTCAGCCACAAGTATTGTGATTTTAGAAAACAAAATCTGCATTCATTGTGAAAACCATCCATGTGCACACAGATCTGTAGAAAACACCAATAATGCTGGAGTTTGCATGGTGTAACTTTCAGCTGCCCAGGACACACAGGGAGGACTAGTGTTGCACAGGGAGGACTAGTGTTAAGTGGATTCACAGACAGTTGTCTTGGATGAGAGTGGACCATAGACTGGCATGTAGTCTGCTGGTATTTCTGTTTAATATTTATCATTTTGGAAAACCAAAAAATCTACGGCCACAACTAGTACCTACAAATACTAGACATAGCCATGCTACTAGACATGCCATGTGTGACCACTTCACTTTACCTCGACCAAGAACTGACGCTCTCAAGAGTACGGTAATGTATAGAGCAGTAACTCACTGGAATAGGCTCCCAACAAATATAACTAAAATAGACAATAAAGGGAGATTCAAAAAGAAACTAAAAGAAGCCATTATCGACAAAGAAGTGGTGTTTAGTTAGACATTTCAACTATACTTTTGAAGGACTTATATAAGTATATTTGAGTCATTTAAATTTCAATTGTTGCATTTTTTGTATTTTGTTTGCTCACTGGCATTTTAGTGACTCGGTTATCTTTTTGTATTTTGTTTGTTTTCTTGTATTATAATTATTCAATGCTTAAACCACATTGTTTGATTTGTACTTGTGTATTTTGTTTGCTTTATTGTATTGTACAATGCCATAAAATCATATGGATTTTTTTTTCATTTTAGTTGACTGTATGCATGAGTGGAGGACCCCAGGAAGAATAGTCGTCACAAAGTGAAGACTAATGGGGATCCGTAATAAACATAAACATAAACACCATTTCCATGTGAAAGGAAAATGCATTAAGAGTTTTCTGTTTTCTACTAGACAGGTTCCTGTGTAAACAGTCTCTTCTTCCTGTGTGGTAGCCTATTTTACTTTTATGATAAATGAAAATGGAATTCATTTTGTTTTGTGCTGCTTCACTCACACTGAGCTGACCACCTGCTGGCTGAGGTGAACTGATAATTAGCATCTCCTTCACTTATTCACAGCAGCTGCAGTTTAACCAATCATGCTGCTGAGGAATAATCTGTGTTTAAACCAGGCGGTAATGAAGGTTCACACACCCGAGGCACAGGTAACGGCAGCCAGGCTCTGATGAGGTTTAGATTCAGCCCGGGTCAAGTGAATTTGTAAAAAAAAACCAGTTTTCTTATTTTCTTTTTTAAAAATCTTTGTCTTTCGTTCTTATGTCTGTAGTGAGAAGGGCAGGATATTTAGGGTTGGTCAGCTTTGATTGATGCTTCTGCCACTGACATTGATGATCTCTGGTGCACTTTGCTCTGACTTGCATTTCACTCTGGTTGTAAGTCTTCAATCAGCATGATGATTTTATTATCTGTGCTCTCTTGGGAGTCAAAGCTGAATACACAAATGCAAAAAACTCCTTAAGAGGTTGGAGAAAACGCCTAAAGCAAATTAAGATACATTACAGTTATCATGTCAGATACAGTATACACTCATTGTATCCCCTGCTCCAGAGCTCATTTTCAGCCTGTCTCTAGTTGTGAATATTAATTCGCCAACCACAGAAAACTAGAATAGAACTACACCATCTTTAAAATAAAATCTGGATATCAGACAAATCTTTTAAAATCAGACTGTGGCTGGGATTTCCATGAGCACAATAACATGAGAAGCCTGTTTGCAGCACTGAAAATTTCTGATCAGTGGTGTAATATTTCTTTAAGTTGAGATGAGGTCTAACAGCTGTGGTTTATCATGCTGAACTGTGGAATAAAAACACCAATCCTTTAAGGTCTTCATCTTGTGGCCGAATTATATATATAGAAAGATAGTACAACTACATGATATTATAGTCCATACTTTACCTTTTAAATAATATGGGTATATTATAACATTTGTGTTCATTAAAAATACTCTTATTGAAAATTTTACCTTATTTTACATTGAGGTTTCTTTAGCATTGTCATTTTTGTGCAAATTGACGTCACTGCAGGAATGCAGCACTATGGCAGCAGATGATTTTTTGGTGATGTAGGTTTTAGTTTTACAAAACAGCTTTTGTAGATGAAAAATACTGTGAAGAACTGTTTGGGGGTCACAAGAATGGGCCTTTCTATGTCAAATGATCTGTGATGCTAAAGATAGCCATAATCCTAATCAGGAGGAGCATTAAGATTTAGATAGTTAATCTAAAAGGGAAGAATAATCCAAACCCTGCTTTCACATGGTAAGATCGATCACAGACAAACTGAGAAAGATCTTTTGTAGATTTGAAATGTTTAATGGATGGGTGATGGGTGTGATGTGTTTGGGTTAAGAATATTACTGGACTTTGCTTGTGGGGACCTTAATATCACCTTTGGGGCTCTAAACTCAAGTAGTCTGCAAGGTAAGGTTGGAATAGGCGAGCTTTCAGCACACTCTCTGCACCGCTAGTGGGCACAAAATTGTCAATACACCAGTTGATTCTATTGACGCCTTCCCCTACTGCACTGCCATGCCAATCTTGGCGCATCATGGTGCCTCTTGGTCTACCAATTTACCAAATTGGCTGTAAACGTGGCTGCGCTGCACAAATTTACCATCCACTACCCTGCCCTGTTCCACCTGCAGGCACAAATTTGGAGCCCTTTACATTCATGCTAATGTAAGCCTGTGCTCATTTCTAACAGATTCAACAGATTAACTTGTCAACATCCTAGTTGTTTGATATTGATTAACAAATTTTCAAACTGACCTGGGCTGCTGTGGTGGGTCCCAATGTGATAACTGTGCAGGGGTCAACACTCCTTACAGGAATATTTGAGCTCCTAAAAAGTTCTCTATACTTTGAGTAGAAATGTGACTGATTCTCTCTTTTAAAACCCATCCCTCCTTACTTCTCCATCTGCAGACCATTTGCAGATCAATATTTTCGGTCCATTTAATAAGAAATAATAAAAATCTGGTACCTGGCCAGCCTTTGTCCTCTCACACACGTATGTTTCGTACACAGAGGCGAAGGTGGGGGCATTGTCGTTGATGTCAAGCAGGCGGATGTAGATGGGAACATGGCTGCTCTGACGGGGATTATCTGTAAAGCAAACACAGGAAAGAGTTCATGCTGGGAAACTGAACCCCCTCCTCTCCTCCCCCTCTGTCATACTGGAAACAGTTTCCTGTTACAAGCCTTGTTTAACCGTATACCTTGTCAGCGCATCACAAGTAAGGCATGCACATAAAATGAAACTGAAGAACATGAAAGGAAGGTAAGAAAAATAGGTTGTTGCGTATGAAACAACATACTTTTTAAAGCTTGTGCTTTAACAGCTTAGTGATTTTCTCAGCACGTCTCAGCTCAACCCAGGAAACCAATCAGGCTTCATTTCACACTCAGTCACACTGAGGTTCTGATAAAAATTAGTCTTAAATGAGTACAAAATAAATAATTTAATATAAAAATATTGTGAATGTTATTTTGAGGAGTGAAGGTTTCAGTGTTTTCTCTTCATCAAGAGAACAAAATCATCAGAGTTTAACAGTCTCAGCTCAGTGTGAGCAAATATTGTTGCTTATAATAAACAGTGAAATGTTCTGATTCTTCACTCTGCTGCATGCTCACAGACACAGACACTGATATATTTTTATACACAGCTATAATGTACGCTCATCTCAATTATCGAATGTTTGTAATGACTGTAAAAAATTTAATAAGTTGCAATGACTCAAAGATATTCTTTCAACCTCTGATTGGTCACGGCTTTCACATGTAATATGTCACAATTATAATATATAGGTTCAAATAGGTTCAGATACTACATTAGTCTGTTACTTTGACAAGTGTACTTGATTCAAAGTTTGTAGTATGTCTTAATCCTGACTCCCACTGAAAGATGAGAGGCGACACATGTGCAACAGATTGACTAGTTCTGTTTTTATAGTGTGTTGAGAGCAACAACATAACCAACACACACACACACACACACACACACACACACACACACACACACACACACACACACACACACACACACACACACACACACACACACACACACACACACACAGAGATTCAGTCCATACTCCCTGAGAAGTGCTGCCAGGTTGTTTTGGTTTGGGTTGTTGAGGTTAAAATGAGCGCAGTTGGGTTGGCATCACTTGGGCTATTTTTTTAATTCTAAATAATACACAGAATATAAAAAATATGTATAAATTTAATTTAACTAAATGATATCATATTTAGTCACTACAACATTCTGGTGAGAGGAGTTATCACCACTTTCTCTTTTTAATACAAATAAACAAAAACGTTTTGCTACATTAACATCATCTCAACGGTCAACACTGGGAGAAGCAGGAAACATTTTTTTTAACATTTTGATTGTAGTCCTGTGTGTTCATGGTGCAACCCATAGCAGGGTCTGGGTTAGGTAAGATATCATACACAAAATTTAGGTGTTGAGTAAAGCATCCAGACAGAAAAAAACAACAACAGATTCCTTGTACCCTGCAGGGAACGTCTATCCATAAGTGAAGGTGAGAAGCATGGCACTGTCTTCATCACTAACTGGGCCAAACTAGCTTCTTTGCAAACTGCTGCTCCCTTTTGTCTCGCAATGAGTGCAATAATTAATGCGTTCTACCATCACTAATTTGACCAACATTTGTCAAACACCAAAGTTGTTTCTCTGCAGGACACAACCTCAGAGCTCTGCACACTTCAACAAGTGTCGCTGTAAATGCTGCAGAGGGCGTCCTTCACACTCTCTCATATGAGCACAGATGGATTTGACGTGTGTAATGTTGGACCCACTGGTAAGACAAACATCCCTTTCCACAAATAAAGACACTCACATAAAGTTGCATATATTCAAACCTCACGTGACATGGGTGGGTTGTGCGCACAGATCCCAACATAAACTCCAAAAATGGCATTAAAATTGGAACCATCTGTGCGTAAAGGACGCATCGTGCTCCGTGGCCTGGCTCTTTCTTTCATAGATGTTGGCATATAAAATAAATTTGGCTCACAAAACTGAATATTGTAATATTCGTATGTAGGCTTAAAGTAAATAACTCATCTGATCACTGAAACAAATCATCTGTTCAGCCGCCGCAGCAGCAGCTGCAGCAGGCGGGTAGAGGACACAGAGACATTTCCAGGTCTAGCTGCGTGAGAAATAAGAGGAAGAAAGAAAAGGAGGGAGATGAATTACATATCTTGTTAACTTCATCATGTGTGTTTATTTACTAGATATTTAATTTAATTTAATGCGGTTTCAGCTTTGTTGATTCGTTAAGGTTGTGTGTCCAAATGCGTGCCAAACGTGGTCATCAGATCAGATATAGATAAGAATATATCTAGATCTAAATGTATGTGCTGACTCAGATTATTAGTTTTTGTTGATTATTTATTGCACTGAAATGTGCCTGACACTGTGGAAACCTCCCGGTGAGGCATCAGTGACGTATGCCGATATGCTGCCGGTCTACCAAAATACCACTAGACCAGCTGCGCTCTGCCTGTGCTGAAAGCTGACCAGGTTTGAATCAGCGAGCTTTTAGCGCACTTTATATGCCACTGGCGAGCACGAAAATGTCACTGCGGCAGCTGATTCTGTCGACACCTCCCTCTGCCATGCCACCACGCCCATCTTGGCGGACCTCGGTGTGCCTCAGTCCACGTAAATACCAAACCGGCTGTACGCCGGGCTCCGCCAGACGAAAATACCACTGCCCGGGGTCCGCCACCCTCCGCCGCCTCGCCGGCGTACACGAAAATAGAGCCCAGAGAGGCATGCTGCAGGCAAGTTAAATCAGACTGTTTGATTTTGTGCATGAATCATTAGCAAGTGGACGTTTGACTCTCTGTTCACTGCAGTAAGTTTTCATATTTCAGTGTGTTACTGATACTGTGTTGTAAGTTCACAACATGAACATCAAACCTGCAGCTACCAATGTGGTACAGTTAATTATTTCTTCTAAAAATTTAAAATAATAAAGCTAGGTATCTCTCTTTGATTGTATTTAGATATTTTACTGTTAGGCTTTAAGAAACTAACTCAAGTACTATGTAGCATCCACACATAATGGCTTTAATTTGAATCATATTTATAAAGCATAAAAAACTCGAGGAAAATTTGTGTTCTTGCTTCTCTGACAGTCTGCAGATCTTTTCTGATAAAACTGTAATTTGATAAAGCTATTTTTACTGTGATGTAAATTCTAAAAAAAAAAGAGGGTATCTGCAAAAGGACAGCATCTGCTAAAGGGTAACTTAAGTTTTAGAGTTTCAGCTGACATGCATTCATCCTGGAATTTAGAAAAAAATCTTTGGATAAATCAACTCACTCCATCAATTTCAGCTCCTTACATACTATGTGTGGCACTTAACTGAAAAAAAACCTCAAAAGCAGAGATGTTAAAGGGATATTACGGCGTAAAATTAAGTTATGGTCAAACGCACCGTAACACCAAGTTAGACACTCCCTCAAGAGATGAATGTTGTCGATCGCTTGCTTCTCTAGTTATACCAACTTTGGTAACGACCGGACGTTACTGTTTTTTTTTTTTATCAAAGAGACTTAACACAACTCACCCACTCAGATGTTTGATGGCTAGTGCTATGGCTGGGACCCTATATGTACTGTAGATGAAGTTAGGTGCTGTTCTGAGCATTATTTGTGGTTATAGAGTGGCTTTTTGGTTGAGCGAGTGGTTCCTGAGACCACTGTGTATTGCTATTGTGCGGTCGTTTCTAAAGTTGGTATAACTAGAGAAGTAAGCGGTTAGCAACATTCATCTCTCGATGGGGTGTGTAACTTGGTGTTACGGTGTGTTTGACCATAACTTGAATTCCCACCCCTACTGTCCACTCACTCAGTCCTGGGTAATATATCACGTATTATCCAACAAGAGTAATTGTGATTGATGCATTGTGGTAGCAGATGGTGTGTCTAGCTCAGTACACCATCACTATATCAGCTGATCCCTCTGGACTTACTGAACTCTGTGGCGATGACAGAGATGTTGTGCCAGGCGCTCTCTTCTCTGTCCAGGCTCTGCAGCAGGAATATAGACCCGTTTCCTGGATGGATGTTGAACAGGCGGTCCATGTCAGTGCGACGGTCGATTGAGTACCTAGACATGAGAGACAGACGTAGAGAGGCTGAGGAAGGGCTGAAAGTGTTGGAGGTATCACCTGTTACTCTGCTGCCTCAACAGGAAGTCATGGTAAAAGAAGATATTTGTTCTTTTCTTTGACCTCAATCAGTTTTTTCCTGATCTCCTGAACAAACAAAACTGAGACCCTCTGACCAGTCATGTGCTGACGAGGCAGTCCTCTCTTCCTACTTGAACTCTTTATCCACGTAAGCCTCTTACACACTGCTCTTCCACAACAGCACTGGAACGCAGTTATGCCGTCACTACTCCTTTGCACTCACATAATGCAGCCAGCAACAGTGTATTGGTGTCATTTTGTATGATTACACATAGCAGTGCATCAGTGCAAAGGTATGGTAGGCACAGCTCTTAACACTCAGACGTGCATGTACTACCTGTACTACCTGAGGAAATGTGGTGGAACAACTTCGCCCGCAATTACTGTCCTGGGGGTTACATACTGTAGAAGACACATAACACTCCTGCAATGGGGTGGCAATTTGAGTGCCTTACAAGTGCTTAATGTTTCTGTGGAGCTGATTTGTGATTTTCATAAACAAAATTGTTAGCTGATTAGATGCTGAGGTCTATATGAGGGACCAAAGAGCCCAAACATAGACTGTATATACTATGGACAACTTGGTTCCGCCTAACCGCCTGAATACGGATTTGAAGCCAAATAGCTCTCGGTATTTCCAGGATTTTTTTTCATTTCCTGAAACCAGCGCTGCGCAGTACCGATGCACGCATTCGGCATCAGGGGGAAGTTTAAAAGGCATGAAACAATATCAAAAAAATAATAGCTGATCGAGTATAACTTAGAAAATAATGTGGGCCAGATTATTTGCTATTTTCTGCATCAAGGGTGAGCTGGAGGGAGAGGGACAAGGCCTAGAACGGAGAGCCCTGTTTTAAAGTGCATGAATAACATTAACGTTTGATTTATTCTAAATCATTTTTCCTGTCGTATTAATCTGATGCAATGGGCATGTAGGCCATGATGAAATAAATGATATTTTTAACTTTCCCCTTTATTGTTTTGTTCGAATTTTGTTGTTGTTTTTCAGAGTGTTCAGAGTGGTAAAAAGTTTGTAAAAGTGTTGAAGTTCACTGAATGCATGTGCCACAGTTGTTGTCAAATCACAAGTAGAACTGTTAAATAACTGTGATCTTTGACTTTTGCCATAGTGGATCAGCCCTACATGAAAATTCACTTCTCCTTCAACCAAGAGTTATTATGCATGTCCCATTTGAAAACCTGAAGTGAGTTTTTCTCCTAAAAGTTGTACTTAAAGGTCAGACAACAGCAGCGTTTATATTGTTATGAATGAAATCACATCATAATGATTGCTGGAAGCGGCATTTTGTGCTCTCCTCCTTTTCAATCTCACTGTAGCTTTTTTTTTTTTTTTTAAATCACAGCTACTTGAAAATCTCTTCCCACTGTCTGTGGACTGCTCACAGAGCATTCTCTATTTTTCAACGAGTTGCTGAATGCAGCTATTCACAGCTTCACAGCACTTCACAGATAATGGAACTGCGAAGCCTGTGCTGCTGCCTGTCAAAGAGGAGGCAAACCGCTGCTCAAACAGGAGCTGCATATGAACATCCACAGAGTGCAGATCAGGGCTACCACCACAATATAATATCACACACTATTATCAGCTTTTAATTATGTACTATTCAATCTTAATGATTGATTTCCACAGAGAATAGATGAATGTGAAAGCAAATATTGTTTGAGAGTACCCAGGCTCTGTCATAATTAGAAAGCACTCAACAGTAAAATAATAGATGATACAGTCGCAGAAACAAAGACCCAAACACAGGGATAATTGGGATTGAGTTTGAGGGTGTGTGTTTAGTGTGTGTGCCCCCTGTGACACATCATTTTAAGAGAACTCCATGCTCCTGTGCTTGTTTTAATTGGAATATGCTCCTCATCCGTTGGCTGATTTTAATGTGGAGAAGTAAGAGCTCAGTTCCAGTCTGCGCACACTTTCACTGCCGTCACACATCCATCCTCCTGTTCCTCTCCAGTCCATCCTCACACTTCTGTCTTCACATTACACCATTTTTTCTGAAACTCCCATGAACATCATTGTGTTATTTTTTTTGGACTCAAATTGGCCTTTAGGAAAGTTCAGGAAAGTTTGAACTCATTTTAGCTGTCCGTTTCCTCCTGATCAATACCCGCTGCAGCAAAGCAAATTACAAAGGGGCTTCAGGACTTCTATTTCATAAACATCAGGAAATTCCCAGAATGTTAACGTGGCATTTGAGTAATGGACGATTACCAACAGGAGAGCAGCAGAGCTCAAGCGGTCTTAATGCAGAGTCACAGTAATGAACAGTACTGCAGAGGGGAACTTTAAATACAGCCATAGGTGCTGCTTTGTGTTGTGGATGCACTCAGCAGTTTTCACACTGATGGCTTGGTTTATCATTTTAACACTGATTACTGTGCTGCCTATCTGTAAACCTACCTCTGCTTCCTATATCCCAGACTCCTATAGGAACTCCTCACACGCCTTAAGAGAACCAAGGTCCATTTAAATCCAACTTCAACCAACTACAAAGCAGTTCTGCTGAGGTTTCTAAAATAGAAGTGCAGGCACTCAAGATATGAATGTGTTTAAGTACAAGAGCCCTGCACTGCAGGAAGAGATAGCCAATATAAAGATAGTGTTAAGGTCCCACACAAATCTAGAAATGAAGAGGACTGAAGATAACTGCTGACTTTTACACAACATTGTAGGAGGTTTAGCCTTACTTGACCATGCTGCGAGCTCTGTCAGGGTCCATAGCGCTGACTGAACCAATGGCCACACCCACTGCGGCATCTTCCTTCACTTCCATCAGATAGCTGGCTTTGTCAAACAATGGCGGCTCATCCACATCCTCCACTGCAACCCGGACCGTGGCCATGTCTTTAGAGCCTGCTGACATAAAACGAGGGTCCAGCTGGGTGTTCTGGACCTGGATCTCCACCGTGTACGAAGGTTTCTTTTCAAAGTCCAGAGGCTTCAATAAAAAAGGGGTTGAGAGGAAGGATTAAGGAGGATTATTTCTGTAGAGACAAACCTTGACAATTAAGCTCCTTGTTAGGCCGAATTTTAGTTACTTTACACGGTTTTTTTTGGCAGTGTCCTGATCTTCATCTCGGATTAGAAACAACTTGGCATTTTTTTAAACTGATCACTCTCCCACCCTGATCCTCTACATCAGCTGACATAAACTGAGCACAACTTGCAGTGTAATGCAAATATTTGAGTAATTCAGCATCAGAATCCCATGACTAAAATATCATGAAGCGATGGCAGTAGCTCTATTTACTTGAGCTGCACAGCAAAGATTGCAACAACATATTCAGTGATTTAAAACATGAGGCCGACTGAGGCCTGGAACTAATTCTCTAAAGTGTTTCCACACTGCTGACATTTAAGGCATGGGTTGTTAATGCTGAATCATTTGCATGCGTATGTTCTGCTGCAAATTTTCATCTGTATATGACAGGCTATGCTAGAGATCACGGTCAGATGGTTAGATCAATTTGCAAATGTAGTGATTTAGAACTGCAGTTGGTTAAATGACAGACATTAGGAGCTCTATCATTTATCCATTACACCATCCTGCACAGAAATTTGATTTGATGTGGTTTCACAACAATGTAAGATGGATTAAGATAAATGAAGACACTTCTTAGGTAACAATAATGAGGAACTTGTATCAGCAGATATACAAGCTTAAAAACTTAAACTTAAAAAAGATGATAGAGGCATCCCCTTTTTGAAAAAGGATTATTTTATAAGAGCATACAGATGCTTTCTGAGATCATGAGCAGTCATCAGCAAATTCATTACTTCGTTTGGCTGCTTTCTGAGTTTAATGGGTCAGGCTTCTGCATTTGGTTCATAAAAGCCTGTCTGCTGGCAAATCAAAACCATGGTCCTCTTGCAGCACCAGAGGAGTTCAGGTTTTCCTTGTTTTAAGCACGTTTGTTACACCTGGAGTTGCTGTTTTGTAGGGGTGGGAGAGAAAGTCAATACAGCATAGTATCACAATATTTTGTCTGGGGATTTATTGTATCATCTCATTTACTGAGTATCAATTTTTTAAAAAGTTAATTGCTAATATGAGGTCAAATCTATGATAATGGAAAAATAAAATCAACAGATTGTCCAGTGAGGTTAGCAGAGGTTAGCAAGATGTGCTTCATGAAAATATAATACAGTGTACATACGACAAACACAGAGGAAAGACAAATGCTAAATTAGCTTAACAGTTGAACAAATTGTATAAATCACAATAAATTGTATTGCAATACTCACTGTATTGCAAAATGTTAAAAATCGCAACAATATCGTATCGTGGCCCAAGTATCGTGATAATGCAAGTTTGACTGGTGTTTCCAGAACAAAAGCAGTGTTGACAATATTTTACAGTGACTTATCGATTGCTGAAGTTTAACATTGCATGCATTGCAGACAATTTTATGGTAGGGTATGTTTTAAAGCAGGATGAAAGAAACAAGACAGTCAAAGAATCCAGCTTTTGTGAGATTTTCTTCCTAAATCCTGCCTGAAATATATTCCCCAATAAATGTTTGCCTTGTCAGTTGTATGTTGTTGAATTTTAGCAAGGTTTATTCAACCTAAAGACAACTTTCCATCATCTGGCACCATGTAGATAGGTGTAAAAAAAAGATCTTTGCAGTTGAGCCACAAAGGCTAAAAGAAGATTCCATAGGATTTCAAAACTTTCTTGGGAAATGTAATTTGTGGACAATTTGTAAAAAGCTTGTGCAGTTTTTATCAATGTTTAGTGCCATTGTAATGCAGATTGAGTAAGATAAGGATAAAAAGAATTAGCAAAGATTCCAGATGAAAGCAAAGTTTTTTATGGGTTGAAAGGTAGCTAAAATTATCCTTGTATGTGTTCACTCCAGATTGGACTTCATTGTGTGAAAAAACTGCAGTTCTAGTGTTATATGATCAAGAGCTGTTGCACTTGACCAAAAAACTAATTCAGCACTTTTTATTGTAAACCAAACCTTGTGAGTTTTTATGTTTAATAAAATGTTAAAAACTGGTAATGTTTGTTCTCTGCTTTTTAAGTTGTTTTAAGATTCACCTGGCTATGGTAAAGTAGAAAATAACAAAAAAGCTAATGCAATTGTATTTTTTTGTTAACAGAGGAATCCAGTGAAGCTAGAAACTGTTGGGTAGGAATCATGTGTGGAGTAAATATTAAATTATGATTAACACTGGTAGGAGTCCATAAAAATGAACACTGTAAAGAGTATTTTTAAATTATCACTAAGTGTAATATGAGTTCAACACTTCTGAATAGTTCACAAATAAGAGTAAATTCTGATTAACACTGAAAACATGAAGTGTTAAATGTAGTTAACACTGTGGGAGTTATTTTTCTTATAGTGTAAAATTGACACTGACATTGACACTATCCAGTGTAGTGCTGTGTCAAACAGTGTAAAATATTAACTCAAAATAGAGTTAAATAAACTCTGAAAATTCAACACTATGTTGAGTGTATCTTTTACTCTCTGTAGATAGGGACCATATGTTCACTGAATAAGTGTTAAATCTAACTCTTTGAGTGTTAAATTAACACTGTCGATTTTACTGTGTAGTGATTCCCAGCCTGACTTTATTTTTGAGCTGTTTGGTTGTCCATTTAATGTTTGGCTGCCTCATTTTAAATGGTTTGTACAGATCTGAGCAAACTTTGTCTTTGATGCACTTCAGCGTTAATACAGTTAATATTTTCTTTAAGATAACAATCAGAGCTCGCCAGTCACAAAAAGAAAATAGTCTGTAGGTGCACTTTGATCTTGAGTAATTACCCTTGGGGATTATAATGGCCACAGTGTCTTCAGTCATCTAAACAATAACTCCCCTTCAGATAAGATCGGTTGTATTAATATGCTTTTTTAAATTGTAAGCAAACAGCCTTTTGGATACAACTACAGGGCCCGTCAGTTTTTGCACTGGAAATAAACATAGAAAAGGATATATAGCAGCTTTGACATCACGATGGACATATTTTCATGAAATACACTAATATCTTATTTAATTTAACTGATAACTTAATAGCTAAGCACAATCGGAGGCAGGCTTTCTATAAAGTAAAAACCCATCTCTTTTAATGCACAAGGCTGGCGACTGTCTAGATGACTAAAGAGTGAAAAGAACAGCACATGCTGTGACAGGGAACCTCTAATGTTAATAAAAATGTGATATAAAGCTGCTGACAGACTCAATCTGATGACAAATGATAATAGTTTTTCAAAAGTGAAAGTGTTGATGAAATCTGCTTCTGCAACAAAGCTCCAGATTTCCTTTAGCCGCTCGACATGGGCTGTTTTTACTTCTACTGAGAATCCTCAGCTTGCATCCTGCTGACAAAACATCATTACTTCTTTGTTGAAGCTTCCAGACATGAACAAAAGAGTTTCTAAATATCAATTGTGATTCCACATCAGTAAACAGGCACTCTTTGAGGACACTATGATTCATTTTTGAAATTCCAGCAGAATAAAAAGCTCCAGCACTGCATATTAGTGCCTGCTGCAGAGGCTGGGACGGGGGGTTGTGAAGGTAAAGACG
This sequence comes from Xyrichtys novacula, assembly GCA_962446985.1. Lineage (NCBI taxonomy): Eukaryota > Metazoa > Chordata > Actinopteri > Labriformes > Labridae > Xyrichtys > Xyrichtys novacula. Next base: position 13,984,068 of record OY660887.1, on the reverse strand, counting down.
ACTAAGTTTAATTTGGTTTCTTTCATCTGTCAAGCATGCCCAGGCTTTGCATATTTAACAGTACGTGCAAAACAGACTACGTGGGTGGGGTCTCTATGAGTAGAAAGTGTGGGATCTGCTGAATCACTGCTTTGGAATTAATTTGATTTTACCAAAGCCGTGAGAAAAATACTGACATAATGAAACAGACAGCTTCATTTGAAGGTGGGCATCAGATTTCACACAACTCAAAACTTGACTTTTTAACTTACAACTGTGAGAACTGATGCTGCTGTTGTATTGACTTACTGATTTACCATTAAATTTAGATAAGAGACACCCTCTTACTTTTTCAGTTGATATGAGTTATCATATATAGCTGGTTTAATAAGACCACAAAGTAGTCCGTCTCTTGCTCACCTTGCTGACTGTGATGACACCCTCCTGAGTGTCTCTGTCTGTGGAGATGTCAAACATGTCCATGCCATCTCCGCTTACAATGGTAAAATACATCTCAGCATTCTTTCCAATGTCTTTATCTGTGGCTCTAATTCTGCCTACTGGTGTACCAGGCTTGGAGGACTCAGGGACTCTGAACTGGTAAATACCTGAAAAACACAAAAAATGACACACTCAGATTCATGATGAATGTCTGGCGCTTTGAAGAGGAGATGTTTTACCAGTTTTCATTTTTTTTGCTGATCCTCCTGATTCTGAGGGAAAAATCAAAATAGTTTCACTGCTCTCAGTAAAATTGAAGAATCTTCCAGTCTCGGTTCAACATGGTTGGTGTCCAAGAAAAGTGCAGGTTAAACCTGCTGTGATACACCTGTGCCAAGATGAATCCACACTGAAACTCAGAAACACATGTGGGTTTTGTAATTCAGGTAATACTTCTTTGAAAACTTGGTTAATACTGTCCCCTTACAAAAACACCCATGACCTTGTGTGAGGTCACATGATTTCATGTTCAATATGACACAGACCAGAAATATGGAGGGAAACTAAACACCAAGTCATCTGAGGAACTGGAGGAGTCTGAACCAAAGAGAAATGCTGGGTCTGCTGTTTGGAGTTCAGTTTACTGCACTGACACTGTCATCCTTGCTGTTTTAGAGATGATAATCACTAGGACGAATAAAACAAGGTTTACCAAGACATACTCAGTACATTTGAATAAACAGTTGTGTGTGGTGACACTTATAGCTTGATTTGGTGATTTGATTGGACTACCGTCGTTGCCCAGGTCTACAGGCACAAGAATCAACTTACTGACAAAAGTATGTCCTTCTCTGCTGCACTAGGTGGTTACCATTGTCTGGATGACCTATAATGTTAAAAATCACCAACATATAAGATATGCTAACCTGTTGTCTGTCCAGCGATGACAACATGGACAGCCCGACAGCTCTGTACATTTTGTCTGTCGGATGCAGCAGTAGTGTCTTTTTTCTTGCCCTTGATTTGGTTGACTACCCAGTTGCTCTCTATGCATTTATGCCAACTTCTGGGTCAAAACCTGGTGGGTAGACTGCAGAGTGTGGGGAGAACACTGGATAAACGTGAGAACAATTATCCTTAACTGCATTATACAGATATTTGACTTCATTTAAGTGCAATTTTAATTGGACTTACATGCTTAAATAAAAGTGCTGTTTCAGTCAGACAAATGCAATACATTGGCTGTTCCAACATTATGTAAACACACTGTCTGCCAGCTTTACAGTCTGAAGGCTGTTGTGATGACCCCGTCTCCAGGGACTGATGTTCTTACATTTTCATTGAATATTTATGCCAATGTCTGCCTGCGTCACTGATCTACTGCTCTTATCTGATCATTGCTGCCTGTTAACCCTGGGAGAAGACTTTGTCTCTTAAGCCTAAAAAAACCCACAGGATGTGTGTGGAAAGCGTTCCGTCAGCATCACATAGTACGCAGTAAATATGTTCCTCTTCTAATCAACCTTTGCAGCATTGCAAAGGGCTGCTCTGCTAAAGATTCGCACACAGACTATTTTTGAGCTCTACACTTTCAACACGCATCGATCTGAACAAAGCAGACAGCGTCAGTCAAGCACAAGGAGGATATAGTGACTCCTGTAAATTCCAAAATAAAACACAATAAGTGTATTCCCGACTGTTTATCAGATTATGTAGATGAGAAACAATCAGACTTTGGGGGAATTGGCCGTATGCTCTTGGAAAAATACAGATGTTAGTAGAAGGAGAATAGGAATAATGATTAATAAAAATATATAAGAAATAGCAATGGTTAGCAAGAAGTGCAGAATATTGGACATAAAACTATTTACAAAGTGCAGTGTTTAAGAAATAATCTTTGTAAAACATAAACCATATGTAGGATATTGCACAGAGAATTGTACAGTTTGATAAAGTATTGCTCAGTTAAACCGCACATTGCACAGTATAAGTCAAAGACAATGTCTTATTAGTATTGCACTCTTAGATTATCGAAGTTTTGACTGGTTTACAAACAGATTGCACAGTCGAATGTAATTCTATTCTAAAGATTTGAAGGAGTTTTATTTGTCATTCCAGTCTACAAGAAAAAAGAACAATACTAGCACTGATGACCCGATGTCAGCTATAAGAAAAAACAGTAAAACCTTTAAAAGATTAAAAGGTTTCAACACCTCAAAGACGAAGGAGATGGTCATAGACTTCTGTCGCTCAAAACCCCCATCTTTAACCAGCGAGTGGGAAGTGTGGAGTGGGAATCTAAGTGGTGACATCATATTAATACCTAGGTGGACATCTGGATAATAAGTTGGACTGGTCCAAGAATATAGACTTCATCTACAGAGAGGGGCTCTTTTGCCTGAGAAGACTCTAGTAAGATGCTGCAGATGTTCTATCAGTCTGTGGTGGCAAGTGTGCTGTTCTACGCTGCAGTTTGCTGGGGAGGAAGCATCAAACACAAAGGTGCAAGACATCTTAACAAACTGGTGAAAAAGGCTAGCTCTGTGGTTGGACTCAAGCTGGACTCAGTGGAGGATGTGGTGGAGAGATCTACACTGAGGAAGGTGGAGACTATTGTAAAGAACATAGATCACCCACTTCACAACACCTTGATGGACCAAAGGGCAAATGGTGGTGGACGGCTCCTCTCTCTTTGCTACAGGACAGAAAGATTTAAAAGATCTTTTGTGCCAACAGCCATCATACTTTATAACTCTTATGTAAATAATAAATAACTTTTATAGACATATTACGTGAGACAACAGATAATTGAATTTCCCTGCTGGGATTAATAAAGTTCTTCTATTTTTTAAATAAAAACCTAAAGGAATCATAATAAAACCAGTAGAGAAGATTACAGCTACTGCATTAGAATAAAGGTCCTTTCACACCAGGACCATTTTTATCATGCGTTTATTTTAGAGGTCAATATTGTTTTTGAAACCCGTATCCTGTCAATACAAGCGTTCACATCAGCAAGTTTTCCCCTCCTGCGATATTTTGGCTTTTTTTTTTTCGGATCACGGTCGAATTTTCTAAAGTTTCGCATACTGTGTGTCCACTTCTGACCAATCAGATGCGTGTTGTTGCGACATCTGATCCACCGGTATATCCATGGCCGACCGGCTGATTATTTACGTGTTGGATAACAGAGTGCTTCTTGATAAAAGACACACACATTACAAAGATAACGACCTGAGGGATAGTTTGTGTGCTTTAACAGTTTGCTAAATGTCTTGGTTTTTACTTTCATCTGTAACTTGAGCTTGTAAGATAACCTGTTCAGATACAACATACCATATGTATTTTCACTGTCTCAAACTCAATCGCGCTGCTGTCACAGCACCATTAGGTCTCGGTTGTTACCTTATGTTTATGGATTATAGTTTCATGTGCTTATCTGGTACTGGCCCCGACTCAGTACATGCTATCATGACAGACAGCCATCTCAACACTAGTGTCTAGTCAGAACTGAAAAACAGTCAGTCTTGTGTTGTGTCAGTCTTCTTGCTTCCACCTGGGACACGTCTTTTCCCCCCTGGAAAGTCGCAAAATCATATTGGGCTTGATGTGTATAGTCAGGCATGTCAAAATTCGCCTCTGAATATTTTGTAATTTCACGTCATATATTTGCGTTGGTGCCGGTGTGTAAGAACCTTAAGTCCAGGGACAGTCAGAGAGTGTGACACTCAGAGGGCAGCGTTGTAAAGCTTGATGGCCACAGGTAAGAATGACTTCCTGTAATTCTCTGTGGTGGATTTAGTGAAAATGGGTTTAGCACTGGTAGTGTTCCTGTGTTTAACCAGCATATTATTGAGTGGGTGGTGGATGTTGTCCAAGATTACATGAAGCTTTGACATCCCCACTTGACCTGTGGATGAATTTGTCGAGACTGTTGGTATCTGCTATGCTCAGTCTGCTGCCCCAGAACACAACAGTAAACAGGATCACACTAACAGCCACCACAGACTTCTAGAACAGCTGCAGATGTTAAAGGGCCTCAGCCCGTGAAGTGAGCAAGAGTGACTGTAACAGTCTGCATGCATGACTAGCATGTGATGAAGTATCACACTAGTGATACTTCCTGCTTATGGACTGATCATCATTACAGAACAAATACATGGCCTATCCCTGATCCAGGTGGACCACAACAGAACTTATAGCTGCTAACAGTGTCTGATGGTAACATTACAGCAAAGTGGGAACACAGTTTACTTTACTAAGCATGAGTAAACCTGCAAAAATTAAACTTTAAAGTCATGTTGCTTGTTCACATACAGTAGAAGCACAACAGTCACATAATAATATCAGAATTAGCAGGAAATCAACCACAGAAAGGCAAGCAGCCTGTTGTGAGTATGTTGTTTTCTGTCTCCTGAGTCCAGCTGAGCGGGGCTGCACTAAGCTGCTGCTACACTACAAACATGCTTTCAGTGTTTGATGACGTGTTCTACCCGATGGAGCTGGGATATGATGGTAACAGAACCCACCCAACACGTATCCTGTGGGTTTTCAGCTTTAAAATTCCTCTCGATGTTTTCCCTCTTTGGGTTTGTTTTAAAGAGATTTGCTCTGATGTCCACTAAGGCAACTGTGTGTGTCTTTGTTATTGTAGCTTGTGAGGCCTAATGAGAGTTAGTCGTCAGAGAAAATAAAATCAAACTCTAACATCTAGTGAGTCTGTGAGTACATACAGACCAGCTGTATTGATCCAGAAACTCTTTTTCATGTTGGGTGAGTCAGAGCTGCAGCAGGTGCACTCTGACTGCTGTTTTCTGATGTAAACCTGAGAAAATGAGCTCAGAAAAAAGAGGAAGAAAAAGTTTGTCTCTCATTAAGAGAATCACATGACAGCTAAATGCTGAACAATGAAACATCTTTGTGCTATTTTTAAGCTTCATAAAGCAGGTAAGACAGTAAGACAGCAAGATCAAAGGAAGCCAAAAAAGTCATGTAAATGCTGATGGAAGCGAGGTGCTGGAACAATGTCTCCCCCTCCACTGCTGACTACCATTAAATAAAAAAAGGCATTTCAATGTATTTGGGTGAGCTTGATTTCTTTTGTTCTCTTGAATAAGTGCTAGCTCTATGTTTTGTCATCAGAGACGAGATATTTGCTGCTAAACGTCAAAGGCTGAGTGAAAAAAGAAAAATCAGTGCTGAACACACAAACACGACTACAATACATGAATCCAAATGAGACATCACTCTGCCATCTGGACCTGCGGCATGTTCACATCCAAAGCACTTCTTTACTCAGGAAGTGTAAGATGCAGTACATGTGCACAAACACACATGTAGACAAACACAGATCTAGTGGTAGATAGAGATCACTGGAGTGTGTAATTATTTTTTGCTGCTACACAGCAGCCATCATAGGGCCTGATCTACTACAGGTTTGCGCTTGTAAAAACACGTGCAATGCGCAAACGTGATCGACTAACCGGGTGCACTGAGGATTGCATCTATCAAGCAAGCAAAACAGCACGCGCAATCCATTTAGTGCATTTGCCTTCACGAATATGCAGAATGTATGCAGATTATCAGAACGTGCAAAATAGTGGAAGAAGGAGATGCAAATGGAATCGTTTAGCACCCGTAATGTGAGTTATCAAACCCATAGACTGTACATAGATTAGACCAGTGGTTCTCAAGTCCAGTCCTCGAGGCCCAATGTCCTGCATGTTTTGGATGTTTCCCTGCTCCAACACACCTGATTCAAATGATAAGCTCATTATTAAGCCATTAGGGCTTGAGAACCAACATGCAGGACAGTGGGCCTCGAGGACTGGACTTGAGAACCACTGGATTAGACGATGTCTGCCTCCTCACTGGGTGAAGCCATCACAAGAAGAGCACCCTCTGGTGACAGGCTGCAGTAGAGGTCATAAATCCTGCCTCCTCCAGCAATCCCATTAGAGTTGTGGACAAACTTTACAAATTAATTACACAGAATATAAATTTTTCCCCCAGGTTGTGATGTTGACATGTAGTTACTGTAATACTGGTTTGTGTTCAAGTCCACTTTTTGTCTGTCCAGCTCCCTTTTTAAGTTATTAGGGGGTTCATGTTTTCTATGATTGACACTTGATACAGCCTATGGGCGAAGATTGGGTAGCTCACCCGGGGAATACGCTGTTTGAGCCGAGCGTCATCACGGTGACTCCCCCATCAAATGCGCACAACACTTCTGTACAAGTGGTGGTTCCAGGAAGTGGAGAAAATCCCGGAAATACTGAGAGCAGTTTGGCTTCAAATTTGTATAATGATGGAAGGCGGAGCCAAGCTGTCCATGGTATATACAGTCTATGATCAAACCCTGAAACTGATCGAGGTAGCTGTTTTTGTGTCTATATTTAGAACGTTTGAAAGGTAGGTACAAACAGCGTTACGCACAAATGGCTATGGTCATTGTGGTGAAAAGGAGGCAAAGGTGCAACCACAGTTGACAGGGGAGAGAGAGAGTCTTCCGTGAGTGTGTCAACATATTTGGACAGTTAGAAATAAAAATACTGGAGACATATCCTCTGTCCAGCAACACCATTGTCGCTTGAAGGCCTGAGGGTTGATTTGGAGCCAGTCACAATACAGGAGCCATGCCATAGCCATCTGAGTTCATTCTCACCATGGTAAACCACATTAACCAAGTAAAGCCGAACCAAACTTAACAGACACATTTTACATATAATTTAGTCTTAGGAGCTTCTGCTCAAACTAAATATGACCATACAAAACAATCAATTTATTTAGCCTCAAGCAATCATTAAAGGTTATTAACATAAACATAATGTTGCTATGTTCACCGTCATATACAAAGCTCTGGCTGTAAAGGAAAATGACACTGCTACTTGGTGTTTACGTTAGGTTACTTTGCAATTCTTAGACTTTGGTAGTCTATTTATGCACCTATCTCTGAGCAAAACACTGCAACAAACAAGCAGGAGCGCCCAGAGGTGCCGAGAGGAGCAGCAGATTTCATTTTCACTCAGTTTTCTTTCTGGTTGGCTGGAGATTGTGTTGCCTCTTGGCTCTGACACCAACAGCCCGGATTGGATTCCTGCTGTGAAGTAAAATGAATTGACATGTGCCTGCCAAGGTGTGTGTGGCCGTATGTGTGTGTGTGATCTTTTATAAGACTCAATTTGGTTAGGAAACATTAAGTATATCACAGATGAATTGTCCTCACAGTGGCAGAAATTCAAGCGAGTGTGTGCGTTAATTGTAGTGACTTGAACAGAATGATAATGCCACATGCAATCTGTCGAGTAGACCTGAGGCTGATCTTGTTCTGCATTGTGCACAGCAGAGGGTAACGGTGGGCGAGTGGGTGCTAATGCTAGGCCAGGAGGAGGAGGGAGAAACCGATACAGTGACTGTGATCGAATGAGGCAGAGACGAAGAGCGAGAAAGAAAAACAATTAAATGCCTGAGAGCGGGAGAAGGAAGAGGAGGAAGTCCTGCCTTCATGTCAGTTCAACAGGATTCGACAAGAAGATAAGTGATGTGATCGAGGCCAATGTAGTAGCAATTTACTTACTACTTCTATAGTGCTACAAGTGCTGAAACATCCTTGATGAACCGGACATTACACAAACACAGACACACAGACACACACACACAAATTTGCCATTACAACCCTCAGATGAAAAGCTGCCACATTTGCAGAAGTTGTTGATTCGTTCAAACTGTCAGAAAGCATCGACAGAACAGAGATCAGCGCGGAAACTAAGAGCTGCACTGGTGAGTCACAGCAATGCCAGATAAAATGTTGTCATTGCAGACACAAGAATGATAACAATACAACAATATGTGTGCACTTAAAATATGTCTGTCAATGATTAAAAAAAAAGATTTAAAGGCCATACATGATGGTAAATTTTGGCAGTTACCTAATAATTTTTGATTGTGTTCTAGGGCTCTATTTTCGTGCCTCGCCAGAGACGTGCCGCAGACGCGGCGCAAGTCAGGTCCTCCGCGCCGACAATGCGTTCCCAAGCACAATTTGGTATTTTGGTGAGCGGCGCAGCCTGGCGTAAGTATCGAAATTGGCTGTACGCCGGGCTCCGCCAGACAAAAATACCACTGCGCGGGGGCCGCCACCCTCCGCCGCCTCACCGGCGTACACGAAAATAGAGCCCCTAATGTGTACATCACGACGTCACTGGATTAACATTTAAACAAGACAAAGTGATACAAATATGGTGGTTTTGGTAATCTTTGACTGTGATCATATTCTTTTACAGTGTGAACAACACAGGAAACATTGAATCTGATCTCCTAAAACCAGATTTGGGTCCCTTTCATGTGCAAGGGCAACTGGTTTTAATGGAAACAAGGATAGAAGACAGCTTCGGTGGAAGAAATGTCTGTCTGAAGAAATCTAAAGTAATTAAAGCTCCTGTGAGGAACTTTCAATTTGTGTCAACTGGGACTGGGAACTAAGTATTTTTTGTCTCGTGTCAATATTATTTTAGTTTTCATGGCTTTATTTTATGTACATAATGTTAATATGATTTTTTTGTGTATTCACGTGTTCAACAAAGTCAAAATACAAAATGTGACGGCTACTTCAAACAAACTGGAGTGCATGAGAAAAACGACACCTCAGGTCCTCTCAGTGGAAGTGTGTCCTGACAGTGGAGGTCAGCAGCCAGACCCCTCTCATGAAATGAGCAAAGATATAAGGAAATGTTAAAAATGGTCAGATCACCTACCTCTTTTACAATGCGTCTGGCCATATTTATGTGAGAAAATGCAAACTGTCAAAGCTGCTCCATAGTTTTGCAGATGCATATACAAGACTAGTTCAAACAGGAATCTGAAACAGGACACATTTGAACAATGTGATAGCAAGATAGCAATGTGAACAGTCAAACATCTAATTTATTGATATTCTGTATTAGTTTCTCCAGTGTGGACGTAGTGTTAATGGTGTGTGAACTCTGAAATAGCCACAGAACCGTTTTTTTTTTCAGAGGCAAATAATGAACTTTGAACCCAACAATGTAAACAAATACAAACTATGTAATGAGTTGTTTCATCATAAGTGATATTTAACCATGCACAAAGTTTGGGTAAGGTGTTTCTGCCCACTGTTTATGAGACATCCATCTGATATTTATGCCTTCACCTCTGAACAATAAAGCTGAACATTTTGAGAGTTAATTAATGCTATGGAGCCTGGAGGCAAAATTGAAATCCAGGCCCCTTGACCATCTGTGCTTCTCACTCTGTCTATAGTGTTTACTCTGTGGCTTTTTAATCTCTATCTGATACAGAGCAGAAAGAAAGCTACATGTGGCCTAATTGGAATTTGTCGTGAGATACAGAAAATAATTGCTAGTGCCTCTGGAATTATTTATTTGAATTTTTTTATTTATTTAAGAGTTTGGTCTTTAGATTTGGGAGCATGACTTATTGATTTGGCGGTAAGATTTGTGCTACTTTCCCTTAAAATAACCCGCCCTTGCACTCAAACACTACTCATATTTGCTCTGCTGTCAGTGAACATGAACTGATGTGGTTAATACACAACATACTTCCAAGCATACAAAGTCTGGCAAACTACAGTAACTGTACAGAAAGTTACAACTAATGAATGAAACATATTATGGGCACTTTTTAGATTTAGTGTTAAAAAACTTTATTTTGATTCCTGAAGTTGTATGAAAAGATGTGCAGGTGGTACCCACATGACTCTCTAGAAGCACAAAGGAAACACGCCCACATTGAGACTAAGATCATTTGATATGTAATTGGCAATTTATGCAAAAATTTGTTAGGTTCACACACACACACACACACACACACACACACACACACACACACACACACACACACACACACACACACACACACACACACACACACACACAAATAATTATTCACTTGCAAAAGAATAGAAGGTCTAAAATTGAGGCAGGGATTTTCTCCACCTCCTGAAACCACCACTTAAGCAGTAGCATTGTACGCATTAAGTGGTAGAGTCGCCGAGAGTCGCTGTGATGACCCATTCTATATACAGTCTATGGTTGTTGCCTAATGAGTTGGATGTGATAGCTGTGCCTCGCCAGTCGTTCCTATATTTTGGGTACCAGTGCACTAAAACAGAGAGGCAACAACCAGTAACTGATGCCCTTATAAATTAACATGTGACCAGATGTTAATTCACATCCAGACGGGAGATTTTAAGAAGTATCAATAACAAAAATCCTGTATGCAGCAGTCAAACATGAACTTTTAAATTTTGCAGTGTGTGAGCTTACGATCAGCTGAAGCATTAAAGCTAAAGAGACACTCAAAGTTTTTAAAATAAGTGCAGAGGCAACCTTGAGGAGCTTGTCACTTCAGGTTATGATGCACATTCATTGGGAATATTGCCAAACAAATGTATATTACATTGAATTACCAGGCAGTAAACCTCCAGAACCCCAGAGGCTGAGAGGCCTCAGGGTAGTCTTTTACACTCACAGTGACATTTAAAAGGTTCAGCTGCAACATCTCATACACAGAGATAGAGCTCCTGTTACCCTGCATAAAACAGTGAACATGATGTCAGCTTTCTGCTAAATCTGGACTATTTAGAGTACCACTACAAACTTTGCAAAAACAGAAATGTCTGCAGAGGTACGGAGAGAAATATATGTTACAAACTCTAAACAACTATCATATATGTTCATTTGTTGGACCCTCTGCTTGGTGTAGGGGTTAAGATCATAGACTGTATATACTATGGACAACTACCGCCTGTATACGGATTTGAAGCCAAATAGCTCTCGGTAAACCAGAATTTTTCTTCATTTCCTGAAACCAGCGCTGCGCAGTAGCAATGCGCGCTTTCGGGTGTGCAGTCGCCGAGAGTCACTGTGGTGATGCTTGGCTCAAACAGCATATATCCTGGGTGAGCTATGCAATCCCTGAACGCCCATAGGCTGTATCAGGTGTCAATCAAAGAAAATATGAACCCCCTAATAACTTTTAAAAACGGAGCTTCACAGAAAAAAGAAGACCTGAGCACAAACCAGTCTTACTGTAACTACATGTCAACATCACAAGCAGGGGGGAGAAAAATTTATGTTCTGTGTAATAAATTTCTAAAGTTTGTCCACAGCCCCATAAGCTTTGCTGGCGGAGGCGGGATTTATGACCTATACTGCAGTCCGTCAACACCCAGCAAGGAGGCAGACTCTGTCCATTCTATATACAGTCTGTGGTTCAGATGTATTATCCCCTATCTATCAGTTTACGGTGACCTATGCTGAAAAATTAATGGCAGTTTTTTCAAGATTAAAATGTGTGTCTGCCATTTTCCTAAGCTAGGCTACATTTGATCTTTATTTTTAGGTCTAAATGATCTCAAACATCAGATATCCAGGTATTGCTAGTCTCCAGCTGCCTAAGGCAGTGAACTTACTTGTGTTGAAGTATGTTACAAAGTAGTGATGTCAGAACTAAGTTGGTTTCTTTAAAACAATAAGGCAATAACAATAACAACAACAACAATAAAGTTTTTAGATCAATCAGTTTCATCCACATGGTAATGGCGTTTCAGGTGACTGTAAACACAACTTTTTGAAAACAGGTCCCAGAGTTTAAGTTTAACTAGTGATCATTGGAAATTAGACTTTCTGTCCTGAAGGAAGACATTTTTCTTATTTTTGGAAAGTGGCTAATTCCTCTTATGCCTTTAGCAGAAAAATTTCACTCATTATTAGCAACTCAGGCCTCATTTTTGCTTTTTATTGCTAGTAGTCAAACATTTCTGGAATGTTGAATTTGGCTTACACATTCATTTTAAGAGATTATATTCAGTAGAAATAAGTTGAAAAAAAAAAAAACTTGTGGTTTTGCATTTTTGCTGCATGAAGAGCATACACAGGCTATAGCAGAGTATCTTGGGTGGGTCCAGTATTCAGACTGTATTGATTAATCAAAAAGGGATCCTAAGAGAAATAAATTATGAAAACATACAAAAATTGCAGCTGCAGACACTGTGCAGGTCCCAATTGTTTGATTAAAGGTGAATATCAAATACATAATAAATGTTGTTGTTGCTGTTGTTGAATCACAGGCTGTCTCCTAACAAACCACAGCAATGCACAGAGCTCTCGTGTTTACAGTGAGACTGCTCCTGTGATGAAGGATTAATTAAGTTTAATTAATTAAGTAAGAAGGCTTTGGGGAAGAATTAATGTTACAGCTGGTGGAGGCACAGATTAATTTCTCCACAACAGTCAGAGTTAGATGCTGAGTGGATCGACATGCTGAGACTGAGTGTTGCTCCTGCTGTGATGGACAGAATGACTTGCGGAGTTTGTGAGGAACTTAAGTTGTCAGTAAATTTCTGTCTCTTATGTGTCTGAGATTTACTGATTCATTTATCTAGTGCAGTGATGAGACAAGACACTTCCAGCTAATACTGACTAAAGGTTCTTGCCCCTGACCCTTGGCATCTCCCTCTGCTGCTGCTCTTTGACTTCTGAATACTTAACCACTGACTCTAAAGGCCAGATTCATCTCGAGTGGATTGTAGCTGTTAACAGTGCCAAGAACTGGGTGTCACTTGGCCAAGTACCCGCTTTGTTTTGAGATCTAATTAACAAAGCAAATAGTGCAAATGACATCCAAATATGAAAACACCCACAAAGTTCTGCAGGTTTGTGCAGCTAGTATTTTATTTTGACTGAGATGAGCTGTCAGCATCTCAAGGCTCTGCTGCCCAGAGCTGCGCTGTATTCTCTCATCTGCTCCCAACTGCTCTATTTGTTTATATGAAATAGGGCTGCACAGTATTGAAAATTGTATACCTATTTTTTTCTCTGAAAACCCAATTTTTGTTTTGTATTTTTTGTTCAATGACAACTTCACCAAACTTCACTTAACTAATAACTTTTTTATCATCTCTCAACCAACCAAGAAACAGGAGAAGACAGAGACTATACTGTATAGGTACACACTGGGAAAAGAGCAACAGGTGAGGCAGACGAGACACAGGTGAAACTCATGAGTGATTGACAAAGGAGGGAAAACTAGGGAAGTAAAACCAGACTAGAAACACAAAAAATGAACTACCACAAAATAAAACAGAAAATAATAAAACACAGAGAACAGGAGGGAAGACTCATAAGACTGGATCACAGGGGAACTGGAACAATAAGAAACAGAAACACTAGGGAAAATAACAAAACTAAATAAACAAAATATGTCATGACAATCTCTCATACCAGAGCTGAGAATGACAGCCCCTAACTCCTGTTAACTGACTTACAGCACTGGAAAGTTTTTTAAAAAATGACATCATGGTAGGATATAAACTCCATCCTAAATCTGAAATTATGTTCAGTCTCGGCTATTCTTGAACCCATGCATAGGTGGTACAACCCAGGGCTGGACTCTCTCAGCTTTCCTGCTGCTGCTTCCAGCTGCTAAAGACTGACTAGTGCCCAGTTTGAAGGCCTGTTCGCTGGGTCAAGTACCAAGATTTCTCTGATGGACACCAACCACCAAACCAGCTCCTCCGAGTCTCAGTTTCAGTGTAACCACCAAATAACTGAAAGGATGTTGAAAGAAATCCACCATGAGTTTAGATTTGTAAGAAAATCTAAATTCATGATTCATGATCTGTGAGGTCTCCCTGCAAGACAACAGACTGACCACTTTTCATTCCAGTTTGACACCGTTTTTAACTAAAGCTAATGATGCAAACTTGAAAATATTTGCATCTTTGCTTTCATTTAGTGAGTAAATATTCCACAAAAATCACTCTCAACACACCATAAACCTGACCCTGCAGATTACTTAAGGCTGATGCGCTTCTCCAGCTGATATTGCACTCAATGCCCTTCATTAGCCACTGAAGGAATGGCGGACCGCTTTAACTTCTGCAACTCGATCAGATTTCTGTTTTTGTTGTATGAAGTCTGGACTGAGAGCAAAGAGGCTGATTCAACTTGAACCAGCACAATTTCAAACACTTTCTACAGCTGTCAGAATCAGCCAAATCAGCACAGAGAAACACCCAGAATAACTTTGCAGTGTTCACTCTGAAAAGTTGTTTAAAACTTATGAACTATGTGAAATGAAATACACCAGTCAGAAACATTTCCATTTGTGTCTGCACATTGTAAACTCTGAAAAAAGAAATCAATAAAATTGTTCTTTGTCTCATAATGGTGTAAAAAAAACAAAAACAAATGCAATTTAATCGCAACTCTTTATTTATTCCTGAGGGGACGTATCATTTGTGGGTGTAAGGTCTGCTACAATAATCAGTAACTCTGGCTTCACATTTGGCCTGCTGAGTCTGTTTGTGTTAGTCACAAAAAAACTTGCTCGCCACTGCGATCGGCAGTTTAAAGTTCAAATTCAAGAGGAAAAAAAAAACACACTGACTTTGTATGACTGTGTGTGTGCATGTGTGTGTGTCATTGTTTCTTACTCTGGGTGAATCTGGGTGGATTGTCGTTGACATCAGTGAGGGTGATGTTGACCACAGTGGACCCGGTGAGCCCCCCTCTCTGTCCAGCCATGTCTTTAGCTTCGATCACCACCTGGTAGTGCTCTCTCTGCTCTCGATCCATGTCTCCAGGGCCCAGCGCAGTTCGGATCAGGCCTGAACAAAAACAAAAACCAACACCAAATCCTGATTTACCTGTGGTCAACTTTTACAAAAATCTGACAGCATGTGTTACAGCCTGATAAACCATCAGCTATATCTGTTCAGAAGTTTTTTCACATGATGAGCCTGAACTGGATTAACTTATTACAGAAGAATTTAGTTAACTAAAAATGATGTCGGATGACTTGGCCCATTATCTCCACAGAGAAGTTTAACTGGGATTTAAAGGACCTGAAGTACGGTGGGATGGCAGGTAGAAAACAGTTACTTCTTTTATCAGGAATAAGGTTTGAATTTTGTCAACATTTGAAACATCATAAAAACCTGCAACAGAAAGAAAGGATTGTGTTGCCTGCTCCTATTTTTTTTTCTTTTTTACCTACAGTGAGATTTCTCTTAAAACATCTTAAAATGCTTTCTTTGTTATATTAAGGTTATCAAGAGTTTTTCATTTTTCAACAGTTTTCTAAGTATTTTGCAAATATATTTTAAGATTTATTTGAGTGTGTGGAGTGCAGAAATATGCTCATGGCATGTTCAGTGGGCTCTAGCACGCATGCTAGTTGCAGAGACATTCTGACTTTTCCCAGAATGTCGATGCATTGACCGAGGTCTTGCTGCTGCATTAAATTCAAAATATTTCAACTTAAGGGAAAACTCCTGGGTCCTCATTTATCAACCGTGTGTACGCACAGATGCGTGCTAAGTGAGTGCGTACAAACATTCCCACGCAAAGTCTGGAATTTATCAGCCTGTACTTGTGCTTATGAACGTGCGTAAATTTAAGAACAACTCTGACCATGCGTACACACAAAATCCAGTGGTAGAACAGTGAAACTACAAATAGAACCAAATAAAGGAGTCACAGCGTTCAGCTATCTCAAACTTCACACATGTTCCCCGTGCCTCTGTATAAAATTAAATAAAAGAGAGGTAACTAATTTTATGAAGACATTTTATATGATTGGTGTGACAAGCTATAAAAATCAGCTGTGACAGAACAACCTCAAAGAAGTCTTACAAGTACTGATACAAGAATCACGGCTTATTTTGCGCTATTGGAGGACTTTGAGAACCGTATGCTCCTCAGGGAGCGCAACGTTTTCAAAGAGAGTGCTGATCTGTTCGGGGAAAACACAAAGTGGATTCTCAGCAGGTACCACTTTCCCAAAATATTATAATGAATTTACGCCGTGATTTACTACCCATGCTAGAGCAAGAGACAAAACGCACCAAAGCCATCCCAATGCACATCCAGATCCTGTCCACTCTGGGATTTTTGGCCACCGGAACATTTCAGTGTGAGATTGGAGACATATGCGGCATTTCGCAGACAATGCGACAATTTCTCTGGCCTCAATTTACATCCAGTTCCCAAACACACATCACCAACAAGCCGAAATAAAACGAGGATTTCTCGCCATCACTGTATTCACAAACATAATTGGAGCCATAGATTTTACCCACATCGCCATTAAAGCACCTTCACACAGTAAATTCAGTTTTGTCAACAGGAAAGATTTCATTTAATCAATGCACGAATAATCTGTGATGCACATTTGTTTCTGTTAAACATTGTTGCTCTGGAGGAACGCACGACTCATTAATTCTACAGAACAGCTCTGTGAGTGTGCGCCTCCTTGATTTCAGCGAGCGGGAAAAAATTAATTCAAGGCATTTTTAAAGGGATTGTTGATACCATATATGGTCAGTTGGAGGTGTTTCTGAATGCAAATGACCCTAACCATGCATGAGCACGGTAGTAAAGAACAGGTGGGATTTATCATCACTGATTACTTACGTGTGTGCGTACGACCGGTGTCCACATGTTTGATAAATACAGATTTTTTTGTACTTACGCATATTTCATTCCTATGCAAGAATATAGAACTTTTTTTATGCACGTTCGATAAATAAGGCCCCTGGGGCCTCATTTATTGACCGTATGATGCACAGATGTGTGCTTAGTGAGTGCGTACGAACATTCCCATGCAAAGTCTGGAATTTATCAACTCTGACCATGCGTACACACAAAATCTAGTGGTAGGACAGTAAAACTACAAATAGAACCCATTAAAGGAGTCACAGCGTTCAGCAATCTCAAACTTCACACATGTTCTCTGTTGCCTCTATACAAAATTTATCAATTAGTAATTTAACAGACATTTTGAATGATTGGTGAGACAAGCTATAAAAAAAAGCTATCTGCCGTGACAGAACAACTTTAAAAGAAGTCTAACAAGTACAAATACAAGTGTCATGGTTTATTTTGCGCAATTGGAGGACTTGGAGAAGCGTCTGCTCCTCCACTGGGAGTGTTTTTTCTCACTGATCTGTTCAGTGAGAACACAGAGTGGCTTCTCAGCAGGTACCACTTTCCTAAAACATTTTTATGGATTTACGCCGTGATTTTCTACGCACGTTTGAAAAGGAAATAGGCCCCTGGGGTAAGTTGTAAAGAGCAGGTGGGATTTATCACCACCGATTACTTCCGTGTGTGCGTACGACCAGTGTCCGCACGTTTGATAAATATGAATTTTTTTGTACTTACGCACATTCTAAATTTCATTCCTCAGGAGATTTTTAGAACCTTTTATACTCATGTTTGATAAATGAGGCCCCTGGTCTCATGTCCACCTCCAGAGTATCCTGAGACACCATCAGTGTACCACTATGTGAACATCGATAAAAAAAATATGGTTTATGTGGATCTTAACCTGCCCATGGAAGTTTTCAATGTTGAATTTATTCATTAAAACCATCAAACCATTGATCAAGGTTTCCGCTACATATAAATAATCATTGCGTATGGCCACGCCAAAATAAAAGCTGCCATGCCTTCAGAATTATAATCTTCTGTTTTAGATGTTTCACATGTAAATTATAAAGTATGAACGGAACAATATAAACGTAAAGTCTTACGTTGTGTACATTTTTGGACCATAATAAGAGTGTGGAATTGTACTCATGAAATGTGACACTACTCTTGCATTTTAATTTTGGAAAACAAACAGAGGAGTCTCAACTTCCAGTCCGGCTTTGCTGCAGCTTGCTCAAGAGTGGTGGCAAAAAAAGCGGAGTAAAGGGAGAGAGAAAAAGGTGAGAGAAAGGTACCTCAGACGCAATGTTAGCGACAGTATCGTTTAATGTTACTGATCCAAAGTTTTGCCTTCACGTGTTTTTTCAGATGATATTACAGTTACCATGTGGTTAAAATCCCCCTTGTAAACGACTGAGCAGGAGGCCTTTGGATCTTGAGTCCAAGTAATAGCTGGGAAGATAACTGTAATAATTGTTCACTTGCGGATAAAAGCACCAAAATTGGCACACGTACTCCTTAGAAGTTGCTCTTTTGATATATCCGTCTGGCCAAATGAAAATTCAAGATGGCGGCCATTTTTCAAGATGGCCACCAATGAAAATACAGTAATATTGCATTTAGCAATAAAATTCCATAGACTTGTCCTATTTGGATGAACTTGGTGTCATATCATACATTTTCCACTATGCAGAATCCAAATTTGGACCCATGGACTTACTTACTGGCTTCCTTGTACCATATTTCAGTCCCGGAATCCTAATATTCTGATCCTAATTAGGTCTACATCATGTGAGACTCGAGTAAAATGGTTGGTAACCTATATCTTAGTGTTGTTAGAGGTCTAGTGTGTGCTGCACATGTGTGTGTGTGTGTGTGTGTAGGGGGGGGTTGCAAGGAGGGCAAGTGCATGGACAAGGGTGTGTCCTCACTGCACATATCAGTCCCAGAATCCTAATATTCGGATAAATTAGAATTTCACCTAAAATGCATGGTAGCACCATGGGATCACTCTTTGTCTGGTCTCTATCCTTTGAGCTGTTTGGCGTGGGTGACTCTGCCAGGAGTACAATACTCCAGTCGGCATAGCACTAGGGGTCATGGAGACACACAAACTGCCCCACCACGATAAGGTGGTGATCCCACCGAGGCAGGTTTTTTTTTTTTTACATGTAGGCTTTTACTACAGCGTTTCTAAACCTCACAACTGCAGCTGCACAGTGCCGTGCAGGTCAGACCAAAGCAGTAGCATTTGCATCTACCGCAGCATTCCGACTTGCATCCACACTTGGTCAGCTGCTGGCAACTCTCTGCAATGGGTGGGAGCTCTGTCCAAACAATCTGCCACAGATCTCCTTTCTTGGTCCAGCCCCAGTTGGCAGGACTATGTGTTTCTGGCTGACATACTATTGACTGACTCCAGATGCAGCCCGCTTGGTAGGATGCCCGCATGACATGTTGCTTAAGTGCTTATCGAGTTGGAGGAATGGCTTTGTAGGGCCTCTGCTTCCTAGCAAACATGTCCAACCTTGCATTGTCGACACCTTCAGCTGTGCTGTATCTGTCATACAACATGACCACAAACTTCTCTAGGGTTTTCAGGTCTTCATCATCCAATACAGGTGGGTAATGGCTGAGTTTGCTGAAGACACTGGAAGCCTCATCACAAATATTCCAGGTTTGCCAAGCAGACTTCTTCTCTTTGCCACGGAATGCTGAGACAACATCGCAACCAGTGAATGCATGGAAGAAGAGCATCCCTTTGCTCTTTTCTGCAAGAGTGCCACACAGGTCATGAACAGGAATCCACTTCAGGTTCTGTCTTTGGCACAAGGCAACCCACAACTGCTGCAGACCGAGGTTCTGAAGTGCCTGCAGAACACTCACTGCGATGACAACAACATCTGTGTCGTTGGCTTTGACCATGATGATCTTGCTGCCTGCTTCTGTGGCATGCCTGGCATGCACAAAGATCCATGTGTCAGCTTCTTCATGACTGCATGGTGCCACCCCAGCCAGATTAATCGTACTGTTGCTGATAACATCATCTTCTTTGGTCACAATGGCCACATTTGGTGAGGCCACACATTCTATCTGATCAGCCAGAAAGCTGAACAGCTCCCTCTCTTTCTCTCTCTCTCTCTCTCTCTCTCTCACACACACACACACACGCACGCACGCACGCACGCACACACACACACACACACACACACACACACACACACTAAACCTCAACAACACTAAGATATATGTTACCAACCATTTTACCCAAGTCGGACATAATGTAAACCTCATAAATACCAGAATATTAGGATTCCGGGACTGAAATATGGTACAAGGAAGCCAGTAAGTAAGTCGATGGGTCCAAATTTGGATTCTGCATAGTGGAAAATGTATGATTTGATCATCCAAATAGGACAAGTCTATGGGATTTTATTGCAAAATGCAATATTACTGTATTTTCAATGGTGGCCATCTTGAAAAATGGCCGCCATCTTGAATTTTCATTTGGCCAGACGGAAATATCAAAAGAGCAACTCCTAAGGAGTATGTGTGCCAATTTTGGTGCTTTTATCCGCAAGTGAACAATTCTCCTGTAATATGCTATTATCCGTCCCACTATAACTCTTTATTGCACAAGAACAACATAGTGCATGAGCATGACCTCTGACCCTCACCGGTCTCCATGGTTACCACCAATATCATTACCATATCATCTGTAGTCGAGGCTCAAGCACTTTTCTATATTATGACACCCCACTCTTTTAGTAATTTTCTCAAGTAGGTGAAGACAGACCTGAGCCTTGGCGCTCTTCTTTAAATAAACAAGAAAAATGAAGTTCTCTCAGCTTGGCTGCAAACTGTGCCATTAGATAAGGCTAAATTATATTTGTGTTAAGAGATAAACTTTGTATAAAAGTATTTTAAGAAGTTTTCTTTTTTTTCTAATCTGGGTTAAGGGAGAGGATAGGGGGCAGAGCCCTCCCCCATAGTACCCAGTTTAAAAATGTAGCCTTAGAACTAGTTTCACTGCTCCTCTGTCTGTGAAAACATCACAGCAGCATCAAATGCTGCTCCACAACATGGCATTCGCCCAACCTGACCTGCAGCACTGCCTGATGTGTGCAGATGCATGAGGGCTAACTTAATGCTGCTCGCAGCTCCAAGTTCTTTGTTTTTCCTTAGCAAAATTCAACTTTTCACATTCATTCATTTGGAAATGATCAAGACACAGTTCTTGGACAGCAAGGCTGTGCACAGCAACCAAGATTAACAGAAGAAAAAAAGTAACATGAGGCTGTCTCATAGCAGGAGTAAAAGGCATACAGACAATATGCTAATAATTACATATATTTATTAGAGCACTATATTCCTGTTGTCTAATTATCTATTAGGTCATTACAAAAGAATTAGTTTAAAACCATTTAAGCCCTGATGTCGATACCTGTATACCTGTCTGACTGAGGATCAGATTTAAGGCCTTTTTCTTTCTTTCTTTTTTTTTTTTTTTTTTTTAACATGATATCTTTGAAGACATCAAACAGTACAGTGGGTGGAGTTAAAGGACTATTGTGTATACCTGTGTTTGGGTCCACAGAGAAGTATGGGTGTCCCTGGCTGATGCTGTACACCAGTTTGGCACTGCTGCCGTACATGCTGTCATCAGCGTCCGTCGCTGTCACCTGGATGACTGATGTACCTGAGAGGTTTAACATTGACGTGACAGATGTAATCAGTAGAAAATTATGGTCATCAAAACAGCGATTTTATTATTTATAATGGGAAAGAAATCCAGAATTAGTCTTCCTTACCGATATCTGACCTCTCCAATACACTGCCGGTGTAAACCTCTTTCTCGAAGTGTGGTTCGTTGTCGTTGATGTCGTGGAGTTTGATGGTGAACTCGGTCTCTGGCTCCAGTTTGATCCCTGTTCGTTTGTTCACCACTGTGGCTTTGAGGATGTAAAAAGATTTCTCCTCTCGGTCCAGGCGGCGAGTGGCGTGCAGGTCCCCATTATTTTCATCAATGACAAAGATGGTGCCAGCCCCCTCTCCCGACAGCACGTATTTCACCAACCCGTTACCATGGTCCTGGTCTGACTGGAGCTGCAGGAAGATTCACACATGTCAGCCTTTTATTTTCAGTTCAATAATTCAAGAGAGAGAGAACAAAACTTCTTTAGCTGTAACTTACTCACATCTCTCTGAGTGTATATCAATTAATCAATCAATTTTTATTTATATAGCACTGAATCACGACAATCATTATCCCATGACATTTTCCAAAATACCTAACTCATTGTTCGATGTGTTACAAAGACCCAACCTGAGATGGAAAAGATTTAACCCATCTTAACCCAACCCAGAGTGAAGCACTTTGCAGTATTTAGCAAGTTACAGAGGAAAGGTAAAAAATAACTCATACAGCGTTCTGGTTACAGAGCCAGTAATGATGGAAGGAAATGAGTTCTGCTTACAGGATTAGGAAATAAGTAATAATGGACTGATGTTAAATTAATTTAAGGAGATTAAAGTCAGCAGGCTTAGCAGTGGTCAACTCTAGTTTTATGTTATTAATGTGGGTGAGGCTGATGGTCATGTTTGCAGCAACAGTCCATGGAAACCTAAGATACTCAAGGACACTCAAGGAGACCGGGTTGCTAACTTTAATGGGACATGAAAATCTAAAGGAGAGAGAGGGACAGACAGAAACTCAGTGTGCCAGTTCCCCCGGCAGTCTAAACCTATAGCAGCATAACTAAGAGCTGGTTCAAGCCTAACCAGTCCTAACTATAAGCTTTATAAAGAGGAACATTTCAAGTCTACTCTTAAAGTTGAGAGGGGAGAGGGGTCTGATAGCTGAAATCTCTAATTCCAATACTACTTTTAGAGACATTTCGTACAACAAGCAGACCTGCAGACTGTTAGCGTAGCGGTCTAGAGGGAAAGTAGGGTATTAAGAGCTCATTAAGATATGATGGCCATTAAGAGCTTTGTATGTCAAAAGAAGGATTTTAAATTCAATGCTAAAACAAACCAGTGCAGTTCATCAAATCCACCACAAAAAGGCTTTCAGCACTGGACTTTTTTTTTGTCATTGCTCTATCTAGAGAACTTAACTCAGTCACCTAAACTTTTGAGTAACTTGTAACATAACCATCTGACTTTCAGAGGGAGACAAATGCATTGTTAACCAAACACTTTTTAAAAAAGAAGCAAAACTACATTTACTCCTTTGTGTCCATTTAAAGAAATCCAACAGTGCTATTACAGTATTTATTCTTTCAGGAGCATCACCTTTTTATTTACACACCTTAATGCTTTAACACTACAAATCCCTTAAATATCTAAGACCCAATCACAAAATATTTAACAGTTAATAAACCATAAAATGTAAGAAAAACATTAAAGCTGTACAATTTAATATACACCAAAAGTAGGGAGCCTGTTTCACAAAACGATCACATGGCTATTGTGCTGGTTAGACCAGTGCAAATAAGACGAAAAACCATGCAGATCTTGGTGCTCATTAAACTTTATGGCAGAAAAAATTGTATCTCTTTGTGCAGGTGTTTTCTACCTGTTTTTAAATGAGCCATCATGCATGTCTTTGCGACAAAATAAGCACCGATCTGCAAGAAAAAAAAAACTCCACAGACGGAACTGAAACCAGGGTGCATTTTCTAAATTCTGATCAATTGTCTCTTGAAAAACAGGGTCAGTTTTCAAACAGTTAAAGTAATGTGAGACTTAATAAGATGATAAATTACATCAAATAGTCGAAAATAATCCTCTGTGCCTCACTTTCTATCCAATCATTGCATTTTCCTGTTATAGCAGAAGTACTAAAAACACCTCAGAGAGTTGCAAACACAGCACATCTTGTTGAAGTACTTTTCTGGTTCACTTCAGCCTGTTTAAATTTAAACTCTCTGATAAAGTTTCCTTGTATCCGCGTATAGATGGACTCTTTGATGGTACATAGAGGGAGGAAAAAAGAGTGGACAGTTGAGCAGATCACATTGACAGGTTTATATAAGAACACAGGAAAGAGGAGCAAAGACAGAACAAGCAAACAAAGAGAGCTGAAAGCTGAAGACAAAACAAGACTCTTCTGAAGGATGAAGCGAGAGCAGAGATTGTGTTGTGCCTGAAGGAGTCCACATATATCGGATCTGCTCTGAGATCTGCTGCTTTCCTCTCGTACCTGCAGATATGACCCTCTTGCTTGCTTGCCCTCTCTCTCATGCCTCTGTCTGTGTCTCTCCACCTCCAATGTCTCAGGGTTCATCCCTCATGCCTTCATCCTGCTTCACTCCTCCAGGCCAGTTGTTAGGGTGAGCCTTTGATTGTGTGTGTGTGTGTGTGTGTGTGTGTGTGTGTGTGTGTGTGTGTGTGTGTGTGTGTGTGTGTGTGTGTGTGTGTGTGTGTGTGTGTGTGTGCGTGAGGGAGCAAACCTTTACAGCTGATGCTTTTCCCATAACCTGTCTATGGTGTGAGAATTTGGATAGATTTAAGAGGGTATAAAACTGTTATTGTATAAAACCTGATTCTGCCTGATCTTCAGGTTGATATGATGTGATAAAATCTGGTGTCCCAAAGACCCACATGAACCAGGAACTATTCCAGTTGACTTCCACTCAGGTAAAACAGAGCGGTTATTACTTTAGTCTGTCATAGGACAGACATAGGCATCTGTAGCAGCTTTTCTGGGTGTGACCAACAGATTCTTGGGAGTTTGGAGGTGTGAGTGTGAAGAGGATGAGCTGTGAAAGTGTTACAGCAGAGCTCAGAGTGTTGCTGAAGACTCATTTTGTTGCAGTTCATTGACAGCATTCAGAGTCTCTCAGAAGAGCAGGAAACTTCACAGATAACTGTACAGCCTCAAACCTGGGAATCAAACCTCATCCCATGAGGACAGCTCTTAGTACAGCTGTTCACGCCTGACACTGAGTTTCACCTTCTTATTGGATCACACTCCCCTACTCTAGATGTATGAATGAATAATATTATGATACCAAAAATAATATTGACAGGTAAATTAATAAACAATGATGCTGTGCTGCAGCAGATTAAAGCAGTGTTAAAGTGAAAAACATATATTAACAAAGCTTACTGAAACCTCATGAAATCCTGACACACTCCGTTCATTTGGTCCAACTAAAACATTTTTTCTTGGTACTCCAGAGGCATAATTTTCTTTTTCTTTTTTTTACCTAAACAATTACATTTATTTTTAACATTTATATTTACATTAAACAATAGCATTTAAACTTAACATTTAGATTTGAGATTTAAACATAATGAATTAACATTAATATTCTGTTTTTTGTTTATTTTTATCATATAAATTAAACTTTTAACATCTAGATCTGTTCTAACATCCTTTCCCAAAGTTATTCATTTAGATTAAACACCAAATGTTCAGATTTATGATCCAGCATCAACATGTGGATTTAATTTTTAACACCGATATGAGCTAACGTTTACATATAGATTTAACAGTGACAACTTATTTGATGAAGTTTCAACAATAAAAGATATATATAACATAGCTAACAAATAGTGCTGAAAAACAACTCTGAGAAATAGTGTCTAAAAAATATAATTTTTTTTTTATTGAACACACCAGAGCTTAAAGTCCCACTCCGATTGTTTTTTTTTTACTTAAAGTGTCCTCAAATTGTGAATATGAAATTTTTAGCTAAAATCATGTTACCTGTGTAATTTTCAAGGGCTTTTCTTCAGCAGGGCACCAGTAGCTCATTAGGGTTAGGGGTAGGGGTAACATAGGAGCTATTCAGCCCTCGGACACTATGGTCTTTAGGGACATGATGAAAGTTAATATCATAATTAGCTTTCTTACGAGCATTGCGATCTGCAACTGCACACACTTGTTCTGCGATCATCCTCTCCCTACTTGTCAGAGTCTTGCCTGCAGAACGTGGCTCCAGGGGAGGAGCTTGAATTTGCTACGTAGGAAATCTTACTGTCTCTTAACCTGCTGTTTGGGTCTGCTAGAGATTTGAGCAATTTAAATACAGAAATATTCAGAAATGCAATTTCGCACTTAGTTTTCTAATGATACGTCCTGTAGCATCAGAAAAATGTCATATAAACAAGTAGACAACAAGAAAAACATGATTTTCATCAGAGTGGGTCCTTAATGTGAAGAAATGTTACTGTTATTTTTCAGTGCACCTAACTCACCAAGTTAACAAGAGCTTGACAGACAAAAACACTGAATCTGTCAATAATGCAGAAACATATTTCAATGTATTATGACTTCAGGATCACATTTTATAATGACCAAAGATCTTTGAATCATAATTTACTGACAAAGTTCAAGAGTCAAACTTCCTTGATTCGGTGACACGACGCACAGACTTTGTTAAAAAAAGGAATAAGTGGGCTCTGCAGCACAGCCGCCACCGCAGCATGTCCTCTTATCATAACCAATAACTGAGAGAGTGGGTCAGCTCCTGAGCTCTCTGTTTTTTTAAACTCACTTTCCTGCTCATACCAATGAGGAACAAGAGTGCTGACTCTCAGCCTCCTCTTCTTCCTCTCTTAAAAAAAAAAAAAAAAATCCAAATCTGCAGACTTCGCCTGTTGGAGTTTTGCTGGGTTGTCAACGAAAGGATTTTCCTTTCAACTTAATATCTCTGTTCCCACAGAAGTCCTGTTTCTCTGAACAGAGAAAAAAAAAAAAAAAAAAAAAAAAACAGCCCAATCCAAGGTCTGCTGGTGCTATTGATGTCATTACAATGCAGACGCCTCTTTGAAATGGGGCTAAATTGAGGTGTGCTCAGGAGAGCTGCCAGTTTTTTGTTTGATCTGATAGACAGCCTGTACCTATGCAGAAATAATAGCCGTTGTATTAGAGTGCTGGTATGATAGACCACTTCCAACTTCCAGTATTGTTAGCAGGACAGAAAGCTAAACAAAAACAACTCCTTTAAGAACGCTGTCAAATTTTCAACATTCAGGAGGGAATGAGCACCTCTCTTTCAAGAGATGTTTGCTGTTGAAAATGTACTTTTAAAGTTGTTTGAAGGTTTTCTCCATAAAAGCAGGATTGTGTGTCTGGACAACAGAAAAAAAACAAAGGACCCCTCTTCAAAGGAAATATTCTCAGAATAAAACATCCCTCTTTTAACCACGGTGAACTGAGCCAACATGAAAAAATCCACCATCAGCTTTGTGACTTAGCCTTTCTTTTTTTGTATTTTGTCTGTTGTAATTTAACATTTTCAGAGTCCGAATATTGAGCAGATGTTGAAGCTAGAGTGTGGTTCAGTTGGCAAAAACTTAAATGATCACAAAAAGCCGGGCCTTTTACAGCCCTGCATTAGTCTTTTTGGCTCTAAATGAACTTCATGTTGCATTGAGGAGGACTTGAAATTAGAGACTGAGACCTCTGAATGAAGATGCATAAAAGATGCACAAATAAGTTGCCTAGACCTAAATTTTTCTGTTGATGGACTATACATAAGAAACAAATGCAGTGAATGTAAAAGATTCCACGGGGAAGACTAATGATTTTAATAAAATAGTTTCTGTTTATGCCTCGTGGTCTGCTTAAGTGGATTAATAGTTATGCTGCTATGACTTTGCAGCCCTCTTTTGGGACTGAGAGACACAAAGACGAACACGCTTAGCTTGTTTTTAGATCCAGCAGAGTGCTTCTTTAACCCACTGGCTCTTACACTTAACCACACATAGAAACTGCCACTGCAGATCAGTCAAGTGGAGGGAGGGTCACACTTTGTCAGGATTATAAGACTGTGATCACACGACAGAAAGACTACAACGACAGCAGGAGAGACTGTGTCCTCTGTCTGTGAGACTCTGGACCTGTTGACATGAAACAAATTCAAGAGTAATGTAAGTTTAGTAACATCAAAGTTTTTTTGGCGTTTTTGGTGACTGTAAAAGATACTTTCTGAAAATGGGTACCAGAGTGCACAAGTCCGTACACAACCACATTTGTGTGTTTCTCCAGCTCTTTCACTTCCCTTTTCCCTCCACTTTGGTAGAAATAATTTTGGAAAATGAAGATGTTGTGGTTCTGAACAGATTGTTGAACAGATGTGGTGATAATGCAGCGCAAAGCAGGGTAAGCATCGCAGCAAAGGCAGAGCCAAACTGCTCCTTAATTCCTGCTGTAAGGAATATTATCTGTGTTTTTTTTCTTTTTTGGGGCAAAATTAATATCAGTTGTAATATGAAACATTATAACGCCTGAAGAAAGAGAAAAAATATGGGGGTGGAGAGTGGGGGAAGACATGCAGAAAAGGCTTGTGGTAGAGAATTGAACCAAGGCCTCTTTATGTGGGTCACTTAGACTGCTGGGCCATGAGTGCCTTCACCTTACCAACTAAACTTAAAAAAGAGTTGTTGTCACATGTCAAGACTTTATTTTTTAGTGAAGGTTGCATACTAAATGAACATACAAAAACATAAAAAAACACAGTGACACCTGCTGGTGAGGCAGCACAGGTATATAAAAGATTAAAACACACTACATTTCCGGTAAAAGCACATCTGTAAAAATGTGTATTGAAAAGAGACTTAAAAGACGATAAACAGGTCTCCATTCTGATCTCCTCATAGAGGTTGTTCCAGAGGGTGGTAAAAGTTAACCGTGTCCTCAGCATCACTTTATTTACAGCTATCAGGTGAATACAGTGCATAGAAAGTGTTGAGTCATATCTTTCAAAGTATTCACTTTTCCTGAATCAGGAAAGGCCCTGAGCTTTCTTTGCTGTGCTGTTACTTTCAATCCCATGATCTTCTCAGTCAATGCCAGGGTTTTAAATTTTTTTTAAAATTAAGATCAAACCTTGAACTTTCAGTTTCAAATGCTATTTTTTCAATCACATATTTGTTTTTTTCAAACTAACAAACCATTCGACCTGGATTTAGCTCCAATAGTGGAGGCTCTGACAGAAAAGGCCTTCACTTTTGGAACTCAGCCTTGACTGAGGAATGGTGAACAGAACCTTGGTGGAGGAACTTAGGTTACTACTGGGCACACATAGAGTGACAAGATCAGGTATGTATTTTAGTGCAGGACCAGAGAGTGCTTTAAAAGTTAACGATAAAATCTTAAAATCAATTCTAAAACTTACTGGGAGCCAATGTAGTGAAGCTAAAAACAAAGACGTGTTGCCACAGTTACCTTGAAAAGGAAACCTGATTACAGATTACTCCTTAAAAAAAGTAACTAAGTTACTTTAGTGATCATTTGATTTTAAAAGTAACCAAGTTAAATTATAAGTTACTTTACTTGTTACATTCAGCAGCTGCCGACAACTCACCCCACGTTTTTGGACAAGCTTTTCTTGTGCAAACTCTTTTGGCTGAGACGTGTATAAAGACTTGCAGTGGTCCAAACAGGAAAAGATAATGCATGAATGAAGATCTCTAGATTTTTTTCTAGATATAAATGACCTTACTTTGAAGAGTCTCTTCAGCTGCATAAAACAACACTGTGCACAACTAGGTTGACATGCTGGTTCAGACTGAGGTTTTCATCAAAAATCATGCCTAGATTTATGCATTTGGCTGAAACATTTTAGGACAGAGAGTCCAGGGGCCTCATGTATCAACAAGCGGTGGAGCGTCCACCAGCCGCGGCGCTTCCGCTGGACCACCCAGACGCAGTGGAAGGGTCCTCATGGAGGCGGTCCTGCAATCGCAGGAAGAAATCATCAGGGGGATCGCGGGGATCAACGAGCGGCTGGACCGGCTCGTAAATGTCCTTGAGCGTCTGGTGGAGAAAATAAATTAATTTGGCTCATTGAACTGTGTATTCACTTCTTACCCATTCACATTGTGGCGATGAGATTCTCCCACGCGAGGACGGCGGCCCGGCAGGGATCAGCTCGCATCCCTCCGTCTGCTGCTGGTTCGTCATGTGGGGCGACGTGCTGCTCGGCCACGGGGATGTGGTGCACGCTTGTCACATAGTGAGTCACCAAACACCGCCACACAGCGTCGCCAAAGTTCCGTCAAGGCAAGTATCGGCTCAACGCCAACTTCTACACCACCTCCTCACTTTGCGTAGATTTGCGCTGGAACTGACGCTCGTGTCGCGATGATAAATCTGGACGTGTGCACCAATCTTGGTGAACGCAAGGTTTTCTGGCGCCGCCAGCGTTGATACATGAGGCCCCAGATGTGTCACCATTCCTGCTGACCCAGGACCAATAATCATGACCTCAGTTTGATCCAAATTTAGCTGCAGGAAATTTTGAGACATCCATCATTTTTTTGTCTCTGATACAGTTATTTAATGTGATAAAAGGCTAAAGTTATTGGGATTAAAAGACAGTTACAGCTGGGTATCATCTGCATATGAGTGGAAACTTACATTGTGTTTGTGGATGATATGACCTGGGGGTAAAATGTAGAGAGTTGTGGAGTGGCCCAAGGACTGACCCCTGGGGAACCCCACAAGTCAGCCTCACACTGAATAATTGTAAGCTACATATAGCCACATTAAATGATCTTTCTGCAAATAAATGAATAAAAAAATTTAAAACTGAAGCAGAAACGCCAACCCAGTGTTGCAGACATTCCGGTAAAATAAAATGATGGACAGTATCAAATGCAGCACTCAAGTCTAAAAGGACTAAAACTGAGGATTTTCCAGCATCAGCAACAATCAACTAAAAAATGAAAACTTCAAAATTCCACTCTGATAGAAAAAAATCATGTTTTTCTTGTCTTCATGTTCATATGGCATTTTTCTGAAGCTACAGGACACATCATGAGAAAACGAAGTGCGAAATATCATTTGTGAGTGTTTCTGCATTCAAATCTCAATGGCAGGTTCAGATACAGTGAGATTTCCTACGTTACAAATCGAACCCCCCAGAGCTCCGCTATGCAGGCCAGACTCAGAAAAGTAGAGAAGACGATCACGGAACAAGTGTGTGTGTGTTATCAGATTGCGATGCTGGTAAGAAAGCTAATTAGGATATTAACTTTCATCATGTCCCTAAAGACATTAGTGTCCGAGAGCTGAATGGCTACTACGTTAGCTGCCACTTCTGCTGCATGAGCAATGTTCAGCTGCAAGCTAGCATGAAAACGAGTGTGCAGAGCTACTGGAGCTCTGCAGAAGAAAAGCCCCTGAAAATGACACAGGTAATGTGATTTTGGCTAAAAAAATAATAAGCACAATTTAACAACCACTGAGAACACTTTAAGTAGTAAAAAAGTGGGACTTTGAAGAGTGTAGTTTCTATGATGTGCTTTGCCCTGAAATCAGCCGGGAGTTCCTCAATAACCTCATTGTTATTTAATAATAATAATAATAATTCATTTTATTTGTATAGCACTTTCCATGATACCCAAAGACACTTTGCATAAAGCACACAATTTGAATATAGCAATAAAATGCAATAAGTAAATATAAATAAGTAAAATAGTCACATGTTGAAAGCAATTTTTAAAGGTGGGTTTTCAGAAGGGATTTGAAGGAGGGCAAATCAGTGCAGGATCTGATATGAACAGGTAGAGAGTTGCAGAGGGAGGGTGTGGCAATGGAAAAGGCCCTGTCCCCCCAGGTTCGATGAGTCATTCGGAGGGGTGGGGACAGGAGGTTGGCGTCAGAGGAGCGGAGGTTGCAGTGGAGCAGGGTACTGATGTAGGAGGGGGCCTGATTGTGAAGAGCTTTATGGGTGAGGAGAACAATTTTGAAGGTGATATGGTGTTTAACAGGGAGCCAGTGGAGATTTTGGAGGACAGGAGTGATGTGGTCTCTGGAGCGGGTGTCGGTGAGCAGGCGGACGGCAGAGTTTTGGATGGTCTGGAGTTTTTTGATGAGTTTGGAAGATGAGCCATAAAGGATGCTGTTACGCCATGGAGCAGAGGAGCGGTGGAGGAGGTGCAGTTATTGATGCTGATAAACTGTTGTCTGTCTGTAAGGTAGGATCGAAACCAGGAGAGGGCGGTGCTAGTGATGCAGAAGGATGATTCTAGTCGGGAGAGGAGGATGGAATGGCTGATGGTGTCAAAGGCTGCTGTAGGGTCGAGGAGGATGAGGATGCTGAGGTGGCCAGAGTTGAAAGAGAGGAGGAGGTTGTTGGTTACTTTCAGGAGGGCTGTTTCTGTGCTGTGTTGTTGGCGGAAACCTGACTGGAATGGTTCAAACAGATTGTTGTAGGTGAGGTGGCTCTTGATTTTGGTGGCTACAGCTCGTTCCAGTATTTTTGACAGAAAGGGGAGATTGGAGATTGGTCGGAAGTTGCTCATTATTTCAGGGTTGAGTCCGGGTTGCTTTATGATGGGGGTGACAGCAGCCAGTTTGAGAGATGGGGGGACGGAACCAGTGCTGAGGGAGGAGTTGATGATTGCGGTGATGAGTGCGATAACAGGGAGGCAGTCCTCGATGAAGCTAAAGGGGATGGGATCCAGAGTGCAGGTGGAGTTTTTCATGCCTGCCATGAGTGCGGGGAGCTCAGCTGGTGACAGAGGTGAGAACTGAGACAGTGGCTAGGTGAGGAAGGGGGGGAGAGGAAGGTGGGGAGGGGTTATGGAATGTGGATGTGGCCAGCTTGTGGTGGATGGAGACGATTTTGTCTTGAAAAAATAACAGAAAGGTATTACACTTTGTGGCTGTGAAGGAATCTGTGATTTTATCATGGGGTTTGAGGAGTTTGTTGACAGTGGAGAAGAGAACCTTGGGGTTGGATGAGCTGAAGTTGATGAGGTTTGAGTGGTAGGCGGATCGGGCTGAGTTGAGGGCATCTTTGTATCAGTGAAGGTGGTCGGTGTAGGCTTGGCGGTGGACAATGAGATTGGTTTTCTTGCATAGCCATTCCAGTTGGCGCCCGTGAGCTTGCATGCAGCGGAGTTCGGTGGTGTACCAGGGAGCTAAGTATTTGAAGATGACATATTTGGTTCTGATGTGGGCCAGCTGGTCTAGGCAGGAGGATAAAGTATGGTTGTAAAAGTTGACAAGTTCAGAGGGGTTTTCAGATGGGGGGGCAGGAGAGGCAGACATTCTGCTGGCAAGGGCTGATGAGAAAGCAGAGGAGGGGATGGATTTGAGATTCCTGAATGTTATTTTCCGTCTTTCTTTAGGGGTGGGGATGGGAATGTCAATGTCCATGGTTATTGCCTGTCAGGACAGTCTTTAGAGTTTTTTTATAGAGAGAATTTATGTGACTGTTTAGATCTATGTTTCAGAGGTTTGTCCCTCCCACTGGAGAGTCTCAGCAGGGCAGGTAAAGTGCAGCAAGTGCAGGTAGAGTGGGGGATGGTAGGCAGAGGCATTAAAGAGGCTCAGGGACAGGTGTGTCACTCTTTGTTGCAGAGAGTGTTTGGTGGCATCACTGCAGGAGACCTCAGTGATCTTGATCTTCAGGCCTTGAGCGAGTTGCGGCAGGCAGTGATGCCAGAAAAGGGGAAAATTTAACTCGACATTGCCAGTTGGTCAGAGATGTTGAGGTCGAGGCTGGAGAGATGATGGAGTGCGAGACCAGTCGAGCAGACGAGATCCAGGATGTGGCCATGGGTGTGGGTGGGGAAGTTGACGTGTTGAGTGAAGTTAAGGGATTGTAGCAGGTCCAGGAACTCTGTAGCAGGTGTGGAGGTTGGGTCGTCAATGTGGAGACCGAAGTCCCCCAGGAGGAGAACAGAGGGAGATATGGCACATGGGTGGGTCAGGAGGTCAGCCAGGTCAAAGAGAAAGGAGGGGTGTGGCTTTCATTCATGCAGAATGTAGCTTTTATTGTTCAGTGAGCGGGTGTTGAGCAGGGACAGTTTCAGTTGGTGATGCTGCGTGGTGGATTGTGAGGATCGGGGAAGGGGACGGAGATGGGACAGGTTTGCACATTGTTTGTGATGATGACGTCGGGAGGAAGGAGGAATTCGATGTGTCCAGCAGGCAAGTATGGGGAGTAACTCAGGAGGGAGGGAGGGGAAGGGGACAAGGATGGCAGGACTTGCAGTTGGAGGTGGTATGTGGGGGAGTACCGGAGGTGGACTGCAGATGGTGCTATCTTCCTGTGGTGGGGGTGGTGAGGGCGAGGGTTCCGGAGGGGGGCTCACAGGGGCGCTGTTTCCAGGTGGGGTAGTGGTAGGCGAGGAAGAAGAAGTTGACAAGGAGGATGTAAACAATGCTAGTCAGGTGGTGTGCACGTAGTGCTGGATGTTAGCGGCAAGTGTGGAATAGCCCAGTTTGTTTGGGTAAAGTCTGTCATGGGAGAAAAAGGAGTTCAGGCTGAGGAGGCAGCTAAATCAATCGACGCTTCGTGTCAGCGTTGATAGCGGACCACTCATAAAAACAGATTTGCCGCTGCACTGAAGGATGTGGAGAAGAGTTCTGAAGTCACTTTTGGTCAGTTCAGACTGTTGGCGAGCTGTGTCGTTGGTGCCGACGTGAACCGGGGAGAAGACCGGGGAGTTTTGCCGTGATGTCAGCGACAGTTGCACCAGGGAAAGAGCGAGTGATGGCATTGAAAAAACAGATACCTCGTGCAATGCTGTCACTGACGATCAAGGTGGTGGTGGGGTCCTTGCTGGAAACCCCAAAATGACTGAGACATATTGCCCCAAACTACTATGTCTGCTTATTAAAGCTCTAGCTTAACATTAGCTTAAAACAGAACAATGACTGAGTTATGACAGGATGTCTTAATCTTTCCTCTAACAGGTCCAAATGTATCACTGCTAGGATTTTCATCTGGAAGAAGCTTATTTTTGGGTTGTGCAAAATGGCTTATTGGCACTCATCTCAGCTCACAATGTGCTCTTCTCTTCTCAGACAGGAAACAACCCCTGTCCATGTAAAGGCAGACAACAATATTCCACTTTTTAGTGGCGCCCTCTGGTGGCAAAGATAATTGCAATGTGACAACTTACCCATGTGACAACAAGCCCTGGTCTCCCCTATTGTAGAGTTTAACAGAATATTGCACAGTTTAGCTTAATAAACAATATTATTCTCTTAATTGCACTTAGATTATTGAAGTTTTGACCGGTTTACAAGCAGATTGCAGGTTTTAGTTAACTTTAAAAAGTAAATTTGTGAGACACAATAAAATTCTGGCACTTAAAAGATTTATTTGAAAGAGACCTTATGTTAAGAAAACCAGCTTTAACAGAGTGATAAGAAGCAAAGACTGGATTTAAAGAAATTAGATTGTGTGAGTTCCTACACTTTGCTCCCTTTTTTAAATTATTTAATTAAAGCTGCTAAGCGCAAGCCTTGAGTTACACAATATCAGTATGCCATAGCTTAGTACATCGAGAAACTTTTCAGGTTTAGTGAGTTGTTAAGGTGCAAGGCGGTAGAACTTTACAACTCCATCAGAACTAAACTCAGAACTAAAAGCGCATTGCCTCCTAACCCTAACCTGTCAGAATAGGTGTATGGTTTTAGCCTGTAACATTTTGCACATGAAGGCAGGTTGTCCTTCATCTAATAAGGAAAATTACACAAGGAACACATAAAACAAGTTTGAACCAGTTCAAACCAGGAGTTCATTGCATTTGAAAGAATAGCAGTGCTCCATAACAAATTAAAATGTTTGATAAAACCAAAACCTGGAGTGGAGTGGAGGCACTATGATTGAAGCTGGTGTAGAGCTGCAGAAGCCCCCTAAAATGACCACAGCCAGGCCTGACACTGGAGAGGGGACCGGAGATACAACCGTTCCTGTCTGTGGGTTTCAGATATTTACAAAAGACAAATAAATTGATCTTTTAAATTGATCTTCTTCTGCCGTGGAGTGTCATTCATGCGAACTTGAATCACTACCACTTGAGCAGAGGTATACTGGGACAGAGGGATAGGGAGTTCAGTAAGGATATCATTTACTTTGGCTCCTGGACAGCAGTGTGTGACAGCCCTGCTTGACCTGACGTTTCTGTTGATGGAGTCTTGTGAAAAACTGTAAAATAGTTAAGTTCATCCTTTGACATGATTACTGTCTCCATGCTTTGCAGAAATTGTCTCTCTCTTGATTTATCCTCGGCATGAGGTCAAAATCATCCAGAGTAGCTTATCCATACTGCCCACACTACAGCTGGTCTTGGATCTTTTACAGAAAACTTTTGAGCACTCTTCTACTTTGGCACACAATGAACCCATCAGTTCCTCATGTTAGTCTGTGTTATCTATTATTGAACTGCTGAAACATCAATAACATCTCTATGTACTGCTGCTTTTCTGTGTCAAATCTGCAGCTCCAGGCAACAGTAAAGAAACAGCTGGATGTGTGTTAGCTGTTTGTCTGAGAATAAGAACTCAGCTCATGTCTTCAGTTTTTCACTTGTCTTTCCTCTTTACTCCTCAGTCTGTACTTTGTGTATCCGCTGCCCCTTACATCCCTGTCTCCTTCCAGCTGACTTCTTCTCTTGTCTCTCTCTTGCTGTTTTTTTGTTCTTCCTGTCCTC
This sequence comes from Xyrichtys novacula, assembly GCA_962446985.1. Lineage (NCBI taxonomy): Eukaryota > Metazoa > Chordata > Actinopteri > Labriformes > Labridae > Xyrichtys > Xyrichtys novacula. The sequence goes on along the minus strand of OY660887.1, from coordinate 13,947,757 downwards.
CTCCTCCTCTTAACTTTCTTCTAACAACACCTTTCTCTTCATATTCTGCACAGCACAAAACCTACGTTTCCTCTTCTCTCCTCCCCCCACTCTCTGCCCTTCTTCCCCTCACCCCCCTCCCCTTGATCCTCTCTGCCTTTTCTCTCCAGCAGTGTTGAGTCTGATTTGATCTGTCAGTCTGCGGGGCTGCTACACCTCCGTGCTTCCTCCTAACACGAGCTGATGAAGCCTGCGGACGTTTCTTCACAGCAGAGCGTTTCTAGAGCCAAGGCGTTTTCTAGGGAGACTGTATGTGTTCCACATCTCTGATATTGGCACCAGATTCTCATCTGCTGTTTTCAGCAGAACCTATATGCTCACAGCAGAGCCACGATTAAATAATACCACAGGACAAGTTTTACGGCTCATTGCTTTTCTGACCACATAGACGTGGTAAGATTCTGAGATAAAGGGTTTCATATCTTTGGACACTGAGTGGGAGAAGTTTCAAAAATTGGAGGCTAACAAATACACTGAATTTATTTTTCACATTAAATGCTGAATTTTAAAACTTGACAATAATGCCTACATGTATCAAGGCTGTCAAAGGATCACATTGTCACCTGGTCTTTATTGTGGACATAAAATGTCACAATGATGAAAGTTGTAAAAAACTTTTAAAAAATGGCTACATGATTGGTCAAAACTCAGGAAAGGTCTGAGGCTGGGTGACATGTCACATCATTAATGACCGATAAAAACTACTGACTTACACACACATCACCTTCCAGCTCTATTGAAATTCAGAATTATGTTTTTAAAATAACTTTGAATAGAGAGTACCTCACAAAATAATTGTATCTGGTGCTTTTATTTTGACATTTTCCTATCTTCCATTTAAGGTGCTTTTTTCTGTATTGTAAAATCATGCTTTTTTTTATGTGTAAGTATTCATTATTGCCAATAGAATGTTAGAGTAATGTTCAATCCAGAAAAAACAGGAGCCCTCAGGTAACTTTTAGATTAACATTAGTTTGAGAAGAGTTACCACAGCTTCTTCTTTAACTTTTTTCCTTGGTGGCAACAAGTGAGCACTACCACTCCCAAATATATATATACACACTAAAGGCCAAAAGTTTGGAAGCAAGATCAGATTTGTACAAAAAAAGATCATAGTTTAATTAACATACTTTGCGACACAATAAACATGACTATTGTGTATTGTTTCAACACGCCGTCAGTCACAGGCTGGACTATGACCCACGAGAGCAGAAGTCCCCTTGTGAAGGAGCAGAGAGCGAAAAATATCTGGCTCGGGCTGGAGTTGAGCTTCACACAGTCGGATTTTCCTTATTCATGCCCGGGGACGACTTTTTCTAAAGCGGGATTTACGGCTGCCAAGTGTTGGTAGAATTGACGCAGAGATCTCCGGCGCTTGTAAAGGATCTAATGCACATACCTGCATGTTAGCCGGTTAGCTAACATAGCTTGAGAGTTAGCAGCCTGGCTGATTCCTCCAGCTGACATCATAGCCCCACTCTCCTCTATATCCGGCTGTGTCAGCTGCGCTGCCCTCGCCGATAAAATCTTGGAGCCTGAGGGAAGGATCTCCACGCTTTACAAGATCCAGGAAGCCGAGAAGCTGCTTGACACCATCATCTTTTCTGCGCCGCAACCCCTTTCAACCCGTTTCGAAATCGCTCATGGGATCCCAAACCTGACACCACCGCATCCACCTGCCGCCCAGAGCCTGCTATTTCAACTTTCGCAGCTGTTCCCCCTTCACCCGCCGGGTCGGCTGCTTGGCCTCCACCCTCCATCTCCGATGTCTCCTGGGTTCGGCTAGGGGCCAAACCTAAGGCTCTGTTGAGCTCCACTCCATCTCAGGAGCACTGGTCTGTGGTCAGCTCCCACGCCAGCAACCTGAGGAGCCCACTGCAGACCCCGCTTTTCCAACTTCACACAGCTAATAGATTTGACATCCTAGATCCCAACGATTTCCCCCCATTCCCAACTGAGTCACAGCCCACCTCCCTGTTCACACGCTTGTCCCACAAGTCCTGCAGCACCCTCTCTCCCCCAGTCCTCGCTCTCAGCTCAGCCAAGCCCACCCACCCTGCCTGTCGTCGCCGCTCCATACCACTCCTCACGCCAGCACCGCAGAGAGCTCCAGCTCGTCCCCCCTCCATCCGCCCCACTCCTTCCCCCCACTGTCGCTGGTGGATACAGAAGCAACTCGCTCGGTGGAGACTGTTCCTCTAGCTACTAGCTCCTCGAGTTCACTCCCGACTTCCCTTCGCCCCTTTTCCCCCCCATCCGCGTTGATCGTTGGTGACTCCATAATCAGGAACACTCGCTTCTTTAACGCGGTTACACACTGTCTCCCCGGGGCTACGGTCTCCGACATCCTTGCAGTGCTCCCCCATCTGCTACCCTCCCTGCCGCCCTCAGTCCAGAAAATAATAATCTATGTGGGAACAAATGACATGGCCCGTTAACAGTCAGAAGTGACCAAGACCAGTTTCACGGACCTGCTAAACTTCCTCACTCGCACCGGCAATTTGGTCCTAATTAGCGGCCCAATTCCCACTCTTGGGCGCAGCGCCGAGTCATTCAGCAGGCTACTCGCCCTTCACACTTGGCTGCAGTCAGCCTGTAGGACCTACAATGTCCAGTTTATTAATAATTTAAATTTATTCTGGGACCGAGTTTCATTTTACAAGTCCGACGGTCTCCATCCAAACAGGCGGGGCTGCCGCATGCTAGCGGCCAATTTAAAATATAATGTTAATTCCTGCTTCCCATTGTGACTATTCTCCCCCACGGCCGAGCCGGCTCCTCCCCCGTCTGCCTCTTCCTCTTCAATGTCACACCTTCCTACTCCTTCTTGCTCAACAGCAATAAGATCCATCTGGTCCACTTCTCGTCGCACTCCACGCTCCACAAGCAGGGCTGTTAACCACAGTGTGTTAGCCCACCTAGCCTGGTCCGCTAACACCTCCACCTGCTCTGACAGCTCCTCACTCAACTTCGCTCTTCTCAACATTTGCTCACTGACCAACAAGGGACAACTCATCCAGGACATCATCACCGACAATAAACTGGACTTTCTCTGTTAAACCGAAACATGGCAACACCCCAGCGACTTCACCCAGCTGAATGAATCCACTCCTAGTGGGTTTGTTTACATTTCACATCCCCGGGGGGGGAGGTCTCGCGGAACTGGAAAGTCTCGCCGGTCTCTGTGCCTGCTTCCAGCTCGTTTGAGTCCACTGTGTCCGAGCTGTCAGGTCCCACTCCAACCATCATTGCCACTGTTTACCACCCCCCCCAAACAGAACAGTGAATTTTAAATGACTTTGCTGCCTTTCTCACCCATTTATCACCCAACATAATAATACTGGGTGATTTCAATATCCACATGGACAATATCAACCTGCCTCTCACCAAAGACTTCACCTTCTGTTTAGAAAGTTTTGGCTGTCAGCAACATATCAATTTCCCCACACACTCCAAAGGACATATTCTGGATTTAATTTGCTGCTCTGGTGTCACCCACTCTGATCTCACAGCCAATGAACTCCCCATATCTGTCCACTTTTTTATATCATTTACAGTGAGACTCACTCTTTCCATTTAAAAAAAAAACACGCCTCATCTCATCCCGGAATATAAATAATATTACCCCGGCCACTCTCACCTCCAGCATCCACTCCTCCTGCCTCCTTGACATCCAAATTCTATCCACCCCTGACGATCTGGTTTCTCACGACAACACTGGATTCCTTAATATTCTTAATACCCTCGCCCCGTTAAAAACCAGATCCGTCTCCTTCACCGTTTCCACCCCCTGGTTCACCCCTGCTCTCCGTCTCATGAAGGCTAAAGGTCAACAACTGGAACGCCTTTACAGGAAAACAGGTCTCACTATTCACAAGGAAATGTACAACAACCACATGTCAGTTTACAAAGACTCAATCACCAGCACCAAAGCACACTACTACTCCAGGATAATTACTGCCAATCAAGGAAACCCCCCAAACACTCTTCTCTCTCCTCAACAATATCACCCAACCCCAAGACTCTCGCCCCTCTCACTGCTACACAGCCTCCCTCTGCAACTCCATCATGTCATTTTTCACTGAAAGAATCAAGAACATCCACCAGGACCTCCACATTACAACTCCTTCCCGCGCCCTCAGATCCTCTTCCTCCATACACTGTCTGTCCCCACCACCCGCCTCAACACCATGGGGAGCAGAGCATTCAGCCGCTCTGCTCCCCCACTCTGGAACTCATTACCACCCGATCTCAGGAACATTGACTCTTTCACCCTTTTCAAATCAAGACTCAAAACACATCTGTTCAGAACTGCCTATCCACCATAATGTCCAATTCTCTGTCTCTTTGCTTTTCCTTATTTATTTATTTATTCATTTTTTTATTTTATTTGACATTGCTCTTAAATGTGTTTTAAATGTTTTATGTTGTTTTTAATGTGATTTGAATGGTGACCTTGAGTGTCAGAAAGGCGCCTTCAGATAAAATTTATTATTATTATTATTATTATTATTATTATTATTATTATTATTATTATCAGAAGACATTTTGACTATAATTATTAGGTATTTGAGTTATTGTTGCTTAGACTTTACCTTCTTTAAAGTAACCTCCTCTGGCTTTAACAACAGCTTGGCATATACGAGGCATCCGTTCCACAAGTTTTTTAAGGTATGTTCCACGGATTGCATTCCAAGCTGTCTTAAGTTCATTAAAAAGATACTGCTGATTCGTGGGACGCGCCTTTCTGACCAATTGATCCAATTCATCCCGCACAAGCTCTATTAGAAAGGTCTGCAGACTGAAGGGGAAAAACCATCTTTTGAAGTACACCTTCCTCTTCTTTTTTGTCTAGGTAACCCAGTCAGAGCTTGGCAGAATGCTTAGGGTCATTGTCTTGCTGCAAAACAAACTTGTGTCCCACAAGTCTGAGTCCAGATGGAACAGCATGGTGCTGGAGGATGGAGTGGTACTGTCCCTTCTTCATGATACTCTTTACTTCAAACAAACTTCCTACTCCATCACCTGCAAAACATCCCCATACCATGGAACTACCACCTCCTTGCTTAATTGTGGGTGTAACACATGGTGCTTTCAGACGTTCACCAGTTTGTCTGCGGACATTGACTCTGCGTTTTCAACCAAACAGTTCAAACTTGCTTTCATCAGTCCAGAGAACTTGTTTCTAGTCATCATAAGTCCAGTTTTTGTGAGCTTTTACCCACTCATATCTCTTTTTCTTGTTCTGTGGACAAAGTGGTGTTTTTTTTGCAGATACACAACCCTTCAGACCAGCCTTTCTCAAATGTCTTTTCACTGTTGTCAGAGATATGGATTTCGACCTTGTCATGTTGATTTCCTCCCTTATTTGTGGTGCTGTCTTTCGCCAATCTCTCTTACTGGTGACAATGATATGTTTATCCTCTGCTTTTGTAGTAACTCTCTTTTGGGCCTGGGCCTTTTTCTATCATCGTAACTTCCAGGTTCCTCTAGTCTCCTTAGAGTGTAGTGGACTCTTTTGTTAGACACGATTAGGCGTTTTGCAATTTTCTCTTTCTGTTTATCCTTCTTTTCTCAATGTACAAATCTGTACTTTTGTTTCTTTACTCAGTTGCTTCTTTCTAGCCATTTCTGCGGCATTTTGAATGCAGTTGAGATTTATTAGGATTTTTGTATGCAGGCTCTCAAAAGCCAAAAACTTAAAGTGAATAATCCAACTGTGATTTGTATTTTTGCTTTTGCACTTAAGTTGTGACTCTTGCAAATGTTTTCAACCCTACAACTAAGCCCTTATTTTCTTTTGCTGACATATACACTCACCGGCCACTTTATAAGTTACACCATGCTAGTAACGGGTTGGACCCCCTTTTGCCTTCAGAACTGCCTCAATTCTTCGTGGCATAGATTCAACAAGGTGCTGGAAGCATTCCTCAGAGAGCTTGGTCCATATTGACATGATGGCATCACACAGTTGCCGCAGATTTGTCGGCTGCACATCCATGATGCGAATCTCCCGTTCCACCACATCCCAAAGATGCTCTATTGGATTGAGATCTGGTGACTGTGGAGGCCATTTGAGTACAGTGAACTCATTGTCATGTTCAAGAAACCAGTCTGAGATGATTCCAGCTTTATGACATGGCGCATTATCCTGCTGAAAGTAGCCATCAGAAGTTGGGTACATTGTGGTCATAAAGGGATGGACATGGTCAGCAACAATACTCAGGTAGGCTGTGGCGTTGCAACGATGCTCAATTGGTACCAAGGGGCCCAAAGAGTGCCAAGAAAATATTCCCCACACCATGACACCACCACCACCAGCCTGAACCGTTGATACAAGGCAGGATGGATCCATGCTTTCATGTTGACGCCAAATTCTGACCCTACCATCCGAATGTCGCAGCAGAAATCGAGACTCATCAGACCAGGCAACGTTTTTCCAATCTTCTATTGTCCAATTTCGATGAGCTTGTGCAAATTGTAGCCTCAGTTTCCTGTTCTTAGCTGAAAGGAGTGGCACCCGGTGTGGTCTTCTGCTGCTGTAGCCCATCTGCCTCAAAGTTCGACGTACTGTGCGTTCAGAGATGCTCTTCTGCCTACCTTGGTTGTAACGGGTGGTTATTTGAGTCACTGTTGCCTTTCTATCAGCTCGAACCAGTCTGGCCATTCTCCTCTGACCTCTGGCATCAACAAGGCATTTCCGCTCACAGAACTGCCGCTCACTGGATATTTTTTCTTTTTCGGACCATTCTCTGTAAACCCTAGAGATGGTTGTGCGTGAAAATCCCAGTAGATCAGCAGTTTCTGGAATACTCAGACCAGCCCTTCTGGCACCAACAACCATGCCACGTTCAAAGTCACTCAAATCACCTTTCTTCCCCATACTGATGCTCGGTTTGAACTGCAGGAGATTGTCTTGAGCATGTCTACATGCCTAAATGCACTAAGTTGCCGCCATGTGATTGGCTGATTAGAAATTAAGTGTTAACGAGCAGTTGGACAGGTGTACCTAATAAAGTGGCCGGTGAGTGTATTTAGCAATGGTCTGTTAACATCAATGTATATCTAAAGGTAAATGGAGCAAAATGGTGCATTTCCATGAAAGCAACATCTGATCATGGAGTAAATACATACAACTCATGCTGGATTTTAAAAAAACTTGAAGTTACTCCCAACTGTTCGGCCTGTAATGGCCTTGCTTCCAAACTTTTGGCCTGTAGTATATTTATATATATATATATATATATATATATATATATATATATATATATATATATATTTATGTAGAGAGAGAGAGAGAGTAGGTATCTATCTATATATCTTTCTATAACTTCGTAAAAAAAATTTAAAAATCGGCCGATTAAGCGGTAATCAGATTTTTTCCCCCCCTAATAATCGGTATCGCCATCGGCCCCAAAAAATCCATTTCGGTCGGGCCCTGATATATATATATCAAATCTTGGAACAGACCAAGTGCTGTATGGATTTCTCTATGCAACTGACATAAGTCTAGACATGATATCACACTTTTATCAATAAACATTATCACAGAAAATACTGGAGAGTACCTGCTCAGGAATGGGAATGATTAGATCCATTTATATCAATGCCATTATCAATCCACCTTACTGATCCAGTACTTTATCAATTCCTGTGTAGGAAAAATTCCTGTGTTTGTGCTAATGTTAGCAAAGGAAAAATGTAGCTACCTTCACCGCACTCTGTGGGCATAGAGCGTCACACATGGCACTCGATATTAAATGTCACACTGCGTCAACAAACGTCGAAGCCTGTTGCTGGTATGTTCACCGAGTATGAAGTTGCATTTTGAGCACTTAGACCCTTTCTGTCTACTCTCACATCTTGCAAGGTGTGACACTATTGATTAGCAAAGCGCATGGAATTATGGCATCAATATGGGATCCGAATGCATGCCAGGCCAGCAGTAGGGAGTATAACTTTGCCATGAAACACATAAAGGCGCTCTTCCACAGAGTGGTGAGTGGTAACAGTTTGACAGGGAACCTAACAAACACACACTTGAAAAGGGCTGTGACCTCAACTTTTTTTTTACAGGATATAGCCCGACCATTTTTTCAAGCAACACAAAGGGCGCCATTTTCAAACGACTTCATTCTTGAACCTGGTTTGTTTTCAGAAGCTCAAACACCGTTTCTGTTTAGAGTAATGGCCAAATTGCAGCAATAGATAACTGTTTTTTACTGACTATGTTTCTGTGTAAATAGTCTTATTTGGAGGCACTGTTAACATAGAAACAAAGTTCCTTACAGGACGATTGGTTGATTACACTAATTGAAGCCCTTGAGATATTTTAAATTTACAAGCAAAGAGCAAAAGTGTTGTGAAGAAAGATTTTGGATGTACAAGATTAAGGAGGATAAAGCTTTGAATCATATTCCATGAAATGTATATTTATCCCCCCCAAAAAAGGATTTTTATCATACTGGCACAACTTTCTTTTCTCATGGTTCAAAGACTAAAAAATGACCTACATGTCTGCAGATGCTTGGGTTATGAAACAGGCACCTTTTTTGTTTTATTTTCCATATCCAGATGTTTTTCTGGTGGACATGGAGCTAGACAGAAAATAAAAATGATGAAATCCGCCTGGAGGTCTGTCTTTTTGTTTCCTCTTCTTGTGTGTTAGAAGAGGAAGTCAAACAGGAAGTGTCTGGAGGTGAACTTGTCAGAGCTGCACCTCTCTGCCGAAAATTTGCAAATCTCATCAGCACAGAATAAATCGTGGGTACCTGATGGTTCTTGAAGTCAATGAACCTCATGGAATTTGGAGTGAAAGCGCAAGTCAGAGTCTTTCTGACCATACTGTTTTTAGTCATCTGTGAACCACCCTGGTGTCACTGCAGCATATCTGAACCATGCAGCAGCCCCCTGCAGTGAAGGCAGCCCCCCAGCAGAGTTCGTCTGCTGATGGAGCTGCTCTCTCTCTGTGTTTACCCTTATCATGAGGAGGTGCTGTTTGTTTCAGAGCTGACTTTGTTTTTTGCTGCTATCAGACAGCAGGCTTCACACAGAGCAGCACAACACCTCCCGGCATCTGGCTGCTGATCAAAAAGCAGCTCAGTTCTCATCAAGCTGCGCTGTGTGCTAACTTCACTAATGGGCTCGAGTGAGAAACTCCTCCTGATGTTCCACAGCCGCTGCCAACGTCAGAAGGATCCCCAGGTGTCCCCTGTTCTCTCTGAACAGAGCGAGCCTGTATTACACACCTTATTGTAAGGGCAATTACACATTTACAACCCTAATGCTCAGCCTCTCCAGCCCCCCTAAATCACAGAACCTCTGCCCACTGTTCATATAAAAATAGTGTAAATGTCCTCTGGTCACACTTTGGCTGTGTCCCTCTAATACTATGTGCAAACATTTGTTTTTTTAATGTGTTAAAGGTAAATTATGTGTGTCCAGTAAGTAAATAGATTCATGTATCTCTGTGTATTCATTATTTAAGGTCCTGATGTTACTCTGTGAGATTACAGAACTCAGGAGTCTATCATAAGTCACAGCATGTACTTAAGATCTGCTTTTGTATCTGAACCTTTCCTGCACACAGAGGAATTTTCACAGTCAAAGCCTCTGGGAACAAATCAACACTAATAACTATGAGAAAACCTTGTGAAAACAGTCTATGATTGAACTGTCAATCAGAATAAACAGTCACAGCAAAACATCAGCCAACACAGTCCCAGAGTCCACTCCCAAACTTTACTCACAACATTCTGGGCTCCTAATGATGGAGTTAAAATGAGAGCTGAGTGAGGTAAGGAGTAGAGTGCATCATCTGTGAGGAAAATAAAGGAGAGTATGCTCCATTCGCATCAGACAAAACCAGTGCAATGAGGATGACGTCAAAGTAACAGTTTAATTTTTACTAACGAGTTTTTTATGATTGTGGAAAGCCTGATTGTAAAAGACGGAAAGGGGCATATTAATGCCTACTGTAGCAGAAACAATCAATCTTTAATCTATAGATTTTTTTTTCACTGGGTGCTAGTAAACAGGGACATGGACAGTATTTCAGTTTAAACTGCCTTACCAGCAATGGAAAACAGATTAGAGAAAAGGACCTGTGAGCTGCTTGTCTTTAATCAGTTTTCTGTGGTAATTCTTTTGCTCATCTAGCACCTTCTACCCTATACACTAACTGTACTATTACCATAGTTTGACTCAACTGTGCATATACATTTACTCCTCTGGTCCTCATCTGTGATACAGATATTATAAGGGCAATATTTATAAGATAAATGAAATAGAAAATATTGTCTAAAGACATCATGAAAGGCACTGACAAAAGAAATACACACTGCATTTAAATACAAAGAAAGCCACTGCAATACACCCAAATCATTCAACCACAAGACCAACCGCTAACAAGGCAAATAGTTCAATGAGCCCTGAGCCAGTCTGTACTCACACTGTATTTATTCAGGCTGAACTAAAGTCCAGAATGAATGATACTTTGAAATTTGCATTGTCACATTCAGTGGAGTTAACTTTTTCAGTTACTCGACTAGGGCTGCACGATTCATGAATTTTAAATCGTAATCAGAATTTTTGATTATGATGATGTTAAAATAATTAAAATCATCAAATCAATTCTTCTCTATCATGTCTCATGCCTCCAGGCCACCATAGGCTTCCCCTTCCTGTGGGAGCAATCCCCAGTTCCCACACACTAAATAGGGCAAAAGCAAGTCAGTCGTGTGGAATTGGTACAGCTTCACAGCTTCGGATAAAAAGCAAACCCCTCCCCGCTGCAAAGTCTGTCTGAAGGTGGTATCAACCCGTCCACACGGAAATTAATTCAGGAGTAAACGCAAAGGTTTTTTGTTGTATTGGCGTTTCATCCACATGGAAACGGCATTTCAGGTGACTGTATACGGTACTTTTTAAAAAATGGGTCAGAGAGTGCATAAATCCATTAACGACTACTATTTCATCTCTGTGTGGATGTCTATCTGCATCTCTCAAAACGATTATATCATACACAGTGTAACTCTTTTATGGCGTCTGCACGTATCCACCCAAAACCACCTTTATGCACATGCTCTTTACTCTTCTTCTGTCTTTAGTGCATTTCCTGTGCAGCGTTACAGCACCACTTACTGGCTTGGCATATGCACTACATCATTCTTCGTGGTTTCGTTTTGAGAGATCATAGACAAGGTTATTATTAAAGAGATGTTTAGTGAAGTTGTCACTGGATAAAATATCAAAATCCAAAATCAAATTTTCAGAGAAAAGAATCTGAATTTTATTTTTGTCCAAAATTGTGCAGCCCTCTACTCAACTAATGACCAGAATGACCGTCTAAGTACTCAGTTACTAACATGATAACTACTGCAGCCCTAAAATGTGAACTGTCTTGAATGAAAGACAATGATAATCAGCCATGGGAAATTATTTTGTCAGAAGTCATTTCGAAAAAAGGGTAACAGCAAATTTGCAACTACTCCAGCTTAAATGATGAAAGAACATGTAGGAGCTTTGTTGATTGTGTCACAGTGTCAGTGCTCTTACCTTCCCGATGTACTGGTAGTCACTGCCTGTGTACTCCTCCTGCAGGAAAAACTGGTTCCACATCCAGCCTCGTCTTGACCGTCGAAGCAACTTCTCTCCTTTAACATCAGGTCCCTCTCTTTGTCCAGGATCTATCCTCACTCTGTTCAGGAACAAAGCATCCACAGACAGGCCCAGACAGAGCCACACCACCACCTGTAAAATAGTCCTCATGTTTCTGATGTACAGGTCACCCTCGGTTTATTTCCCAGCTGGATCACCTCAAGTTTAGAGTCATAGTCCTTCAGGGTTTGACTGACAGGTGAAGGGTCCTACAAGAGAGAGGAACAGAAATGAGACAGAGCCAGATTTCAACAAGTCAGCTCCTGATTCAAGCAGACAGCTCTCTGAGAGCAGTTTAGGGTTTCTTGGCACCTAAACAGTATGATGTAGGAGTGCTGGGTTTTGTGTTATGTGATTGATTTGTAAATGTATGTAGATCAAGTCATGATAAACAGAGAGAAACTGCAGGGGAAAAAAACAAACATTTTTATGATCATCTTGAGTTGCAAAAAGTCAATTTGAACTTTTTAAAACATTGTGTCTGATGCATTATGAAAATATTTGTCCAAAAGTAGTTTTTGTGTATGTGTGCGTGTGTGTGTGTGTGTGTTTGTGTTGTCTGCATGATAGATTTCCTTTCTTTCATACCAATATGAAAAAGGGAAAATGTGCGTCTAGCGCTTAAAGATTTACATCATCAGAACAACATCAGAGGATTGTGACACCAGTTCACAACAACACAAGTATAAAACACAGGCGAAATACCCTGAACAGATGCTACAAAAACGAATGCAAATTAAAGATTTTCCTCCATAAGGCCAAAACAAATACTTGAAAAACAAGTGCCTCATGCAAAAACATGAAGGATGCAAAGTTAAGAACAAAGGAACACAAAGAAATTGCAACCAGCAGCTGGGTATGAAAAAGATCTGATATGTGGAGGAGGTTTTACAGAAAAGAGATAGGCTAAGAGGTAAAACTGTTTGTATCACTGTGAACATTCTTTAATATTTCAGAAGTTATGTGCATGTGGAAATGAGTAATAACATTTGTGTAACTGGGAGGCCTGAAACAAGGAGTTCGATGGAGGGTTTTGGAGGCAGGGTGGTCATAAGGGAGTGAGTTTGTGCAGATATCCTGTTTTTAACTTCTATACCACAAGGGTCCTGTTTTATTGATTTTTTATTTCAAGTTTTATTTCCTCTTGATTCAAGAGACCTGGTATGGATAAATGAATGACTCCAATTTAACTCCTGTTTTATTGCACAAGACATTAAAATAGTTGTTTTGTTTGCAGCTACATTGACTGACTTTGCATTTACCTCAAGTCTAGACAGTTGTGTGTGGTTGATTATATTCTTTTGTAACAATCACACTTCATCAGACAACCAAAGCACCTTGAAAAAATGTACTTAGTGTCTTATGGAGACAGATTTTAAAATCTCACAAATGGGCCAAACATATTTTTTACATTTCCCCAACCAAACTGGGTCCTCTTTTTTTTAATTCACCAGGTTGTCTCTCATAAACAAAGATTTATACGTCTGACTGGAATAAAGGGAACGACACATAAACGCACTCAGCTCTTCCAGCGCCCGGCTGCTCAGTCATTAGTTGTGCACGAATGAGATGTCAAACAAAAGCAGCAGAGTCGGACTATCATTTCACATTAACTCAACAAAGAAAGATTCGGTTAGGGTTCAGAAATATCAAAGAGAAGTGTTTCTTTTTTTTTCATCAAGATGTGTGTTTGTACAGTGAGAGCAGAAAAGTAGTCACACATGGGTTTACTCTCAGTGGGATTATGAAGATAACCTCAAATACCTCCTCACTTTCTGCTGTCCTTCACATCCAGCCTTTCATGAGAGCTGAATATAAAGGAGGACTGCTGTAAATGAACTATTTCACTATGACTATAAATCAGATGAATATCTATGATAGTAAAAGAGCTGCGAGTGCTGATGACTCAGCCGACACTTAGGAGCCAGTCTGCAGTTCTTGAAGGGAAAATTTACCTTCATTCGACTCAAATCTGGACTTGATCTCAACCTGGATGTAAAGGCTGTGCTGTCAAGGCTAAAAAAGCTCACGTAAATAAATCCTGTGGCAGCAAATTCACACAAACCCCTTTGGCATCATCATAAGGCAGGCACACCAGGCTTCGGCTACCCCAAAGAAAATTCCAAAACAGAAACAGGTGGTGCAGAAGGACAGCTGATAAAGCCAATATCTGAGACAACCTCCTCCTCACATATAGAGGTGTTTTTAAAAACATTTTTATCCCTCCAATTCCAAGATTCAAACAAAGAATCCTGTTCACATCAGAGCTGTTTTTGAATATTCCTGTCCACACAATACTGAGACCGTTGAAAAGACCTGCATAAGTACACCACAGTAGGTGGTGATAAAGTTTAATCACTCTATCATATCAAAGACTGTATATACTACAGATAACTTGGTTCTGCCTCCCGTCATTACACAAATTTGAAGCCGAATTTCTCTCTGTATTTCCAGGATTTTCTCCACTTCCTGGAACCACCATTTGCGCAGTAGTGTTGTACGCATTCAGCGGGAGAGTCGCTGTGATGACGCTCGGCTCAAACAGCGTATCCCTTGGGTGATCTATGCAATCTTCATACACCCTTAGGCTGTATCAAGTGTCAATCATAGAAAACATGAACCCCCTAATAACTGCACAGAAAAAAAGAGGACTTGAGCACAAACCAGTCTTAAGGTAACTACATGTCAACATCACAAGCAGGGGTGAGAAACATTCATATTCTGCGTAATTAATTTCTAAAGTTTGTCCACAGCTCCATAGGGATTGCTGGAGGAGGCGGGATTTATGACCTATACTGCAGCCTGTCACCAGAGGGTGCTGTTGTTGTGGTGGATTCACCCAGTGAGGAGGCAGACAGCGTCCATTCTGTAAAGTCTATGAAGTATACTGAAGATTTTTTTGATCAGCAGCAATGTATGAAGCATCCAGCTCTACATAACTACAGAGTGGTGAATGACAGACTGTTTGGGTTGGTATATGTATACCATTTTGCACCTTGGTGTCATGATGAAGTACAGCCAAGTGTCCATGTAACGTTTGGTTTGGCTTTTCATTTGACAGGGAACACGCACAACACAACTGCTGAGCTAGAGTTAGCAAAGGAGCTAAATTTCATCCTTGTCCTTAGGTCCCTAGGTAGAATGGTTTAAAAAACAGCACTCCAACATCTAAGACTAAACCATATCTAACAAACAGTGCTTCAAATAAAAACTGTTATTAGTTGTACTATAAACTCTTAAAGACTGACAGCTGCATCAGTGATCACATGATTGGTTCAACTAAAAAACTGATTTCTTAACCCAACAGTCACCTTTGCAAATGACCTGGTCCCCCTGTTCCTGTAGAGTGACACATATAGAATGCAGACTACCATTATGGTGCATGTGCAATACATATACAGTATACAACAATTACCTTGGGTAAAATGAGGTAACAATTTTAGAGTGTCCAAAAACTTTCATTTTTGCTGTCCTTACGAATACAGACAAACTAGAGTTTTTCAAAAAATCTCTACCTTTGAATGGGTTTCCCAAAAACTGTCTTCACCTATGAGGCAGGGAGGTCAAAATGTAGAGGAAAAACTGTGGTGTGGTCTGAGATGTCAATGGAAAACAGGTGAATAAGAGAGTCTAAAAGAAACTTTGGATCCTATTGGCATGCAGTGTGGCAAGGAGGAAAGTTATACCCTAGCTTTCTGAGAGTGGAGAGTTTTTGAAACAAAGTCCTCCTGTCTGGAGTCAGCAGAAAGTTTGAGACAACTGTGTTGACTGAAATGTGCATACTACAGAAGAAGTGCCATGAAAACAGTACAGGGTGTGATTTCGTTTGCTTTCAGATTTCTGATTACGTAGACAGTATATTTTGTCCATGCCCAACATTTCATCTACTGATGTATTTCACTCTGTTCGGACTCCGTTCAGGGTTAAGTCTTCAAATGCTAGGTTTCAATCATTAAATCTTAATTTTTACTGACTTAAACCTTCCTGCACAGTTGAACCAATGAGTATTAAGCCTCAATTACAGAGCATTAATCCTCTCTTTTATCTTTCTTTCATCACAAAGCATTTATATTTTCAAATCAGAACTTTCACTCTCACAGGTAACCTGCCCACATAATGATGGTGCAGGTATTTTTTTTAACATGTGCTTGATTTATTATCATATTAAAATTGAGTTGACAAATAGGGAAGTTCCAAAGCAACAAATTTACAAGCTAGTGAAACAGAAACTCTGTTTTCTGCACTTTTCAACATCCAGGTAGAGCCCTGGTCGTGTGCATAATGGCATTCACCAGTATTAAGAACTCTAACTATAGACGTTATATATAGACAGATTGTATTGGCATATTAGGCCTATAATAATAAAAATATTAATCACTTCTCTTACCTTTTAGCTATTCTGGTGCTGTCTAAGAGAGGATAAGGGCTTGTGATCTTTTGGTAGACTGATCACATACATCCTGACATAAAAAAATAAAATAAAATAAAATAAAATAACATTTCGAACCTCAGTGGCAAAACCCTGAATCACACATTTGTCTACACACACGGCACAGACTTGTGCCCTAGTTTATTGCCTTTAATGGGTTAAATTGTGTTTTCAGGATTTGATAACATTACAGAGAGGATCCCTCAGAGCTAAGAGTTTTTTTGTTGAAATTTTAAATCCATTTTTCAGTCACTTTTTACCAAGTACAGCTATCACATAACTGTCTTCAGAGCCCCCAGACTAGGGCTGCATGAATTCGGCCACAATAAAACCCCAATTTTTTTCTCTGAAAACTTGATTTTAGATTTAGATTTCAATCTTTTACTCAGTGACAACTTCATCAAACCTCAAATTTTTCTATCATCCCTCAAAACAAAACCACTGAAAATGATGTAGTGCATATGCCAAGCCAGGAAGTGGGGTGTAACGCTTCACAGGAAATGCACAAAAGTCAGAAGAAAAGTACAGGGCATGCGTATTGAGGTTGTTGTGGCCGGACACATGCAGGCGCTGTAAAAGAGTTACGCTGTGTCACATAATTGTTTCGAGAGGCATCCACTCAGAAATTAAATAGTAGTCGTTTATGCACTAGGGTGCAGCCCGTTTCTGTGTGGATGAAACGCCAATACGGCAAAAAACTTTTGGGTTTACTCATGAATTCATTTCCGTGTGGACGGGTTTATATCGCCTTCGGACAGACTTTGCAGCTGGGGGTGGTTTTGCTTTTTATCCAAAGCTGAGAAGCTAGACAGTTCCCACACTACTGACTTGCTCTGACTTGCTTGAAATTATCACCTTCTTTTGCAAACGCCATGTTTGTTTACACTGGTGTGTGTGGGAGCTGGGGAGCACTCCAGCAGGAAGGGGGAGCCTACGGTGGCCTGGAGGCACCATATTGAATATTTTAATTTTTTTAACATCGTCATCATCCAATAATCCAATTAAATCAATTAATTGTGCACCGGGCAGACCACAAAGTCAAGCTTTGCACCCCAGCTGATCTTGATGCCAGCCTATATTAGCTTACAGCTCAGTTTATTACACTCACTGTATCCATGTTAAAGGAGAATTTCTATTGCTGTCCTCCTTCTCTTCCTGCTGAAGACCCGCCTCCACCCCAGCTCCTTCTTTTTTAACAATGCCTGATTTTACCAGTGTCCTATGGATTTTTTTTCTTTGCTGCTGTTCCCCCTGCCTTGGTTTCTTTATGTATGTGCATGATATGGAGAGGAGCTGTAATACATCGGCCTCAGGCCTCGAATTTAGAGACTTCTTTCTCCCAAACACATAGGGCTCTATTTTCGTTCGCGCGGGTGAGGCGGCGGAGGGCGGCGAGCCCCACGCAGTTGTATTTTCGTCTGGCGGAGCCCAGCGTAAGGCGAGTTTGGTATTTTCGTGGACTGAGTCGCACGGAGGCGAGCCGAGATCCGCCAAGCTGGGCGTGGTGGCGTGGCAGGGGGAGGTGTTGACAGAATCAGCTGGCGCAGTGACATTTTCGTGCTCGCCACCGGCGTGTAACATGCGCTGAAAGCTCGCCGATTCAAACCTGGTCAGCTTTCAGCGCAAGGCGGAACGCAGCTGGTCCAGTAGTATTTTGGTAGACCAGCGGCGTATCGACATACGTCACTGATGCCTCACTGGCAGGTTTCCACAGTGTCAGGCACATTTCAGTGCAATAAATAATCATCAACAACTATTAATCTGAGTCAGCACATACATTTAGATCTATATCGATATATTCTGATCTATATCTGATCTGATGAGCGCGTTTGGCACGCGTTTGGCACGCGTTTGGGCACACAACCTGACCGAATCAATACAGCTGAAACTGCATCAAATTAAATTAAATATCTAGTAAATAAACACACATGATGAAGTTAACAAGATATGTAATGTGTCTCCCTCCTTTTCTTTCTTCCTCTTATTTCTCGCACAGCTCGACCTGGACACGTCTCCGTGTCCTCTGTCCGTCTTGCTGCAGCTGCTGCGGCTGAACAGATGATTTGTTTCAGTGCTCAGATGCGTTATCTACTTTAAGCCGACATATGGATATTATAATATTCAGTTTTGTGGGCCAAATTTATTTTATATGCCAACATCTATGAAAGAAAGAGCCAGGCCACGGAGCGCGATGCGTCATTTACGCACAGATGGTTCCGATTGTAATGCCATTTTTGGAGTTTATGTTGTGATCTGTGCGCTAAACCCACCTTTGTCACGTGAGGTTTGAATATATGCAACTTTATGTGAGTGTCTTTTTTGTGGAAAAGGGTGTTTGTCTTACCAGTGGGTCCAACATTACGCACACCAAATCTATCTGTGCTCAGATGAGAGAGTGTGGAGGACACTTGTTGAGCAGCTGCCCTCTGTCGCCATCGTGTGGCATAGCTGTCTTCAGACATCTCTTGATCTCTTTGACTACTTCATGAAAATAGTAATACGCCTCGCCGGTGGCGGATTTAAAGGCAAGGAGAGGAGCTTATGTGATTGGTGAAAACAGGTCTCGGCTGTGTTAAACCCCTATACGCCCTCTCTCCTCCCCTTCAATGATTTATGCTGCCGGGAGGAGCTGAGTTAGGGAGGGGGGATACTTACGCCGGGCTGCGCGGCTCACCAAAATACCAAAATGTGCTTGGGAACGCCTTGTCAGCGCGGCGGATCTGATTGACTCTGCGCTTGCGGCACGTCTCCGGCGAGGCACCAAAATAGAGCCCATAGAGTTTACTGCTGGAAATGTCGTTATTTCACAAAGTGAGTGGATTTTATGGAAAGTTGGGACATCATTCTTGAGTGATGAGCCCAGAACGCAGGATGATCCTGTTTTTTTAAAAGGATAAACCATATTTGACATTCACGTCAATACAGTAGATCGCCACTGTGTACACACTTTACATAACACTGATTACAATTGCTACTTGCACTCAAACGCCTTCACACACAGTTCTTCTATAGTGTGTGATATGACAGACTGTTCAGACAATGTTGCCACCTCCCCTGCCATGTTCATGTGGATGATTGTCAAGTGGACAGAGGATTATTCGAGAAAACTCCTGGTGTGGACAGGATTTTTCTGTTTGTTTTCATTAAAGACAAAGATTTATGTTTGTAAAATCATTAGTTTACATGGACATGGTTTTGGAATAAGAACCCATGCTTGTCACTGACAAAAATGAGATAAAGAAGAACTTTAAGTGGATATTATTCATGGGTAACATTACAGCCTTGGCAGCCTGTTTCTCTGCTGCTGGCTGGGGAAACTGTAAACCTTTTTTAGGGCCCGAGCCAGCTGCAGAGCAGCCGGGCGTAGGCCCTATTATTCCCCAAGTGGTTTTTCTTTGTTTCTTTCTTTCTTTCTTTCTTTCTTCTTTTTCCTCCCCTTTGAACTGGAAAATGGCCCACTTCCCACTGGCGAAAACTCATGAAATTTGGCAGGACGACCGGGCCTGGTGAAAAATTCGATATTCTGAAGTTGCCCAAACAATAAAATGCAAAATGGCTCCATAGCGCCCCCTAAGGTGGAAATTCACACTATTGACTGTCACGCCTGTACGCTTTGTCATATTGACACAAAAATTGACACACATATGTATCTCAATAAGATCTACAAAAAAGTCAGTGCGGCCGTATCTGTCAAAATTACGGTTAAAGGGTTATTTCGCATTTTTTGCCGATCCGCACACATTGGAATTTCGCTAACTCCTCCGAAGGCTTTCGTTCCACCGGCACCACATTTGCTCAGGCCAATCTACACCCCGTGGCCATTAAAAGTTATCAAAATCATGACGCTGCACCCCAAGGTTTAGGTTCTAGGGGGCGCCAAAGATAACACTAAAATCCACATATTTAAAAGTCTTATAACTTTTTATTTTTGTCCTCACTGGCCTCCAAGTTTTCTAGGATGATGCAATGTCCAGCCATCAACACATTTGTGAAGGAATTTTTACTCCCCAAAAGAGCCCCCCCCCATGGTAGGAGAAAAAAGTCCATTTTTTCTTGTCCCCTTACATAAAAATACACATTGTTGAGTGTCACGCCTGAACGCTTTGTCATATTGACACAAAAATTGACAATCATGTGTATCTCAATTAGATCTACGAAAAAGTCAAAGAGCGCGTATCTGTATAATGTACGGTTAAAGGGCTATTTTGCATTGTTTGCCGATTCGCACACATTGGAATGTGGCTATCTCCTCCTAAGGCTTTCGTCCCACCGATACCAAATTTGCTCAGGGCAATCTACACCCCATGCCCATTCAAAGTTGTAAAAATCATGACGCTGCACCCCACGGTTTACGTTCTAGGGGGTGCCAAAGATGACCCAAAAATCCACATTCTTAAAAGTCATTTTGGCCACTGCAGGAGTACAGAGTACTGCAGTTCTAGGGGGCGCCAAAGATGACCCAAA
Source organism: Xyrichtys novacula (assembly GCA_962446985.1). Lineage (NCBI taxonomy): Eukaryota > Metazoa > Chordata > Actinopteri > Labriformes > Labridae > Xyrichtys > Xyrichtys novacula. Next base: position 13,927,167 of record OY660887.1, on the reverse strand, counting down.
AATCCACATTCTTAAAAGTCTTTTTGGCCACTGCAGGAGTACAGAGTACTGCAGGATACACACACATATACACACACGCCAACATACACACACACACACACACACACACACACACACACACACACACACACACACACAGACACACACACACACTCAGAGTCTGTTTTTTAGCACCTGCAAAAACATGCTATTTACATATTTGACAAGAATGCAGAGGCTTCCTTTTGCCCCTGAAAAAAATCAAATTTCAAACACAACTTGACTGTTCATTTCTCCAAAAGACAACCATGAAGCTCCATTTCAAACCTGAAGCAGATAGTTGGTGCATGTGTACAGTAACCTGAGGGGAGTGAGGTGACTATTTCTGAGGAGAACATGAGCAGTGAAGATTCACCTTGGAGCTAGAACAGGGACGTGCACATGATTATACAGGGGCAGGGGCTCAAGTTTTTTCCAGTCATTTATACAATATGGAAATTAATGTGAAATTAAACCACAAATATGTGTGATGAACTGTTTTTAAAACTTAAACTTCAAATAAAAATTGTAAACTTCAAAACATATGCAAATTTTTAACAAAGAACATAGTAATTTACCTCTATTTACATCAAAATGCAGGTAATGGCCCAGGCGTTCTTTGTAAAATTATTTACAAAACACTGTATAGTCTCACAAATGTCACTTTTTATTTATGCCACTACAAAAAAACATGATGTAAATGATGCATGATGTAAAACATGATGTAAAAAACTTGTGTAGATCCTCCTCTATGTCAGTCCATGTGTAATTTTTCCATAATTCTTTGTTTTTTGCAGCATTTTTGTTAGTGTAACTGCAGATTGTGCTGACAGTGTCTATGGCACAAAAAAAAAAAAAATTAAAATGCCTTAACATGAACCCCTGGTGGTCTCTGAGGGTGAAACCTGCTAACTGCTGCAGCTCTGTCAGCTTCAGTCTCCCATGCAGAGCTCTGAGCGCATGTGTGGCTCTGTACCCTTAGCAGCGTTGCTAACTCCTCAGTAAGGAAAGCCTGCTTCATGTCAGAGTCTCTAAACTCCAGAAGAAGTCGATAAAAGTCCCTTTCTTTCTAAAAAAAAAGTCGTTAGGGGGTCTGAAAAGTCATTGAATCTAACAACAAAGTCGCTAGGTTTGCAACTACGTGTCCCAGACTGCATCCCTGCTGAGAGTCCCTCCCTCCCTTCTCATGTTGCAGGAAGAACGTAAGCGCCCGCCCCTTGTCAATCAGTCACCATATAATTTTGGATTGGTTGTTGTGGTGAAGTTTTCCACCAATAGGAGAGATGTTGTGGTGTGTATTTTTTTTGTTTTGGCAAGCCTTTTCCGCCTGTAAGACCTGTCGCTAATGTCTGCATGCTATGTTTTCCTGTCTCATACAGCGCGATCGAGCGCCGAACGTGATCAAAATAAGCAGAAAAAAAGTATCGCGGACATAATTTATCATAACTCTGGTTTTATTTGGCCTATCAACACAATTTAAAAACTGGTATATAGGTTGAGGTCCTCACTTTTGAGATAAGTTGAAACGGAGAGTCAACGAGGCTCCGTCTTGCAGCTACATCCGGTTAAATATGTCATGTGACTTGAACGCACACACAGACACACACACACGCACACACACACACACACACACACACACACACACACACACACTCAGAGTCTGGTTTTTAGCACCTGCAAAAACATGCTATTTACATATTTGACAAGAATGCAGAGGCTCCTTTTGCCCCTGAAAAAATCAAATTTCAAACACAACTTGACTGGTCATTTCTCCAAAAGACAACCATGAAGCTCCATCCAAACCTGAAGCAGGCAGTTGGTGCATGTGTACAGTAACCTGAGGGGAGTGAGGTGAGTGCTTCTGAGGAGAACATGAGCAGTGAAGATTCACCTTGGAGCTAGAACAGAGACGTGCACATGATTATACAGGGGCAGGGGCTCAAGTTTTTTCCAGTTGTTTATACAATATGGAAATTAATGTGAAATTAAAACACAAAGTATTAATAGAAAGGTAATGACTGTCCTGTGTAGGTGACAGTGATATCCAATAGGCTAGGCACTCACGAGGCTGGCTGTGGCAAGTGTAAGTGAAAGCAACACGCACTGGCAGGAAGAACAGCAAACGCCGATGAAGGAAAAGGGTCTTTGCAGTGATGGGCGTTACCAGAGAGGGCGATGGCCAGAGGACACAAATGGGACGGGGAGGCAGCACGTTGGGGGGGGGACGCGACACAGCTCGGGCCCGCCAGTGCCCCAACGGGGTCCTAGTTTTTTTTTAATCTTTTAACCAAATTTTACGTGAAGGTGTAACGATTGAACAGAGGTCTTTCCATGCTCAGATCTGCTTGCTCCAGCATGTATCACTGCAGGCAAAAATTCGCCTTGGCTTTAAACAAAATTTCCTTCACAAACTCAGAATGACCACTGACTTAGTGGAGGTAGCCTCTAAAAAACACATTCCAAAAAACTGGCTTTGTGCTCTTGAAACAGCACCAGATCAATAAATCTATCCATACCCACATTGAGGGATCAGAAAGAACGCTTACACAGCAATTACGACTCAGAAAGGAAATGTGCTTTTATCTTCCCACGCAGTGCTCTGTCAGTGTCTCACTCGCTGCTATGAGCAAAAATTATGTTCTCCTTTATCTCAGTTCCTCTTCATACAAATGTAACCCAGTTCATTCTGTCCAAACTGCATGCAAACACTTTGTTCACACCAGATCTGTGTCACTTTGGTAAGACTTTTTGACAACAAAGAGTGAGGAGGTGGTAGATAAAGGGAAACAGGACCCATCATGAAGCGGCTGATTAAACAGACTAATAAACTCATCCTGCTCATTGTGCATGAGACCTGCACGGCTCCATTTGAAAGGATTATTTACCACATCAGTACATGTTTTCAGCACTAGGGTGCAGCCCTGATATGCTACAGTGACTTTAAAGCATCGGCCACCACAGAGTGACCGGGCTGACAGCCGCATCAGCCTGACTCACACCACCTTATGCTTTAAAATTCACAGTTATTGATGTGCAGCTCTCCCTGTCTGTCTAATGTGCCCCCTTCCCTCTGCCTGTGTGGCGTTAGACACATTAAGTCTGTTCTTTATGAAAAGGCTTTAACTGAATCAGGTGGAGAACTCACAGGAGACTGATTGATTCTGGCTTGACGCCTTCACTCAGGTTTTTAACGAGACTCACCACTCCATTATTGCACAGACAGGCTGGATCTGTCAAGATTCCAGTTCAAAGAGGATTTCCCCCATTGCCGCATTACTCTGCCCTCTGTGTGTGTGTGTGTGTGTTTGTGTGTGTGTGTGTGTGTGTGTCTGTGTGTCTGTGTCTGTATGTCACTAAAATGCTCTTAAAGCTCTGTTGAACTGGCATGAGTCCAAACCCTGAAGAATCCACTCTCATGTCAACTGATTATTCATTTTTAATTTCAACCTCCAGATGAACGTTGAAAACTCTCTAAAAAACACTTTTGACATTTTCTCAAAGCCAAACAGCAGTGTACTGTGTCTGCAGTGTGTAAAAAGAAAAGCTTTGAAATACCCTAAAATCTGTCTTTGATGGTGTTTGCTCAAATGATTTATATCATTTATGTCCATAAAACTCCAACTTAAAGGATGTTCATTTTATGTAAACTCACATTAATATGTCTGTGACCTATATATTCTAGAGTGAGAGAGGTAGGTTACCTTATCACAGTACGTTACCCAGAAGATGGGATTCAAAACAACTGCTTTGCTGCCAAAGCATGCTGGGTGCAAAATGAGGAAGACAATAAGAATAAGAAGAACTTTATTGATCCCCGAAGGGAAATCAATTGTCTGTTGTCTCACGTAATATGTCTCTAAAAATTATCTATTTACATAAGAGTTATAAAGCCTGATGGCTGTTGCTTCAAAAGATCTTCTGAATCTTTCTGTCCTGCAGCGAAGAGAGAGGAGCCGTCCACCACCATTTGCCCTTTGATCTATCAAGGTGTTGTGAAGTGGGTGATCCATGTTCTTGAGAATAGTCTCCACCCTCCTCAGTGTAGATCTCTCCACCACATCCTCCACTGAGTCCATCTTGAGTCCTACCACTTAGCCAACCTTTTTTACCAGTTTGTTAAGACGTCTTGCATCCTTGTGTTTGATGCTTCCTCCCCAGCAGACTGCAGCATAGAACAGAACACTTGCCACCACAGACTGATAAAACATCTGCAGCATCTTACTACAGATGTCTATTGATCGGAGTCTTCTCTGGCAAAAGAGGCATCTCTGCCCCTTTCTGTAGATGAAGTCTATATTCTTGGACCAGTCCAACTAATTATCCAGATGTACACCTAACTAGGTATTTATATGATGTCACCACTTCAGTGTCCACTCCACAGGTGTTCACTGGCTGAAGAGGGGGTTTGGATCTACAGAAGTCTATGACCATCTCCCTTGTCTTTGAGGTGATGAGGAGGAGGCACTTTTTGTGACTCCAATCACTGAAGGCTCTTATTAGATCTCTGTATTCAGCTTCTTGTCCATTTCTGATACATGCCACAATAGTGGTGTCTTCTTAGTATTTCTGGATGTGGCAGGACTCAGTACTGTATTTGAAGTCTGACGTGTACAGTGTGAACAGGAATGGCGCCAGCACTGTCCCTTGTGGAGCCCCTGTACTGCTCATTAATGTCCCAGAAACACAGTTCCCAGCCTGACAAACTGTGGCCTTCCTGTCAGGTAATCTGCGATCTAGGAAACACAGGAAGGATCCACTCCCATCTCTGTGAGCTTGTCTTTGAGTATGGTGGGTTGGATGGTGTTAAATCCACCTGAAAAGTCGAAGAACATGATCCTCACATAAACCCCAGGTTCCTCCAGATGAGACAGGGCATGGTGAAGCATGTAGAGGACAGCATCATCCACTCCAATGTGTTTTTTGTATGCAAACTGCAGGGAGTCCAGTTTGTCAAGTCAAGTCTAGTAGGTTATGATAGCTTTTCTCCTTCGTTAGACATTTCAAGAGAACAGCGGCAAACCGTTGAGTAAATTAATTATGGGATGTGCCGAAAAGACTACACAACCTGAGACAGAAAATGACCAGTAGATGGGGATGATAGGAGTCTCTGTGAATTGGCTACAGAGCAAGTCTCAGGTCTGTCCCATGGCTAACCCCAAATTTTCACTGCATGTGGAGCGGTACAGCGGGAATCACAAGGACTCACAAGAACCCGCAAATTCACACGTAATCACGTGATACCGAGTTGTCTCTATAAAGACAGCCACATAATCATATAAGCGGTAGAATGTGTCCTTCCAGAGAAGGAATTCCACTGTGTCCAGACCAGTAGATCAGACACTTTTGTGAGGATCGGGAATTCACCATGCGTAAGTGCAATATTTATCTTTATCTACGAAACAAACCTTGCTGGTGTGAAATACGATCCACCTGAAACACGTAGTGTTTTGTTTTTTAAAATAAGCTGGATGTTTTATTTTGTGTCCATGCCTGACTTCCTTTCCAGCACAGGCTAATCTGTGCTGAATAAATGCGGCATGCTGTGGCATCTGGAAAAAATAGAATCCTGCTGATTGGCTACGAAGCCCGCTGAACCGCAGGGGGCCGGAAAGAAGAATGTGACACATTCACTTGAATAGAAATGATCAGCAGTGATCAGTGCTGACAGCCTTTCGTCTGGTTCACACTGGAAGCGCCGCGCGCGGAACGGAAGCGCCGCGCGCGCGCAGCGCCGGCTCGCGCTTGGCTGTTCACACAGGAAGCGCTTTCTGCTGCGCTCTGACATGCCGGTCAGACATCGACTGAGCCCGGTAGTGCTCGGCCGTTTCCGTCTGCCCTCAGTTTTCCACACTTACGAGCGCTTTAGAAATGGGTAAATCACTATTTATTTACGTTTTTATTTCGTCATACATGAATTAAATATTGACAGCATCTTCAAGTAATGTTTTAAATTATTATATAGGGGTAAACGACGAATAAATTGGGGAGTCTGTTGACTCCGTTGTATGTATAGCCTTGTTAGCTCGAGGCTATTGACTGTATCGTAATAAAGTCCCCCCCCTCTTTGTCTCAATAACATCACTGAATCTCTGCAGCTCTCCCTCTGTGTGTGTGTGTGTGTGTGTGTGTGTGTGTGTGTGTGTGTGTGTTCATCGGTAAAAAAAAATAGACCGACAAGCAACACCGTCAATCTTTTTCTAATTTATTGAAATTTACTTTATTTTGAAAATTGACCGGATTCTCTCGCATCTCCTTCCTGACTTCCTGTCTGGTCCGATCTGCTCTGTTGAGCTTTACATCGGCGCGCGCGGCTCGCGCCAAAAATAGAGAGAAGCGGAGCAGCCGCGCTCCAGAGCGCGAGCCGTTCCGCGCGCGGCGCTTCCGCGCGCGTGCTGTGTGAACAGTCTCATAGGTTAACATGGGCGCCGATCTGAAACTCTGTGCGCGGCGCTTCCGTTCCGCGCGCGGCGCTTCCAGTGTGAACCAGACGTTTCAGTTGCCATTCTGCATGCGGTTGAAATTTGGGGTTACACTACTGCAAGCAGACTTTTCATACCTTGACATCACAAACCCTACCTCTGCAAAGTGTAAGTGCTAGCCAACAGGTTAGCAATAACAGATGATACTGGGAAGAGCTTCACAGTAGCACAGAAACAGTTATGACTGATGAATGCGGTGGGAGTTAGACAACAGCTTTAACACTTTTTCCTCTAGGATGCCCCTAAAGGCTTATCTGGGGGACTTATTTTCCTGATTTTTTGGTATTCAATGAAAAGGACAGTTGCATTATTTCAATCAGACTTTTTTTTTTTGGAAGTTCTGTCACCTGTATTCACATAAGTTTACTTACAAGCTATACATCTCCTGCCTGGGTTCATTTAGAGATGTCTGAAGTGTGCTTTAAGACTTCAGCTTAGAGGTATACGTACATAGCCTCTAAACTGACTGAAAACACCCTGCTTTCTGCATAAGAGGCCAGTTAGCAGAATAACTTCATGAAAAACCACCGTGGCCCACCAGAAGCCTGCACATAATGGCATTTTTAACATAGCGGTGAATACAAACATTATCTGTGCAGGCAAGTCCCCACACCTGCACATGGAGATATGGCTGTGAAAATAATGGCCATTTCAGGATAGGGCTGTGAAATGACTTCTTTTCCTCAGTTTGGGACATTTTGTATGAAAAGCCAACAGGTCAGATCTTTAGTGAAAGTCCTCCCAAACAAGGCGTACATATTTAACACAAACACTTAAGCGCTAAAATAAGCCGTGAATATTAATTGCTTCAGGAGTTCAGATTATATCCACACACACTTTATTCCCCGACGGCTCTCTATGTGATACGGAAACTTTTAAACACTGAGCTGTGATTGGGTGGTGATCCACAACAGCTCTGAAACATATCCACCAGACATCTGTGAACAAATATCAATGGGACTCCTAAGAGTTGTTTAAATCTATCAGCAGTTGATCTGGAGCTCCATCTGCTTAGAGAGCTTAACTATACAAAAGCAGCTATCACAGAGATAGTGAGTAAACAGAGCTGAAACTGCAGAGAGCCATAACACCCAGACAGCAGGAGGGAGGGTTTAGTCCCCAAACAGCAGAAGATCATATTCAACCAGGTCATTCAGATTTAGCTTCATGTGTTTCAAAGAATACTGAAGCATATTAAGTGATACTTCATGACCCTTGACCTTTGAACTGCCCTACTGTGCTGAGATGTGTGTGCATGTCTGAGTATGTAGGTGTATGTGATGCTCATGTTTATTTACATGCTGTGCTTCTCATACCTGTACAGCACCATCCAGAAGATATGCTGAGCTGCTGAATGTTTCATGTTCATGAGGATGTCTGCAGACTGTCCCAACCTCAGGCTGCATGAAATCCAACACTTAGTGGAACTGTGCTTGTATGAAGAACTTGTCAATAGTAAGTGAATGAGTAACAGGGTCAGCTCCCTGTCAGCGCAGCTCGTGAAAGTTATGCTATCGTGCACTGTTCAGAAACAGACATGGTTTACTCTACCATGTAATACAGCTCTTACGGCTAAAACCCACAGGATCCGGAACGGCTTTGCTCCACTTTGGCACGGCAGGTGGATCAAATTCTCAAGCATTATTATCAATGTGTGTTATTTCATACAATCTGTCCGCCTTCTGGCTCTGGTGTGGATCGGCGGACACGCGAGGCTTCTATTTTTGCTGGATGCCGCTGTCCGGCGCATCAACTCAGTGCGGCTACAGAGTAAAATATCCTGTTAATTTTTAAAATAAAATAATGTCCTATACACTGAACTGTTCTTCACTTGACAATAGGAGAGGCCAGGGTTGTGGGATGTGGGTGTTTATAAATACCAGCATTTAGACACTCCCATCGGCGGATCTAATTCAATGCCTCACGGGAAAACACGCGAGACCTTGTGAGATGTTGTCCAGTCTTGCGAGAAATATTGGTAATATCGCAAGCGCTTCTCCTCTGATGGCGGTGGCGGCAGATCCGGAGGAGGCTATATGCTTGCGTATTTGACCCACCTGCTGGTCCAGAGTGGAGTGGAGCTGTTCCGGACCCAGTGGAATCCCGGGGTTCATTCAATGCTCAACAGGTCTGAATGTTGTTAAAAACATTTACTGCATAAGTCTGACCAGAGCTAAACTGTTAAGAGTATGTGTACACATTGTTATCTAACCGAATTTGGGCTAAACTGGTTTTCATTTTGTTAAAACATAAAATGACGGATGATGCCGATGCCAAAAACAAATACCTCAATGGAAGAAGGAGGGAGTTAAAGACAGTGGAGAAGACAAATAAAAATAAAAAGTGTTCGGAGCTATCAAGATGTCCATGTTCTCTTTTTGACTTACAACCTCCTTCTGACTCATTTGTTGATTGTTTCGGTGGGTGACATAATAGGTCAACCACAAAAACGTCAAATAGAAAATACTTAAAAAGGGCATATTGGCAACTTCTGCAGTGGAAGTAAACAATGAGTATCGTATTGCTTGTATTCTGGGAAAAGATAGCAGTACAGAAATAGCCAAATCAAGCAATGACCAGGGTTTCTCCTACACGTAATTGATCATTGCGTACCACCACGTCCAAAGAAAAGCCGCCACACCTTAATTTTTTTTTTTCACATGGCCCTACCTCCTTCTCAGTATGTGTCAGTGAATACGGCGCACACATGCACTACTGCAGGGCGTGTGCCTAGTATTAGCATTTACAAGTTGTCGTGCAATCACACAGCTGATTAACTATATAATTAATCAATGGAGTACACAATTACAGAGACAGGGGCGTTTGGGATTGGAGTTTCTTTAAACTACAATTGCCCCAGCTGCTGTTGTGGCCTAATTTCTAGGCTGCTATCTCAACAAAGAGGTCAAACTTCCCCTCAACACTGATGCTTTTCTGTCCCTTCAATTCAATCTCAACCAAACACTTTGAATTTTCTCTGTCCTGGAAAAATTCTGCGAAAATATAGCTCTGTGGTCCTACTGAACACTGCGTAACAGCGACGTGTGAATGAACAGTTTAGGGAGGAACTCCAGGTTTCACAACACCTGCCACATTTCATTTTTCAGCCAAGGCAACCATGCAAAAGATGTATTTGTCCAATCTGGTGCAGAAAGCCTGGATGGAGACGTCTAACTAAAAGGCAGAGCTGTCAATCATAATCCTGCAGCTCATTTTAAATGACTTGTATCCAAAAGTGAAGCCTAATAAGCCTTTCCACAACAATTAGGAGGATGGAAATCTGATCTGCCAGGAACTGCAGGTTTCACCTCACAAAACAGTCTGCGTTAGCTTTGGTGCAGCTCAGAAAACATCCAGAATATTCTGAGGGCTTTCAGCTGAACAGGCTCAGGAATTATAGAAGAGTCTGAAGTGGTTAAAATCAGCAGCTCAGGCCACCATCAAGTTTCCTCCTTACAAACACTGATAAATGGACCTGACCTTCAGGTGACAATCAGCTCTTCCCTTCCTCCTCCTCCTTCTATGTCGCCTCCATCGCCCCATCTTCCTGATGCATGGCTCTGTGTGTGTGTGTGTCTGTGTGTGTGTGTCTGGTGTGTATGTATGTGTTGCCACCTTGCAGACAGCCGCTGAGACCTCTGACAACTCCCAGAGGACCAATTAGAGGTGAAAAAAGGAGAATGTCAGCCACTGAGCAGCTTGTGTGTGTGTGTGTGTGTTGTGTGTGTGTGTGTGTGTGTGTGTGTGTGTGTGTGTGTGTGTGTGTGTGTGTGTGTGTGTGTGCGCGCGCGCGCGTGTGTGTGCGTGCGCAGGAGAGACAAGCGAGTTAAAAGTGGACAGGCGGAGTGGATGCTGTTGGCTGCCTTCAGATGGCTGGTCTATGGTCTATTCTGATGGAAAGGGGTGGCTGGGTTTGTACTTGTCTGTCACACACACACACACACACACACACACACACACACACACACACACACACACACACACACACACACACACACACACACACACACAAGCTGTCAGATAGTCCAGTCCCTGGTCCTGGTCCTGGGGAGTGAAGTCTCATTATGAATAAACCATAAACGAGCTGCAGAGCTGCACCTTGACTTTAGACACTTGACGATGAGTTTTTAGAGAAAGTTTTACAGAGACTTTTTCTGATCTGTGTGACTCGGCCATGAATCATTCTGTTTTATACAGGACGCACCTTTGTTGTGCAGAGAGTCATCATGGTCAATACATGGATGTTTTCCTGATCTAATCAGCAGTCTGTCAGTCAGTGAGATGTCTGAGTGAAACCCACAGAGTCAAATCAGTAACCCAGTTTCTGTTTTGTAAGTTAACACAAGAAGTAGGTTATGACGATAAGATACCAACAGAGCACTTATTTGACATAAATCTTATTGAGACCGAAAAATCTCTCTGCTTCCACTCAGAGATTTCTGGGTTGTAGATACACATCATTTTAAGCTAGTTCATTTATGTACTGAGGTCTCACTCCTGGTTTTGAAGCAGTCTGCACTGACACAAGGTCATCTGAATGAAGGAGGTTGAAGAAGACCTGTTACGCTGATCTGTATTTGAGATTCAAAACATAAAAAATAGCCCAAGATGACTGCACAGTGATGGCAAAGGCTGGTATGTAAGGTGCATGTTAGGGCTGCATGATTTTGGCAAAAAAAAAAAAAAATCCCAATATTTTTCTCTGAGAACTCGATTTTTGATTTCAATTTTTTATTCAGTGACAACTTAACCAAACTTAACTTTTATAATATTAAGTTTTTCTATGATCTCTCAAAATGAAAACACTGAAAACGATGCAGTGCATATGCCAAGCCAGTAAGTGGCGCTGTAACACTGCAGAGGAGCTGCACAAAATACAGAAAAAGAGTACAGAGCATGCATGAAGTTTGTTTTGGCCAGACATGCACAGCCACTATAAAAGAGTTACGCCATGTGTCACATAATCGTTTCAAGAGAGCTGCAGGAATGGCATCCACACGGAGATGATACCGCCTTCAGACAGACATTGCAGCGGGGAGTAGTTTGCTCTTCATCCGAAACTGTGAAGCTGTATTAATTCCACATGACTGACTTGCTCTTGTCCTATTTAGCCACGAAATTATTGCCTTCTTTTGCTAACGCCATGTTTGTTTACACTGGTGTGTGGGAACTGGGGAGCGCACTTGCAGGAAAGGGGAGCCATTGGTGGCTTGGAGGCGTGAGACATGATAAAGTGGAAAATCAATGTGATGATTTTAAGTTTTTAACATTGTCATATTCAAATAATCTGATTACAATTTACAGTGCTCAATCAATCGTGCAATCCTAGCGCATGTCAGTTTAAACTAATCTCAATCACACACAGGTGGTTACAGCCAGCAGGGTCGGTTTGAGTGTCTCAATTTGAAATGTGAATTTAGGATGGAGCCCTCAAAAAAAAAAAAAAAAAAAAACTGGGTTGTACTCCTTGCAGTGTTAGCAACATTTGGTACCAGGATGAGGAACAACATCTAAGTGGAGTAGAAATTCTTGACTAAAAAAGTCTGTTTGTTTACACATTTTTGCTTCTTTAGCAGTCATGTCTGTTGTTACACTGTCTTAGCTTGCAGAGCACTGTGGATATTAATGCAGCCACTTCATTCTAAATACAAGCTCTGTGTCCCCAAAAGAAATTGGTACATCTCACCAAATGAGGGGGAGGTCTGGGAGGAGGCAATAGGATTAGGCTTATCACTGTGTGGAGTACCATGTTTCCTTCCTGTGTAAAGACTCCAAATTAACAGCAGGGAAAAACATCTGAACGCAAATCTGTATCACTCATATCTTTTGTTTCATTTACACAATCATTGAAACGGGGACAGTAATTCAGGTTGTTAAACGGACAGGATTTTGTAGAAGTACCACAAAGGAGGGGGTTGTTGGTCAGGTTGTTTATAAATATCTCAATTTGATTCGGTTCTTGGTTTTGAAATCAAATTTCAGTAAACGAATGCAACTTATTAGTTATTTTCCATTCTTAGGAACTTACATTTAAGGCTTGAAAGCCTGCTCAGATTTATTTTAAGGCATTTTAAACAAAACATTTTTTTTTAAAGTTTTTTTTTTTTAAAAGAAGAAAACCTCAATAATGCAGGGTCCTAAATTAACACCCCATCAAGCGCAAATGCAGGCAGATCTTCTGTTCAGGGATTCAGTTTCAAAAGTCTGTAAGCCACAAAAGGGGCAAATTTTTTTTCCTTGATAGTCACCTAATTCAGAATAACTTTGCTGACGTGTTTTGGTGGAGCTGCAGCTTCTCTCTCCTGCTTCTTTGCTGACTGCATGGTGGAGCTTCAGAGGGATGGGCTGACACTAACACAGACAATAACATCCACTGTCTGTTATACTGGATGTCTGGTACTGTGCTGAAATAAGGGATCAGGTCTTCATGACAGGTTGACCTACTAAAGGCCTGTTTTGTTTTTTTATAAATCTGCTTGATATGATTTCCCCCCAAAAGTTTATTAGTGTACTGTCTTCTTGCAATTCTGTTCCAACTCTTGCCTGGAATGAACATACACATCAACAATCACAAGTCAACAATGTTCCCTTTCACTGCACCAAACTAAACACAAGCAAAAAGGGAATTAATCCTCGAGGAGTTTGAGGAAGTTTTGGTGGTCTGCAAGATAAGCTACACGTGCTGGGTGTGTGGTACACTCCCAGTCAATATGGGGAGAATAAGATTTCTTTGCAGTTTGGAGAAAAAAAGAATGATTGTTAAAAAAAAAAAAAACTCTATAAACTTAAAATCAGTGCAGACTTTTGCTTTTGATAATACAGCATGATAATTAGATGGCCTTATCCAAGTGTTTGCACAGTATCTATCAGTGCTGGTGTTTTTTTCTTTATTCTTCTCTCTCTCTTTTTTTATTTTATTTTTTTTACAGAAAAGAGACATAGAAAAAACTCTATTCATACACAATTGCCTGAGAGAAAATGGAGCTGAGCCTGCAGACAGGTCACTGACGCTGATCTCATATGTGTGCATCTTTCCCCTAATTATCCACCCATTTTAGTGGCTTGTTAAAGCAGCAGGGATTCCTCTGCCCATTCATTACCAGCACCACCCTGCATCAATGCTGCACCTAAACTTCAACGCAACACCATGGTATCCACCTGCAGGCTGGAATACAGAAGGTTCAAGATATTATCTCCTTGATCTTGGGTTTCTACATCTTAAGTAGAAACCCAGGATCACTAAGAGGGGTGATGAACACAGCTCTGCAGCTGCTGTAGATACTCTTACCACTAAAGCATGATTTGGCTGACTAAAAACATTTTTGGTTTGTCAGTTTTGGAAAACTACAGAAAGCAAACTGCAGCTCCACAAATCTCCATTCCTCTGATTTTTAATTCACAAAGGTTTTGAGGAGATGTACTCCAAAAACTGAGGAGTTCTTCTGACCCCTTTTTAAAGTTATGCTAGCACAGAGCTGTTTGAAAAGTCGGGGCGTCACAAACCTCTTCATCCTTTGGAGGCCATGACAGTCTGCAGCAGATGTCATGGAAATCTTGCGAAACTTGTCAGGAGTTCACTCTGGACCAAACTGATGGACTGAAAGAGCAGCTGACTTATTGTCCAACAATAGCAGCTCACTGCCCACTGACTCTTATTATTCAGTGTCAGACGGTCTCCTCGGCATGCTCTCTTATTCATTCATGCTTTATTCATTCCTCTAACTTTGTGAGTTCTCCGAATATATACAGTGTGCTCCAGATCTGAGGGCTGTGGAGAAAGAGCCATGCGAGTTGGTGCTCCTTGCTTTGCTCGGACTTCAAACGGACAAACAGCAGCAGCTTTTTTTTTTTTTTTTTTTTAAACACTGAGGCAGCACTTTCCAAATCACGCTCTTACTGGATGTTTTATGACTACAGTAAAGCTTCTTCTGGAGCATTTACAGTGCCTTTGTGCAGGAATACAGCTTCTCATCTGTGTTATTATGACTTAAAGATAGAGACTTCTGTAAAATGCTTTTGCTTTAAGTTTAAATGACTTGTTTGTGAAGATCTTTCGTGTCGATGTGCTGCTGCTCTCAGAGAGATAAGACAAATTTAAGCACTCCATCAAGAAAACAACCTGGGCCTGATCCATCAGATCTGTCAACATGTTACTCTCCTTTTCCATCTCCACCTTGAGAGATCTTCTCAGGATGATCTTCAGGGCCTTGGGGTTCAACTTCCACAAAATGATTCACTGCTGTTTAATGTGGGTTTAAGTCGACTCTGGAGTGTAACCGTGACAACATGAGTTTTAGAAAAGCTTAAAATTAAACTACAATGTCAGTTCAGATCAAAAAGATTTTATATCAATGTCAAATAAGCAATCTCTTTGTCAGCCTTACAAGAAGTTGACATAATCAGTAAAGCAGTCAACCTGTTTATCAATGTTCATACTATCCACATCTGTTTCCAGCAGCACATTACAGTCTGTTGATTTAAAACAGTCCCTTAGAGCTTCACTGGCTTGAGGAGTCCATCTTCTGATTTTGACTTTGGTCACAGGCTGCCTCATTACACAAGGTCTGTAACAGGTTAGCAGATAGACCAAGTTATGATCTGACTTGGCCAGTGGTGGTAAGGCCGTGGCTCTGTAGGCTTCTTTGACATTGGCATACAGCAGATCCAGGATCTTGTTTTCTCTGGTAGGACAGTTCACAAACTGTGTGAATCCAGTCAGGTGAGAGGAGAGGGTGACATGGTTGAAGTCTCCCGATATTATTATTAGTGCCTCCGGGTGTTGAGTCTGTAGCCTGGCAACACTATTTTGCTAAACATTGCACAGAATTTCTTCAGTTGGATTGGGTGGAAATTAAAGAACTATTGTTATGATATGACTAAATTCTCTTGGTACATAATATGGCCGAAGGGCAACTGCCAACAGTTCAGTAAAACACAGGAAACTGCACTCACGGTATGCTTTCGCAGTCGTCACCAATATCTCCAGCTCATCGCTTTTGTTGGGCAAAGAGCTGACGTTTTCCATGATGATTGATGGAAGAAAGGGTTTATATCGGCACCTCCTAGCATTCAGCTTTGCCTTCACCTTTGCGCCAGCATGTCAACCACAATAACACCCCCTGACGTCCTCTGGAATTGTATGTTGTTGTCCAGATTTGCTTTTCCTCAATGAAAGAAGCTCTTCTCTTGAGTAAACTCTTCGCCCAGCAGAAGTATCCATCAGCAGCCAACAAAATTACTACAAAAATATGAAAAAAATCTCGCAAAAATTACAGATAATACAGAGAGACCAGACTTACAGCAACCTCTCGGTTCAAGTGCATCATTTGAATGACTTATGGGACTCCAAAAGAGTACAGTAATGTATAAGTTGTGTTGTCTCTGAATAAAGCCTGTGAGACCTTTTGATCACAGAATCACAGTTTGCTAAGGATTATTGTTGCGTATTCTAGATTTTCCAACAAAGTTACTGAGCGACATAGATTAATTATCAAGGAATGAATCTGTAAATCAGCTGGATATATAGCTCATAAAACATTGACACAATCTCTGTGACACTGCTGGTTGGTTCCTAAAGAGATGTTTTGAAGCCTAACAATGGTGGATTCAGTATTATTGTTGCTTTCTTTCTAAACTTTCTTTTTAGTCTACAAACAGGAAAAGAAGGTCGAGTTGAAGCAGCTTAGGCCATGTTCAGACAAGAATGACTCCATAAAAACCCGAAAAGTCTTTCCATTCAGTCATTAAAATAATGCATGTTCAAATGACAGCATGGGAAAAAAGATCTGTGTGCCCACAGAGCTGCAAAAAGAAACCAAAGAGTATGCATGCCAGGCCAGTAGTTGGAGGTGTGACTTTTCAAGGAAACACTGTTCGACACCCGCAAAACATTCGTGTTTTTCAGCAGACAGACATCAAACCAACTCTTTCTGGAGAGGCTCTGAAAGCACAATTCAGCTTGGTAGTTTATCATTGTTGTTGTCCACCTACCCCCACATGGCTATTTGAAATACTAAACGAATGAGTGAATGGGGCTGTGGCACCTCTATTTTTACAGGGTCCAAATATTTCCAGTTTATACAACTGGAGAAGGTCTGACATTTTGAAACACTACATTCTGAATCCCAGTTTCTAAACTTAGTAATTTAGTTTTGTCAAAAAGACACAAAAGTTTACAATTTTGCACTGAGTATGTCTGAGAATGTTTTGGTGTAACTCCTCAGCCTTCCTAAAAACAGATGCAATGCAGATCTCTGTCATGTGCTTTAGGGCCCGACCGATTTATTGGCAAGCCGATTAAATCAGCCAATTTTGGCCTGTTTTGTAATCGGCCAAAACTTGCCGATTGTTGCCGATATTTCCAGAAATAAAATGCAGATAATAAGATTCAGTTTCACTTGAAAATGTTCTGCCATTTGAAAAGATCCCTGACTTATCCTGTAGATGGTGCAGTGACCTCATGATAATCTTCATCCACTAACTACCTCACAGCACAGCAGAGTGACGGATCTGAAGCAGGCAGCGACAGGGACACACAGAGGAGAGTAGTCCGCCTCAACGGTAAATAAGCCAGTTTGTGAAATACACAATAAGTCAACCAGTTTCAGTTCAACCCACTTCACGATGTTCCTCGCTGTGCTGGTTTCAGTCTTGCCAAGTTAACGGTGAAGCATCATGTAATATGCAAGCCAAAGTTAGAGTTAGCCATCTGCTAACAGCTTTGCTCCATTGTTAGCCGTGCAGTAAACATTATGTGATCGAGCTACGTCTCTTACTGAGGCAGCTGCATGCCTCCAGATAAGACGTGACCGGAAATGAGTAACGTGAGTTAAGACGTGGAGGCACTGATCGGCGGGGTTGGGGGGTGTTCAGAACTGTTCAGAACATACCATCAAGATCAAGAAGAAGAAGAAGAAGAAGATGAAGAAGTGGAATACTACTACTACTACTACTACTACTACTACTCCTAATAATAATAATAATAATAATAATAATAATAATAATAATATGGAGAAGAAGAGGAAGAGGTAGAAAAAGAAGCAGTAGAACTAGAAGTACAAGTAGAAGAAGAGGAAGAATAATAATAAGTAGAAAAAGAAAAAAAGTAGAAGAAAAAGTATTAGAAGAAGTGGAAGAAGAAGAAGAAGTTTGTCCAACAGGGGGGGGGCTCTGATTTAACAAACTATGGCCCTCCTTGCACTGTCTTCAGAAAATAAAGCAGATGATGATTCCCTTTTACAAACTTGAATTCACTTACAGCATTAAAATGTTGAATATATTCTAGGAAATGTAATGTCTACATGAAAAGAGCTGTCTGTCTATCCAAGGGGTCATGTGGGTGCATAATCCTCACAAACAAGGTCAGTGTACATCCTGGCCCAAAAGCTGACCACATTATAAAAATTGAATAACACAGGCTGTCATTATATTTAGACCAAATAAACCAGTTATTTCCCCAAAAATGTTCAAATGAGCACTGTCTTGTTTCAAGTATGAGCTTTGGTTGTTTGGCTCAGGCAGCAAAGTCAAATGTTAAAATGCTTTGAGCTGTTAACATTTATCTCTGTCCATGAACTGATGACCTCCAATCAAACAGCCTAAGGACAAATTACATCATATTAAAGCGTGAGCCTCAGCTGGCTGCAAAGTGGGAATAAAAGAGGGAAATGATAGACACTGTTAAAACTGGTCTATATATAGAAGTACTGACATTCAATAATTCTCCTGCGTCACATGCGCCACCAAGGTGCAGAAACCATGTTTAAAGTAGTCAGCATGCCGGTCTTTAACAGCTGAGGGTAACATTTGATGTTTACCGGAAAAAGCTTTGGTTATTTTATGATTACAGCAGCAGCAACATCACCTACTCAGCATTCACTGCGTTCAGGTAGTCAGCTCATCATCACTCCAGACAGGCTTCACGGATTCCACTTACAAAGCAGTGATCAAAAACACACACACATCAATAAACACACACACACACACACACACACACACACACACACACACACACACACACACACACACACACACACACACACACACACACACACACACACACACACACAAATATAGATGAACACAAAAGCAACAAAATGAAGGCAGTGTGTAGCCAGTGTGTGGTCCAAAGGCCAGCCTTCACACATTCCTGCTGAGATCAAACCTCTCATTATCACCACCTGCCTCTCTTATGTTCCACGATATAACAAAAAAAAAAAAAAAAAAATCACCACATCAGTCCTTTCTTTAAATAAATATCAGGTTTAATAAGCCACATTGGCAGCAATGAAGTCCTGAAGCTAAAACCTGAAACTCTCAAGGGTCCACATTAGTTGGACAATCACTGTCTGGAGACTTTTTTGTGAGGCTTCAAATTAAAATAAAATAACAGGTCCATGAAACCAAGAGAAATACACATTGCAGCTTAGAGAGTGCCTCTTTCACACTTAGTAACACAGAGGAACAGCAAAAAGGTTTTAGATGAGGGGATGTGGATGAATAAATTTACTTTAACAGCTTGATTTGAGCTTGCTCTCAAGGGATATTCATGTCTGCTGTCAAAATCTGGGTCCTATTTTTAAATATTTTGGTGTTAATGCTATGCCATCGCTGAACATGACATAAATGCTTGAGGAAGCCAGGAGGATTCGTGCACTTTTAAACGTGAGTCTTTTTTTATTATAATATAGACTCTAAATAAGAAACTGTTATTAAAGTGTAAATATTGCAGTAAAACAGGCCACAGCAGCTAAAACATGAATTTCTGTTAGCCATTAAAGTGCATCCACAAACAGCTCTTGATTTTGGTACTGTCTGACAAGATTGCAGGAAGGATCTGCAAGGACACACTTGTTTTTCAAAGAGGAAGATGAAAGAATTTTTCTTTCTTTAAAAAAGAATCCACCATCATAAAGCTACCTGACTCTACTAGCATAAACAGCACTTTTCCTAAGCTGCTGGTCGGTCTACTTCTGCTTCCATGTTTGAATTCAGTGTTTCTTTGGGTCCAGCTCAAAGTTTCTGTATGGCTAATGACACAAGAACAATGTTTTTTTTTCACATCACTTAACAGTCTTATTTTATTCAACTGACTATAAACATTTATTCAAAAATCACTTATTCAAACTTTGTTCCTGTGACATAAAATGAGGATGCCTCAGAAAAACAAATGTAACAGTAGTTCAAGTTTTCTAATAGTTGACACATCTGTGATAGTTAATACCAGTTCGGGAGAAGAGGGATACTTTTAAATATGTTGAAACTAGGGCTGCAGGATTAATTGATTTTTAAATCATAATCAGATTATTTAATTATGACGATGTTGAAAAAATGTAAATCATCAAATTGATTTTCCTCTGTATCATGTCTCGTGCCTCCAGGCCACTGTAGACTCCTCCTTCAAGCAAGAGCTCTCCCCAGTTCCAACACTCACCAGTGTAAACAAACATGGCATTTGCAAAAGAAGGCGATGATTTTGTGGCTAAATAGGACAAGAGCAAATCAGTTATGTGGAATCGGCATGGATTCACAGTTTTGGACAAAGAGCAAACCACTCCACTCCACTGCAAAGTCTGTCTGAAGGCGGTATCAACCCGTCCACATGGAAATGAATTAAGGAAGGTTTTGTCATATCGGCGTTTCATCCACATGAAAACGGAATTTCGGGTGACTTTAAATGGTTGCTGAAAATAGGTAACTTGATGCTATTTATACACATATGGTGCTAATAACATCCTGCATGTCAAGCTTCAATCTCAGAATTAGTAGATTACTTGTTGTTTATGTTTATGTCTTTGGTCATGGATTAACAGTCAACTGAGTTCAATTTTGGATTAACTGTGCCCACCTTTGAGTTTGCAGAAGTCATATTTCAAAGACTTACTTTCAATGCCTTATCATTTGAAGAAGTTGTCAAACTCACATCTTTTGAGGCAAAAATAATTCTTACAACGAAACAGCCTTTGTACTTAGTGCTGTTAGCAGATATTAACTTCAGATGAAATTTCAGCCTACTCACTGCACTCAAACAAAGTGTGGCTCTATGTGTGGGTTTGATGCTTTAATGATATAGCGATGGTCTGGTTGGAGTTTTACAAGGGGATGGTATTGTTGCAAAAGTATTTGCAAATCTGCAAATACCTACATTGGTCTGTATGCGTACAAAGATCAGTAAATCCATCAGGTCAATAAATTAGACATGTTCATTCACTTGACTTTTGACACACTCCTGATCAGGTCAATAAAGGCATTTGCAGATTTTACACATTTGTGGATCTGGTAACACACACACAGATCAAAATACACATTTGCAAATACTTTTGCTACTATACTGGTCCCACACTCAAAAACGCGGGTTATTTCTTCAACTCAATTCCTAGGTTTTACGCGTTAAATTTCTGGGTTATTTTTCAGGTCCATCCCCATTTCTTAGGTCATATGGATTCTACTGTGACCCGTATGACCAAGGGGTGACCGTACTGTGTATATATATATATATATATATATATATATATATATATATATATATATATATATATATATATATATATATATATATATATATATATATATATATATATATATATATAAAACCCAAAGTTGGGTTGTTTTTAACCCAGGGGTTTTTAAAGTGCATAGTTTCACATTAAATGAAGAGGATATATTTCCCTTTTTCACTCTCTGCAAATCATACAGATTTTTTTGGTTAATGGGCTGCTTTTTTTCTGTTACGCTCACTGTGTCTATTTTATAAATTTTTACCCTTATTAAAAAAAAAACAAAACAAACACCATCTCTCACAGACAGTTCAATCTATACTGGTCATTTCTGCACCACACACAACTCCACATCAAACCTGTGCTAGTACTGCAGACTGCAGCAGAAGGTACCTTCAGGCAAAAACACAAGTGGTTTTATTTCTGATGTAGGCGATAGTGCTTTCAAATGTGAGGGAGGGAGTTTCTTTTTCACTCTGATACACCAGAGGTTATTGATACTTTTAGTCCTTGAGAATAGAAGAGCAGATGGAGGGAAATAACTTTTCATGGTTTAGTCTAAGTAAAGTACAACATTGTTCTTGTTCTCCCCTCTGTGTGAATGCACTTTGTTGACTGTCAATACCACACGATTGAGGTAAAGAGGTTTGGGTTTGGGGAGTTATTCAGAGTTCCTCTGAAAAACTCAGTTTTTCCTGCGTAGAAAATTAAGAGGCAGGTGCCTCTGCTGAATTCTACACCACCCCTAGCTCTTATCAAAACCTGACGAGTATTTTCACGAAGAACTTTGTTTTCAAATGAGGACAGCACATTGTAAATTTGTCATTTCTCCTTGCAATCATGCCGATGTGATGGCAGAGGAGTATTGTAATCAGTTCAGTGCACCATGACAGGCTCTGCCAGAACTGCCAAAAAGAAAGTGGAAAAAAAAAAAAAAACACAAAAAGAGGAATATGTTTTTGGCAGAGTTCTAACCCCCACAAACCCATTTTGATGAACACTAACACCATGCTCACGTGGCTGAGTTCTCTCTAGAGACCATTTCATACTTCTGCACTGGTTCCTGATTGGAGCTCTGCCATACTGGCTTATGCTGTATGTATTTGAGCCCTGCATGGGAGTGTCCACATGACTGCATTTTATTAACATTTTTAAAACTCGCCTTAAAATCCATTTTTATTCATTGGCTTTTAACCCTGCATGAGACTCAGCTCCTGTTTTAGTGTTTTATGGTTTGTTTTTATGTTTTTAAATGAGTTTTTAAAAACATTGAAACTATATTTTACTTTTTAATTCTGCTTTTATTTTATCCATAGTTTTAATTGTTTTTTGATAGTTTTTTATGTCTAGTTGTTTTGTCTATTTATGTACAGCACTTTGTTCAGCTGTGGTTGTTTTAAAGTGCTTGACAAATAAATTTGAGTTCAGTTGAGATAGAGTGAAACCCCTGAATGGCAGTGTGATTTCTCTTCTAGTTGTAACAGCAGATTCCAACTCTGCTACATTCACTGCTTGTTTGTGCCATAGACTGTATATAGAATGGACAGAGTCTGCCCCCTCGCTGGGTGAAGCCACTCCGAGAACAGCACCCTCTGTTGATGGGCTGCAGTATAAGTCATAAATACAGCCTCCTCCAGCAAAGCTTATGGGGCTGTGGACAAACTTTAGAAATTTATTCCACAGAACATACATTTTTTCCCCCCTGCTTGTGATGTTGACATGTAGTTATTGTAAGACTGGTTTGTGCTCAAGTCCTTTTTTTTCTGTGAAGCGCCATTTTTAAAAGTCATTAGGGGGTTCATGTTTTCCATGATTGACACTTGATACAGCCTATGGGCGTTCAGGGATTGCGTAGATCTCCTGGGGGGGATACACTGTTGGGGCGAGCGTCATCACAGTGACTCTCGGCCAAATACGCACATGGCTACTGCGCAGTGTTGGTTTCAGGAAATGAAGACAAATCCCAGAAATATCGAGAGCTTTTTGGCTTCAAATCCGTATACAGGCGGTAGGCGGAACCAAGTTGTCCATAGTATATACAGTCTATGGTTTGTGCACATGACCATGCAGTTTGAATCTCAAAGTGTCTTTTCTTGGAGCTGGACTTGGTTGTTCCTGAATTCATTAAACTGCAGTTCCTGCAAAGTAGCAACAACAGACAGGCACCTAATCAGCAGCAGAACAAATGCTGTAAATATGATACAGCTCTGTGGACTGATTGCAGGTCTTTGGGTCTACATTGTATAAAAGGCAGAGTTTATTTTTGTCATACTTGGTCATATTGTACATATACCTTTATGTGGTTTTTTGCTTAATGACAGAAGTTCAGACCAAAGCAAGTAAACATCAATTTCAGCTAGGACTGGGCGATTTGGCAAAAAAATTATCACAATTTATTTTGTCATATCATCTGATCTCAATTATTGTCATGATTTTTTTTTTTAACTGCCAGTTTTAAAGCATCTGTACTAAAAACTAAAGAATATAGAGATTAGTTCAACATTTTATTAACATACAAAGTAAAAATCAAACCAAATTAAATAAGATTAATTTAGAAAATATTAAAAAAAAAGAAACATTTTAACTCAACAGTACAACAAAAGTAGATAAATACTAAATAATACAGTGAACTAGTTAACAGTCCTGAGTGTTTCTGCAGGTATGCAAGACCCAAAATAAACCAATCACCCCCTCAGGGATAATGAAGATGCCTTAAAATGTAAACATTAGATGATGTAAACGTAGATTATACGGTTGATCGCTGCTTTGGTCTGGTGGCTGCGCCGCTAGTTGTGGTTAAACTGCTAATTTTAATTGTGCCGTCAGCAGTGACATGCTGCGCAGACTCTGCTCACATTTTCATGCTTTCCACATTATCACTTGGGAAGTACTTCTTCAAATGATTAAAAAGATGTTGTGTTGCCGTTTTTTTAGGGCACTGACCAACGACATACCTTGCACATCGGCTTAATTGCTTGATGTCACTTTGGAGATACCCAAACCACCACCACATAACCGACGTTGATTAACTTTTCTTCTCAACAATGGCATCTTTGGAGGATGACTCAAAGTCATGGTTGACATCTACTTTGCTGCCCTCAGCTCCACGTTTAGCTTCACGTTTGGTCATTCTGTTTACTTCCCATGTTTATTTCTCCAGCAACTTACAGAAGTAAACAAGAACAGCTTGACTCTAATGGCTGTTGTCATGCACATTTCCACCATGTTAGATCGAGTAAATATGCTCACAGCTGATCACTGTGATCAAACTGAAATTTATCACAATCAGGATCATAATCATATAATCCCCTAGTCCTAGTTTCAACCACTAGCCAGCATAGAGCCAAAAACAGAGTGGGTGTGTGGGGGTGGGACTGTCCATGATGTGACCTACAGCCATACTAAATAGTTTGGACAATACATATCAAACTGACATTAATACAGTATCTCAACTGCATGCAAACGAAGTGACGAGCAGATTTAATCTAAAGCCCTGCTGCATTATGGTGAGGATATTACCAAGCAGGCTTTTAGTGGAGTGTAACGGTTCACTAGAGTGTGCACAGCTCACAACAAGACATGTACATCTGGGGTCATGTAATCCCTGCCCCCTCTGCTTGACCCCAACACACACACACATACACACATGCACTCATCAGGTGACCTGTTCCCAGCAATCACAAAGTCCCGACCAGTCTAATCCCCCCCAGCACACATACACACACAGACACACACACTGCAACCTGAGCTGCTTTAATCTGAACAAAGGGGAGATAATAGATGTTGAAATGTGACTTTGCTGAGACGTAAACTCCAATAAATGTAATTAGAAACAGAACCAGAGTTTTAAACGAGCTGTTTTTTTCTGCTGCCTGTGTTTTAGTCAGGGTACATGAGCATGGAGGTCCTCAGAAGTATAGAGCTCTGTTTTAGTGTGTGAGCGCTAATGATAGTTGCCCTGCACATCAACAATTAGTGATGGATAGTGTTGTGGGTACCAGATGGTACTTTGGGATTTGTGATGTTATGTAAGCCCAGAGAGGGCTCTTAAGGGGGGGGGGGGTGATGGTCAGATGAGGAAGATGAGAGACCTGACACAGCCTTTATCACACAGCAGCAGGCCCCAAACACAGCAGGAGGCACTTTGGAAACCAGTGACCTGAAATCCTGCGAGCTGGCGTCCCGGAGCAGAGGGCAACTTGATTTGGACGGGAGGGAACGAGACTGGATCTGACTGGAGCTGAAGCTGATGATTATTTTGACTGTCAGAGAACCTACACTACATCACACTAACATCAAGTATCCAGGGTACCAGAGCCCCTGTAACAGAGACTTTTCACAGCTCTGCTGACCCTGCACACATGGACCCCTATCATTTCTACAGCATATAATTTCAGGTCTTTCTGGCACTGGGATTTTCAAGAACCTGAAACCAGATTTTCTCTCTCTGCGACTGGTTGATTTGATTGGTAAACTTATGGTTCTTGATGAACTATGATTTTTATTTTTTATGTATGGTTTTACATTTTTATTCTCAGAAGTAAAGTCTTTAAGGTATAATCCAGCTGTCAGGAGTTCATAAATAGGCACTCAGTTTATAAACAGACATACAGTAGCTCTGCCATGAGAGGGGCACAGATCCTGATGCAAGGGGAGAGACATCAAAAAAGGAAACATTTCTTTCATAATTAACACAGGTTGCCTGCTAATGACATTTTTTTTTTGCTAACACTGAATCTTCAGTAAAGACTATGAGTGCAGTTCTTGTCAGATGCGCTTCAGATCTGAATGGACTAATTTGTCAACATGCAAACTAAAAATGGAGCTGTTGTGATGCCATCCAGTATCCAACATGTTTTCCTGGTGAAGTGTCAAAGGAAGATACAGTCTGATCTTAGCAAGACCAGGGTTTACTGGGCCAAACTGTACTGTGCTGGACTAAACCAAACTCAACAGGTGGGCTGATTTGAGGGCTGGACTATCTAAACACAACACATTTTATTATCCAGGCTGATAATACTGAAGGCACGGTTCGAGTGTCCAGAATGCAAAATCATATAACTGGTTTTCAAAATGTAGATATGATATTCACATTCACAAACAGGCTCTAGTGTACTTTTAAAAAAAAGCATTACAAACAGAATACCTTAGTCCACTCAGTTTATTTTTTTCCCTTTTGTTTTTCTTTTTGCTGTTTCCACAGTAGTAAAAAGACCTGGAGTATAGATAGTTAAAAACAAATGCTGACTTTTTGACATTTACACTGACGCAAAAAAACAAACAAAACAAAACATTTGAAAATAAAAAAACTCTTTAAAGTCGCTGTTTTTTTTTAAACCCTAAATATGAGATGTCACCATGTCATAAAGACCAGTCTAACAAAGGAACGAAGAGTAAATATTTTTGTTAAAACAACAAAAGGCAGAAGAACCAGCACTGCAGTAAAACTCTTTAGTGTTGTTGTGTTAAAGCTTGTCTGACAGTACTGTGTGTTTCCATTCTGACCGAGTGTGTTTATGGAGTACTGCAGTGTTGCTCTATTTGCACTTCTTTCATTCACAAGGACTTTTTATCATGAGAACTGTGTTTAATGGCCCCCACAGAGCTGGGAAACAGCAGGGACACGCACACAATGCTTTTTGTCACTGTCCCCTGGAATGTAGCAGACCATTACTATGTAAATGAGAAAACATCCCTTTTAAAACGGCCTTGTGTGTGTGTGTGTGTGTGTGTGTGTGTGTGTTTACGAGAGTGTGTAAGGACTCAGGATATTGACATGTTCTCTAATGAACCGTGTGTTCATGGGTACTCTTTTACACATGCAGCACACAGCAGGAGATTGTTTGTGTCAAACACAACTTCTCAACCTGCAGTAAACACCTGATTTAGATAAGGTGAGGAGTGTGGGAGGCAGGACGCTTTAAGACATGGCTCCTCCTGATCCATAAAAGTTTTAAAACGCCTTGGAGTTTTTGAAAACACTATGGCATAAGATGTCTAACCCACAAAGTGTGACCACTTTGAGCAGCCTTAAGTTTTAGCACTTTAACTGAGAGAGTCCGAATACTTGGTTAAGTCACAATGTGGTTAGTCAGCATTTTTACAAGTTAAAAAAAATGATTCAATGCATTAGTCCAACTGAAACGAGACTTTAAAACACTTTAACATGAGAGTCCAATTGAAACCACACCAAATTGTATTTGTTTTAGACACCTGGATAACGTGGTATGAGTAGGATTTTCTCTCTCATGTTAGGTCTTAATATGTTTATAAGGAGTGTGAAAAAACATTGTAAGATTGCATAGAGGCCAAAAGATAAAGAGGTAGAACAGAGCAGTGTGTGTGTGAGAGTGTGTGTGGGGGGGTGGGTGTGTGTGTGTGTGTATGTGTGAAGGTCCTGCTGTGTTTACTTTGTGTTTTCGTAAAACTTTAACATAATATGAAATGACGCACTCAGACAATGATATAATGCTGCTGTGGCTTGAGTGAGACAGTGAACAGAAGTGACAGTGAAGCTGTAATGTGAGTTCTTCTAAATTTTTGTGTTCACACAGAAATTTAGAAGAAAAATATATGGATAAGGTCTGCTGAATAATTCCTTTATTTGCGTCCAGCCATGCAGCCCTCCAAATTCTCATGAAAAACTGCTTTTTGGGTGACTTCAAAAATGATTTCACCAGTTACTCATTTAGACTTCAGAATAGATAAAGAATGGCGCTCAATGATTAACAAACTGAAGTTCTGCTGCTTAATATCGGGACAAACTGATTTTAATGATTGTAAATATTCACATAAAGGTTTATCTTTGAAAAAAAAAGATGTGGCAGGGGGAACGTATAAACAAGACAAGGCTTTGATTTCAGGAAGACTCTGGTAGAGATGGACATCTAAGATGTGTCCAATAATCCAATTTATTTCTTTCCCTTGTCCAAAACCTGCTGCTGTCTGATCTCAGACTGTTTCTATATGATCAGTCATCTGTCTCAGAGTGACCCAGAAGTGACCAATATGAAGCTCTATGGTGAGTGTTGAGACAGAGATGGAGAAGGAGCGAGTTCTGATTATTAAAGTTAATCAGAACAAATAACAACTCACAACCTTCGAATCACACTGCAGTCTCTACCATTAAAGAGACCTTTCTAAATTGAACTCACACTTAAATGGATAAAATGATGCAAAATGTTGCAAAATGATGATTCAGGAAAGTTTTGGCAGGTTTTTCACAAACCTTTTAAAGGTTGTACTTGAACCTTTCCAACAAATCTTTCACTGTTTACATTTTCAGGTGTGGATTATGTCTTTAACCATGAGTTCAGATTTTAAAATCTTCTAAGAGGTCTCACCAGTGAAAAAAACAAAACAAAACAAAACAAAACAAAACAAAACAAAAAAAAAACTTTTTGACATCGATCGTGTAGACTCTGACGGCAAACCCTTCTGCGGCGGGGAACGACACAGCTTAGTGGGGTGAAAATATACTAATACCAGCACAAGAAGGAAATTAAACACAAATACAGTACAGGCTAAAAGTTTGGACACACCTTCTCATTCAATGCATTTTTTTTAATTTTAATTACTATTTAAATAGTAGATTCTCAGTGAAGGCATCAAAACTATGAATGAACACGTGGAATCGTGCTTAAGAAAAAAGAGTGAAATAACTGAAAACATGTTTTATATTTTAGATTCCTCAAAGTAGTCACGCTTTTTTGATAGCGCTGCGAACTTTTGCTGTTCTCTCAATGAGCTTCATAAGGTAGTCACCTGAAATGGTTTTTACTCCACAGGTGTGACTTGTCAGGGTGACTTAGTCACTAAGTACTTCTGTCATTGAGAGCAAAGAGTGTAGTGGCTATTTTAAAGAAACTAGAATATAAAACATGTTTTCAGTTATTCCACACCTTTTTTGTAAGTACAAAATTCCACGTGTTCATTCATAGTTTTGATGCCTCCAGTGATAATCTACAATGTAAATAGTCATACAAAAAATAAAGAAAAGACATTGAGTGAGAAGGTGTGTCGAAACTTTTGTCCTGTACTGTATTATTTTCAGCAAACCACTGGATGTTGATTAATGTGGACGCTCCTCAATCTTCCTGTCTCCAGCCAGTCTTTGGCAAATCCAAAATGGTGAAAACAAGGGAGGTGTTCTGAGACAAGCTGATACCTGTGAAACGGGGGTGCTCTGAAAACACCCCCACTAGCACTTTGTATGTTCCCCCTGATGAACTTAACCATAGACTGTAAATTGATGAAGAAATAAATCGAGTCGATTTATCAGAATTTTGGTCAACTCTGCACGGGTCGACTAGGACTTTACAGCTCTAGTGGCCTGTACTCAATACTGAGTAAGTTAGGGTGACCATACATCCTCTTTTACCTAAAAATGTCCTCTTTTGGGGGGCTATCCAGCCTGTCCGGTCTGGCTGGGGGGAGTATATAAAAGCCTTCAAATGTCAGGGTTTGTACAGAAGTTTGCGCACAACTCTGCCCCGAGTAGTAGTGTCCTCAACAGTCTTGTTTGTCTTGTTTGATCACAGCCACTGTGAGTGAGCCTGAATAAGAAAACAAAAAACAATTGAAGCATCTTCTCTCTGCTCTGTGTGGTCACTGCTCTCCTGCAGACTCACACTGAGAAGCAGGATTAACAGCAGCATGATGGATCTGTCAGGGGGGTCCATCAGCCACTCTGTGACAGAGCAACAAGTTTGCTTGGCCTCCCTGCTTCGCTCGCCTCCTCATGAGGAGCACCTCACAGCGCACAGATCAAACCTTTTCAGCGTTAGTCTTTGTGCTCTTTACAGCCTGAGAGGCAAGGTGAAGTAAACATGTGGGTTAATACGCTCAGAGATCCTCCTCCTCCTCCTCCTCCTCTGTCTTTTAAGCTCGATACAGGTTAGTTGTCAGCTCCTCACACCTCCACTCTCACTGACTTTAAACACCTTCAGATGATCAGTGCTTTACATCCTCATCAAACTCAAGTCACCAGAAAAGAAATAAGCTTTAAAACCCCTAAAAAAGGAAATTAGATATCCTTTATTCAATCCTCAGCCACTCCTGAACTAACTTTTTCAGCTTGGAGATTTTGCTGTGTTACTTTCTGCCTCTATAACTGTCAGTGCAGCAACTCTCCATGAAGTTGCTTGTTATTTCTGTAACAACTGCAGTGTGAATTTAAAATGTGATGCTGTTGACAGAGACTGTTCACATAAATATAACAGGCCTTTTTAAAGAAACACCCCACAGAAAATACAACCTTTTTTTAACAAGTCCTTGCCATCGGTTGGCTCCAAATGTGGCTGCGAAACCTCCTGCATCTGATGCTGTGGTAGAATCAGCATTTCCTGCTATTTTAATAACTCCAGTTCAGAGCCGGCCCAAGCCTCAATGGGGCCCTAAGCAAAATTTGATTTTGGGGCCCTCTATTTCTGCCCATAATATTGATTGTTGATCATTCACACACCTTCACAAATTTTCTTTGATTAACAATTCATGACATGAAAACATACCTTTAGCTTGGTATTTTTTTCTCTTCCTCCTCTTTCTTTTCTCTGCTCCTGAGGGATATGTCCTTTTTTGCGACATTGTTTTGCCCCACAACTATCTGCGCTTTGGCTGCTCAGTGCATATTGCACAGCAGGAGGCACATAACGGAAGCGGAGTTTTCACATATCGGCAGTATGAATCATAGGCCTACATCAGCAGCAGCACAAAAATGTTTTTATTTTATTTTTACCATAATATCATAATGTATATTTGATCATACAGAAAGCATCACTCATACCTGCAAAAAATAAAAATACTTTTTTCTTTTCTTGATTGCTCTTGGGGGGGCCCCCTATTGACTGTGAGGCCCTAAGCAGGCGCTTAGCTTGCTTATGCCCTGGGCTGGCTCTGTTCCAGTTATAAAAGTTGCTAACAAGTTGAAGTAAGGGGAATAAACAAAAAATCCACCTTGTTAAAAGGGTTATAAAGAGAAATTATCATTACTCCAAGTCAAGAAAAATCCTGGTAACACCTCAAAGACTACACAGTCTGCTTTGTATGGTCAAGATTCAGCCTCCCAACTGAGTGAACATCAGTGTTTTACTAAGTAATATTACTGAAGCTAGGGCAGAAGGATTAATCGATTTTAAATCGTAATCGGATTATTTGATTATGACAGTGTTAAAAAAATTTAAATCATCAAATTGATTTTCCTCTCTATCATGTCTCGCGCCTCCAGACCACCATAGGCTCCCCCTTCCTGCAGGAGCACTCCCCAGTTTCCACACACACCAGTGTAAACAAACATGGCATTTGAAAAGGAGGTGATCATTTCGTGGCTATACAGGGCAAGAGAAAGTGAGTAGTGTGGAATTGGTAAGACTTTACAGTTTCAGATGAAGAGCAAACCACTCTCCACCGCAAAGTCTGTCTGAAGGTGGTATCATCCCGTCCACACGGAAACGAATTCAGGAGTAATTGCAAAAGTTTTTTGTTGTAGCTGCGTTTCATCCACACAGAAACGGCGTTTTGGGTGACTGTAAACGGTACTTTTTTAAAACGGGTCAGAGAGTGCATACATCTGTAAACGACTACCATTTCATCTCTGTATGGATGCCTATCTGCATCTCTCTGGAGACGATTATGTGACACACAGCGTAACTCTTTTATGGCGCCTGGACACATCCGGCATGAACAAACCTTTATACACATGCACCATACTCTTCTTCTGTCTTTTGTGCAATTTCTTGGCAGCGTTACAGCCCCACTTACTGGCTTGGCATATGCCCTACATTGTTTTAAGTGGTTTCGTTTTGAGAGATGATAGAAAACTACTTTTGGTGGAGTTGTCACTGAATTAAAAATCGAAATCGATAAAAAAAATCGGGATTTTGTTTTTGGCCAAAATCGTGCAGACACATTTTTGCTAATTGTATCAGCTAAGTCGCAATGTAAGTGTTCATATTTTCTTAGATGGTACATCAAATGAAGACACCATGAAAGAATAAGTGTATAACATCACGTTTTATCAAAACATACTTAACTGGATCTGTGCAGTGCAGAGTTATATCAGAGTTAAAATAACACCAAAGTGGTCAGAATTGGTGGGTAATGGAGAAGGATTTTCTCAGTTCTAAAGGTGTAGTTCCTCTAAAATTGTATCCCTGTTACCTCTCATCCCATCTTCCTGCCCAATCAAGATTTTCACTATGTTCTCTATGCAGCTCATCTCTCATACTTCTTACAAACTAGGTTTATTGAGTTCAAGCATGTGTGAAATTTGTAAAACTAAAGACAGTTTTTCAAAGGGGTTCAATAGACAGTTTCTTGAGAAAACACTACTTGTTCTTTTTTTTTTCTTTTTTCTCGGCTCAGTCTTATTAAAGCTTTGAGGGAGTTAAAGATTCAAGTACAAAAAGAAAGAACACATTGCGGCACAGTCATGATAAACTCCTGGGCACCAACATGAAACCAAAAATGAGAATTCTCATGTTCGGTGTCTTTTGTACACCTCAGATGAGAACACAGTCTCTCTCTCTTTGTCTGTGGTCCATGTTTTCCTCTGAGTCCTCCTCTTTGTTACCTCAGCTCCTCTATCAGACACTAATTAGAAATCTTGCTGGTTGCAGTGGGATCAAGAAACACCTCTAATCTGATATCAGTCAGAATGCTGAAGCTGCCTCGTCTCTTCCTTCTCTCTGACCTGGCTTTGATGAATACGACTTTCTGTTTTTGCAAACACAACACAGCAGGCTGCAGCGCTGTAATTGGAAGAACTGTCACAGAGGAGGGAGGCTGATGCTGCTTCAAACGGCAAATCAGAGGATCCTTCCAGAACGATGCGGCTGAACACCTGTCAGAGGAAAACTGCTCATCTAATGTGAGCGTTTGTGCAGAGTGTTAAAAGCTGCTCAGAGTCATACGCTGCACACCAATCTGCTGCTGCTGCCTGGAGTCCTGAACACTCAGCTGATAGCAAACTGCTTCCTGTCTCCTCACATGACCACTAACACTGTGTGGAAACATCCCTCCAGTCCCAGCTCTGCAGGTTTCTGTGCTGATGGAGGCCTGCAGGTCAGAAAAACAGAGACTGGCTCCCGAACATGTGGACCAAAATCTAATTTCCATGGAAAACACACACTCATACAAACACACGCAAGCACGCACAAACACACACACACACACACACACACACACACACACACACACACACACACACACACACACACACACACACACACACACACACACACACACACACACATTTACCACAGCCACAATGCTGCTACTTAATCCATTCAGTGTACCTGGAGATGCATCTTGACTGAATCAGTGTTATCACCTGCCACACACACACACACACACACACACACACACACACACACACACACACACACACACTCATTAGCATAAAGACCTCCTGTCTTGAAAGTGTGTGTGTGTGTGTGTGTGATTTGAGCATCGCATGGCCTTACTCAGTGTTTATCACTCTCCTTTCAGAAATTAGCACTAATCTATTTCTGTTAGGATAAACCAGTGTGCATTATTTTATCAGAATAAAATCCTGTTATGTTTGATCCCACAAGGTTTCAGGTTTGCTGTCTAAAGGTCGTTATACACCAACACCCGTTAATTAGCGAAGTGACACGAGCATAAGCATATTCGGCTTCTGCCTTTCCTATACACACCTAGTGTGATACGTATAAAATTCGCACATTTGCCTAAAAATACGCCACAGGAGAAACAATGGCAACTACATCCTCAAGTGATGATGACCTGGTCATGGTTGTGAGCCTATTAAATAACAAAAAGACAAAGAGGAATGGAAGTGTCTGGGCACATCCAATACTGACCTTGCGACAGGATATGGGGGAGTTCTATACAACGATCTAGGAGCTTAAATTGTATTCCGAGAAATTCTGGCAGTACTTCAGGATGTCCCTCAGACAAATTCAAGAACTGCTCTGAAACAATCTCTTAATATGCCAGTTTGAATCAAACTGAGTTTCATTTCAGTTTAAATCTTCAGATAGATGAATTGCTATTTTACAGTACATGTCACATTCACTCATTTATACCACATTCACACACTGGTGGTTTGGACTTACTCCACTTAAAGACCACTGGGTGTGGCCAGTGGTTGTGTGTAGGGTCAAAATTGATTTCAGCTCATTACAGGTTGCATTTAAAATTTTAAAAAGAGGCATGTATACATCTTCACAGCAGCGCTGACCTGTTAGGACACAATTGTATGGGGGTACAGCAAATGTCTGCATGATAAGAAACAGAAAAGCACAATGGTGCAACTGTGCAAATGAAGGATCAAAATTAAAAAAACAAAGAAAAAATGTATGTGCAATGAAAACATCAAGGTGAAAACTCTACTATCAGCATTTTCCTCTGTTCTTTAAGACTGTGAACCTTGGATTTTAGAAATCAGTTTCATTAAAGGTTACTGTTACTGTGATTTCATTACACTACATTCTTACTAATCACATTGGTGTTCAAAACTGGTGAAAATCCCTTCCTTGCTGTTATTAACACTGAACAGTGAAAGCAGTGCTAGAACATTGTGACCACACATATCCACAAAAAGAGCTACAACTGGTGAACAGATGTTTTCATTAACTCAACTTATTAACTTAACTTATTAATCACACATTTTATGTGAGGTGCACGAAGCTTGCGATTGGTGGGTATTGGCTGACCAGTCATCAACAGAGATGATATGGGATAACAAGAGCTCCTGACACTTCAATCCATTTAATCATCTGAAAACAAGCCCTCCATCCATTCATCGTCTTCGCTGATAAAAGGTTGCGACATGAAGAGAAAACAGAGATTGAGAGCTCAAAGTACAAAAAGCACTGCTAATCAGCAGCTAATAACAAACATAATGTGGGCCCACATTTGAAGAGGGAAGATATAAGACCTCAAGATGTCTCAGAAGCCTTGTGAATGAGCCAAAATAATCCCCTGATGTCTGTGCGTCTGGAGAGCCCTGTGCTGATTAAATCATCAGCCTCTTCGATTTTCTGATCCTGTCATCAGATGGATAATTTCTGACAGTTTCTAACCCAACAGCACAGTTTAACAACCCTTTAAACATAATCAGGACACAGTTTCTTTTCTAAGGCCTGCCAGCACCCAGTCTCTGCTAAGAAACCTCTAATCGGATATCTCCTAACTCTGTAACAACCACAGAAATGTAACTACACCAGACTGCTCTGAGCTCTTATTCTTACTGTTCATATGTTAGTAACGTGAAAAACAAGAGATAAAAAAGAGGTGGAATCAGCTTCAGAGTTAGTTTAAAGTCATATGGCTTTACTTGAAGTCTTGTGCACCCTGCTGTAGATGTTTGCCCTCATTTTCTCAGTCACCATCATCTTGTCTCACTAATACCATGTTTTTCCATCCTAAATGACAGATTATCAAGTCTAACACAGTTACTGGCTAGTTAAATATCATGTGAGAAAAATGTCAGTCATGTTCTAAAATCTGTTTGTTTATTGTTTCTAACTGCATGAATTAATTAAAAATTGAGCTAAAACATGTTAACGGTTAAGCTAACCATGAACATAAGATTTTAATTTACGTGGAATAACAAGAAGCCCGTAAAAGTCACTGTCATTTCACTGATGGGAGGGGTGAGCAAGGGAGCATTTCAATTTAGAATCCTATTGCTACATATCAGTAAGCATTCCCATTTCTCCATACTGTAACTTTGATGTAAATCATTTTAATAAAATAAATGTGTTATAAATATTCATGTATTCATGTGTTTAAAAATAAGTGTTTATTATCTAGCACTTATCAAAACAGACATTACAAAATGTTTCACAAACATGAAAACTCACAGTTTAGAAATAAAACAGACAAAATAGCAAGACAAATTGATAAAAGATGACAACTAAAATGCAAATTATTCATCAAAGAGCTAGTACTAGGACAGATTAAAAACAAAACATAAAACAATGAATACCCTAAAAGAATAATTACATAAACAAAAAATTAAAGACGGCCACTCAATAAAGATATATTTTCAGAAGTGACTTAACAGAAGAGACTGATGTAGCTTGTCGGAGATCCTCAGGCTCCTTTAGTTTTTCGATTTCAGGTGGAAACATGAAGGAGGCTCCTGCCTGAGGATCTGAGTTTGCGCGCAGGTTGGTAGGGGAACAGCAGTTCTTACATGTTTTCTGGGGGCAAACCATGGAGTCCTTTTAAAAGTAATAAGGTAAACCTTAAAATCAATTCTAAAAGAAGTGGGTAGCCAGTGTAAGGTCATTAAAACAGGAGTAATATGCTCTCTGTTCTTAGTTTTAATTAAAGGTCTAGCAGCCGATATTTATTACAACTTGGAGGCGATTGATTAATTTCTGATTTATTCCTAACAAAATACTATTACAGTAATCTAATTGTGAGGAAATAAAAGCATTAGTAATTGTTTGCCTGTCATTAAAAGTCAACACAGATTTTATTCAGACCATATCTTTTTAGATGGTCAACACATGATCAGATGACTGTGTTCGTATGCTTCTAGAAAATCAGGCA
Organism: Xyrichtys novacula; assembly: GCA_962446985.1. NCBI lineage: Eukaryota > Metazoa > Chordata > Actinopteri > Labriformes > Labridae > Xyrichtys > Xyrichtys novacula. Next base: position 13,890,632 of record OY660887.1, on the reverse strand, counting down.
ACTGTCAGAATTAACTCTGAAGTTTCATATGTTTTATTTTACATTGAGTCAGAAAAAGACACCGGGAAGACTGAAGACTGGCTGTAACCCTTGTGGGCCAATAATGAGCATTTCAGTTTCATCAAAGATCAATTTTAAGAAATTTACTGCCAGCCAGTTTTTAATTTCATGAGGCAGTTTGTCAGGTTTTTGGTGTTGCTTGGATCTACGGGCGGATACAGCTGAGTGACATCAGTGCTAGGTCAGAAAAATTTCACCCATGTTTTTTTTTAACTTTGTCCTGTTTGTTGTAAAATTCCACAAGTATAAAGTTGTGTTAAAGAGGTTGTTTATTGATAGCAATAAGGCGAATCTGACTCTGCAGAGTGGATAACCAAAGCTGCTTAGATTAATGTATTTCATTAAAAGAAAAACCCTTGATGTGTCTCTCCCCTGATTGTGTTTGTTGCTGATAACAAACTAAATCATCTGGCGAAGTGTGGCAAACTGTCCTCTGTGCTTTCAGTGAAAGAAGACTGAATAATTTCTGTGTTTTCAGCCACATTAAAGTCAGCTTCAAACACAACATTAGGCCTGTTTGCGGCCTAATTCATGATGACATTAAAATACTTGTTCATTCAGGCTTTTCTGGTCATCTCTGGAGCATTTCTAAACTTAGATCTGGAGTTGGAGCGATACAGAGGATTATAAGCTTTATCTCCTCTTTCCTTGACTGCTGCTGCTGCTGCAGTGGATGTTTGTTTATGCCTTCAGAGGGAGAAGGAGAGAAAGGAAGCACATCCAGAGTGGACAGAGCTGAGGAGAAGCTCCTCCCTTTACAAACAGACTCTGCCTCTCTCTGTGCCTTTGATCTCTGAGGTGACTGTGTGCTAACGTCCTGTCTGCACGTTATCTCTGTTAACTCTTCACTCATCAGCAGGCAACATGAATGAGCTGAAAGTGAAAGAGTCCAGGCTGAAAACTTCAAGTTACCTATGAATAACATCTACCATAAAACCCCTGTAGATCATTATGTCTCCTCAAAGACTCCAGCTCATGTCTGTTTTTCGTGAATTTTGGCACATTTCTTTGATTGCTACCTGGCTTACTTTTATATGGCCATGAGCTTCACTCCAGCTTTGTAAAGTACTGGAAATGTTTTTGTCTGATATAATAAAACCTGATTCCCTCACAATTTTTGATTTCTTAATCTTTCAGATAAATTATTTACTGTGGTTGAAAGAATTGAAAATACAATGTTCCTGACGATAATACTAGTCAGAAGTTTTTTCTCACTGAGAGAGTAGTTTTATACTCAGCTAAGTGAGGACTGCATACAACAGTGAAATGTGATTCTTATTTTTCAGCTTATTTTCTATCAATTTTATTTTGCTTTGTTTAGCTAACAGCTGTTTGATAGTAGGGGCAGGAATCACTAGTGGCCCCACGATACCATATTATCATGATACTTGGGCCGCAATTTTTTACATTTTGCAATACAGACGTATTGCGATTTATACAATTTTCTCAGCTGTTTAGCTAACTTAGCATTTGAATTTCCTTTATGTTTGTCTTTTTTACACAGTATTTTATTTTCATGTAGCACGTCTTGCTAACCTTTTATACATTTGTTGTACTAACTTTCTCCTGCTCTATGATGTCACCTCTGCCAATCTTACTGGACAAACGGTTGATTAAATTTTTTCATTATCATAGATTTGACTTCATATTAGCAATTGAATTTTAAAAAAAAGATACTTGGTAAATGAGACAATTTTTTCTCCCATCCCTACTTGATGGGCAATCCTGAACTTCAACCTTTTACAGAGTTTCCCTTTATAGTTTTTATTTTATTTTTTTACAAGCTGGGCTCTGCAGTCACATTAGCAATAATAAATACTCAACATCATGTTTGACTTTCAAAATAAAGCAGACAAGTGTGCAGTTATAAAAAAGTAAAACTTGTTTTTTAAGCTGAAATGCTGTTTTCATGTGGATGAAACACTGATCTGACAAAAAACTTTGTGTTTACACCTGAATCTTTTTGGACGAGGCCCAAACCACAGCTACCCAGTGGATCAGTCAGGACCAGTCCGAGGTTCATCTCAGACCACAGTCAGTGAAAGCTGTACAAATTTGGGAATTTGTGCTGAACTGATTGTTAATTTTCTCCATTCAAGTGCTTTATTAAGCTATCAGCCTGACATATTCATTCTTATCACCATGTTCCACCACCTCTGACCCATTGTGATTAGTTCAGGATTAGAGACAGTGAAGGTGATGGTCAGGACCACCCAGCAGCTTGTGCTGCCTCTGGGCCTTAAGGCTTAAAGACACAAAGTCTGCCATTGTGAGGAAAGAGTCGACCATAGAGGGAAAAACAATACATCATGGTACACACAGGCACAGTGTCCAGGTCAGATACAGGGTGGACTGTTTAATACCCATCAGTCCACCAGTACAGACTGTAAGTTACACTATTAAGAGGACAACAGGCCGGTATTATTCCTCCTCTGAGGCAAGCTGAGATTAGAGATGATTGAAAGCACATTTACCATAAACCAGAACTGTTTACAGAACTGCTCACCACTGCATGATGGGGGAGGAGGTCTAAGACAAACAGAAAACTTTTCTATGATTAGGATAAGATGATTATTTGCTGCTGACGCTGCTCCCTGCCATCTGATAAATGTGTGTGCTGGTCTGTGAGAAGGCTCTGAGGTCACATCTAAAAGGAATGTCGACTCAGACACGTAATAACTCTGATAGATGCTCCTACCCAGCGCTTTTTTGAGGCCTTCCAGTGCATGCTGGGAAAACACCAGAAATCTACAAAGTATAAATCAATGGGTCTCAGTTAGGGGTCTCACTGAGCAGCCAGCCTTTGAATTCCAGAGGACTATTAGGGTTAAAGCTGCAGGGTAACTCAGGGTAATGATCCTTCCAAGTTAAATGTGACATTCAGCTATTTCACAACTAAACACCCATAGATTTCTGAATATTGTTGGTGTTTCATACTTATACAAAAGAATTTAGTCAGAAAATATACTCCCTGTGTTTTCAGAGACATTTAGTCTGTTAGCACAAACTGGCTTTTAAAATGCCTGAGACCTATGAACTGAGCTTGAGTGAAGAATTTTATCACTTTTCCTCTCCTGCAGTTTGACGTAGATTTTAAACTACTTTCAGAATTCATAAAAAACTCAACAAGAGGAAATCCAATGATTTGTGACTGTTGTTTATTGGTTACACATGAATTTAAGACTGACTGCAACAACTCCAATTCCAAAGTAGTTGGGACACTATGTGAAATGTCGATAAAAAGTAAAATGAGGTGGTATACAAATCTTTTTTTTGTTTGTTTTTAACCGAAAAGATGGAAAAAGGTTCACCACTCTGTGAGAGACTGTATGAGCTGACAGTTCAACTGTTTCAGAGTAATATTCCTGAGCTTCAAATGTGAAAGAATGAGTGGATTTCATAATACAATGTACGTACATAACATCATTTAAAGATTCAGAGACTCTGGAAAATCTCTTTGCTAAAGGGACAAGGACAAATGCTTTAACCAATACCAATGATAGTGTTGGTCATGGTCTTGAAAACATGCAAAACACTGAAGTAAAAATCACTGCATGGGCTCAACATCACACACAAAAAAAAAAACCCAATGTGACCAGAGTTTGTCACTGTATTCACAAATGTAGGTTGAAACTGTTCTCTGTTGTAACTTAAAGGATCTTTGGGGGAACCTAAACCACTACTGTCAAGAAGTGGACTAGACCAAACCGAAGTCTCACAAATCAATTAAATTAAAAAAAAATCCGAAATATCGAAATCTGTTTGTCAACATTTTTTTCATGTCACAGAGATTTTTATAATCACAGGAGGAAAACAGCAAATGTTTAGTTTTTGTTAATTTGAGAGCTGACATTTCTGTCAAGGTTTGTCGTATTTTCACTATCGCCATTGTCCACTTTCATCATTTTGGATGTATACACTTGTAATAAGATAACAACTTCCCTAACAATTTCCTCTTTGTTTTTTCAGCTTTTTTTTTTATTTCACAGGAGCTTTTGAGAGTCGAGTCAATAATGTAATAACATTATCAGCATTAGCCCAACACTCTCTCCTCTTTCTGGTACTCCACACGGGTCAGTTTGAAGACAGGCTCCACCACATTCCGTCCTCCGTGACTCCACAGCTTTCTCAGAGAAAATCTCATCAGCAGAAAATGAAGACAGCAATTCACCAAACCAACAGTCGCGTAAATAAATCAAACTGAAATGTACGAACTTAAGTAAGATGTGCTCATAATAGAGACTAAGAGTGTGACAACAAACCCCCAGTCTCCCTTAAAGAGGGAGACTGGGACTGGGGGTTCCTCGCCCTTAAAGAGGGCGAGGAAGAAATATTTAAGTATCCATAAATTCATAACTCTCCATTCTCCACGATGGGAGGGCAGGAGAGAGAGAGAGAGAGAGAGAGAGAGAGAGAGAGAGAGAGAAGAAGAAGAAGAAGAAGAAAATGAGTCGGAGCAGATCAGCATCACTGAGTCTCTCTCTCCTCCACACACACGCACAGGCACACACTGAGCAAAACAGATACCTATCATTAGCCTTCATGTTTCAATTCTGAAATAAGTCACTTACTGAGCAGTTACAGCCTGTATACTACCATACTTACTCTAATTACTCTAATTCTGAGTGGAGATAAATTGGCTTCACATAAATAATTTCGTTTAGGTTGTTTTCTCACATTCAGCACGGAAACCTCTTTTTTTCAGCATCAGCGACTGTTGTGGTATTATCCTAACCCAAAGGGAGACGGCAGGGCTTTCAAATCATCGTTCACAGCCCGCTTTAAGATGGAAAATACACAAAATCGTACAACGACACGCCTTCTTCTTAATCAACACCTTCGTTGCTGCTAGAACTTATATGCAAGTTTCTCCTCTGAAAGCAAAAAACAGACGCGAAGCCCCGCAACTTCCACACAGCCTCCCCGTGTCAGGAGCGGACCAAACTGATCTAAAATGCTTCGACTTTCCAAAAGGGGCTTTAAGTACAGTATCAGGATATTATAATGAAAATTGAAAAGATAGATTTTCTTTCACTTCAACTAACAGCAAAACTCCGCACCAGCGTGCGCTCAGCACCAAGATACTCCTATCACGACGGTCAATTACGCATCTCCAACAGGAAAGCTTCAACACTGAACTGTGCGCCGAAAACAACAGAATAAACATGTTTCAAAATGTAGAGAGGGATCTACATGGTTATTTTCTGTGGAGTCCATCCACTGCAGGGGGAAAACAAGCTGCGTGGTGCCGGAGCCACTTACCGCGGAGAGCCGAGGATGGAGCCGTAGACGGACTGCTGCTGTGCCCGGAGTCTGTGCGCTCTCTGCCGTCCTGACACTCTCTCTCTCTCTCTCTCTCTCTCTCTCTCTCTCTCTCTCTCTCTCTCTCTCTCTCTCTCTCTCTCTCTCTCTCTCTCTCTCTCTCTCTCTCTCTCTCTCTCTCTCTCTCTCTCTCTCTCTCTCTCTCTCTCTCTCTCTCTCTCTCTCTCTCTCTCTCTCTCTCGCTTTCTGTTCACGCCCTCTACCTCTCTCTGCCAACCACCCACTCACAAAATCAAGAAATTGTAGAGTTGAAATGGCTGCTGATTGGTCATTACAATACCAGCGGTGATTAAAGGCACACACACACACACACACACACACACACACACACACACACACACACACACACACACACACAGTTTTCCAAAAGCAGAAACATTTCAGTCAAGATCCCGGCAGAGTGTGATTGGTTGGAGAATTGAGGTTCTTAATGGACCTGTATGAGACATCTCTGTGTCATTACAGATGGACTGTAATGAGCAGAGACTGGCAGCTTTCAGGTGTCACAACTCAAGACCGCTACAGTAGACATTTTTGCAGACTTGTTTTTGTACTTCACAGCTGAAGTAAAACAACAGAATTGTAGAAAGTGATAAAAGGATTGTTTCGGTATTTTAGAAACTTCTAACATTTGGGACCTGAATGAGGAACAGATACAACACAGCTTCTCATTTCACCTTTTCAGCCTGGAACAATAAAATAACGCTATTATATGATGTTAGAAAATAAATATTGCATAAGTGTAATGAAGACTGGACTTTAAAACCGGCCTACATGTAAACATGGTTAGCCCCAGTGCATTCACACTATGTTTCGTTTCTCAGTCTCACGAACATACCAAGATAATGCAGTTGAGGACTGACCTTCTCTTTCATGTTTTCACTAGATATTGTCCAGATATTGAACTGTTGGCAGTTGCTCTTCAGCCATATTATGTTCCCAGAGAATTTAGTCATATCATAACAGTAGTTGTTTACATTCCACACAAATCAACTGAGGAATGTTGTGATGTTTTGCAAAATAGTGTTGCCAGGCTACAGACTCAACACCCTGAGGCATTAATAATAATATCGGGAGACTTCAACCATGTCACCCTCTCCTCTCACCTCTCTGGATTCACACAGTTTGTGAACTGTCCTACCAGAGAAAACAAGACCCTGGATCTGCTGTATGCCAACGTCAAAGAAGCCTACAGAGCCACTGCCTTACCACCACTGGGCAAGTCAGATCATAACTTGGTCTATCTGCAAACCTGTTACAGACCTTGTGTAATGAGGCAGCCTGTGACCAAAGTCAAAATAAGAAGATGGACACCTCAAGCCAGTGAAGCTCTAAGGGACTGTTTTAAATCAACAGACTGTAATGTGCTGCTGGAAACAGATGTGGATAGTATGAACATTGATAAACAGGTTGACTGCTTTACTGATTATGTCAACTTCTGTAGAGACACTGTTTGCTGTTTCCCCAACAACAAACCCTGGATCACAAGAGACATAAAAGCAATCCTTAACCAGAAAAAGGAAGCTTTTAAAGATGGTGACAAAGAACGACTCAAACAAGTGCAACAAGAGTTGAAGAGGAGACTGAAGATGGCAAAGCTGGAGTACAAAAAGAAGATAGAGAAGAATCTACAACACAGCAACATCTGTGAAGTGTGGAGAGGAATCACTACCATTTCTGGACACAGCAATAAAAAGAAAAGACAGCCAGTGGTGGGTGATGTGAAAAGAGCTGATGAACTCAACCTGTTCTTCAACACTGCTGTCACTCCCACTTCCACTGCTACTCCACCTTCCTCTCTGCAACAAGTCTCCACTACAACTTCTCCCCTTCCTCCTCCATCTTGTTCAAATGTCTCAACCACTTCAACTGCCTCCCTCCTAGAACACCAGTCCTTGTCTGTCACCGAAACAGGGGTGAGGATGGAGCTTGGAAGACTTTGTCCTGGGAAGGCAGCTGGTCTAGATGATGTGTGTCCAAGGCTGCTTAGAGACTGTGCTGCAGAACTGTGTCAACCCCTCCACAGGATCTTCAACCTGAGTCTATAGCTGGGGCAGGTACCTGCTCTGTGGAAAACATCCTGCATTATGCCAGTACCAAAAACAAAATGTCCTGCTGAACTCAATGACTACAGACCAGTGGCCCTCACTTCACACATCATGAAGACCCTGGTCAAAGACAAACTGGACTCCCTGCAGTTTGCATACAAAGAACACATTGGAGTGGATGATGCTGTCCTCTACATGCTTAACAATGCCCTGTCTCATTTGGAGGAACCTGGGGTTTATGTGAGGATCATGTTCTTCAACTTTTCAAGTGCATTCAACACCACCCAACCCACCATACTCAAAGACAAGCTCACAGAGATGGGAGTGGATCCTTCCTGTGTTTCCTGGATCACAGATTACCTGACAAGAAGGCCACAGTTTGTGAAGTGGTGATATCATATAAATACCTAGGTGTACATCTGGATAATAAGTTGGATTGGTCTAAGAATATGGACTACATCTACAGAAAGGGGCAGAGCCGCCTCTTTTGCCTGAGAAGACTCAGATCAAAAGACATCTGTAGTAAGATGCTGCAGATGTTTTATCAGTCTGTGGTGGTAAGTGTGCTGTTCTACGCTGCAGTCTGCTGGGGAGGAAGCATCAAACACAAAGATGCAAGACATCTTAACAAACTGGTGAAAAAGGCTGGCTCTGTGGTAGGACTCAAGCTGGACTCAGTGGAGGATGTGGTGGAGAGCTCTACACTGAGGAAGGTGGAGACTATTCTCAAGAACATGGATCACCCACTTCACAACACCTTGATGGACCAAAGGGCAAATGGTGGTGGACGGCTCCTCTCTATTCGCTGCAGGACAGAAAGATGTATAAGATCTTTTGTACCAACAGCCATCAGGCTTTATAACTCTTATGTAAATAATAGATAACTTTTTGCTACCGAGGCTCTGACACCGTGGGTAAGACTACAAGCGGGTTAGGTTGGTAAGTACTCGGCTTCCTTCACCTCCGCTGAGTGACGCTGCCATTTGTCTTTAAATTGTAAGTGTGGAATGATTTTTACAGTACCTTACGATTTCATAATCGCGGCTGTTTAATATTGCATATCGCGATTAAATCGTATATCGGCATATCCCTATACAAGACAGGACTCAGTCTTGTCCCATCTTCACATTGGGTCTTATATCATGAGGAGTATTGTCTAGACCAGCTCTTTTTGTCAACTGTCTTGAGATAACATATAAATAAATACTGGCTGATTTACTGATTGATGCATGTTGTTTTTGATTCAGTTGAATTTCCACCCATGATTTCTTCAACAATGTAAAAATTTGAAACATGAATTTTCCTTTGGGGATCAATAAAGTTCTTGTATTTTTTTCGTGTGTTTTTTTACGTGATGTAAATTGTATGTACAATGTATTATATTTGAGTAACTTATATCTTTGTAATGTAAGATAAGTTTATAAAATGTACATTTATGTTTATTCTATATTTATGTATATTTGATCCTAGTATGACACATAGTGCTACCTTATATATTTTGGAACATTTACTGCTCATATTAAAGATACAGACATGCATTTCATTACCACTTAATGTGGTATGCATATAGTGTAATTGTGGGACATTGCATTTCCATTAAATTATAATCATAAATGTTGTGCTGCGAAACTCGGCTGCACTCTGTGATCGACTCGTCAGGGTTCCCCCACAAGCAAGCGGCTGCTGGAAGAAAGTAGGTGAGTTGTGTTTAGTCTCTTTGCTAAAGAAACCAGGCAAAGCTAAAAACATGTTTGATGGCTTGTACTACAGCTGGGACCCTATATGTACTGTTGATGAAGTTAGGTGCTATTCTGAGCATTATTTGTTGCTATAGAGTGGCTTTTTGGTTGGGGGTGGGGGGGTTGTATAACTTGGTTTTGTTTTTTTTTTGATCACCCCCCCAAACCCTCCTGAAAGTGAGATACTTTAATGAGAAGAGTCAGCTTTAAGAACTTCCTCCTGCAAATGGATACTCAGTGCTGACCTACAGTGAATGGGCCTAAAGTTATCCAGACTATGGAGAGAAAAAAAACACTGTAAAAACAACATTATTTGCTTTTTGCATAACCATTTTCAGCAACAGCATCCACATAGAAGTTCAATCAGGAGAGACATTTAAAGATTAGGAAAAATGGTATATGACAGTTCTGAGTTCTTGATTCTGCTGAGACTGGGTGGAGATGGGGAGGTGGAGGATGCTGAGCACAAGCCAACAGTGAGAAAGAAATAGAGGCAGAAAAGAAATTCATTTTTTAAATGAGAACAGAACAGGAATAGGCTGACTGTGAGGGTGAACTACCATGCTACTGGATAAGGAAAGACACCGGTGAATGGCTGATTAACCAATGACTGCTCTGAGTGAAGACAGCAGGAAAAGTGAGTAGGCAAAGACAAAAGGGGAAAAGACACTTAAGCGACTGTCGTTTTAGTCTTCCTGTCTGAACTTTGGCAAGAGCTTCATTATGTAGACAAAGACATTGAACAGTGTTATTTTTGCGTGTTCAAAAGTTTTATTACAGACTATACAGAGTTTAATTTGCCCCTTTGAAAGAGAATGTTATGTAACTAGAAAAATTGCATTTCCTTGCAGAAAATGCGTGGAAATGCTGAGTGCTGAAAGCTGAAAAAGCAATGCTAAACTGCTAATAAAACATGGAGAAAGGTATAAATGTTAAAGCTGTTGAAGGGGTGAAGAAAAAATAGAGGTTAAATAATTGTGAAAATGGTTGGAGGACAAATAGTATGAATATGCTCCATAAATTGAAATTTGATTCATGCTGAAAGAGGCTGGAAAAATTTCTTAAATTGCACAAATTTTGAATGAAGAAGTAAATTACCTTAAAAGGCAGGTAAGTGACAAGTGGCTTAAGTTTAAGTTGTAGTTCTAGTAGTAGTATGATAATAGGTAGCTGTAGTAGTGATATTAGTAGTCATGTAAGCAGTTGAAGTAGTTTTAGAATAGAAGAAGTAGAAGTCAAAGTAGTAAAGCTCGTGGTAGAAGTAATAGTGGCATTAAAGTTAGAAACGCAGTAAAAAAATATTAAGAGAAGCAAGAGCAGTGGAGGTAGAAGTGAAGATACAAGTTAAAGTGATATTAGTAGTAATTGTAGTAGTAAAACGGGAATTAAAAAATGCTAAATAATGACAATTATTTTAAATTGGGAAAAATTTGAATAATTAAAAATCCTGGAATATCAGACAAGTTTGAAATATTAGAAAGGTTTGTATCAGTTTGAATAAGTTTAAATTTGTCTGAAGAATTGAAAAATGTATTAATAACGGGATTACATTTAAAGTGGGGAAAATTTACTTTCTCCTTTCATGTGCCCTATTACAATGCAGACACCCACAGGTTACTGTAAGAGAAATGTGAACTATAGGTTGATTTTACATACACATAAGCAATCCCCCAGCAGAAATGATCAAAGACTCATCATATTAACAGATGTGTGATTTAACACACTAGACACCATTACTTTATGGTTATTTAAATTTAGAGTACACTGACAGAATCAGACAGGACCTGATGATGTTATATATTACAACTCCAATTCCAATGGAGTTGGGTAAAACGTGAATTAAACAGAATAGGATGATTCAACATCCCAACTTTACCGAAACCGGGATTGTAATATGACTGAGAGTGAGGCTGCTCATCTCTTTTTAGGTGTAAAATGCAAATGAATTTCTGTAGTGAACTCTTCGGGCCATCTTTCTGTCTCACTAATGTGCCCTCTAAATACCAGGGAAGTACTGTATCAATGGACTAAGACTATAGACCGTAGAGGTTGTTGCAGTGGGGTGCAAAGGCTTTGTGCATCATCAAGATAGCAACACGCAGCCTTTGTGCCTGACCACACCTCATCTTAAGAACAACACACTCTACAGCATGGGCATTTACACTTGCTATTTATACAACATGGGCAGCAGGCAAGCATAAAAACTACATGTGCTTTAAGTATAAAGTACAGACAACACTGCCTTAAGGCTTTGCACTGGGCGTATAGGATAGGCTACTTTGTGGTATCAGGATAGGTCTGAAGATTTAGAGCCGAACATTGTAGCAGCTGCAGCTCTACTGTGTTGACGTGCTTAAGAAGAGACACCATACTTCCCCTTATTGTTAAACATACTTGATGACCTTTCTATGTGGAGTTCACAGTGAAGTGCCACTCGAGACTGCACAGCCTCTCCAGTTATAGATCCACTGCTCTCTTTCATTTTAGCTCTTTAAAAGCAGAGACGTCTCTCTGCTTGCTCCTGCTGCTTGAGCTTTAATCATTTCTTAATGACTTTTTAATCATTTGGCTAGTCTTGGTTTTGATTTTACTCTTCTCTTTTAAGTAAACCAAGATTTCTTTTTTAAGTAAACCAAGATTTTTAAAATCATTTTTGTGCTTTTTACTGCACTTTACCACTTTTTACACTGGAGGGAATTTCCGCGGCGACAGCGGTCAGCTACCATCAATGAGCTTCATCTGGACAGCTGTTACTGAGTGACTGGATAATACAGCTAACCAGCACCAAGATGCCCCCCTTCAGCACGGATGATTACCACAAACTGCTTCAGAAAATTGCAGTGCTAGAGACCAAAATCAACCGGTTAGAAGCAAAAGTGGATAGAAATGGACAGTGCGGGAATTAAACAACATCTTGTGATCAGGACCATAACACACAGCTGATCACTATCGACCAAAAAGACTACGGATCCACCAATGCCTCTTCTTCGGATTCCCTCGGAGCTAAACCCAAATCATCTCACTGGAATATGGGAGGACAAGTAACAAGCAGAGCCCAGCGCCCTGAGATCTGTGATGAGACTGGCTGGCCTAAACTATCTTCAACACCTGTCCAGCGTAAGAAGCAGCCGTGGATAGCTGCCAAGGCAGGCCCTAAAATCAAAAACAATCTCCCCCAGCAGCAGCCATCCCTCCCACTGCACAACAGATTTGCTCCACTGTTACGGAATCCTGGATCCTCATCTCCGCATAGCAGGGTAAGATCCGAGAGAAAATAAAAAAACGGCGAACCTCAAACATTGATTGTGGGTGATTCTGCTATAAAAGATCTACAAAACATGAGCAAAAATAGCAAAGTGCTCGGCTTCCCCAAGGATATGGTCTGTGACATAACAGGCAAAATTCAGGATATAGTGGCCTCATATCCCTCTCTGACAGCTATTGTGATTCATTGTGGAGCTAATGACATTGTAACAGAACAATCTGAAAAACTAAAACGTGATTTCAGTGAACTATAAAAAACAGTCAGCTCCCTGAATGCTCAGGTATACATCAGTGGCCCCCTTCCACCAATCAAAAGAGGAGATATGAGATTTAGCAGACTGTTTGCCCTGAATCAATGGCCATCTACTGCCTGTACCAAAGTCAACTTTATTGATAACTTCAGGCTGTTCTGGGACCGCAGGCATTACTTCAGAGCAGACAGACTCTCTCTAAACAAAGCTGGAGTGAAGCTATTCACCTCCAACCTGTATCACTCCCTGCGTCACCCATCTGTCAAGGACAAGAGGCAAAAAGACATGAGATAAAACACCACGGCCTTGACAGAGAGACGCCTCGGGCCCCCACGCGCACTAAAAGCTTTGGTTCAAGCCAGAAGGAGGAGTCTGTACTTCCTCTACCACCACTCTCCTCAGAGGACCCACCCTGCTCAAGCAAGGAGGAGGAATCTCTACTTCCTGTATGCCCACCTATCGAGGGGGACGTGCCCTGCCAAACTTCACCCATAGCATCCTCCTCCCTGGGCACACCATCCCCCTCCTCCTCCTCCCTCCTGGATTTTCCAGCTGAACTGAGAGAACTGGAGAATGCTGGAGTGAGACTTAGCGGCATGCCTCTCCACCACTTCCGCCACAGGATAGAAAAGGAGGTGGAGTAGCTATCTTATTCAAGGACTCAATGCAATGTAAACAGATGTACTATGGGAATTTTCCTACCTTTGAATATGTGGCCTTCCAGTTGAACTCTACTAGAGCAATATTCCTTAACATCTACAGAACTCCTAAATACTTTGTGAATTTTTTTGATGACTTTACTGAATTGCTGTCTATAATCTGTTTTGACTTTGACTGTGTAGTGATTGTTGGTGATTTTAACATTCACGTTGACAACCCCCAGGACAGAGGCACCAAAGAACTGTGCTGTCTCCTTGATAACGATGGTTTGACCCAACATGTAACAGAGCCCACACACAATAGAGGTCACACTCTAGACTTAATTATTTCCAAGGGCCTGAACATACCCAAAATCATGGTTACTGATGTTGCTATCTCTGATCACTCCTGTGTGTTTTTTGAGAGTACTATTTCTATGCCATTCACTACTACTCAGACAGTGGTAATCACCAAGCGGCTTATCACTGACAACACCAGTGAATTATTTAATCAGGCTTTGACTCCTCTCCCAGCTCTCTCACGGCTCTCGGTCAATGAGCTTGTAGAAGACCTTTGCTCTAGAATCACAAATGTGATGGATGCCATTGCACCCACCGAGGTGAAAATAGTCTCTGGCAAGAAAAGATCTCCATGGAGGAACGCTGCGCTGGTTAGAGCTGAAAAAAGAGAGTGTCGGAAAGCCGAATGCAGATGGTGAAAGACAAGCCTTCAGGTTCACTATCAGATCTATAAAGAGAGACTTCGTATCTTTAACCTAGAACTGAGAAATGCTGGGCAATCCTTCTTCTCAGACATCATCACCAAAAACAAAAATAATGCACGCGCCCTATTTACCACAGTCAACAGGCTAACAAACCCTCCAGTATCAGTAGCCTCTGAATTTCTGTCCGCCAAGGCTTGTAATGAATTTGCCTCCTTCTTCAATAACAAAATCCAGAAAATTAGACAAACAGTCAGTAGCTCAATATCTGGTACAGGACATGTGTTGTCCATGCGTACTAACCCCAGTAGCATGACACAATTCAACCCGATCAACGTTAAAACCCTGGAGGACATCATACTAAATCTGAACTCCTCCACCTGCTGCCTTGATATTCTGCCAACAGGTTTCTTTAAAACAGTTTCTAATTGCATGGTCTCAGACCTTTTACAGATTGTCAACATGTCACTTCTGTCAGGTGTCTTTCCACAGACCCTGAAAACTGCTGTCATAAAGCCTCTCCAAAAAAAAGCAACCTAGACAACTCAGTGATGAACAATTATAGGCCTATATCGAACCTCCCGTTTTTAAGCAAAATCATTGAAAAAGCAGCCTTCCAACAGCTTCACAACTTCTTAGTCCTAAACAACTGTTTTGACATTTTCCAGTCAGGGTTTCGACCGCACCACAGCACTGAGACTGCTCTTATCAAAGTCTTTAATGACATCCACTTAAACTCAGACAATGGCAAAATTTCAGTCCTAGTATTGCTCGATCTCAGTGCCACTTTCGACACAGTAGACCACATTATCCTACTCGATCAACTGGAAAACTGGGTGGGACTTTCTGGAACAGTACTAAACTGGTTTGCATCCTACTTAAAGGATAGACACTACTTTGTGTCTCTAGGTAATTACATATCAGAGCGAACAAAAATGACATGTAGGGTTCCCCAAGGCTCCATTCTGGGGCCACTCCTATTCAACATTTACATGCTCCCTCTAACTCAAATCATAGCAAACAACAAAATATCTTACCATAATTATGCAGACGACACACAGATTTACATAACCATATCGCCAGGCGACTACAATCCAATACAAACACTGAGTCAGTGCATTGAACAAATCAATGATTGGATGTGTCAGAATTTTCTTCAACTAAACAAAGACAAAACTGAAGTAATTGTATTTGGAGCAGAAGAAGAGCGATTAAAAGTCTGCGCTCAGCTTCAGTTGATAATGTTAAAAAGCACAAACCAAGCCAGAAACCTTGGTGTTGTCATGGACTCAGACCTGAATCTTAACAGCCACATAAAGACAATTACAAAGCCAGCCTACTATCACCTGAAGAATATATCAAGGGTTAAAGGACTGATGACCCAGCAGGATTTGGAAAAGCTTGTCCATGCATCTATCTTCAGCAGACTCGACTACTGTAATAGTGTCTTCACAGGTCTCCCCAAAAAATCCATCAGACAGCTCCAACTGATTCAGAATGCTGCTGCTTGAGTCCTCACTAAGACCAAGAAAGTAGATAATATCATCCCAGTTCTCAGATCTTTACACTGGCTTCCCGTCTGTCAAAGAATTGATTTTAAGATACTATTGCTGGTTTTTAAAGCACTGAATAGTTCAGGACCAAAATACATTTCTGATCTGCTGGTACGTTACGAACCATCCAGACTGCTCAAATCATCAGGAGCAGGTCTGCTCTCTGTCCCCAGAGTCAGAACTAAACGTGGAGAAGCAGCTTTTAGTTTTTATGCTCCCCCTAATCAACATCTTCATCATCTGCCTGTCTTGATCTCTTTTCTCTATCTCTTTGTTTTCTTTTATCTCCAACCTTATTTCAGTTTTGAATGTAACTTTAAATTTGTTAAATGTCTTTTACGCTGTTTTTACTTTTCAAATTGTGTTGAATGTTTTGCCTGCTTGTTTCATGTAAAGCACCTTGAATTGCCCTGCTGCTGAAATGTGCTATACAAATAAACTTGACTTGATTTGACTTGACTTGACTATCTGTCTATGGCCTTAATGTACCCGCAGTCTTTACAGGATTCTTCTTTAAATTTGAAGTTGATACTGCTTTAAGTGAAACAGTGATGGGTTTTACAGTGTTTTACCTATTTTTTTCTTACTGTCTTTGCAGAGAGTTAGATATTGTAGTCTGCATAGTGTATGCATACTGAGGACGCTGCTTTTATAAATGATTATTCAGACAGCATTTACAGTGGAACATCATGAACCTGTGGCGTGCACATGCCCATGAAGCAGAAGGACAGTTTTCTGATTTATCATTTGAAACAGATTTCTAAGAGTGAGAGATTGTACTTTGGGCGGCAGTAGCTCAGGAGGTAGAGCGGTCGTCCAATGACCGGAAGGTTGGCGGTTCGATTCCCCCCTAATCCAAGTCTGTCCGTTGTGTCCTTGGGCAAGACACTTAACCCACCTTGCTCCCAGCGTGTGTCCTCCATTGGTGTATGATTGTGAGTGTTGTGTGGTGGTGGTCGGAGAGGCCGTAGGCGCAGAATGGCAGCCACGTTTCCACCACCACCAAAGTGTGACTGTGTGAGCGAATGAATGATGTATCCAATGTAAAGCGCTTTGAGGGTCTCTGATAAAGTGCTATATGAAATCTGATGCATTATTATTATTATTACTTCGTTGTTCATCTCAGCCTCCATTAAAAACCAAGGGGGAATGGATTGTTACATATTTGCAATAAAAAAATGGAAATTGAAAACAACATGATACACAGAGCCAGAGAAAACAATACAAAGGCTTCAACATCTGCTGGGGAAAATGGAGGGTAAAGATCCTTAAACACATACGTTTTTAAACTTTACTACAGTGTGAATAAAATAATATTTATAAAGGGGAATTTGCTGGATTAAAACACAGAGGTCATGTCTGGATCTCTGGGGACAGTGTGGCAAATTTTACCAAAAACACCTCAGAAAAAAGGTCTATTTAACAGGTTTGAGGACTTTTAACCCCAATTAACCATCAGCATTCAGCTTTCACTCACAGTGTGCTGGCACTGGAAACCTATTCAGCCTTTTTTTTTTTTTCTTTTTCATATTCAATGAATATATATTTATTAAATATCCAGTGAATCCAAAGAAATTCGGATTCTAAGAGCACAAGTGTTAGGGCTATCGTTTTTATTTTTTAAATTTGTTTTTATTTAACAACAAAACAGAGTGACAACAACAACAGAAACAACAACAACAACAAAAAGATAAAAAATA
Source organism: Xyrichtys novacula (assembly GCA_962446985.1). NCBI lineage: Eukaryota > Metazoa > Chordata > Actinopteri > Labriformes > Labridae > Xyrichtys > Xyrichtys novacula. The sequence continues at coordinate 13,873,335 of OY660887.1, read as the reverse complement.
CAAAATTTACAAAGATACTTTTGTGAGGGAGGGGAGGGGTAAAGAATTTATATAATATGTAATAGAGAATTTAACAAGAAAAGAAAAAAAATCTTAATTCGATTACATTGGAATATCTATATAGTAATAACTATATATATATATATATACATATACATACACATACAAACATACATGCACACATACATACACACATATACAGTACAGGCCAAAAGTTTGGACACACCTTCTCATTCAATGCATTTTCTTTGTTTTCATTACTATTTAAATTGTAGATTCTCAAAACTATGAATGAACACATGTGGAATCATGTGCTTAAGAAAAAAGTGTGAAATAACAGAAAACATGTATTATATTTTAGATTTCTCAAAGTAGCCACCCTTAGCTTTTTTGATAGCGCTGCAAACTTAAGCTGTTCTCTCAATGAGCTTCATGAGGTAGTCACCTGAAATGGTTTTTACTTCACAAGAGTGCCTGAAGTAACCCTGACAAGGTACTTCTGTCATCAAGAGCAAAGGGTGGCTATTTTAAAGAAACTAGAATATAAAACATGTTTTCGGTTATTTCACACTTTTTTATAAGTACAAAATTCTACATGTGTTTATTCATAGTTTTGATGCCTTCAGTGATAATCTACAATGTAAATAGTCATATAAAAAAATAAAGAAAAGACATTGAATGAGAAGGTGTGTCCAAACTTTTGGCCTGTACTGTACATATATACATATATATACACCTACACACACACACAATCCCCCCGAATCACCGACACAACAGCGACGATCCAACAACCACAACAGAATCAGTAATAAAACCACCAGCAATACCGGCAATAGCAATGACAGCAAACAAATGACTGCAACGACGCTAACAATAATGACAGTCATAGCAATGAAGATATGGAACAACAAAAATCACCACAATCTACAACACTATGGCCCAGGCCAGAGCGTGGCCCGGCCCCCTGCATCCCCCAAAAAGCAGGCCGACCGGCACATACGTCCACCGTGGTGGGACGCCCGCGGGGCAACCCCACAGGGCCCCGCCCTGCGGCCACCCACCAACCGAACTGACCACCCACTCCACCTCTAAATACCCTGGGCCGCACATGACTCTCCTCTTGTGGTATGTTCATGTGGTGCATTAAAAACTTCACTGTTAAAAAGTGGGGTGTGAAGGGTTGGTGTGTGATGCATTAAAAGTTGGAGAGGCATGTGACATGGAACTGGCCCGGGGCATAGTGGGGCCAAAAAGGGGCGGGGGACGTGGCCCGCGGCCCACACAGGATCCCCACATTTTGCGCCCACCAGGTCCAGGCAGCAGCAGGCATGGCCAGCCAATCCCAGGACACCGGGGAACCATGGGCACCAGCCAGGCCACCCTCCGGCGGCACAGGGACCAGAGCCACCCCCCAGCCCAGACCACACCGCCGCACACCACAACGACCTCCGCCATTCCACATCCCCACAGCAATCGCCACCCCCCCCTGCCACTACCATCACCATCATCACCATCACCAATCCACCATCACCACCACCACCGGCACACCACTACCGTCACCACCAACAACATCATCATCATTACACCATCACCACTACATCAATGACCCGGGGAGACCATACGTACATACACACCATACATATCATACATACACACATATACAAATGCACATTTTCTTTCTTTTCTTTTTCTTTTTTTTTTTTTTTTTCAGCCTTTAAGCTTTATCCTTCTAGCAGCATGTCCTCTAAACCCAAATACTCCGGCTGTTTGTTCTTTAACACAACAGACAACACATTCCCTAAAGAAGCATGACTACCAGTGTCAGTAAATGTGTTTCACTCATTCAAGATTGTACCAAACGATAATCTGAAATAAATCCAACATGTTCTGAAATGGATTCATTCTTTCAAATTTAGGCGTAAAAATAAAACATGTTCGGTTAGTTTCAACCATAGACTGTATATAGAATGGACGCCGTCTGCCTTCTTGCTGGATGAAGCTACCGCAAAAACAGCACCCTCTGGTGACAGGCTGCAGTAGCGGTAATAAATCCAGCCCCTCGCTGTGGACAAACTTAAGAAATTTATTACACAGAACTTACCCCCCCCCCCCCACCCCCCCGGTTGCAATGTTGACATGTAGTTACTGCAAGACTGGTTTTTGCTCAAGTCCTCTTTTTTCTGTGCAGCTCCTTTTAAAAGTTATTAGGGGGTTCATGTTTTCTATGATGTTTTCTATGCGTAGCTCACCTGGGGGGATACGCTGTTTGAGCCGAGCATCATCACAGCAACTCTCCCGCCGAATGCATAAAACACGACTGCACAAGTAGTGGTTCCAGGAAGTGGAGAAAATCCTGGAAATACAGAGAGAAATTCAGCTTGTGTAATAACGGGAGGCGGAACCAAGTTGTCCCCATTATAAATATAACGGGGTACATTGGTAGATTGCTGCCATTAGAAAAAAAAAAAGTTATATTCCTGAAATACTTGCCAATAAAAGCATTGTGTCAAACACTTTGTAATAAAAAAAATGAAATGAAAACCTTAAAAAACTCCCAACTTTTTACACATAATTTTACCCATGTACCCAGCTAGAAGCAGAGGTGGGAATTGTGGAGTCAGCAAGTCATCTCCATGCCATGTATTTGTTCTGCTCAGTTACTGAACCAGGTGCCTTCACTAATGCAGCTGGTTCAGTGACAGAGCAGAACAAATACATGGCATGGAGATGACTTGCTGACTCCACAATTCCCACCTCTGGCTAGAAGCATGTAAACTTCCTTCTGAATGACATTTTTCCTGAACTTAAAGCTAACTGTCGGTGATTTAGAGTTGTTCCCCTAATAGCACTTCCATCATACATTTGCAGCTTACATTTCACCATGATGCTGTTTTTACCTTTCCTCAAAAAAAAAAAAAAAAAAAAAAAAATCTCTAAATAATGTGAATATTTCCACAAAGCACACATGGTCCAAACCTGAAATCTCACTGAAGTGAGAAGTGAAACTGGACTTTTAAAAAAAAAAAAAAAAACTGTAGACAAGTTAGCCTGACTAACATGGCATTAAACCAAACTCCTTATAGTCAAACTAACATACTTGAAAAAAGCGGTTGGGGAACGATTATCTCTGTCATTAGTGGGGCGGATAATAGCATATTACAGGAGAATTGTTCACTTGCTGATAAAAGCACCAAAATTGGCACACATACTCCTTAGGAGTTGCCTTTTTGATATTTCCATCTGGCCAAATGAAAATTCAAGATGGCGGCCATTTTTCAAGATGGCCACCATTGAAAATACAGTAATATTGCATTTTGCAATAAAATCCCATAGACCTGTCCTATTTGGATGATCTTGGTGTCAAATCAAACATTTTCCACTATGCAGAATCCAAATTTGGACCCATGGACTTACCTACTGGCTTCCTTGTACCATATTTCAGTCCCAGAATCCTAACATTCTGGTATTTATGAGGTTTACATTATGTCCGACTTGGGTAAAATGGTTGGTGACATATATCTTAATGTTGTTAGAAGTTTAGTGTGTGTGTGTGTGTGTGTGTGTGTGTGTGTGTGTGTGTGTGTGTGTGTATGAATATGTGTGTGTGTGTGTGTGTGTGTGTGTGTGTGTGTGTGAGAGAGAGAGAGAGAGAGAGAGAGAGAGAGAGACTGAAAAAAATGTGAGTGTAAAAAAAATCCAAAAAAGAAAAATGCTTGACCTGCCTGCATTACATCTCATTTAATTATTAGGCAACACTTCTCACTCGCACATACACTTTCTTACAACATTACTATTAATCTGGCTGGGGTGGCACCAGATCTTTGTGCATGCCAGGCATGCCACAGAAGCAGGCAGCAAGGCCATCATGGTCAAAGCCAACGACACAGATGTTGTTGTCATCGCAGTGAGTGTTCTGCAGGCACTTCAGAACCTCGGTCTGCAGCAGTTGTGGGTTGCCTTTGGCCAAAGACAGAACCTGAAGTGGATTCCTGTTCATGACCTGTGTGGCACTCTTGCAGAAAAGAGCAAAGGGATGCTCTTCTTCCATGCATTCACTGGTTGCGATGTAGTTTCAGCATTCCGTGGCAAAGGGAATGTTTGTGATGAGGCTTCCAGTGTCCTCAGCAAACTCAGCAAAGATATAGGCTACAAACCATCTTACTCGAGTCTCACATGATGTAGACCTAATTAGGATCAGAATATTAGGATTCTGGGACTGAAATATGGTACAAGGAAACCAGTAAGTGAGTCCATGGGTCCAAATTTGGATTCTGCATAGTGGAAAATGCATGATTTGACACCAAGTTCATCCAAATAGGACAAGTCTATGGGATTTTATTGCAAAATGCAATATTACTGTATTTTCAATGGTGGCCATCTTGAAAAATGGCCGCCATCTTGAATTTTCATTTGGCCAGACGGAAATATCAAAAGAGCAACTTCTAAGGAGTATGTGTGCCAATTATGGTGCTTTTATCCGCAAGTGAACGATTATTACAGTTATCTGCCCAGCTACATGTACAGTTGAGGCCAAAATTATTAGCCCCCCTATGAAATTTTAACTTTTTTCCCCAAAATTTCCTTAGTGCTGTTCAACAGATTAATGATTTTTTTACACAGCTTTTCCGAACATCCTAGTTTAATTTTGGATCCTTACATTATTTTACTTTGCACACAGAAACAAAATGACTTCACAAAAAACAAAAACTACCAGGGTCAAAAATATTAGCTCCCCTCAGGCTAATAGTCAATTGTGTGTACTTTTTGCTGGATAACAGCATGCAGTCATTTGCTGTAGTTTGTAACAAGGCTCTGGCACATCTCCTCAGGAATCCCAGCCCATTCCTCTTTGGCCAATCTTTCAAGCTCCTCCAGATTTGATGATCATTTAGCATGGACCCTGGTCTTCAGTGCAGCCCACAGATTTTCAATGGGATTTAAGTCAGGGCTTTGTGCAGGCCGGTCAATAACGTTCACTTTGGTTTCCTGGAGGTAGCTCCTCTCCAGGAGCGCTTTATGTTTTGGGTCGTTGTCATGTTGGAAGACAAAGCAGCATCCCAGACCCAGTTTTGCTGCTGTCTGTTTGAGGTTTTCTTTCAAAATCTCTATTTTGTATTTGCCATGATGCCTTCTCAAGTGACAGCTCAAATGCGTAAGGACGTTTTTATACTGTGTGTAAAGTGTAGGACAACCCTTTGTTTGAACTTAATTGATTGATTGATGACAAGCTGTGAGCACTCGAAAGTGAAAGCACATGGTTGCACAACAGAGGCGGAGAGCAGGGGGGGGATTCTTGCTTGCCCCAAAGCTTGCCCCGGGGACCCTGGGGATTTCTCGGCTGGACGAAAGGGTTGCTTCCCTGCGCCTTCAGGTCGGGGAACGGGTCCTGACTGTTGTCTGTGCGTATGAATAATAGTTCAGAGTACTCACCCTTTTTGGAGGCCCTAGGACGGACGCTTGACAGCGCCCCAACTGGGGACTCCACTGTTCTGCTGGGAGACTTCAATGCTCACGTGGGCATTGACAGCAAGACCTGGAGGGGCGTGATTGGGAGGAACGGTCTGCCTGATCTTAACTCGAGTGGTGTTCAGTTGTTGGACTTCTGCGCAAGTTGCAGTTTGTCCATAACTAACACCATGTTCGATCATAAGGTTGTTCATCGGTGCTCCTGGCACCATGACGGCCTAGGCCGTAGGTCAATGATCGACTTTGTAGTCATATCAGCTGACCTGCGGCCGCATATTTTGGACACTCAGGTGAAGAGAGGTGCAGAGCTGTCAACTGATCACTACCTGGTGGTGAGTTGGGTCAGGTGACAGGGGAAGCCACCACGCAGACCTGGCAGGCCCAAATGTATAGTGAGGGTCTGTCGGGAATGCCTGGTGGAAGAACCCATCAGGTTGGCTTTCAACTCCCACCTCCGACAGAGCTTCAACTGCGTCCCGGGGGCAGAGGGGGACATTGAGTATGAATGGGCTTTGTTCTGCCCTGCCATTGTCGAAGCAGCAGTTGCGAGCTGTGGCCGCAAGGTCGCTGGTGCCGATCGTGGCGGTAATCCCCGAACTCGGTGGTGGACACCAGAGGTGAGGGGAGCCGTCAGGCTGAAGAAGGAGGCCCACAGGTCATGGTTGGCCTGTGGGTTGACAGTGGCCTTGAGGAGCTCCTCAGTCCCACTGTCATGCATTCCCAGGGGGAAACAGAGTCAGGGGACCTTGAGGTGGACCGTCCAGTCACTGGGGTAGAAGTCGCTGAGGTAGTAAAACAACTCTGTGGCAGCGGAGCTCCAGGAGAAGATGAGATCCACCCAGGGTATCTGAAGGCTCTGGATGTGGTGGGGCTGTCCTGGCTGACACACCTCTACAATATTGCATGGAAATCAGGGGCAGTGCCTTTGGGGTGGAAGACCGGGGTGGTGGTCCCTATCCTTAAGAAGGGGGACCAGAGGGTGTGGTCCAACTACAGGGGGATCACACTCCTCAGCCTACCTGGGAAAGCTTACACCAGGGTGCTGGAAAAGAGGATCCGGTCGATAGTTGAACCTTGGATCGAGGAGGAACAATGCGGGTTTTGTCCCGGTTGTGGAATGACGGACCAGTTCTTCACCCTCGTTTGGGTTCTTGAGGTGAGATGGGAGTTTGCCCAACCAGTCCACATGTGTTTTGTGGACTTGGAGAAGGCCTATGACCGGGTCCCTAGGGGAATCCTGTGGGGGTGCAGGGTTCCTTATTATCAGGGCCGTCCAGTCTCTTTACCAAAGGAGCACAAGCTTGGTCCGTGTAGCCGGCTGTAAGTCGGACTCGTTTCCAGTAGGGGTTGGACTCTGCCAGGGCTGCCCTTTGTCACCGGTTCTGTTCATAACCTTTATGGACAGAATTTCTAGGCGCAGCCAGGGGATGGAGGGTGTCCAGCAGAAGATCGTGTTGCTGCTTTTTGCGGATGATGTGGTGCTTCTAGCTTCATCGAGCAGTGACCTTCAGCTCTTGCTGGGTCAGTTCGCGGCCGAATGTGAAGCGGCTGGGATGCGAATCCGAGGCCATGGTCCTCAGTCGGAAAAAGGTAGATTGCCTTCTCCAGGTCGGAGGGGCGGTCCTGCCTCAAGTGGAGGAGTTCAAGTATCTGGGGATCTTGTTCACGAGTGAGGGTAGGATGGAACGGGAGATCGACAGGCGGATCGGAGCGGCGTCAGCAGTGATGCTGACGCTTAACTGATCAGTCGTGGTGAAGAAAGAGCTGAGCCGTAAGGTGAAACTCTCGATTTACTGGTCGATCTACGTGCCGACTCTCACCTATGGCAATGAACTGTGGGTAATGACCAAAAGAACAAGATCGTGGATACAAGCAGCCGAAATGGGTTTCCTTCGCAGGGTGGCTGGGCTCACCCTTAGAGATAGGGTAAGGAGCTCGGACACTCGGGAGGCGCTCAGAGTAGAACCGCTGCTCCTCCACGTTTAGAGGAGTCAGCTGAGGTGGCTCGGGCATCTGGTTAGGATGCCTTCTGGATGCCTCCCGTTAGAGGTGTTTCAGACATGTTCCACCGGGAGGAGACCTCATGGCCGGCCCAGGACAAGGTGAAGGGATTATATCTCTCGCCTGGGCTGGGAGCGCCTGGGAATCCCCCTGGTGGAAGTGGCCGGGGTGAGGGCCGTCTGGGCTTCCCTCCTGAAGCTGCTGCCCCCACGACCCGGACCTGGATGAAGCGGAAGAAAACGAACAAACAAACAATACTTACAGTACATATATATACAGTACACACACACACACACACACTCTAAGTAAGTGCTTTGAATCTACCACTGACACTACTTCTGCCTTATGAGCAGCTCTGCCTCTGAGATGTACTAAGAACACTCAAACTGCTCAGATTTATACCAGAGCCTTAGGCATCTTTTGGATTATTTTCGCCATTTTGGCAGAAACGAATGCTTGAATTCATGGTGGATCCTGTAAGTCAATTATCATTTGGATGCTTAGTGAAAGCAAGTGATTAGAGGGAAATTCTTGTCTTTAAAAGCTGACCCTCGCTATGCAAAATACCACAGAACCATGGAATAATTTTGCAGATATATTTTAACTATGACCCATGTGTGGTAATGACATCTGTAGAGGTTATTGTCGAACCACAGTAATGTTAAATATCATACATGGAGTATATCTGATCTCCAGAATGAGACCTCTGAAGTTGAAATAGGTTTCTGCTTTGGCAAATGCCATATTTTAAATAACACACCTCACATTTCTCTTGTTGGTCAGTGTTTTTATGTCTCCATCAAGACTACGGCAGCTGTTGGCTCATTCACAGACAAGTTTGGGGTTGAAGATGAGGGCTTTGCAGGCCACTAACAGTTAAGTATGAAGGACCTGACATTCTTCATTTTTGTTCATTATTGTTATTTTCCTACTGACGTAGTCCTCATTTTCACGCCCAGATCCCAAGCGCAGGTGAACATAAACTCACATTAATGTCTGTGAATGTGGTCCCACGCGAAGGCTCATTGCTACCTGGAGGAAGCATTCAGTTTCCGCACCTTAGAACAACAAAAAACCAAATGTTCAGAGGGCATTTGTATACCCACTGTGAGGGAGCTGGAAAGCCCCACTCAGCTTAAAAGTGGACACACCTGTGTGAGTGGGGGGAGGTGTGGGTGGCTTTCTGCAGCCTGCTGCTGAAAGGATGATCATTGTTAAGACTGTGCTGTGTGATAACTTGGATTTATTAAAAAATATCAGAGCTCTGAAACCTGCTGTCTGACACCATCCTTTTTTCTCATGCTGGAGATCTTCACTACCGCTTGGTTCCATTCCGTTTAGAGGTTTTATGACCATCAAAACCTTACACCCACTATAAAAAAAAACTAGACTACACCACTGGTGTAATCCATGCACAAACATTTAGGATGTGTCTCTTCTCATCCCTCCACATTTTAAGCAGCTATGTGTGCAGCTTTCAGTGATTACTTGCATGAGAAAAACAGGATACTGCTAAGCATATTTGACAGTTGTAAACTCTGAGTAATTTCTCTTCCTTTGAGACCAAAGCTTTTTCAGGAATTAGTTAAAGTCATAGTGTATAAACTTTTTGCTTGAGGAAAACAGTTAGGGTTTTTTTTCCCAATGTGAAGCCAGTGATGTGTATTTTTAAATCATGCTCTTGTTCAAATATCATAAAGACTGGATTAAAGTGGCTTTAAAATATAATCATGTCATATGTTCTTGAGACTTAAAGTCAGCCACCTACAATGGCTGCAAATATCACAAGATGCAAACATTTTACATAAGATGCATTGAGAATGGCCATTGTTTCTCTCACTAATTCTGTTCGTCTGTGAATATTTGAGAGGATTCTCTCAGGCTTGGCGCAGGAATCTCTAATCCGCCTTAAATCAGTTACACCATATTGGCTGGCTGGCTCTGGCAGTGCTGTTTACTGTGCCTTGCCAAGACAAAGTGAAAAACTGGAGTGCTGACTGAATAAGGGTGTTGGGATGTGCAAGGAAAATGAGCTTTTCATTCAGGCCTTTTATGAGGATATATAAACACGGGGGTGGACGTTTTTACTGCATGATGGCACAGTTTCAGTTTTGTTTTGTTTTTGGGGGGAGAGAGTCCTGACACCAGTAGCATCTGTGACTAACCTTTTATCCATTCATCCTCATTTAAAGGGAATGGGAGGGAGCAAAGATGTAAGCCAGTAACCTGATGGAAATACTTCTGAGATACAGTCATAACCCATCATCTAATGAACCACTCATTTACCCAGTTTAAGCATGTTGTTTGCATCTGTGGGTGTAATCCATGTACGTAGCATCAGATTAAAAGTGTTCGCATTATCTTTTTTGATTGGATTTTTTGATGATTAATTAGGTTGATTGTCTCAGGTACAATGGGGCACAAGCTGCAAGATAATCAGGCTGGTTTGGGGCTTGATTTCCTCCTTTCAACATCGATCAGCCAAGGCCAGCTGCTTTATGGGTAAATTTATCTCAACAGATTTTCTGGTGGTGCGAGGGATGTTGGGAGTGATTTAACTTCCCCTGATCTGCTCAGATGATGTTTCGACTCGTGATGATCATGGCTGCTTTGATTTGAAATCTTTGATATTAAGATGTTAATAATATTTATCAGGTATCCTGTTGTGTGGGAGGAACCAGGAGGACAGCCAAGCACTCTGTGGGTTGTAATATGGAATAAAATGATGCGTAATCAGGGACCATGGCTTGTGAAAAAAAAAAAAAAAAAAAAATCTTTTTTCTGGAGGTGAGTTTGCAGCCTATCAGTCTAACCTTGAAGCAACAGAGGTGAAGTTGACTTGCCTTTAGCTTCATAGCAAACAAATATTTTCAGAATAAGTGGGTTACAGTATAATATCCACAACTGTAAGTTTGAGGTATTTAGATCAAAATCCTTTCAGAACCAGACTTTAAACATATTCATTTATGCTATAAAGATGGGCTGTTTTGAATGGGTGTATATGTGGTTAATGGTGCTTTTGTTGCTAGCCTCAAGTGGACATTTAAGGAACTGCAGTTTTTAGCACTTCCTTTTTATTTCCTGATTTTATCTCTCAAGACCAGAGTTCTCCACTTGAATCCAACGAACAAACAAACAAATGGAGTCATATCAACAGGAGTAATTAACGCAAACTAAAATGGACATGAGCGTTGACAAATGTTGATTTGTGTCATCAAGTCCAGTAAAAAAAATACAAGAATCACATGAGAAAAGACATGAGACATGAGAAAGAGTTGAACTGCAATGGATAGACTTGGTAGCTAAGCATCTGGGAGCATTGTGTTTGACAACTGTCATGTTATCTGACATATTTAGAGAGTGTGCGCTCTTGTTGTTGGTGAATGGGATTCATTGGTGAAACCCAGCTGAAAAACCAAACTGTTCAACCTGTCATCAAATGTTGTTTTGGGTGAGGTCTTGCATGAGAGAAAAAGTCAAGCATACCATAAAGCAACAATATGTCCATGCACATTAAAGCCCCCTTCAGTTTTAGCTGATTGAAGAGGGTCTTTGGACGAGCCTGCAGTCTATGGATTGCAGTAAAAAACCTTGTAACAAAGGTCTCAACAATCTTGTTGACACAATAAACTCAGAGTCTTGAGGGAATATCTTCCCATTTGTCACAAACATAAAATGATATGATTCTTGTCAAAAGTCAAAGGTCATTGCAGCCACATATTTTTGACATTCTTGTGGATCAAATGTCTCAGGGAAGCTTGCAGGATTTTACAGTTTTACCTGATTGCAAAGATACGTTTCTTAAAACCTACCACCCTTTCTTCTAAACTCTTTACACAAACCTATTTTTAGATTATATTTCAGACCATATTCACTAAACCAAAACTTATCAAATTTACAGTTTTATCTCTTCCCCGACTCAAACTCTATTTTCACATCATAAACACAGTCGTCAGAATAAAATTACTACTGAGCACTCAGTCGAAAACACCACAGTCAGAGGTCACTCTGGATAAAAATGTTTATTGGAGACAGCAGTCAGTAAGAAAACTTAATCACAGTAAATGATACAATTGAACAGATGCAGTTATATTTTCCAAAAGAAATATTTTTAAGATCAAACTGTTTTCCACATTCGGAGAGGCTGTGGATTAGCTGTAGAGTCGGTCACCTCTCAACAGGGAGATCCAGGGTTTCAATCTCGTGGCTGTCCACATGCTAAAGTGTCCTTGTGCAAGACACATGACCCTACCCACCTCTGCTGGCTGTACCTAATGGTGTAAGTGAGTTGCCCATTGGTGCTTAACATACACACTGACAGCTTGCATTTCCACTGCTGAGATGAATAATATTGCTTCAGCCGCAAAATGTGAATCTGACAGGGTGAAGGTGTTTGAAGCTCTGCCAAAGAGTGATCAGTTCAAGAAACAGATTTAAGCCACTGACCTTTAGGTTCGGAAAATGGGATTGAGTTTTTCTGGCAGTAAAGAAAAATCTAAATTTTTGTTTAAATCTTTTAATTTATTTGAAGGTACAATAATATCTTGGACAAATGCAGGGCATGTTTTCTTTTCTCTACATTTCCTGCCTGTCATGTGCTACAAGTTTGAGAAACATCAAATTAAATTTCCTGTGATACCATGTTCCTTCTTGTGTCTCAGGTAGATCTTCTGTTGATCACTGTTGTTTCGTTTTTATTTTTTAATTTCAGGCATACAAATTTCCAACATAAACACAATAAGTGTTGTTTTCTTTTGTTTGTCATAGAAAGACATCAGTTTAAGTGTCAGTCTGTTTCATAGACATAAAAAAAGTGCAACAGGCAACTTTGACCACATGAATTTGTAAAGAGTTGTTAAATATCAGACTGCAAATCATTTACACTGTCATTGATACGCATTTTTGATAGTCCAATTAAGACACATCCAGGGGGAAACTCGGGGTCGGAGTCATCACATTAACATTTAGTTTATGACTAATGTTACCTTCTCTGTTGGACATTTTATTCTGCTGTTTAAGATACATTAATTCATATTTAGTCAGCTAAAGATAGACTTAAAGCCTTTTTTTGTCTCCTCACAAAATGTCAAATGCAAATTTTATGCAGATTTCTGCTCTATTCAAATTTTGGCCCACGTTAATTGCAATAAAACTTAATGTGTAACTGTCCAAATTTTTTTTGGTCCTGCCATTTGAGTCTCAAAACTGTTGTGCACATAAAGTCAGCTTATCATTTTTCATCTTCACTGATCAGCCTGTTTGGACAGGTGCGTCTGACCACTCTGTCAGTCTCTCCGCTGTCAGCTCTCTCTCTTTCTCGAGAGGTGTCTGGTTGCGGACCTCCACTGTCAGGACCCACCTCCACTGTGAGGACCCGAGGTGATGTTGTTTCTCATTTGCACCAGTTTGGCTGAATTGGTCATTTGTTAAACACATGAATACATAAAAAATCATATTCACATTATAAACATAAAATAAAGCCCCATGAAATAAAATATATTCACACAAGAAAAAAAATACATACTTCCTGGTCTAATTGCTTTTAATTTGAAAGGCTTTGAATCAACTTCTAACGTAAAAAAAAAAAAAGTACTCCCGGTATATTAGCTTTTATTTTGAAAGGCTTCAAATCAACTTCCTGTCCGCCCAGTGGAGGTGGGTCCTTAGAGGGGAGGTCTCTAGCCAGACTGTCTTGTCTTTCTCCATCTCCCTCTCTAAACCCAGTTCAGTCTCAGCAGATGACTCTCTAACATGACTCTGGTTCTGCTCGAGGTTTCTGCCTGTTATTGGAAGTTTTTCCTCTCTACTGTAACTTACTGACAGGACAACTGTCAAGTCAGCAGTCTGAACCATGATTCTGGTTGTTTTTACTAAACTAGAATAAGAGATACATAGAATTTACTTAGTTTTAAATATAATCACCTTAAACTTAGCATGAAATGTTATATTTTAGGTAAGCCTTTTTTATATTTTTAAGTTATAAATCATGACAATCAAAATGGAAAAAAGAACACGAAACATTATTATTTGAATATCCATAGTCTTGAAAAGATCACATTTAAGAAAAAAAAACATGATGGAAAATATCAAACTTTTTAATAATAATCTAATTCTTTAGACACACCTATATTTACAGACAGAAAAAGGAAAAATATACAGATTTTTCAGATTGATCCTCTCAGTTTGCTAAAATCTATCTTATGGCAAAATATTGAAGTATGAAATTTTTCAGGGAGATATGAAGACCAAAAGGATAAAACAACTACCAGACTTTTGGCCCTTATAGAGTCTCTACTTCAGAGAAACCACAACAGCCAGAGGTAAGCCACTGATAGAGCAGAGAGTCACAGCATGAGTCTGACAAACAAGAGGACAGTCAATCAATGATCCAGTTTGACAAGTGAAGAGTATCAGAGAGAGGAAGGCTGGTCAGCTGGTTTCAGAGAGTGAATAATGAGCAGACGCCGTCAGCTGCTTGGTGTTTAAACACCTCCAGCCTCGTGTGGACGGTGTTGAGCTGTATTTAGCCTAATTCATGAAACAGCTGAAAGTGTCTCAGTAAGTTGAATATCCTCTTGGGGGGATTTATTAGGGCCTTGTAAAAAAAGACTTAGACGTTGTCAACATGAAGGCTGATTTTACGTCAAACACGGTGCTCTGACTTCCTTTGATGTTACTCAGAAAAGAAAGCAAAACGTTTATTGATGACTCCTGCAACAAGGGAAACATAGACCTGCTACAAAAATACACACAAATGCACAAGTAAGTTTTGTTGATTCAAAACACAACAGTGTAGTGATGCTGGAAACATTGGACTGTGACGCTGCTAAGGTTGCAGATTAGTCAACACCAGCAGACCCCTGCTGTTCACGTGCTCATTCGTGCACTGTAAAGCCACACACACACACACACACACACACACACACGCACACGCGTGTGCACACACACACACACACACACACACACACACATTAAGCATACAGAATAGACTAAATGAATCTGCACTACACATCATCACACTCAAACACACTTGTCAGTTAATCTGGAAGACTGTGTAAGTGGGCCTGCCAGTCTGTATGATATTGTGTGTGTGTGTATGTGTGTGTGCGCGCGCGTGTGTGTGTGTATGTGTGTGTGTATGTGTATGTTTCTCTCTGAAGAGCTTGCTGAGCACAGCTAATCACTGAGTGCACTATCTTGGAGCCCTCTGATGTCCTGTGAGATTCCCAACCACACACTCACACACACACACGCACACACACACACACACACACACACACACACACACACACACACACACACACACACACACACACACACACACACACACACACACACACAAAATGAGAGACTCCAGAGGTGCTGGGCTGCCTGAAGCCCTGAGAGGAAGAAGAAATAAGAAAGACTTTGTATTGTGCCTCCAGCCCTCCTCTCTCTTGAGAGAAGTATGAGAATTTTTACAGACACACACATGCACGCACACATACGGACAAACAAACATGCACACACACTCATTTGAATGATAGGGGAGGATTAATACAATGTCTTAGCCTTTACACCTGTTTTCTCTCTGAGGAAATGCACAGCAGTTTACAGGTGAAATGAAAATAATTGTTTCCAGTTTCCACTTCCTGATTTATGTAGGCTTTAGTCCCAGAAGAGTTTATAATTTGCTTTTTTTTCAATTCCTTTGTCTCTTTTATTTTAAGAAGCTGCATTGCTAACTCCTTCAATTGTTATCACCAAACATAACCGGCTTTTCAAATTCACTTATCTAAATTAAAACAAAAACTTATAATTTTCCTAACCCCAGCAGCTTTTTCTGAGCTCCATCTAAAACCTGTTTTCTTGATGGGTCAGGGTGCTCTAAAAATATTGATAAAAACTGAACTTGGTGGTATGCAAATGATTTAAAGCCTGCTTCAAAGTTGAAAATAGTGCAAGGACAACAAATGCAATGTTGGGACTGAAAATTTGTATTTTTTTGTTAAAAAAGTCATTCTAAATGTAATGTATTGTAAGAAGGTTGGTTCAGGAACACATTTACCAATGTGTTCACCCTGTTTATGTTTGGATGCCATACCAACATTTATGTGGTCCTCCATCAGTGATGGTGGGTCACAATCTATCAATCATTCGATGCCTTTATTTGTCCCCCAGTGGGGCAATTTTTTTACAGTAGTAGGAGCATACAAAGGTACACATGTGAAAACAATACATAGATACACAACAATGTTGTATATGAAGCTCCCACTGTTTCTGACTCATGGCCTCTCTTGTGCTGCTACATGTTGTTAGGCCATGCATTTCCACAATGGGACACCAACATTGTACTGCTGTGGAATCAATTCAATATAAAAAGCACAAAGACGAAATAATGCCAAAGTAGGTAAGCTGTGGTAATTTTAAAGTGGGGAAAATTTAAATAAATAAAAATCCTGAGTACACCCCATAATGTCCTCAATGAGCTGAATTTTTGGAGCCCTGAATGGTTTCTGTAGTTCAAAGTTTGTGGAAGGAGATAGGGGCTGAAGTTTGTCAAGCGCTCTAGTGAAGGGATTTAAATGTAACCTCCAGTGCTCTGTGTACTGAGCCTGGTTTCATGTGTCTCATATGGCCGTTAGAAGCAGCTCTCCAGTCAGCTGTGTGTCTCCAGGTGCAGTAATTGGTTGCCATAGGGACGGTAGATGCATCAGTACAGCAGGAGAAAGGAGGCTTAAAGCTGAGAAGCAAATGCTCTAACGCACTCACATAGTTACTGTACATGCATTTGTCATAGGCAGAGACACACACATTGTCAGATTGTGTGTGTGTGTGTGTGTGTGTGTGTGTGTGTGTGTGTGTGTGTGTGTGTGTGTGTGTGTGTGTGTGTGTCTCGTTAATGATTGCATCCTTTACAGCTGTGAGATCAAAGGCATTAACTGACCTACTGTTTGAATGAGAAGCTGAGTGATGATCAGGATTTTCTTGGAGAAAAATTACATTAGGGCCAATGACAGGGTTCTTTGCCATTTTGGACAGTTGGTCACCTGCTGGGTGAGAAGCAGGACACATATACCTCCATTTTGATGTACTTTTTATGGCTGTGGAGTGAAATTTTGGGCGTGGGAGCGATATATTCGAGCGAGGTTCTGTCGATAAAAGAGGAGATCTCCACTCTAGCGACGACATCATCCCACTCTAGCTCTTCCAATACACACCCATTATAAAGCCTGAAAATTTGCTGAAAACCATTAGGTGCATAAAGCTAAATTGTGGAAAAACTGTAGGAGATAGCACAAAAAAGTCATACAACATATTTAGAGGAGAAGATTATGAACATTTTAAAGCAAAAATGAGGTGTGTAGGTGAAAGTACGCTGAAGTTATAAGGCTGAGAAGGTGGAGGTGTAAAAGGTAGAATTTAAAGATTTCCCCATTCATTTCAATGGGAAAAATTTTGCACAAAAAGTAAAAAATATCCAAAAATATAAGGGGTAGAAAAGTGAAAAATACATTCGCACTGTTAGAATAATCTGCATAAATGTATATAGAAGTTATCATTTTTACTCATATTCTTATGTAAGAGTTTACTACAAGTATGAACTGTTTTGACCTCTTGTTACACATCATATAAGTGTTTTCTAACTTCTCTCTCCAATAGCTTTATCACACAGCACATGAGTGTTTCTTAACTTCTCTGTGACCTTGTTTCTCCTATCAGCAGGTGTGTGTGTGTGTGTGTGTGTGTGTGTGTGTGTGTGTGTGTGTGTGTGTGTGTGTGTGTGTGTGTGATGTATCCTCCACTGTGAATCGTGGGAAGTAATGAGGAGGATCCGCTCCTATCAGAAGGAGCTCGTTTGATGCAACAATGTCGCCTTGACCTCACATATTCTCAGTTGTTCATTATTATGCTTTATGTGAGTGCTTACGTTGCTGCACATATTTTCCCCCCACCCTTTAGAAACATTGTGTAACTAGGGACAACCTTAAATAAAAGAGGGGGGACAGAAACCACCTTCAGAGTGGTTTTGAGATTGTACCTGAAACTATCTCAGTCCATTCTCCTCGAGTATATACCATTGTCTTTCTCTTCTTTATACTGTATGTTTTCAGTCAAATGTTGCAGGTTTTAGACCCAACAGCACTTGTCCTGAAGGAGAGGAATAGTTTAAAAGTTGAACGGTTGGAATAGCACAAAGTATGAAGGAGTTGAAAAGTTGCAAAAAAGGTACGGAATAATAATAATAATAATAATAATAATAATAATAATAATAATAATAATAAAGACATAGGAGAATAACAATAAGTGGAAATGCTTAATCAGCATTTACACTTAACAAATTAACAAGACAACTAAACACAATGAACTAAAAACACATAAAAGAAGGCAGCAGTTCCCCACCAAATGCCTCTGCAGTGTGCAAGTAGCACTGGGCTTTTCAACCCTCCAGAGCAGGTGAAACCAATTACCAATCAGTGACTTCACCTGGGCAGATATAGGGAAGGCAAAAGAGGAAAACATACAGCCCTAACACAGACCCACACTCAGCAGCCAGACTGGTTTGATGATGGGACTGAGGTGATTGACAGCGGCTAAGACTGGCGCCTTCCTAACCCCACTGTGCATGGTGGGGCCAGCATCAAGTGCCAGGAGCTAAACCCTTACAATAAATCCACCTTAGATCTTTGAAAATCCTTCTCATCAATTAAAGTTAGAGCAACCTAACACAAGAATGGCATTAAAATTTACTCAGTCAACACATCAGCCACTCTCTTATTGTTTACAAAGAGCATAAACCAGAGTCAGGCAGACTTCTGACTGAGTAGGACTTAGACGGACAGCCTGGGGACTCAGAGGTCTCTGGTCTGAGGGGAGTAAACGTCACACATTATCCCATCTAGTGTAAGCCCTATCAGTCTGCGGTGCAGTGACCCATGTAAACCCATGTTCATGGCTGGTCTGAACAGCTCAACATGACCTGGCTTTGTGACCCTGCACCTAACCAGTTTTAATGAGGCTCTGACACAGCAGTACCAAAAGGCCAACACATGCTGCTATAATAACTGGGGGTTCATCAGGGGGTCGATGAGTTAGATTAAACTGCAGGAGATGTGATTCCAAGAATTCACATCCTCTAACAATGAAAAGAATATTTCCATAAACATAAAGCAGACAGATTATCACATAAAATGAAATGTGATTAAATTTGGAATCACTGGCAGGAAACAACTACTAAAAACAGCCATGAGAGCGGTTAGAAAACTACATGGCCAGGGACACTGGCTTGGCTTTGTGGCTAAGCCTCAGTTACAGAGGCTATAGCCCTCAAGCAGCCTGGGTTCAATTCCAATGGACTTCTCCCTGTATGTCACTCCCTACTCCCTCTGCATGTTTTCTGCTGTGTGCACTGTCCTATCCTATAAGAATAAAGCCACAAAATTGGTCATTTTAGTCTGTTTGTGACCAACAAAATAAGCCTCCACCTGGGCCTTAAATACTGCTATTTAAAATTAGGAAGTCAAAGATTTTGGGATCCTAACATAAGATCTAGAACGTGATGCTAACCACCTGAAGGTGCAGTCTGTAAAAGGAGGATGTTTCGCAACCTCTAGCAGGAAGATTCTAGAATGGAATGCTACCTCGCTGACCTCTCCTGTCACCTTGGCAACAGCTGAGACCCAAAAGCAATTTACTTGGTAAAGTTGGCATCAGGCAAGGGATGGGAATCAAGAACCGGTTCTTGTTGAGAACAGTTGAATCCACCCGTTTAAATGGTTCAATCCATCGACATGATTTACATTTTATCTTACCCATTTCCCTAAGAGACTTTGAGGAGAAAAACATGGCGGACAGTACAAAAAGTAGGCAGAAATGATCTAAAGTGTGGCTTCATTTTACTCAGAAAGACAACAACAGCACAACATGTAACGTTTGTCGAGCAGTGATAACATGCAAAGGTGAAAACACCAGCAACGTGCTTACACATTTGTGAACGGGGCACGGCATCAAATATAAGGAGTCACATATATTTGTTGCTCTCCAACAGTCGTCAGCCACTGCTGCTCTGTCTCAGCACGGCATGGAAGGTACGTATGTCCTGTGTTAACAAAAGCACAATGCATGCCAGACCTAACAATGTATTATGTGTTTGACTGAGTACCAACCAAAGTAAAAGCTGTACAAATAGTTTGTCATTTGATTATTTTAAGACTCTCACTGAAGGTGGAATACATCTTTTTCTGTTATCACAGAATAAATAATGTTTTGAGTTAAAGGTGAAAACCTATAGTCTACTTTTTTTTTAAATCAAAGAAAGGCACTGATAAAGGAATCATTAAAGGATTGAATCGATAAACAGAATTGATAATGGCATTGATGAAATCTTATCAATTCCCATTCCTACATCAGACACAACTAATTTTCAGCTGTTGGTGGTGATGTTTCAGTAATATTATCTAAACACCTGTAGTTTATAACTTTAGCTCAGCTCTTAGATATCCAATATGAGTTTTTCATTTTTTAAGTAACACAAACTGACACTAGCAAAATAATACTAAACAAAGCCAATATTTCCTCAATACAACAGAGTATTATGGCCACAAAAAATATGATACCATATCATTACAAGTACCAGGACTCTGAAAAGACTGAGCAAAAAGCTAAGACATGTGGTACTCCACTTCAAAACAGCAACATGTGGATGATCAGTGTTACGTGTACAAAAGGCCAGGACCCAATGTTGCGGAAACAAAGTAACCAAAAGTGTATCAACAAAAATATCAACAAGAAAAAACAACATAAAATCACAACACAGGGTAAAAAGGCTCGGGAGGCATGGACAGCTACCGAAACGAAGAAAAACAAGTGTCAGGAAAAATTACAGAAAAACTCAAACAACCTCTGACACTAAAAGTACAACTCAAATATACCACGTGGGGCAAGAAACTAAGGAATATAAGGTCAACTAGAAAGTTCAACAGAAAACAAAAGACAAACTGAAAATCACCCCAGAAAAATGCGAGGGAAAAAACTAGAGCTATAACGTACAAAACAACTGAAACAAAGTGACAAACAAACTTACAGAAGACGCGAAGGCAAACTGGAGGCACAAGCAGGAGGACACAACAGGCACAGAGTGATTCAGCTCAAGAGGAAGACTGAGGTGGTCTTTACACAAGTACGAATTTGTACGACACCGGTAAAATAAACCATTGATCCGGTGATATTGACACATGCGTATTTGTCCCTGACTCCGCATCTTTTTTGAAAACGGGTCTGCGGGTGGATATCTGGGTATTTGTCTTCATGCTGTAGTTGGTATAAATAGATAAGTCTGGAAAAGACAGTGACCTCATAGCACCCCTCCTCCTCCCCACCCCCAACCCACATTGTCACACAAGGCCTGGACGATATAGAAAAAAAGCATATCGATAAAAAAGAAATCATATTGATCGATATCGATAATTATCAAAAAAATTTAAACATATATTTTAATTGCAGCCCTGGATGTTTTATGCTATTGCTTAATGACCTATTTTTAATAAAGAACACACAAGCACTGAATTCAAATTCAAACCTTTATTCAACCACCTTTTTTTTTTTTTTTTTTTACCACAAATGAAAGTTTTTCAAAAAAGAACTTAAAAAAATAAAAGAAATCAACTTAAGTGGCCTGAGTGACGCCAGTAAATACTGACAAACATAAAGACTAAAGTGACCAGAAAATCTGATAAATAAATATTTAAATAGTCTTTTGATGAAAATAAACAAAACAAACAAATATATAAATAAACAGAATAGCTTTAGGTGGGAATAGCATACAACCAATTTTAACTGTGTGGGAAACTGCCCACAGCCTGGTGTCTGAACACTGAAATATTTCTCCCGGGGTCGGGAGATTTATTTTGTTTTAATTATCATGCGATTGACTTAATACGCAAACTGAGCACTTCAGAAATCGGCCAGGACTTATCCACGCCGGTGTTGTGTCGTAGAATGCACCCCTGCCGAATGTGCACCCCCCCCCAAGACCGATCAGTATCTTTAGAAACCTTCTCTCACCTGTCCAGCAGGAGACTGACAACTTTAGCCTTGCTCTCAAACATAGGATTTTCCATCTATGAAAGGTAACATTCATGTCTGATTCACTCAGATTCTCTTTCCAGTGCTGCATGACTCTGATCCTCCATTTGTCAGTTTTTTTTAATGATTCAAACTCTATCATTACAAATTCATTTGCAAACAACAACAGCTGATCGCACTCTGTCCTCTCCAATCTTCTCTCTCTCTTTCTCTATTTTAGCCACCCACTAATTAACTCAATGTGTTTTGTTCCTGCTCTATTGTCTGTTCTGTAGAAAGATGAGGGTGCAACATATCAGCCTCAGGAGTGAGGATCCACTGAGTTTTTCAAAGTCATCAGAAATTCTTGGTCATTAAATGATGCTTGTGTACAATATCACTTTTACCTGACAGAAAATAGATACTAAGCAGTTTCAAGCAGGAAACAAAAACTAAAGACTATTTATGAGCTCACAGCTGATGAATGTTCCTGCACCAAGGGCTTGTTGCAAAGCCTCCGAGCTTTCTTTAAATGTGCATATTGAAAATTCTTCACTCAAAGACAACAGATAAAGAAATACAGATATAGATCCTTTTTTTGCGAACGAGATACTTTTGCTGTATTTTATTCTAAAATTGATTTCTGCACAGTTTGAGGAGCCATAACGGATCAAATCTGATCAAAGCTGACAGCCTTCCCTGTCCTTATGTTCATGAAAATAAAAGTGTTTGCCTGCTACTGTTCAGTAAGATGCATAGCCCATAAAACATAATGAGACACAGTGTTAGAACTTCAGGGTGAGATAGGGTGAGATCTTTTCTTTCTTGTTGTAGCATCTGCATGTCATACAGATTGGATTTCACAGGGCTGACATGAGTATGGGTTGAAGATGAGTTTAAACCATTGCTTTAGTGGGCAAGAACACTGTACAGGCCATACTACCATTACATGTAACACTGTGGCATACCCTTTTCTGACCTCTCCATATTAATGTTTCTCCTTAAGATTTATGACAGAACTAGTGCTGGGCGATAAAACGATAATATAGATATTAAAATATTTATTTATATTTGATGTAGCTATTACAATTGGAATTTTACTGCCCAACCTGTGGGAATAAGATGGCTTTTTGCATCTGAAAAGGTTGTTGCAGCCTTAAATTAAGTGAAGAAAAACCAGGAATGGACTATCACATTGCAGGGATCAGGGCAGGGGCTTTCTCAAAGACGCATAACACAGAATGAAAACAGCTGACATGAGAGACAGTGACCAAGAAGAAATCTCAGAGTCTACCAGCTCAAAACAGGACCATAACATTGTCATAACTGTGAGTACAATGACAGTTTGTGTTAATTTTGATATGGTAAAAATAGATTGTTTTTTGACTTGAGATTACTTTAATTGTGATGCTAGTTCTGTAAATGTTCTATAAATGGTCATTTAATGACTATATTACCATTTAGCTAATGGACTGGCTTGGGAGGTCTTATGGATGCAGCAATTATACTGGTTGCAGCTGTAGATTTTTGAGCCCCACTCTTCACTGTTTAAGCAACTGGTACAGCTGTACCTACAGGTACTAATAAAGTGAGCTGAATATGAGCATACAGCCAAAGTTCTCTTATACATGTCTATCTCCATTGTGTGATAGACATAGAGTCAACCACTTTTCATTGCTCTGCTTTAGAGTCCTCCACTGAAAATAAGATAGCTTCTTTGCACAGCACACTAATGGTACTGTATATAATTTATATAATAAAGAATTGAATTGGAACATGATGCGACAGAGATGCAGAGATTCATTTGTGTGACAAACAAAAGTAAGTCATTTTAAGTAAAGGTATGTTATACAATCCCACTCTCAAAAATGCGGGTACACTGTGTCATATGTTGAGAAATGTGATGATTATTTGCAATTCATAAAATTGCAAAAAAAATAAATAAAATGCTACGAACCATTTTGGGGGGTAGCATATTTTACATTTTATGTATCAACATATTGTGTAATGCGGTAAAAAAAGCTGGAGAAGAATCTCCAACTAATGAGATTAGTTTGCAGAAGGACATTCAGAGAGGCTGAGTCTCTCATGGGGCGCTAACACCAAGCACGGATAAAATCATATGCTCACTTAATTGGCGCAAATCTAGTCACATGAATGAATAGTATTTATTTGCCTCGTTTGCGCGTCAACAGTAATTTCAACTGTAATCCCGGGCAATTCAACTGGCGGGATCAAGTAATAGACAAAGGTTTTTTCCAATTTACCAGGTAATCTGACCTTCTCACTCACTTGCCTCCAGGTGAGCTCCTTTTTAATACGGATTCGGTAATTGAAAGAAAAGGTATCATACTGTATAATTCAGGGCACCCACACACTGACACGATCTGTTTGTCATCCATTGGTTTAATTCTTATCTGCACAACAGAAAACATTGTGTTGTTATTCAGGACGCAAAATCGGACTTAGCAGTACAAGAACGAGGGGTGCCTCAAGTTTCAACTTTAGGCCCACTCTTATTTTCTATTTTTATCAATGATCTCCCTTCTTTTTTTTTCTGGTTGTAATGTTCAACTCTATGCAGATGACACAGTAATTTACACATCTCAAACTACCATACCACTGATCCAATCAACACTGCAATCAAATTTCACTCAGCTTGAATCTTCGCTTATTGCCAATAAATTACTCATCAATAAAACAAAAACTAACACTATGCTGTTTGGGACAAAAAAAAAAAAATCTTGCATCCAAAAGCACAAACGAATCATTAAACATCACTTGTCTCGACGGCACATAATTGCATAGAGTTGACCATTTAAAATATATTGGACCATGGCTAGACTCAGAACTTTCATTCAAGTGTTACATAGATAACATTGTCCAGGAAATTAATTTTAGTATTGGTGTTTTATATCGCAACAGAAAATGTTTTACTTTCACTGTCAGAAAGAAACTTGTTCTCCAACTCATTTTACCCATCATGGACTATGCTGATGTTGATGTTGTTATCTGTTTACTCTTTACTTTTCCTTTTGTGTCAGTTATTATTTTATTTATTTTGTTTTGTTATTGTTGGCTTTGTTTTGTTTTCCATGGATATGTATTTTTACATATCTGTATTTGAGGATCCCCTCGAAAACGAGATGGTTCATCTCAAGGGGTTATTCCCAATAAAGAATTTCAGCACCACTCTGTGAGACACTCTGTGAGCTAATAGTTCAACAGGTTCAGGATAATGTTCCTGAGTGTCAAAAAAATGAGTGGATTTCATCATCTACAGAACATAATATCATTAAAAGATTAAGAGATTCTGGAGAAATCTCCGAAATTAAAGGGACAAGGACCAAAACCAACCACCTCCAAAAACCATTGTCTGTCATATTTCAGCAGGACAATGACAAACCACATTCTGCTGGGATTACAACATCATGGCTCAGTAGTAGAAGAGTCCTGCTGATAAACTGGCCTGTCTGCAATCCAGTTTTTACATCCAAGCACTGCTTTGTACTGTTAAATTCTTTACAGGCGCACTTTACTGCATACAATGCAAAATAAAACAAAACAAAGATGCAAACTTGACAACACAACACAACATGAGGCTTCTTATTTCAACCATACAGTTCCAGTCTGATCCCTGCCCACTAATTAGAGGCCCAGAAACACCCCAGCCTCATCCTTAAGCCTTGTAGCTCTGATCCCTCAAAGTGGGTTTCTGCTGGAGTGTAACAGCACGCCCCCACCATCCCTGTTTTACAGCATTTCCTGTGTCCAGCTCTTCTCTGGTGTGTGTGTGTGTGTGTGTGTGTGTGTGTGTGTGTGTGTGGGGGGGGGTTCAGAGACTGAGATTAGAGACCCCCCTCTAACTCTACAGATGGAGTCATCCTTAAACACACACACACACACACACACACACACACACACACACACACACACACACACACACACACACACACACACACACACACACACACACAGGACTCTTTTGTCCAAACAGTAGAACTGTAAGATAAAAATAGAACTGCAGAATAGAGCAGAGTCAGCAGGTTCACACTGATATACACCTGAAGGAATACATTTCATTTCAAGAATCATTTCATTTCTTTCATGTAAGAATTAGTAAATAAACTACCTTTGCTACAAGTTTGGATGCTGGCTATCTGAGCCTGAAGAAAATCACAAACAGTTGTATTCTTCATCACAGTCACACCACCAACACTCTAAATACAGCAGTTGGACACGAAAACGGTTTATTCATACATTCTCCAAACGTAGACTTTAAATTAATGTTCAATGCATCTCAGTATGCCTAATTATTTTAATACTATTTAACTGCATTGAATTCATTTGATTCTTGCCTGTTATGTCATGACTGGAAGTTTCAAATAATAATATTCAGTTTTGTGGGCCAAATTTATCTTATATGCCAACATCTATGACAGAAAGAGCCAGGCCACGGAGCGCGATGCGTCATTTACGCACAGATGGTTCCGATTTTAATGCCATTTATGGAGTTAATGTTGTGATCTGTGCGCACAACCCACCTTTGTCACGTGAGGTTTGAATATATGCAACTTTATGTGAGTGTCTTTATTTGTGGAAAAGGGTGTTTGTCTTACCAGTGGGTCCAACATTACACACACCAAATCCATCTGTGCTCATATGAGAGAGTGTGGAGGACGCCCAATGCAGTGCTTACAGTGACACTTGTTGAGGAGCTGCCTTCTGTCGCCATCTTGTGGCATTACTGTCTTCAGACATCTCTTGATCTCTTTGACTACTTCACGAAAATAGTAATACGCCTCGCCTGTGGCGCATTTAAAGGCAAGGAGAGGAGCTCATGTGATTGGTGAAAACAGGTCTCGGCTGTGTTAAAACCACTCCACGCCCTTTCTCCTCCCTCGCAACAACCTACGCCGCTGGGAGGAGCAGAGTTAGGGAGGGGGGATACTTACGCCGGGCTGCGCTGCTCACCAAAATACCAAATTGTGCTTGGGAATGCCTTGTCAGCGCGGTGGACCTGACTTACGCCGCGCCTGCGGCACGTCTCCAGCGAGGCACGAAAATAGAGCCCTTAAGGTTTTTGACTTGACTACAACACTGGCTGTAGTTTTGACTGTAAAACTTTCAACCCCTCAAACATATTTAGTGACAAGATTTCTGCACTCTGTAAACACATCAGAAATAGAGCCGTGAAAATATTGACACACATGAAATCATCTCCTCAGTGCTTCCTTTATTTTATTTGCATCACCAGGAAATGTTATTTTTTTACATTCTGACCGTTAATATCATTATCTGGTGTTAATAGTATTATGGTAGTTCAAATATGACCATCCAGCATCTGAGATTACGCTTCAGTTGGTTGGCAGTCAGCCCTGCCAAACTCGGATTACCTTAGATACATTTTAATGCGAGCAATCAAAGATGCTGTTTGGCACTGAAAGCCACCCGAGGGGCATCTTTCCTACAAAAAAAACCATCATGCCTGTCACCAAACACAGGGCTGTCTGCCACATTTCCACGGCTGCCAACTGATATTATTCACAAGGTGATGAGGAACTTTCACACGGGAGCTGTGGAGAATCTGCCTCTTTGTCTGGCTTGTCCATCTTTAGGAAATCCTCCAAAGCAGACATTGCTGAGAACTACATTGAAAGCAGAGGGACATGTATGTTGTCGTTGTGTTACTGAGAGTTGGTCTAGCGTGAGGTCTTTCAGGTATACAGCCCTAATCCAGCGTGTGTGCATTTGTGTGTCTGCAGGGGGGGCAATCCTGTTTACAACCTGCTATTAACCCCCCACTTCCCTTTCTCCTGTCTTTCTTTCCTTCCTGCTCCATCCCCCACAGTCTCCCCCCATGATGCCCTGCAGTCGTCCCTCTCCCTGGTTGTCTCTCCCTCCTGCTGACTCTGTCCCTCCCTCTAACCGGTTTGCCTTTCTTCACCCCACAAATTAGCCGACAATGGACAGACAGCAGGTTAGAGACAGGAATGCTGACCACATCCATCCTTTAAAACCTTTTTTAAGGGAAGCAATCGTTCATAGAGTTGTGACAGGACACAGAGGTTCAGACAGTTCGACTCTGTTACCTAAATAAGATGTCTAAACAAGCTAATCTCTCACTCTTCAGCAAGACGATGAAATGTCCAAAGCTGATCTTTCAACACTTACATCTCCAAGGGCAGAAAGTGAATGAAAAAAATGTCCAGAAGAGTCTGATTCACATGAACTGGGTCACTGGTTTTAGTGACAAATCCAGCAAACTGGCCCTGTTCACATTCGGCTGCATGCTGAGAGGGTTAGGGGGGTTAAAACCTGCTCACGGTGAACTTGTGTAATCTGGGGAAGTCCTTTGATTTCAGCCAGTTTAACCTCTCTAATTTCTCTAATCCACCATCAGAGACTTTTAGGCTTCAGAGCTGGGGGCTTTCACTGTAGTCCAAAATATTTAACCTACTGTATATGTGCAGGATCATCAAAGTTTATTTTGCTGAAGTGACAACATCAGTCAAATCAAAATGTTTTTTGCTCTTTGCACAGGTACAGGAAAACCACACTGAATTATGCATTCCTTCTGGAGCTAGTTTTATAAAGTATAGAAGAGTAACATAAATGATAATTTAGAAACAAAATAATAAAAAATAAACAATCAGGAAGAGAAGCAACAGTTAGCTCTATAAAAAATAAATTTTATCTAAAAAATAAAAATACAGAAACCACCAGGTATCTGTTGTTGTTGTTTATTGTGTCATAAACGTTGGAGCTGGGATAGAATATAGATAATATACTGTAGATGCAGTGATGCATCATTATATTAACTCATGCAGTAACAACTATTGTATTGCTGATCCCAGATCTTGAGTTTTATTCAATTAGATAATGTTTGCAGAATTCTCCATAGTTTTTTACTTATTTATTTATTTATTTATTTCAATTTGACCCCCACAGTGCCAGAGCTAATTATAGCCATGCACCTGAATCTTTGGGGTGTATTTTGCGTCCCTCAGTTATAATAACATAATACAGAACAAGAACTTCATTGATCCCAAAGGGGAAATTCATTACTGAATGAATTCATTCATTAAGCACCCCAGATGCCAACTTGGTATGCATGTTGCTGAACTGCTTTGAATTTGCGTTGTTTTATTGGTAGGGGCCAGTTCATCTAATGCTTGTGTTGTTCTTTTGGTTTGTTAGACTTCATGTTTGTTTGTTTAACTTCAAAATGACATAATGTGCTTGTAAGATCTGCTGTTACAGGCTTATGTATATTGTAAAGCAGTATTATTATGAGCCTTACTGCATTCAAAGGGCCCGGTCATGTGCCCCGTCCTCGGCCTGGCACTGATTTTTCTGCAAGTGGGTATGACCTAGCTCCCAATGCTGGTTAGGGGTCATGTGGCTCTCTGCAGAGGATGGTTGTCCCAATCACTGCCAAAAACTGTCAAGTGTGGGAGGAACACAAGGCGGTCATTGGCGATGCTAAGTGAGCCCTCTTCTTCAAAGTAATGGAGAACATCATAGTACATGCATGTTACAGCTGGCCACAGGTCTCTCCAGAGTCGCTCAAGCCTGGAAATTTGTAATTGAACATACAAATGATTTTTATCCACAATGAGCACACCAACAATTAAAAAAAACCACCTGTTAAATAGTTAAAAACAAACATTGGACACATCATCTGCAGCACAAATGACAGAAATATATATGCTTTGTCAAACAAACAATTGTACTAACCTTTCAAGAAAAACCACCAATGCCTTCAAAGACCAAAATGTTGAAGCTGAAAGAGAAAATACATTATTAAGTAATAAAGTAACACAGAAGAAGCTGTATAAAATGTGTCATGGTGCATATTGGTACCACTACATACTTTACACACTTACAATGCATAGATTTTGACAAAAAGATTAAGTAAAGGTGGGGTAGGCAGGATCTGAGGAAGTGCCAGTTTTGTGGAGAAATCTTGAATGTAAACACTACTCCTCCCAACCAGTTTTCCCCTCAGCTCCTCCAGTTAAATTTAGATATAATGCAGATAAATGCTTCAGATAATTACAAATGGGGCCCAGTCAACATGAAAGTAAGCAGCATTGGTGCTACTGTAGATGCCAACAGACTACCAGCAAACACAATGTTTGCGGGACTTCTACAACTAGGATAAAGTGACATAGTCCAGGACCCAAGGTTAACAGTTTAGCGGCGCTACAACACACAGCAGATCTCGTTTGACAAGAAATACTTCTGTTACAGACACTTGGCTTACTTTGTTAAAGCAGTTTACCTGTCCAGCAGAAAGGTTCCACGGTCTAGATAGAAAGATAGATAGATACTTTATTAATCCCAGAGGGAAATTCAAAAAACCAACAACAGTGAAACAGAGTACACATTCTACGAAAACAAATACTGTAATAATATTTACACTAAATAAGGAAGAAATAAAAACAGTCTATAAACATGACCATAAGGCAGTAGTGCAGCTTTACGAAGGCATAGTAAACAGTGCAAATGGATGCCTGGAGATGGTGCTATGCAGAGGGTGATGGGAGTTGTCCTGGAAGGAAAGGAACCTGTTCTCTGTTCTGCCACAGATGTCAGGGAGTCCAGTTCTGCACTGACTATGGATCCGGCCCTCCTTATCAGTCTGTCCAGCTGCAAGGATCCCTCTTCTTGATGCTTCCTCCCCAGCACACCACAGCATATAAGAGGACACTGGCTACAACTGTCTGATAGAACATCTGCAGCAGTTTGTTGCAGATGTTGAAGGAACGGAGCTTCCTCAGGAAATACAATCTGCCCCTTGCTGTACAGGACGCTTGAGTTTTGTGACCAGTCCAGCCTCTCATCTAGATGCAGTCCCAGGTATTTGTTAGCCTGGCTGGGCCATCCAGTTGCGTGAATCACTTGCCATTCCTTCCCACAACAGTCTAGACTTCAGCCAATTGGGAGCCCTAAAAGTTGGCGGGAGTACTTTCCTTGATAGACAGACTACTGTAACCAATCACAGTGACACACAGTTCATGAATCCAGAGTGGTTTTTAGTACCAGTGACGTTTACTCATAAATCTACACACAAATCATTCAACTCAATAACAATCGTCAGGACTATGAGTTGCCCTGTTCGTGTAAGAGAACTAAACCAAACTAAAACCCTAAACATTTTCATTTTTCTGGGGTTTTTATCGGTGGTATCAGGCCACACTTGCAGGTGCGGTCGCTCAAACAGCGTCCTTTAGAATTTGACTTGTTATCAGATATATTTTCCTGTTTATTTCATTGTATTCTTTATGTCCTCAAAGTTTTTTTGGTTTGTACTCTTTAATCTTTTATGTTTGGCCATAGAAAACATTCACACACAATCAGCACGGACTTCTCTTCACTGCTTGTACTTTGTGCTACATGGAATTAGGACAAAGCTTCAGACTTAATCCCAGCAGAAACAAGCTGCACTGCACTTGTCCTGATTGTTCCCTGTGAAACCCCTGCAGACAGAATCACTGCAGCCTGACAGAAACACAGAGGAGAACATTAATCTGTGTGACCACACTTAGGTACCACATTGACAGCTCTCTTACTGCAGGGGAAAACACACTATGATTATGAAGTCTATTTATAAGCTTTTCAATATAAAGTCATGATTATGATTATCAGTTCTGGGCATCAGAACAATAAAAGAGCCAGACAATGTATGGCTGCAGCCAGATATATTGTTTATCTACACATTTCTTATTGCTAAAAAAATCAGAAAACTGCCCTGATCACTTTAAAAAAGTCTCTCTTTGTAGGAGTGACTAAGCCTCTTTAATCTAAAGGGTTACTTTCATTTTTTACTCCTTTTGAATCACCACGTCATCTTTGTGGTTGTGAGTTTATAGTTACTAATATATACATTTTTTGTTTATTTCCTGTATTTTTTATTTTTTTTTTAAATTCTCATACTTTAATTCTTCCAATCTCCTTTGTCTCTCTTGGATCAGACTGGGGTGCCATTAGACCGTTAATGTCAAAACATTTGTCCCACAGCAGAGTTTATCATCTCCCACTGCAGAGTCCTGAGTCCATTTTGGTGACACAAATCAAATCAACAAAATGCGCTGGGTCTTGTTCAAAAAGTTCACCATACCAAACACAGACAGATTTGCCAACAGATTTTGTGACAAAATAATTCTCAAATAAATAAATAACTCATAATTTTAGCTTAATTCTTAGAGGAATAACTTTTTCATGTGTAAATGATTGCAATATATGTATGGAGTACAGGAATAATGTTACTTTATAATTCAACAGTCTGTCTGAAGCCTTTACTTTGGACATACTGCGTTCTTGGAGACAGCAATGATTGTATTTGGAGAAAACGCCAAGTTTGTTTGTTTTATTTCCCTGAGCAAATTCAGGAGCATTACCTAGAAAAAAAAAATAAACAGTTACGTTTTCACATGTGTTCACTCAAGAGATTAATTTTTTCCTGTGGAGGCAAAGGGGGTTCTTGGGAGGTCTTCATATGTGAAAGAGGCACTGTGGCAGTCATAATAAAATGTTTTACAGTCTTGTCTAAAAATTCAAACCTTTAACTGACGGTAAAGTTTAATTTGAACAGGATACAGAGCTGGATGCCTAAAAACTGGACACCTTCACCTCTATCTCCTCATATACCTTTTTTTTTTTGTTTGCAGCACTGCATGGGCCAAAATCTTCACAACAAAAACACCAACAACCAGGACAGCTAGGACAGGATGTGAAAACAGGACATATCCTGGAAAAACATGACGTTTGATCACCCTAATATACTGTATATACATTTCTGTATTTCTAGGAGCGCAGTGGAGGGAATGAGATTACATATGCTGACTCTGACCCAGTATTTTCAAGAAATTAGGCAACATTTCACCATTTAAATTTCAACCTGGCATACCTTAAAAGAAGGAGAGCAGCCCCAGATTGGTTTGGATCATGTTACGACCAAATTACACCTTTACCAAGCAAGCTAATCTAACCTTAACCTCTGTGCCACAAGCCTGGATCTTGTACTGCTTAAAAGGGATACTCTAATGTAAAATTAAGTTGGGGTCAAACACACTGTGATACCGAGTTAGACAACCTGTCGAGAGAAGAATGTTGCCGACTGCTTGCTTCTCTAGTTATACCAACTTTGGTAACGACCACACATAGCAATACAGAGAGCCACTCGCTCAACCAAAAAGCCAGAATAGCTAACTTCATCAACAGTACATATAGGGTCCCAGCCATAGTACTAGCCACCAAACGTCTTTTTAGCTTAGCCTTATTTCTTTAGCAAAGAAACTAAACATAACACACCCACTCTCTTCCAGCAGCCGCTTGTTTGTACGAAGACCTCAGGGCGAGTTCATCGACTGCAGCTGGGTGACGCAACTCAAGAAAGAACATTTCTGATCATTTCTTAATGGAAATGCAAACAGACCGAGATGCTAAGGCAGAAGAACTACCGCATCTGCAGTGCAAAATGATTATGATTAATGATATGATGATTATTACTTCAAGGAAATAATAAAGTAATGACTATAAATGTTCTTCCTTGAGCTGCGTCACCCAGCTGCAGACGATGGACTCATCTGGAAGTCTCCATACAAACGAGCGGCTGCTGGAAGAGAGTTGGTGAGTGGTGTTTAGTTTCTTTGCTAGAGAAATCAGGCTAAGCTAAAATGATGTTTGGTGGCTAGTGCTATGGCTGGGATCCTATATGTACTGTTGATGAAGTTAGGTGCTGTTCTGAGTATTATTTGTGGCTACAGAGTGGCTTTTTGGTCGAGCACATGGCTCTCTGTATTGCTATGTACGGTCATTACTAAAGTTGGTATAACCAGAGGAGAAAGCGGTCGGCAACATTTATCGCTCGACGGGTTGTCTAACTCCGTGTTATTACTGTGTTTGACCCTAACTTAATTTTATCCCGGAATATTCCATTAACTTGGAACTATTGACTGGACATGCCCCAGTTTAGTGTGCACAATATCCTTTAGACTGTGTGTTTGAGTTGTTTAAACTGTTGGGTTATATAGTTTGTGTATGACCCTTGAACTTGAAGCATGGGAACAAAGTTGAACGAGTGCATTTACCAGCTTGTTTCACCTTCATCTGGAGATAGAGATGAAGATGGTTTAGTTATATTTGCTGTAAACCTGTTTCCAGTGTTGCAGCGTCTTCATCACGTTGCACAGTCTTCAGTATCTTTTATCAGTCCTGACCACTTGGACATCCCTCTGTCAACTTGAACCATTTCCCTTTTCCTGCTGCCTTCATCCTGTGTGCTTGTCTTTATTACCACACCCTGTCACTCATCCTTCCTGAACACACAACAATCTGGCGCAGAGTGTGGCAGTGGTAAAGGTTAATGTTTTGTTGTTTTTTTTTACATGATTTTTGCTTTCCTTAAGCCCTCATTGTTTGCTGTGTTGGAAGTCAAAGTTAGCTACCATTATGTCTGTGTGCTTATAAGCTTATATTTGGGTAACAGAGATAAGATGAATATTTGGCACATTGTCAATCTGTGTTGATTGCTGTTTACAGTACCAGTAGATTGCAGCACTAACCTATCATCAACTGTCTCTCAAAAGGCGTTAATTTACACATTTGTGTGAAGAGAGAAAAGACATGAAAGGAGATCAGCATGGAATATTGTGGTCTGGTTATTTGATTTCTATAAGTTGTTCATTTAGCAAAAAGTCAAAGTTTTCAAACGTTTCAACTTTTAACTTTGAAAACTTCTGGCATGCTGAACCATGCTGGACTGAGACATCGTGCCACCTGACCCTCCAGCTTTTCAAGGGCAGTGACTCCTTTTGACCTTTCAGCAGGATGGAGAAAACACAACTGCAGGTTTTCACTTCAACAACATGTTCATGCAGCGAGGACACACAGTCTCCAAGTTTGTTTCTCAAAGTTTGGATAGAAGTCTGGGTCAACACAGAAAAGTCTCTTTTCACCATCAGTCAGTACGAGCTTTCACTGGAGATAAAAATGGTTGAATGGATAACTCTGCTAGAAGTCAAGATAGTAGTGAAAGCCCATGAAGCCAACATATCTACTGGGTTGGATAGTAGGATTTCTGCTTTTTATTGATTATCCAAAATTAAGGAAGAATTTCTATGATGCCACCATTGTGCAAAACCAGGACTCTATTTCACAAACTTGTCTGTTGTTACCTTCTAGGAGGCTCAGACTCTTAAGGTCTCAGAGTCAGCTGCTCAGACCTCTCCTGCTGCATCCATAAGTCCTGTTTACTCATTGTCTCTACTCTGAGTTTGATTCTGTAATATCACAGATCACTCAAGGAGAGGCCTCTAGCTGTCAAACTTTCATGTGTTGGCTGTCAGAAATTGTGCTTCATCTTTCTGTCTCAGCTTTGAGGAGATGTCTGCTTCCTCAGACAGCATCGCTAATGAACCTAGGCCTCTCATGAAAACTTCAGAGGTTGTTCACCAAAATGATTTCTTTCAAAGAAACTTGCTGAAAACCAGCAGAATAATCCCATAATGTTGTGTGATTAGAGAGGATGCTGATTTTAAATTCTCATGAACCAAAAAAACTTTGATGAACCGTGCAAAAAAATTGTATTTGTCAAATTTGTATGAGGATGTTTTGCTTTGAAAGTCTTGGACAATGCACTATAAAGATAGATTTTTTTTTCTTGATTGTTATATTCCTATGATTTATTGTTTCATAGTTTGTGAAAAAGAACCAATCTGGTTGTTTGAACTATTCTGCTGTAGGACCAGACTGGCCTTGGGGAACATTAAGAGCTTTTCTGTTGACCTGGCCTGACAAACATTAGTTTATTCTGAGGTCTGCGCTCTTAATATTTTGAAGAATGTAGGGCAGAATTGATGTGTCTACATGTTGCCCAAAGAGTCTTCAACCATGTAATTGTTGATGCTTTAGGTGTTGGATAGAAAGATAGACAGTGGTGGAGGTCAAAAGAAAGGGAGGGAAATATAGAAAAAAGGACCCAGCAGAAAATGTAGCATAATGTAATGACCTCTGAGTTTGTAATAAAAATAATAATGATGAATTTTTATAGCACGTTTTAATACAGGTAATTGTGTAAGTGTACAGAAACTTAAACAGTAAAAGTATAAACCCCAGACAGGCATGTAAAATCAAAGTTAATTAGGAGAACCAAAAAATCAAAAAACATAGCATGTAGGTCCGTGTACTGGATTTTCGTTTGCCACTACACTCACCGGCCACTTTATTAGGTACACCATGCTAGTAACGGGTTGGACCCCCTTTTGCCTTCAGAACTGCCTCAATTCTTCGTGGCATAGATTCAACAAGGTGCTGGAAGCATTCCTCAGAGAGCTTGGTCCATATTGACATGATGGCATCACACAGTTGCCGCAGATTTGTCGGCTGCACATCCATGATGCGAATCTCCCGTTCCACCACATCCCAAAGATGCTCTATTGGATTGAGATCTGGTGACTGTGGAGGCCATTTGAGTACAGTGAACTCATTGTCATGTTCAAGAAACCAGTCTGAGATGATTCCAGCTTTATGACATGGCGCATTATCCTGCTGAAAGTAGCCATCAGAAGTTGGGTACATTGTGGTCATAAAGGGATGGACATGGTCAGCAACAATACTCAGGTAGGCTGTGGCGTTGCAACGATGCTCAATTGGTACCAAGGGGCCCAAAGAGTGCCAAGAAAATATTCCCCACACCATGACACCACCACCACCAGCCTGAACCGTTGATACAAGGCAGGATGTATCCATGCTTTCATGTTGTTGACGCCAAATTCTGACCCTACCATCCGAATGTCGCAGCAGAAATCGAGACTCATCAGACCAGGCAACGTTTTTCCAATCTTCTATTGTCCAATTTCGATGAGCTTGTGCAAATTGTAGCCTCAGTTTCCTGTTCTTAGCTGAAAGGAGTGGCACCCGGCGTGGTCTTCTGCTGCTGTAGCCCATCTGCCTCAAAGTTCGACGTACTGTGCGTTCAGAGATGCTCTTCTGCCTACCTTGGTTGTAACGGGTGGTTATTTGAGTCACTGTTGCCTTTCTATCAGCTCGAACCAGTCTGGCCATTCTCCTCTGACCTCTGGCATCAACAAGGCATTTCCGCCCACAGAACTGCCGCTCACTGGATATTTTTTCTTTTTCGGACCATTCTCTGTAAACCCTAGAGATGGTTGTGCGTGAAAATCCCAGTAGATCAGCAGTTTCTGAAATACTCAGACCAGCCCTTCTGGCACCAACAACCATGCCACGTTCAAAGTCACTCAAATCACCTTTCTTCCCCATACTGATGCTCGGTTTGAACTGCAGGAGATTGTCTTGACCATGTCTACATGCCTAAATGCACTAAGTTGCCGCCATGTGATTGGCTGATTAGAAATTAAGTGTTAACGAGCAGTTGGACAGGTGTACCTAATAAAGTGGCCGGTGAGTGTAGATCACAACTTCCGGGTCAGGGACAGTGGAAAAAGTGCCTAGAAAGTAAATCTCATTCCACTTCAGAGGGGCAACATAAACTGTGATTCATAAAATAGCTCTATTGAAAGTAAGTATTAAAAAAAAATATCTACACATGCCATCCAGTCGATTTTTAGTAATCAGTGTTTCAGTGTCCAACTATTTCCTTTCTCCGGCGTAGTGATACTTGC
Source organism: Xyrichtys novacula (assembly GCA_962446985.1). NCBI lineage: Eukaryota > Metazoa > Chordata > Actinopteri > Labriformes > Labridae > Xyrichtys > Xyrichtys novacula. Next base: position 13,836,175 of record OY660887.1, on the reverse strand, counting down.
ACACGTGCAATCGAATATGCAGAGGGGTGAAGCGATTTTTGTCATGTGGACCAATAAGAGCCGAGTCTCGTTGCCATTGTTTCGGAAATACACAAACATTGGCGACTGAGCATCTAGCAGTGAGACAAGCGAAGAGGAAGAAAAGAAAGGGAAAAAAAGAAAACAGCCTTCAAAAGTGCATAAAAAAGGAACGAAACGATGCTATATGCATCTATCATCTGTCCAGAGTGAAGACGTTCTTGACTTTACATGGACACGTAAATTAGTATTAGAAAGTGGCTTTCTCTACAGGGTGAGACAAAGGACCTTGCAGAAACTTATAAACATTTCGTTGATAGACTTTGACAATGTTCCTGATGACACTAGGTTTCACATGACATGCTACCAGCGATTTATTTGCAAAAGGCGTTTGAGAAACAAGAACATGATGCAGCCGCGGGTCAGTCAAACCCTTCAGCCAGCATCGCCGATGCATCCACATCCACGGCATCTGAAACTCTGTGAAAGAAACTGCAGACATACAAGAACATCGTTCAGTCTCACATTTGGTTGTCTTGCAACTACAGTGGACTATCTGCAAAACACTATCAGGGGCAGGATTTGTGAAGAAAGTGTGAAGGGGCACACATTTTACCAGTCAGAGAATGTTTCATCACCACTGCTTGGTAGTTTGCTCTCATGCAGTGTTGGTACAAGGGGGAATGGACAGTTCTGGCAAAGCTGACGAGACCATGCAGAAAGTTTTGTATCTGGCATCATTTACATTTTTGGCAGATGACTGGCCATACAGGTGGCACACATAATTACTCAGCGTGTTAAAAGTGGATTGTTTAAGGTTAAAACTGTTGCCCAGATTTGCAAACCCAGTCAGGTATTCTTCTTTCTGACAAGCAACAGAAAATGTTTTTCTTTTGCCCTTGCCATGAAAGGCACTGGTCCAGTCACAACGTGTGAATGTATGAATGTTCTTGTATGTCTGCAAGACTATCTTGTACAGATTTATGTCGGTGCCAAGCATGTGACAATGCTTCAAAGGAAACAGAAGAAAGAGCTGTATGGGATGATGACTCTGATAAAAGTGATAGTGATGCGTAATATACGCACCATGTCACCATGTACAATTTGTTTTGTTTAGAGGATTGCTACACCGAGATTTGAGATTTTTATTATTTTTATATTTGTTCTACATTTGTCTGCGTTTGTGTTTTAATCTTTATTTTCATATTCTGGAGGGATTAATAAATGTCAGATGTTTTGACACTGTGATACTTGAATAAATGTTTTATACCATATTTTGAATTAATTCAGACCTTTTGTGCATTTATTTTTGTCTTGTTACATTTTTTCCATTCTTACGATTTTGGGGGGCATGGTAGCAATTTGATTGACTTTCAGCCATTTATGGCCATGATGTGCTGTTTATATTTTATTGCTTTTATTACACAGTAGGTTGTGTCATTTTTATGTATGAAACATAAGCTTTTAGCTAAATTTACTGTATATATTTCATTGTGCTGGGTGCAAATCACTTGAGTTGAGACATTTTCTTCACGAAATTTGCTACATTTCATAACCTGAATTCCTTTATGTGTATACTACGGCACCAATAAGTGTTTCAGATGTTAGGTAGATGTATTTATGACATTTGAGAAAGATTTTGTCTTGCCACAATCAACATAGCAGTTTCTACAACCAAAAACAGCAGCACCATATAATCATTTTTTGTGTTACTCACATATATGTACATTTCTGGCCGGTCCTTTGTCTCACTCTGTGGAGAAAGCCACTTTCTCATACTAGTTCTGTAAGTTTTCCAACGTATCCTTGTACAGTCAAGAACATCTTCACTCTGGACAGATTATAGATGCATATAGCATTGTTTCGTTCCTTTTTATGCCATTTTGAAGGCTGTTTTCTTTTTTTCCCTTTCTTTTCTTCCTCTTCGCTTGTCTCACTGCTAGATGCTCAGTCGCCATGTTTGTGTATTTCCGAAACAATGGCAACGAGACTCGGCTCTTATTGGTCCACATGACAAAAATCGCTTCACCCCTCTGCATATTCGATTGCACGTGTGCAAGTATCACTACGCCGGAGAAAGGAAATAGTTGGACACTGAAACACTGATTACTAAAAATCGACTGGATGGCATGTGTAGATATTTTTTTTTAATACTTACTTTCAATAGAGCTATTTTATGAATCACAGTTTATGTTGCCCCACTGAAGTGGAACGAACCAACACGATCTCGCTCAGCCAATACAGCCTAGAGTTGATTTTTTATTCTACAATTTTTATGATCAAAATGAAAAACTGTTTATTTTCTGCTTTTTGATTCCCTGTTGGACAATTTTCACCTTTTTCATTTGAAAAACGAAAAATCCGTTGGCTGCTAAGTACACAGACTTGTGTAGATGTCTAACATACTTTCTGTAGTATTGAGCCAGAGACAGGCATGCATTTCTTTAGTTCCTTCCCCTCCATGTTAGTTTATATATATATATATATATACATATATATATATTAAGGCTGTCAAAGTTAACGCGTTATTGTCGCGTTAACTCGAGTGACTTTTATCGCCACTAATTTTTTTGACGCACGATTAACGCAAGCCTTAGCCTGGCTTGACCAAACTATACACACTGCGTGGATATTCTTGCCGTTGTAGAGGAACAGTTGGTGAGGTGTCCAGGCTATTTGAGCCTCGGGGCACTCCGTAGTTTCGCGAATCAGGAAGTAGTGCACTGACTGATACCGCAGCAGACATAAACAAATCCCCGTGATCAGTAACTAGGATATACGTAATGATAAGAACACTATTTTGCACGGAAAGTTCAGCTACAAAGCCTTGCCAGATGGCTCTCTTGACAGGACAAAAGTCATTTTTGTTTCCTGCCAAGCTGAATTTAGTTTCCACCGGAGTATGTCTAGTCTCAAATATCACTTGTTGGCCAAGCACACAGCTGATGCAGAGAGCCCCGCGCCCCCCCGCCTCTAGCAAACAACGCTGAACGTGCAAGGTAAACAGATGGAGAGCTCTACCAAACGCAAACTTGAAACAGCAATCGCTAAATGGGTGTCTACCGCTTGTCAGCCGATTAGCATTGTGCAAGAAATCATACGGATCGCATCCAATGACTGGACATATGAATTACCTTGATGGACCATCATTACCACGAAAATCCACGATCTGTTCTCATGTTGATGAAAGTATTACAATTTGAAAAAGATCGATTTAGAATGGATAAAAAATATGCGATCAATTTGCGATTAATCGCGATTAATTATGATCAAAATTCGATTAATCGCGATTAAATATTTTAATCGATTGACAGCCCTAATATATATATATATATATATATACAGTACAGGCCAAAAGTTTGGACACACCTTCTCATTCAATGCATTTTCTTTGTTTTCATTACTATTTAAATTGTAGATTCTCAAAACTATGAATGAACACATGTGGAATCATGTGCTTAAGAAAAAAGTGTGAAATAACTGAAAACATGTTTTATATTTTAGATTTCTCAAAGTAGCCACCCATTGCTTTTTTGATAGCGCTGCAAACTTTAGCTGTTCTCTCAATGAGCTTCATGAGGTAGTCACCTGAAATGGTTTTTACTTCACAGGAGTGCCTGAAGTAACCCTGACAAGGTACTTCTGTCATCAAGACCAAAGGATGGCTATTTTAGAGAAACTAGAATATAAAACATGTTTTCGGTTACTTCACACTTTTTTTATAAGTACAAAATTCTACATGTGTTCATTCATAGTTTTGATGCCTTCAGTGATAATCTGTAAATATTCATATAAAAAATAAAGAAAAGACATTGAATGAGAAGGTGTGTCCAAACTTTTGGCCTGTACTGTATATATATATATATATATATATATATATATATATATATATATATATAAACTCAAAACGTAAACACTGACATTGACACTGACAGAGACAATAACACTGACAAGGACCCAAACCAAGAAAGAGGGGAAGACGGGGACTTTATACACACACTTGGAAATGAGCAACAGGTGAGGCAGATGAGACACAGGTAAAACTCATGGGTGATCAACAAAAGGAGAGAAAACTAGACGAGAAACACAAGGAATCAGCTACTACAAAATACAATAGGAAACACTGAGAACTGAACTAAGAAACCAAACTGTGAAGAATACGAACCACAGGAACATAGAATAAAGCAAATGGAGACACAGAAACAACAGGAAACAGAACGCAAGGAAAAAGACACAGAAAATACAACTAAATAATGAAACCAGTAAAAAAACTAAATACACAAGAACCAATCATGAAAATGAACATGTTTTATTTGAGATCAACAGATTGCATTGCACTAATCTGCTGTGCTTGTTACTCATATTAGTTTGTGATTCAAATAATGCAGGAAATTAGGTCTCTCTTGTAAAGGTGGCCCTGTGTCCTACCCGGCTGCAGGGGTTATATTTCCTGCTCTGATTGGTCATCCCAGCTCTGCTGGAATCTGTCCTGTAATAATCACCTTTAGTAGGGATGACTTACTGTGACTTTTTCTGTTTGTCTTTTGATTGACAAGGTTTGTCTTTACTGTATTTGTGAACTGTTAAGGCTAAAACATACAGGATGAATATTTGGTGTGTCAGCAGTGTCACCTATCACACAGCAAATAGGTTGCCATTTTAATCAATGCAGCAAAGCATACAGGACGTGTATCAGCTCCTTTGCAGCATCGTATCGAGAGCAGTATTGCTAAAGATACGCAACGAGTCTATTTTTGCTGCTCTGTGCTTCCAATGTGTGTCAATCCACGCAGAGAAGATCATCCTAGACAGGAAGTCAAGCACGAAAACCGCACGTCATCTGGTATTTCAAAATAAAACACCATATGCAAACTCCCGACTGTCCCAACAGGACTTTTAACTATTAACTCTGTCTGAAGGTAACAGCACAGCATAAAGGAACATAGTTTACTTTATTAAACACGAGTAAACCTGCAAAAAATTTAACTTCAGAATCGCATTTTATCCAAATTAGCAGGAAATAGACCACAGAGAGGCAAAACAACCTGTTGTGAGCATGTTTCCTCTATACTGAGCCCAGCTGACCGGGGCCACACTATGCTGCTGCCACACTCCAAATACGCATCCTGTATGCAGTACCCAATGGTGCTCTATGGAACAAATACGGAACGTACTCAATACGGATCCGGTATGTTTCGGCTTTACCCTGCAGTGTTTTGTCATCTGTAAAATACATACAGACATTTCAACACATTGTTCAATTTCTTTCCTTTTTACTTAGTTGGAGTTAAAGTATTAAATACATAAATCTTAACAAAAATGTTTATCTTGGAAATAACATGAGGAAGAGTCAGCCCTGTCAGCGTGTGCCACAGATATTGTGTAACAGAAACCATCTGCAGTATTATCTATTGGGCTTGCCCGACTGATATAGTAAATCAAAGATGGAAAACATTCCTCCTGTTTTGTTTGTCCTCTTTGTGCTCTCAGTCCTCCCTCCTGTTGCTCTGTTTTCTCAATGACATTTAAAGAATCAGGAGGGGAGGGCCACTAATGAATCAGTGGGGATTAACTGCTGCTGGTCAGATGATGAAGAGAGAAAGATCATAGTCTGCAAATACTAAACACCAGCTTTCACCACCAGTAAGGCTGAATAAACACCTGGGTTTAAAAGGAGAAGTGGCTCTGACCTTTTCTCAGATGCAGCCCAAAGGTATCTCTTCAGTAGCGGCTGCAGACATTAACTGAATTAATCTGAAGCATTTTATTCAAATGTTTCAATCAATCAATGAAACAAACTTTATTTATAAAGCGCTTTTCCTACAAATAATGTAACCCAACGTGCTTTACAGTCAAGTTAAAAACAAACAACTATCCCAGATACCCCAACCCCCCACCCCCCAAAGATACCTTACCCCACCCAACAACCTTATCCAAAGTCACACACACACGCAGACACACATAAACACAGACACACACACACGCCAACACACCCGCACATACACACACTAAGATAGTGGACATGAGGCTGAGTACAGATGAACCACTTGAGAAAGCGCCATCAGAGAAGCCGTCAGCACTAGGAGCAGAGAGCTGCCCACAGCCACAGGACACTGACACAGGGCCAGAAGAAAGATGCGGATACCAACTTCCACCAGAAACCCCATGGCTGTCCCCTGCAACCACAAGTGACCACTGCTCCCGGTGCTGAGGGCTACCTCAGAGGAAACACTGGGGGTCCTAAAAATGATAAAATGATAAAAACAAGTGAAAAACCTAAATTGTAAATAAAACACAGACCATCTTAGTGACAATAAATACAAATGAAATATAACATTAAAAACTTAGGCTAACTAGAATAAATGAAGATAAAACAAATAAATATCAATTAAAAGCTTGCTAAAAAGGTCTCTTAGGTGCTCTTAGGCCCAAACTACACGTATATGGATATTTATTTATCAGGATATTTTTGTACTCCCGTCTAAATAAATGTATCTGTCCACACGTGTTAGTTCTCAAAAATATCTGCATCCACACGTAGCCCTCAAACTCAATCCTATCTGGGGCCGCTAAGTTAAAGCTAACTGATTGGCCGATGAATCGTAACAGCGTAATGCGTCATGCATTGTTTGCGGAAGCTACGCTAGTGCGTCGGGTCCATGTGACGGACCATGTGAACAATCAAAGTATTGGCCGCAGCAGACGCGTCTGTGAGCTGGCTGACTGGTGGATGTAATTGTATAAAACAAGGTTCACTTGCAAGGCTGAAATTAGCCCCAAAAGGGCAAAACAAACGTAAAGAATACCCTGTATGTCCGCCATCGTTGTTGTTGTTTTTCTTTTTAATTTGCATGCGCGAGCTGCGGTTTGACGTCATCGATCCGTAAAAGTCCAACCACACGAATCCACTACGGATACGGGATACGGATATTTTTTTATTTCTCCACTTGTTTTTCCGGATTCAGATTTATCAGGTTTGAGTGCTCCAAAGTACCGTTTTGGTGTGGTAGGGAGGCCTAATCGGACATAAATATGTGCGGTTTGAAATATATCTGCATTCGTGTAGTTCGGGCCTTAAAAACATGAACGTTCTCTGCAGCCCTGAGGTCCTCTGGCAGGCTGTTCCATAGACGAGGGCTGTAACATTGAAAAGACCCCTCGCCATGAGTGTGTGTCCTGGCTTTTGGAATGACTAGGAGCCTGCTGCCAGAGGAGGGCAGGGTCCGTGAAGGTTCATAAGGTAAAAGCAGTTCTGAAAGATAAGAAGGCCCAAGACCATTAAGACATTTAAAAACAAGTAAAAGAACCTTAAAATCGATCCTAAAAAAAACACAGAGAGCCAATGCAATGATTCTAAAACTTTTTGTTAATAATTGTAAACCTGAAACATTCTTTTCGGGAAGACCAGAAAGCAGGGCATTATAATAGTCTATTCGACTGGTGAAAAAAGCATGCATTAGCGTCTCCGTGTTGGCCTGAGAGAAAATGGGGCGGACTCTGGCGATGTTCTTTAGGTGATAAAAAACTATTTTTGTTATGTTCTTAATAGTCCTTGAGCCGGACCAGATGTCGGTACCACTTGGGTGGGCAAAACCTTACATATACTAAATTGTTTTTAGGGTCAATATAAGTAAATTAAAATATGATAGACTTTTCATAGGGGTAGCTTTTTATATTTTTTCTCATTTTGTTATTTTCCTCAATAGGCGAATTTTTGTTAACTCCAAAAGCAACACAGAAAGTCAAAAGCACATTAAAAGTCATTCTCTTTTTGGGTCACACTGCTCTTTTCTATAAATGAATCAAACCTGTGTCTAATTAAATGAGTTGATGAAGTGGGAGTGGCCCAATTTGATGGTGGAGCAGTTCTTTCAGGTATCATAGCACTTGAGCCAAGAACCAAAATTTCACATATCCGTACCACCTGGGTGGGCAAATTCTAGTTGTGATTTTTTTATTGCTATACATCCCTACAATAACTTTTTATATGATAGACTTTGGTAACTGGTAGCTTTATTGTAGTTATCACTCATTGAAGTAATAGAGTGCAGCTGTTCAAAAATAAAAAATCGCCTTCCTTCAAAATTAGCTTTCTTTCATTTTAACCTCTCATTTAGGTGTCTTTGAACTATTGGCTAGCCATAGAGACTTGTAATAACCCCCTAAGTAGTATTTCAAGTAATTTATCTAATACAGGTGTGTATATATAAGCTTCAATTAGCCAATTGTAAGGTCTAAATCAAGGTCTAAATTAAGGATATTTTTTTACTTAGAAGTAGAAGTAAAGTAAATGCCGACTAATAGCATTATAATAACACAACTTTAATATGACACTGACATATTTTAAGTGCAGGCACTCATTATACAATCATCCTGGCTGGTGCAGGGCAAGAAGACATTAGCAACAAAATAAGATGTACTGATGTATACACTCTATACAATCACCTGAGAAAAACTCCATTCCTCCACCAAGAACTTGATGAGACTGGCTTTGTTGGCAGGGCTGCAGAGAAGTTTCCTCCACTGCTGAATATTGTGGACAGAAACAATGGTTCTGAACTGGATCCCCATGTCTGCACCTCTGTTTAGTCTTTCTGAATTTTTGATTGACATGTCCTTGTAAACGTCAAAGACAACGTCAATCCTTTCACTATCACCACCTTCATGCAGGACCTTGGCTAAAGTTGAGTCCAGCCAGCCTCCACCATGTCAGGATTGCCTATTAATGCAACCGATTCGTGCCAACTACCAGGTTGCTATCTGGAGACGGTCTCTTCATACCAAGCCATCTGTACCAAGCCCCAAGGACCATGGGTGGACCATAAATGACGAAGGGCAGCTGGAAATACAGTGGATGCGTGGTTCCCCAGCACCAGATGCGGTCTTGCAGTTGCTATCCTGCAAGTGTGTGAGGACATGCAAACCACCAGACTGCACCTGTCTCAGCAATGGACTGAAGTGCACAAACCTGTGCAAATTACAAACTTGTGCCAACCAATATAGTGAGGAAGAGCCCCTTGCACACCGGCAGATTCAGATGTAGAAGAAGATACAGATACTGATGTCGATTACTGATGTTAATAAATGATGACCAAAGGGAGCTATGTTAACAGACCCACTGTGACTTAGTGACAGTATTATGTACTAAGCCAAAACTTGACAGTCATATTTGCTGTCACTGTTCCTTATGGAAAGAATAGGACTTTGAATAGGAATTTGAGTTCTCAATCTCAGATGATTGTATAGAGTGTATACATCAGTAGATCTTATTTATTTTATAGATCTTTTATTTTGTTGCTAATGTCTTCTTGCCCTGCACCAGCCAGGATGATTGTATATTGAGTTCCTGCATTGAAAATATGTCAGTGTCATATTAAAGTTGTGTTATTATAATGCTATTAGTCTGCATTTACTTTACTTCTACTTCTAAGTAAAAAAATATCCTTAATTTAGACCTTGATTTAGACCTTACAATTGGCTAATTGAAGCTTATATATACACACCTGTATTAGATAAATTACTTGAAATACTACTTAGGAGGTTAATACAAGTCTCTATGGCTAGCCAATAGTTCAAACACACATAAATGAGAGGTTAAAATGAAAGAAAGCTAATTTTGAAGGAAGGCGATTTTTCGTTTTTGAACAGCTGCACTCTATTACTTCAATGAGTGATAACTACAATAAAGCTACCAGTTACCAAGGTGTTAGGTCTAAAACCTGCAACATTTACCTGATAACATATAAAGAAGAGAAAGACAATGGTATATACTCGAGGAGAATGGACCGAGATAGCTTCAGGTACCATGTCGAAACCACTCTGAAAGGTATTTCCGCCCAGTCTCTTTTATTTAGTCTTGTCCCTGGTTACACAATGTTTCTAAAAGGGTGGAGAAAAATATGTGTAGCAACGTAAGCACTCTCATAAAACATAATAATTAGCAACTTGTGAATATGTGAAGGTCAAGGCGGCATCTAACGAGCTCCTTCTGATAACAGCGGCACCTCCTCAAAAACTCCCCACGATTTATACAGAGGATCCATCACTCACACACCCCCACCTGCTGATAGGAAAGACACGGTGACAGAAAACTGAAAGAACATTGTTCTGCTGTGTAGTAAATCTATTGGAGAGAGAAGTTAGGAAACACTCTTATATGATAAAAATACTCTTATATAATGTATTAAAAGAGGTCAAAGCAGTTTACACTTGTAGTATAAACTCTTACATAAGAATATGAGGAATAATGATAACTTCTATATACATTTATGCACATTATTCTAACACAAGGTCTATCATATAAAAACTTATTGTAGGGATGTATAGCAATAAAAAAATCACAACTAGAATTTGCCCACCCAGGTGGTACCGATATGTGAAATTTTGGTTCTTGGCTCAAGGACTATAATGTGTGAACTAAAAGTCAGCTCACAGTCAAAAATGACACCCGGGTTTTTCACTTGTGATGATGGATTAAAACACAGTGCTTGTTGTTTGGGTAAAGGTTTCTCTCTCTGGCCTCAGGACAGATGACTAAAACCTCAGTTTTGTCCTGGTGAAGCTGGAGAAAGTTCTCTGCCATACAGGGTTTGATATCTAAAATGCAGTTAAAAAGAGCATCCATTGGACTGGTGTCATCAGGAGACACAGAGATGTTGCGTATCATCCGATTCCATGTCTTCTCATGACACTGCCAAGAGGGAGCATGAACAGGTTAAAAAGCACTGGGCCTAAAATTGAACCCTGGGACACACCACATGTGATTTTGTAGACTTGAGGAGCATGTGTCTAGGATGGTAGATCAGTGGGCGAAGTTAGGGGGGTGGATACCTGGGCTCAAGCCCTGAATGTGGGGGCAAAACAACATCAAAGCAGTTTATGCCCGTTCACTCTCACTGAGACAAAAATATCAGAAAAACACATGCATTGAGACAGAGACAAAGTCAAAGAACTATCACTGATGGAAAAATCTACAAAAAGTTATCATGCTTTAGATGATTTTAGATGATTTTATATGATTCTAGTTGATTTAATCATTTCAGAGTGATTTCAATATGATTTAATCTTTTCAGAGTGATTTCAATATGATTTAATCCCTTTAGAGTGATTTCAATATGATTTGAATCTTTAGAGATGATCTCGAACTTTTAAACTTTTAGCTTCGCAGAATGGGATATGAAAGTGTTGAACTCTGTGCCATGTGTTGTGCAAAAGATGTGAAAACACTTATGTTCCTCAATATATATGCCATACATATGCAAAGAATTACGAAAGTAATGATGTTCCTCATTTTGTAAAGGTCAACTGAAACTTTTGCAAAAGTGACAGTTGCTGAAGTTGCAAATGTGGATGACTATGCATAATCATGAAATAAAAGAGTGCTTTTGTGGAGGAACTGGCAGAGAGGGACTGACCGAGGACTCGAGCAGTTCTCCTCAGCCGTTCTTTCCTTGCAAGTAAAAAGTCTTTGGGTCTCTTCTGTGTTCCTGAATCCTCCAAGTTTGTTAAATATGTCCACTTGAACCTGACAATCACTATTTCTCAAATCTTAAAACCAGCTAGGGACAGGCCCTGTCATTTTTTCCACAGTGTTAATAGGCAGAGGGGAAAAGTACCGGAATGCTTTTCATAGTTTGATTGGATATGTAGTGTGTACTACATATTCCATTCCTGGCATCACTTTTGCTTTGGAGAATATCCTGGTTCCTTTAAAAGGATCACAAGTATCCAATGCAACTATACTAATAGTAATGGTATATGGTAGTAACTGTGACGGTAGATGCTGAAGATCAAAAGATCCCTTTCTGATTATTTAGACCATCAGTCAGAGTCAGGTTTTCAGGTATCTGAATTAGGTCAGGTCCAGGTCTCATTTTCAGACGTGTCTGTACTTCCTCCCATTAACCATTCCGGACCAGGTCTGCACACAGGAAGCGATCAACATCCATAAATATGGAGTATATTTTGTGATTTGAGCTTGTTAGGCTGCAGTATGATTGCTGTAGAGATGGCTGGTGGGAGCTCCACTCGTCCTCATTAGGTTTGCAGCAGAGCAGATTTATGGTGTGATTGTGTCAGACAGTAGGGCTGCAGTCATACCTAAGGAGCTGCTGGTTTCTCTGCTGCAGACCAGCTGCAGCCTCCCAACAGGATGGAAAACATTGGGGAAGATGTCAATGGCAAAGGATCCTCTACACAGAGGGGACAACAGGGCAGAGGTGAAACTATGATCCTTCCATCCCTCTCCCACTCTGTCTGTTTTTTCTCTCTCCTTATTTCACTCCCCTCGTTCTCACCACACACTATTTAGGTCAGCTGTCAGTGGGACTGTCTGCCCTGCATCTATCCATTCATCCATCCCTCCATCCATCCACCTACTGCTCCTGTCAATCACACACTGATTAGTTCGGCATTGTCACAGCACCTGTCAATCACTTTACCTGAATCTGCCTTGTTACCTGTCCGTCTGTCAATCAATCAGTTCATGTTTAGCAAAGTTAGGCTGATAAATTTACTCTCCACATCTTCATTTCACAAACAGAATAAGTGGGCACTTCCTGCATGCTGTTATGCCATTTTCAAAATAAAGAAAGAACTGCATTACCTGAGTTGGTCTTTGGGTAAATCAACTACGTATTTTGTTGTTGTTTTGTTATTTTCATTATGTGATTATTTTTATTACTATTATTATTATGAGAGGAAGTTCACCATTCTGTGAGAGACTGTGTGAGCTAATAGTTGAACAGTTTCAGAATAATGTTCCTGTGTGTCAAATGTGAAAGAATTAGTGCATTTCGTCATCTACAGAACATAATATTATTTAAAGAAAATCTGGAGAAATCTCTGAACAAAAGTGAGAAAAATGATGTTGCCTATTTCACACAGACAGTTCAAAGTGTAGTGATATGATCCAGTCCAAAATTGAGTAAGCAAAGATTTTCAGCCAAACTATTTCTATAAATTACACAGGATGTTAGTTGTCACGAGATACTGTCGACATGTCCAAAACTTTCAATAATTAATGAAGTTATTCTGCTGTGCCCCGAGCACAAAATCTCAGCGTCTCACTTAATTTGAGAAGTCCCTGATCATTTTAGCTCTGCAGCGGGATTTTTTCAGAGGATAAAAAATCTTTCTGTGTATTATGATAACACACACACAGTGACCTGTCTGTGTTCTGTGTGTTCAGGGGCACAGCAGAAGAAACACTAAATAAGCCTGTAAAAAGAAAAGAAAGTCATTCTACCTTACATGTAAACATGCTTAAACATGCAACCATTGAGTTTATAAAGCCCATTTGTGATGGACTGGACACAGTGACCCCATTTACATGGGTCCAAAAATCCTATTTATAATCAGATTGAAAGGTCAATCAGATTCAAAATGTCTCATATAAACACCTTAGCCAATCTGATTCACCCGGATCTGATTGTATTTCGGGTCAGATTGTAAGAGGTAGTCTACACCAATTGATAATCCGCTCCATGCTCCATATATACGGCTGAGTGGAGCGGATTGGGTTTACAGAGAGGCTTGTTCGGTCTGCGCAGGCACTCGGTAGTACGTAAGAGGCACGTAGTGACGTACGCAGAGCGCGCCCAAACGAAAACAAACACGGCAAACAAACAGAAAAACTGGACGGTGGAGTGTTATAGTGTGTTGTTTCGTGCTACTGACGAAGCGTACACTTCTTGCTGTGTAACCCGGCTGGATTATACTTTTATTAAACTTCAACACATAGGGTTCCTTACTCTGCTCGGTCTGGTGACTCCAGCGGTGTCACACACAAACACATCCGTGCTTAACTCTAAAATGGAACTAAAACAATGGTTCCTATTAACAATTCCCATTGATACAATACAACACAATTGGATTCAACTGGGGCCATGAAAACGCAGACTGAACGTGGATCTCTTTACTTAAAGTTCATGTATACAGATGGAATCAGATTCACTTAATCTGATTGATTTCAATCAGATTGAGGAAAACTACCTATGTAAACGGGGCCAGTGACAGAGGCCTCTGTTGGTTTTATTAACACATTTATGGATGAGCAAAGACACATCCAATTAAATAAAGCTGATACTTTTCAAAATTAGTTTTTCAAACTACCCTGATAGTCCAGACCCCAATCAAATATAAAGAGGCTCACTGGATAGTAAAACACACCCTGGGCTGCCTAATAGAGGACAGCCAACACTGGTGGTTTACAGCTCTGAGGCATTAATTTTAGTATGGTGTTAGTCCTGCCGTTACTTAAATAACTTAAACTCTGAGGGATCATTTTAAGAGCCTTTTTCAATTCGTGGCAAACTATTTGACCCTTTTTACCTCAAATAACTTTGTGGGCTCTATTTTCGTGCCTCGCTGGAGACGTGCCACAGGCATGGTGTAAGTCAGGTCCACCGCGCCGACAAGGCGTTCCGAAGCACAACTTGGTATTTTGGTGAGCGGTGCAGCCCGGCGTAAGATTCCCCCCTCCCTAACTCAGCTCCTCCCAGCAGCGTAAGTCATTGCGAGGGAGGAGAGAGGGCGTGGAGTGGGTTTAACACAGCCAAGACCTGTATTGACCAACAACATCAGCTCCTCTTTTCGCCTTTAAATCCGCCACTGGCGAGGTGTATTACTATTTTCGTGAAGTAGTCAAAGAGATCAAGAGATGTATGAAGACAGCAATGCCACACGATGGCGACAGGAGGCAGCCCCTCAACAAGTGTCACTGTAAGTGCTGCAGAGGGCGTCCTTCACACTCTCTCATATGAGCACAGATGGATTTGGTGTGTGTAATGTTGAAGCCACTAGTAAGACAAACATCCCTTTCCACAAATACAGACACTTACATAAAGTTGCACATATTCAAACCTCACGTGACAAAGGTGGGTTGTCCACAGAGATCACATCATAAACTTCAATAATGGCATTAAAATCGGAACCATCTGTGCGTAAATGACGCATCACACTCCATGGCCTGGCTCTTTCTTTCATAGATGTTGGCATATAAAATAAATTTGGCTTACAAAACTGAATATTATAATCTTTGTATGTAGGCTTAAAGTAAATAACTCATCTGAGCACTGAAACAAATCATCTGTTCAGCCGCCGCAGCAGCAGCTGCAGCAGGACGGGGAGAGGACACAGGGACATGTTTAGGTCGAGCTGTGCGAAAAATAAGAGGAAGAGGAGGAAAGAAAAGGAGGGAGACAAATTACATATCTTGTTAACTTCATCATGTGTGTTTATTTACTAGATATTTAATTTAATTTAATGCAGTTTCAGCTGTGTTGATTCCGTCAGGTTGTGTGTCCAAACGTGTGCCAAACGCGCCCATCAGATCAGATATAGATCAGAATATATCTATATAGATCTTAATGTATGTGCTGACTCAGATTATTACTTGTTGTTGATTATTTGTTGCACTGAAATGTGCCTGACACTGTGGAAACCTGCCGATGAGGCACCGGTGACGTATACCGATATGCTGCCGGTCTACCAAAATACCTCTAGACCAGCTGCGCTCCGCCTGCGCTGAAAGCTGACCAGGTTTGAATCGGTGAGCTTTCACCGCACTTTATACACCAAGGCGAGCACGAAAATGTCACTGCGGCAGCTGATTCTGTCGACACCTCCCTCTGCTACGCCACCACGCCCAGCTTGGCAGACCTCCGTGCGCCTCAGTCCACGAAAATAAACTAACTGTATACCGGGCTCCACCAAACGAAAATACCACTGCGCGGGGTCCGCCACCCTCCGCCGCCTCACCGTTGGACACGTAAATAGAGCCCTGAATCTTGACTATTTTTCTCATGTAGTTGTCTACATTTTTGTGACTACACAAATGACTTAGGTCCTCTTCTTCCTGTAGACCTGGTAATGCACCTTTATTGGTGAGAAAACAATTATTAACAGTAAACAATTATTACTATTCACCAAATTCATAAGGATCCATTTTGAGCCTAATTTATGACTCAGACTTCTCATTGTACGAGACGGCTACCTCTCCAGTAACTCTGCAGTACCAAGAGCTTAAACCAGGACATGACACTCCGTTCTGGTACAGCTGAAGAGGAGACCCTGCAAGACGGGAACTAGGGGGGCAATTCCATCTGTGATCATGGGGAATCTAAACTTGCTGCTGAATGAGAGCTGTCTGCACTGAACAACCAGCGCATTTATCAGGAAAGCAGTCTGTTAGACATTGCTAAACCACCTAGTACCTGATGCTAATGTGGACCTATAAGAGCCGACAGAGACACTACAGCATGTGGGAAAGCAAAGGTGCCTGCTGCTATATTATCTAAAGAAAGAGCTCAGTCGCATGATTACCATCTGTGTTTATTCCTCTTCCTCGGAGGAGGGCTGTTTCTCTCTCTTCTTGTGTATGTGTTTACTGTCTTGCCCTCCCCGACTTTTCTAGTGTCTACTAGTGTTTTCTGTGTGTGTTGTGGTGAAATACAGTGCATCTGGAAAGTATTCATACCACTTCACTTTTTCCACATTTTATGTTACAGCCTTATTCCTAAACAAATTAAATTCCCTTTGTCCCTCAAAAATTCTACACAAAATACCCCATAATGACAAAGCGAAAAACTTTTTTTAGAACATTTTACAAATTTATTAAAAGTAAGAACACTCAAATGTTGCGTATACACAAGTATTTACACCCTTTACTCAATACTTGGTCGAAGCACCTTTGGCAGCAATTACAGCCTCCGGTCTTCTTGTGTATGATGCAAATCTCTCTCCAGTACATGTTAGTGGTCCAGGCCTTAATGATCCAGGTGGACGTTTGGTTACTGGCTCTGCTGAGAGGAAAGCTTGATTTTCCTGATTTTAACCGCAGAATTCTTTTCAAGGGCAACATTCATTTTTTCTTAATGATCTGTAGACACCGTGATATTTCTACAGATGCATAAAACATGTAACGCTCAATTCACCAAAAGTCAACAGAGTTCTTTATTTACTCTGATAAAAGGAGGGTGTTTTCAGTCCTTACAGTAAAAGGAAATGTTTGTGTTTGCCAATGCCTGTTAGTTTTTGTCACCTCTGCTTTGTGTGTGTGTGTGTGTGTGTGTGTGTGTGTGTGTGTGTGTGTGTGTGTGTGTGTGTGACCTTGACTTATTTTGGCTAGTGTTGGAAAATCTGTGTTGCCTGTTGCTCATCAGGAACCATCTGTGGTGACAACAGATTTATTATGGAACAGAGTTTTACACAACCCATTCACACACATAAAGACACACACACACACACACACACACACACACACACACACACACACACACACACACACACACACACACACACACACACACACACACACACACACACACACATTCATAAAGGCAAAAACTATGACACACAAAAAGTCCTTCAAAAGAGGAGCTCTAAAATTCAAACCCTTCAACCAAGTGTGTTTAGTCACTATGGTCAATGTTTTCTGTGCTTTTGCAAATGAGCTACATGCATGAACACACACAACCCGGAATTTTTAACCCCAGCTTTAACTGAGCTTCTTTTACCTGCCCCATAGCAACATTTCCTTACAATCTCAGGGTGAGCAGCAGGTCCAATTCTGCAAGGGTGCAAAAGCAAGCTTGCACCCTGTACTCAAATGTCTGTACTCATCAACAGAGACGAGGCCAAAACAGCCATTTTTCTGTAATATTTTTTTACAACAAGCGTCAAGAGTAGTCAAGTAGTCAGTTTTTGTCAAATACATTCTTGGTTATGAAAGGTCAATGTACATTATTTGCAACATAGCAAGGTGAACTCCACTTAATCCCTGTAGGCCAGGGGTGCTCAATACGTCGATCGCGATCTACCAGTCGATCGCAAAGGTAGTAATAGTGGATTGCATGACATTAGAAAAAAATAGACGTTGGTGTAATGAAACTAATTTACCTTTCCGAAGTACAATCGAACGCAGCATCAGATGACGGCTGAATTTTTCTGACCTTTAGGTCACCGCACATGCGCAAAAAACGACGCCAAGTGTGGCAAAACTAACAAGCTAGTCAGCAAGTTACCGCAAATTTGAAGCCCTCGCTTTTTTTCTTTTAAACTAGAGAAAGCTTTGGTCATCAAAAATGAGTGTGGGAGCTGGACCAAGTAAGAAGACGAAAAATGATCACTTTCATGAGGAATGGGAGGAGGACTTTTTTTTCACGATGTCATTTTCGAAGTGCGTTTGTCTCATCTGCCAGTCTACCATCGCAATACCCAAGAAGAGAAATGTGGAGCGGCATTTTCGGACTGTTCATGAAAAATATGACATCAACTTCCTGCTGAAAAGCGAGCTGAAAAGGAGAAAGGTGAATAAACTTAAATCCCAGTTGTCCGGACAGCAGTCATTTTTCACACAACATACTTCAAAAGCGAAAGCTGCCACCGAAGCATCTTTCCGTGTGAGTCACGTCATCGTTAATAACAAGAAGTCCTTCCAAGATGGAGAGATGGTAAAAGAGGCATTCGTTGAAGCAGCTGACTCATTGTTCCGATATTTTAAAAATAAGGCAGAAATATTATCTTCAATCAAAGCTCTGCAGCTGTCAAGAAGTACAGTTACACGGCGCTGTGAAGCCATGTCTGAGGATGTAACCCAGAAAATGTGGAAGGACATCGGAGATTGTGAGTGTTTCTCACTGCAGTTGGACGAATCTACAGACGTGAGTGACACAGCCCAGATGTGCATTTTTATTCGTATGGTGTTCAGTGATATGACTGCAAAAGAGGAGCTATTAATAGTACTTCCCATGAAAGAACATACGCGAGGAGAGGACATATTTCAGTCGTTCAAAAACTTTACCGAGAAAACTAATTTCCCTTTGTACAAACTGGTGTCTATCACCACGGATGGAGCACCCGCAATGGTTGGCCGCGTGAATGGATTTATTGCTAAGTGCAGGCAGGACGATGCTTTTCCTGACTTCTTGAATTACCATTGCATAATCCACCAACAAGCGTTATGCGCTAAAATGCTCAACATGAAAGAGATCATGGATGTGGCAACAAAGATCGCCTGTTCTATTCGAGCCAGATCTCTTCAAAGACGATTATTCCGTGCACATCTGGAGAAGGCTGACTGCGAACACTCTGAGTTGTTGCTACATACTGACGTGAGATGGCTTAGTCGAGGGAAATTCCTGCAAAAATTTCGAGAGCTCTGTCCTGAGATTAAGGAGTTTTTCTGTGTAGCTGGACATGCAGAATACAAGCAACTAAATTAACTAACGGTCAGTGGCTGTTAGATTTGGCATTTTTAACCGATCTGACAAACATGCTGAATGATCTTAATCTAGAGCTGCAAAGAAAAGACAAAACGGTGATCA
Source organism: Xyrichtys novacula (assembly GCA_962446985.1). NCBI lineage: Eukaryota > Metazoa > Chordata > Actinopteri > Labriformes > Labridae > Xyrichtys > Xyrichtys novacula. The sequence goes on along the minus strand of OY660887.1, from coordinate 13,816,832 downwards.
ATATGATCAGCTTGGTTAATGCTTTCAAACGAAAGCTGCAACTTCTCTCCTCAAAGCTGAAGCGCCATGATTTGGCAAATTTCCAGAACCTGGCGTCAGAGCTGGAGACGCAAGGGAGGGCCTGTATGCAACTTGACAGTGCACGCTACACAGAGCTGATTGACAATTGTCTGTCAGAGTTTGACGAACGCAAGACTTTTCTTTGCTGGAGCCAGTCGCTACATTCATGTGCTATACTTTTCGGGAAGATGCTGAGATTGAGTCACTGGCATCAAAAATTGCAACAATGTTTCACCTGAACTCTTCTGGAGTGGAAGATGAGATTTTGACTCTTCAAGCCGACATTGAACTGAAGTCCAGAGCTCATGGACAGTTCTGGAACTTACTCACAGAGGTAAAGTACCCCAACATGAGAAAATGTGCTACCTCCTTGACTGCATTATTCGGCTCCACTTATTTATGTGAGTCAGCCTTTTCTCACATGAAGATCATTAAGAACAAGTACCGTTCCACCATGACTGATGAACAATTGGAAGTGTGCTTGAGGCTGGCTATCAGCAGTTACTGTCCGGACTATGCATCCCTGGCTGATTCAATTCAGTGCAAGTCATCAAAGTAAACTCAGGTAATAACAAAAAATGTTCATAGTTAATTATGTTGTGTTGCACAATATTGGCTCATACGGTTTTGCAAGGTACATCATTATACATTGTACATATAAAGAATCCTCAATATATTTGAAAATAAATATATGTTTTGCATTTTTGTAGTGGGTAGATCATTTTGACTTGATCATTTTATAAGTAGCTCGCATGCTGAAAAAGTGTGGGCACCCCTGCTGTAGGCCATAGAGTTATCAAAACTGATTGAATGGATCATGGTTATCTGAAAATGGATAAAGTAGCCACTGACACTCCGCTCCGGCACAGCAGGCGGATCAAATACACAAGCATTATAATCAATGTGTGTCATTCCACAGAATCCGTCTGCCATCCGGCTCCACTACAGATCGGCTCCTGGGGCTGGATCAGATACCCAAAGCTTCTATTTTTGCCAGACGCCGGAGCATGGCGCATCAATTCAGTGCAACACAGCACGAGCAGCAGCAGAAGTTGTATGCGATTACAGAGTAAAATAGCTGTTTAATTTTCAAAATTTTCATTCAATGTCTCACAGGGAAATGAAATCTAATGAAATCACGTCCAGTCTTGCAAGAAATATTGGTAATCTTGCCATTGCTTCTCCTCCGATGGCAGTGGCAGATTAGATCCAGTGGGCGCTATATGCTTGCGTATTTGAACTGCCTGCCGGTCCAGAGTGGAGCTGAGCTGTTCCGGACCCGGTGGGATTCCAGGGTTAACATTTCAACCAGCTCTAGCCAAAGTTAGCCACAGAGCTGTTGCTGCTTTGCTGGCTGCTAGCATAAACTGGCTACCACCCAAACCAACAAACTCAAAAAACACCACACTTATGTTGCAAAAAATTACAATAAAAAATTACAAATACAATAAAAAAAAGTAATAGCACATCAAACCACACATTTTACGTATCCATCAGCATCTGCATTTTTTGCTCTACTGCACCATCTCCAGGCATCCATTTGCACTGTTAACTATGCCTTTGTAACGCTGCACTACTTCCCTATGGTCATGTTTTTAGACTGTTTTTATTTATTCCTTATTTAGTGTAAATATTGTTACAGTATTTGTATTCGTAGAATGTGCACTGTGTTTCACTGGTGCCGTTTTTTTTTATTTCCCTCTGGGATTGATAATCTATCTATCTATCTATCTATCTATCTATCTATCTATCTATCTATCTATCCATCCATCCATCCATCCATCCATCCATCCATCCATCCATCCATCCTTGTTTGTTCCTGTGTGTCATCTGGCTGTAACACAGTTTAATCTACATTAAGATGTCTCTGAGGTAAAGTGTAAATATCAGACTATCACACCCAAACTCTCTCTGCTGGTTCCTGAAATCTGAAGAAGCATTTCTTCACCCATCCCTCTAATTCATCTCTTTTGAAATCCTCAGAATATGGCTCCGCCTCATGTTTAATCTTTTCTTTTTCTCCACAAGCTGCTGAGACTCCAGGTGATATGAGATAGACCACTGATATGGAGAGGGAGAACATGTTGTGGATAATGATTCCTGTAAGAAAAAAAGAACAGTACTTTGTTTTCCATGTCTTGTTTTAGGATCAGCAATCCTGCAAAAAAAAAATAACTTTCAGAGGCTTTCATCTGTGTTTTTAGTTCAGAGGTGCTGATAACAGCTCCTGTTTTTTGGCAAGGTCAGTTGGCTATTGGTTTATCAAGAACTGCATTGCAAAATATGTAACACTGCAGATATCCATCACTAGGAGGATGAACAATCACAGCAAAAAACATCCAGCTGTAAAAGAGCTGACATATTCTAACATGTTCAATACTGTCACACAGCTGTGATTGTTTTCTGCAGTGAAAGTGTTCATCATTTTAATAACTCAATGGTGGCAAAATCTCAGTTTCTAAAAACTCTGACAAATGATGATGAGATTTTTGTCAGTGGGCAACCAGTGATATCACTTGTTTTACCTTTTTTAACCAACCAATTATCTGCAGCAAGTGTGCTGGTACAAATTCTCACCACCTCCATTCATCTTTTTTCATCACTTGGGGATTTCTTTTTTTTTTTTTTTGTCCACGTGTTAGTATGAAGTTTGTTTACCGTATTTGGTAGCTAGCCAAATCTAGCAAAGCTATTGGCTCTCTTGTTTAAAGGCTAACAAAGCTTCTGCTGGCAGCTGGCAACTGAAAAAATGAGCTCCTTATTAAAACCTGCAGTCTGTACAGTGGGAAGGAGAAAAGAGAGAACCTGTGAATACATCTTTTAAAGGGGAGAATGAGTGTGACTTTCCTGAGGAGATGAGAGGTAAAAGTTGGCAAATTTGAAAAGATACCTGCAAATAGTGATAATAAATACACGATAACTCTCTAAATTGAATGTTCACTAAACCCAGAAGTCTTTGTTGAACTGGGTCTCTGTTGATTTGGGCTTTGGTAGCATTCTTTGACAGGATAACACCTTGACACCTGTCAGCCATGTTTGACTTTAATGAAGCCAAGCTGCTATAGGTTACATGTCTATCTCCTCCCTCAAAAATGTGATTGATAATTTATTCAGACTCACAATCAGACCTGGAGTCATTCATCAAACATGATCAGAGTTTAGTTAAATAGAGAATGAGGGAGTTTGTGTAGTTGAAATGGCCCTCATTTATCAATCTTTCATAGAACTGAGTGCAGATCTGAGTGCTGGATTCATAGTACGATAGGACACACGTGAGATTTATGAAAGGGTTCGTATCCGACCAATCCCAGCGTACGTATGATCAGGTCCTCATAAATACGGCTGAAATCGATTGTCATTAACTTGTCACGTCCTTGAATATTCCTGGTTCAGAAGCCTCGCCCACTGAGGTCAAACATGAAAGAGGAGAAATATTACAAAGATGCGAAACTTTTCCGGGCTGAAAGAGGATATCCTCACATCTGTGGCGGAAACTTACAAGGATTTTCTCTTTGGAAGCATCAAAACTGGTATAAAAGCAGTCCAGAAAACTCCTTTTATTATAATTTAATTTGTTGGGTCTTTGTAATGTAGAACAGACTGGAGAGTCTGACAGAGGCTGAACAAAAATAATATATATATAATAAAAAAACGGTGAGTTGCTGCCCCCGAGGCACATTTTTATGGATTTTTATTGGATTTTTATTACTGATTAAATAGCAAGAGCACTTTCTAAACTTATACTTTACATGTCAGAATCCATCGATAAGGTCCTGTCTCCTCTGTGCAGCACCTTTGTGGAGTCTGTTCTCGTTATTGTTCTCCGGGCATCGGGTCCTCATGTTGCACCGGCACAGCAAACGGCACTCCATATGCCAGTGCAACATTGTGCAAAACTGTACTGGCCCAAATGATGTCCCACACCCTTTCAGGAGTGTACAACAATGTCCCCGCTGCTGGTCCAAGACAGGGACACCTGCCTTTTAGGAGTCAAATGCAACGCTCCACAGTGGTGCATGTGTGCACGATGTTAAAACGGCACTCCTGCTCTGTGGCAGTGTTTCTGGGCAGAGTTATTAAATAGGCCTATTTATGGAGGTATTTTTGGTGCAAAAGGTTTGTGCATCTGTAATATGTAATTTGTAGTTGTTTACAAGTAAATGTAAATGTTTTCTTCATAAACATATTTGTGTCAAAGCGCATGCGTGAGACAGCGGGAGCCGCGAGGAACCGCTGTCAAACAATGGGAATTTAAATCTTCTATTAAGAGATAACCTGTTGATAAAAGTAAACGAAAAGTAGCCTACAACGCCTGACACTCGGACCCAGAAAAGCTCCAAGCTTGAGCAGGACATTGAAGAAATTTGGAGGTCCTTAAAAACCTTGACCGAGCAAATTAGCAAAGTGGTTAAGCTACAAGCTGAGATGAACCTCCTCAGGGAGGAGAACAAAAGTCTCAAGTACCAGGCAAAAGAAAGAGATGAATGAATCTACAATCTGGAACAACTTGTTGAAGATATGGAGCAATATTCTCGTAGAGAAGACGTAATCCTAACGGGAATAAAAATAAAACCAAGAACATACGCGAGAGCAGCTGCTTCAGTAAGCAACGGAGAAGACGCCCCGGTGGAAGACCAACAAACCGTGGAGATGCAGGTGGTCAGCTTTTTCGAGAGCAAGAACATACAACTGGATCCGAACAAGATCACGCCGTGCCACACTCTGCCTCGAAAAGACCAGAAAAGTGCTCCAGCTGTCATCCTACGCCTTGCAAATCGTAAACACAAGACAGAGCTACTAATGCAAGGAGAGAAGCTAAAAGGAACAAATGTATACATGAATGAACACCTCACAAAAGGAAATGCCTACATTGCAAGAGAAGCCTGCATCATGAAAAAACAGAAGAAAATTCAAGATACCTGGACCAGGAACTGTAGCGTGTTCATAAAACTAAATGGAGCCTCTCCTGAAGTTGCCAAAGTCGTTAAGGTATGGCAACTCAGTGACCTTGATCAGTACAGATAAGGCTAAGGGCCTTGCTTGCCTTAAAATGAGGTCTAGGGGAAGACAAAACCCTATGATGATGAACTTAATAATGCTTTTGCTTTTTTACTTCCGTTTTTTTCCCTGGAGAGTCTTTGCGCCTTTTTGCACAGAAACTTTTTTTTTCTCCCGTTTGCAGATCCTTGCATGGACACTTTTTTTTCTCTCTCTTCTACCCTTGGCTTATGCATGGATATTGCATGGATATAGGCCGTATAATGCTGACTCTTTCCTATTTCTTTTGGAACTCATACTTAGGATGCTGAATGGCTATTTTTTGTGGACTATTAACATTATGATTGCCCTTCTGGCAATATGATGGTTGCCTTTTACTGGATTGATTGCACTGACTTTTCTATAGCTTACTCGTCGCAGCCTCCGAGAGACTGGCGCTGCTTGTTTTTGTGCTACAACTTCTCTTTTTTCCCCTCTGCCAGATTTTTCTACAGTTTTTTTTTGTTTGTTTGTTTGTTTGTTTTTTGTTTTGTTTTCCAGTCCTTTTTTGTATGCTGGTGTTGTGGTGTGTCTGTGGTCTGGGTGTGTGTGCAATCTATGTGTGTGCGTGTGGCTTGTGTGTGTACGAGTGTTTGTGTGTGTATTTATATGTCAACAAGAACATGATGAGGGAGCCATGGTGTGTATGTGGTTTGTCTATGTGTGGGCTATTTGCGTGTGTGTGTTGTCGGTCTGTGCAAGTGAGTGTATATGATACCTCTCAATGTGCGAGTCGATATGGGAAAATGATGGATCAGTATGATGCATGTTCGGTGCCACATACCACAGGACCATTCACAGACTGTGTTATATGCTTATTATGTGTTAGATGCTTATGCTTTACGGACATAACGAATCAACTGTTCAGTGCATGGTCGGAGTTGTATAAGACTGTGTTATATTCTTGTGCTTTGTGGACTCCTCAGAAAAGCGATTGCGCGCACGCCGTGAGTGAAATCCCTGATCTAGGATCTCAGCGTGATCTTTTGCTAGAGAGAAATACCTATTCAATGTTTCTCAGTGCGGTAGATGAGAATGAAATTGTAGATATTGTTAAAAAATGTAAGAATAAAAGGTCTACTGATGTTAATAACAGACATGATAATAGTTAAACATGTAATTGAGGGCATTATTTAACCATTAATTTTCATTAGTAATTTATCCTTTCAAACAGGTTCATTTCCAAATAAAATGAAAATAGTCAAGGTCATTCCTCTGTTCAAATCTGGTAATAAACATCTCTTCACAAATTATGGACCAGTCTCGTTACTTACCTCAATTTTCAAAAATATTCGAAAAACTTTTTAACAACAGTGGGATATATTTCTAGAAAAGAACAAAATACTGGCGGAAGATCAATATGGTTTCAGATCGAATAGATGAACATCCATGGCAATTATTGAAGCAATGGAAGAAATAACGAATGCAATAGATCAGAAGAAATATGCAGTCGGAATATTTATTGATTTACAAAAGGCGGTTGATACAATCAACCATGATAGACTAATTAAAAAATTAGAAAGATATGGAATAAGGAGTATAGTGCTTGATTGTGTCAAAAGTTATTTAAATGGAAGACAGCAATTTGTGAAGTTAGATGATTGTTCCTCTGCATGTATGGACATTAAGTGTGGTGTACCCCAGTGGTCAGTTTTGGGTCCCAAGTTCTTTATTCTGGATATAAATGATATGTGTGATGTGTCCAAGTTAATGCACTTTGTGCTATTTGCAGATGACACCAATATTTTTTGTTCAGGGGATAACCTGAAACAACTGCAGAATGACAGCAATACTGAAATAATTAAATTAAAGCTATGGTTCGATAGAAACAGGTTGTCACTAAATGTAAAAAAGACTAAAATAATGTTATTTGGAAAGAGCTTGTCAAACTTGCAGATAAAGGTTCAAATTGATTATGTAGAAATTGAAAGAGTTAAGGAAATAAAATTTCTGAGAGTAATCATAGATGAGAAAATAAATTGGAAATCACACATCAACCACGTACACAATAAAGTAGCAAGGAGCATTGGGATCATAAGTAAAGCTAAGAAGGTACTGGACCTGAAATCACTACATACACTGTACTGTTCGTTAGTCTTGCCTTACTTACAGTACTGCATAGAAGTTTGGGGGAATAATTATAAAACAGCAATAAGTTCATTAACAATACTACAAAAAAGAGTCATACGTATCATAAATAATGCGAACTATCAGGATCATACAAACCCATTATTCATACAGTCAAAATTGCTAAAACTTTATGACATTGTGGATTACCAAACAGTGCAAATAATGTATAAAGCTAATAGCATGTTATTACCAGGTAACATACAGAAACTGTTTGGAGAGCCAGAGGGTCATTATTATTTAAAGGGGAAATCAAATTGTAATTTTAAAGTACTCTATAGACAAACTACCGGTGAAAGCTTTTGCATATCTAATTCGGGGGTGAGACTATGGAATGGGTTGAAGGTGGAGTTAAAAACAATCTTAAATATAAAACAGTTTAAATCAAGGTATAAAGAAATGATCTTTATGAGGTACATGAAAGAATCTATGAGTTGTAAACTCGTAGATTTTTTTTTAATTTCCACAAGTACAACACAACATTTACACATTCACAAATTCTCAATTACACAAATCCTATTTTACAATTCACAGATTCAAACTCTGACATGCTCACATTTTTGCTCCTATTGTTGCAGCATATTTGTATCCACCCATAAAGCACATATTAATGCTACTAACCTTATTTCAGCAGTTTTTCTGTTTGCTGAAATATGCACAATATCCATTAATTAGCTATTGAGACAACAACAAGACATATTTTTGGAAATATTACACCAGGAAAGTCCACCCATTCTTTGGGAAGGTCCCAGAGAATCAATCTTTATGGGTGAATGCATTTCTCTGCTATACTGATGTCTGTAAGTATGTGTTATTAGATTTCTCATCAAAATAGGTTTAAGTGAAGCTGCACACCTTTTTGTTTTGTTTTAACAATAAAAAATTGTAATAAAAATAATTGCTACAATAAGTCTTGAACTTATTCAGTCTACAAACATTTGTGTTAAAGTCCTCATATGTTTGACATGCTCTCCCGTATGAGTCTCTCTGAACATTTCTGTGAGTCATGGAGAAGATTCCTGCGGTTGTAATTATCAAATTGTAGGTGTGTTTTAAAACAACACAACTATTTTTGTGAAAGCTTATTGTACACAAATGTAACATTTTTTGCACAAGTTCAAATAAAAATCTGCACATTCAAATTTTGTCCACAACTTCACATTGCTCCATACAGGTGGTGTGTGTGTGTGTGCTTGCACACAGGGTCTGTGTGATGCGCCTAGTGCAGTAGTGCATGCATGCGTAGTAGTAGTGTAGTAGTGGTGTGTAGCTTGTGCATGTGTCTGTGCATGCTGCATGTCGCTTCTGCTTGCTGTGCTTTGCCTTTAGCTACTGCTGCCGGCCAGCCCTCCATGCGGGGGGCGAAAAGAGGAGCTGAGCGCGTAAGCCTCCTACTGCCAGTACACAGCCTCTCCACCATCAAGACCCATGCAGTGCCTCCCAGCGGCCACACACGGTAACTGGGACTATGCAGTCCCAGGCTAAACTGTAGGGGATCAGGGAGCAGCAGTGGGGCCCATAGACACAGTGTGCAGGCCCACCGGCAAGTGGACACGCCCTGGCATCAGTCAACCATTGATGGGCAGCCGGGGCTCACAGCCTTGGATGGCAACCCGTCTAGGAGAAGGACACTCTGAACTAAAACTGGGACTGCAAGGAATTGCGCCCCACAGTCTGCTATCAGCATAGTAAAGCCAACCATGGAGAACAAAGTTTTGCCAAAACCTAAACTTCCAGCGGCGGGAATCCGCAGCGGACGGCGGTGCTGGTCCTCCTTCTGGAGGACACCATGATGACAGTACCTCAAACCCTGGGAGTGTCCCAGGGAGGGTCCTGTCTGATCACAGCACCCTGTCCATGCATTCATGCGCTGTCAGAGACCATTTGTTATCGGAACCTTCAACGCATGCACAGCGAGAGAAGAAGCGAGGCCCAGGCCACAACAGGCGATGTAGGGTTAATGCTGGGCCCCCAGGCGCGCAAGGCTCTTCGTTGGGTTTACCACCACACCGACAGGATTCTGAGCACTGAGTTCTCGGGCAACCCAGTAACAGCAGTCATAGTCGTGTACTCATTCACCAACGCAGCATCATCTGAGCAGGTGGAGAGTGTGTGGACCCAAAAGCAGAGGATGTGAGGCAAATGTTCTGTTTCCAAAAAAGGCAAACTCTTTAATCCAGAAAAACCCGGCAGGGTCAAAATCAACAGGGCAGCAATAATCAGGCGACAAAACCAATGGGGCAGGCAAGAATCAGAAGTCCAGGGAGATCAAAACAGGTAAAACAGAGGGCAGAGAAATATCAAGAACGCCTTGATATGTCGTATTTTATTCTTTTAGTCCCTCAGTTTTTCCAGTGTTTCCTCCTGGGGGCTGCTTCACCGGAGGCGGGTTCTGGTCTGTTGGTGGGGGCGCCGTTCTGGGGACAGCTCTGGCCCGGGTGGAACCAGAGAGCTCTACACCTTGGTGCGGAGCCTCCTGTCTGCCCGGGCTGGTGGTCCCTGTGACGGCGCCCCCAGCAGCAGCAATGGGCCGGGATGCCTCCCGGTCGACGTTGCCCCCAAAGGTAGCATCTTCCTCACCTCAGATCTCAGTGCCCAGTCATGTCTCCTCACCATCAGCTGCTAACTGTGTAGATGCGTATGTATGTGAAGTTGTGTGTGTGGAAATGTATGTCTATGTTCACGGGTGTGTGTATGGGTATAATTGTGTGGGTGGGAGGTTTGGGGTTTTCTTGGGGATTTTAATGTTTCATTTTGTTTTTATGCTTTGTAAGGCACTTTGTGTTACAACTTGTAGGAAAAGTGCCATATAAATAAAATAAAGTTGAAAGTTGAGAGAGCTTGTACAAAAGTGACAAAGACAATCTGGCAGGGAAGAGCTAGTGAGGAGGGGTTAAATAGAAAAGGGGACAAGACACAGGTGAAGCCAATGGAGTAATTAAGTAAGGCGGGAAAAAGAACAAATACAGAAAGTAAAAGTAACAGTAACACAGGGAAAACGGGGTCTTCAAAATAAAACAGGAAGTGGATTCAACAAAACACAGATCATGAGATCGGTAGGCTCAGACCACTGTGTGGTCTCCATGAGAGTTCGCCTGAGCCTCAGGGTCCCCAGACCAAGTCCCAGAATCCAGTATGACTGGAAAGCTTTCTCCATTGAACCTGGCCTTCAAACCAGATACACGGAGGAAATGAGGAAATAATTCTGGCAGCTGGACAAGGGAGCGGAGCCCAGTGGCGAATACAGAAGATTGGTCACTGCAAATGAGGAGGCCAGGCTGTGTGTGCCCATGATGGAGAGAGTTAGAACCCCTCTGCGATCCAAACACCTAGAGGTTGTAGCAGAGCGGGGGAAGGTGGAGGAAGCCCGCCTCAACTTTGAGCGGGAACCAACTGCGAAGAGGCGTGGGGAGCTGAATGAAGCCAAACAGTGTCTTTTCAGCACATATGACACCATCAAAAGGGAGGAACTGATGAAGAGAGTGCGGAGGGTGCAGGAAGTGCAAGGTGAACATCAATATCGGGAGGTCTGGAGGGTCATCAATGAAATGACGGGGCGGAAGAGGACCAAAGAGGGACAGGTAGAGGGACACAGCACTAAGGAGAGGGTGACCACCTGGACCAGCCACTTCCTCAGCTGCTGGGCGCAACAGCTGATGCAGCTGAGGAAGAAGAGGTACCACCAGTCCTTCAAAACCTCAACATTGAAGATGGTCCCTTCACACAGAGTGGGAAAAAGTGCTGGTCCAGATGGCATACCCCCAGAGGTCCTGAAGAACTGTGATCTCAACAACATCATCCTAGAGTTCTGCAACCTTGCTTTGCTGCACAATCCTGACATGTGGTCTCTATCGAACATCGTCCGAGTGCCCAAAGCTGGAGACCTCTCAAAGCCAGACAATTACCAAGGCATCAGCCTGACATGCATCACTGCGAAAGTCTACAACTGCATGATACTAAACAGGGTCCAGCACGCAATCGACCCTCACCTGAGGGAGAATCAAAACGGTTTCGAGAGGGGCGAACTACTACAGCCCAGATCCTGGCACTTAGGCGAATGATTGAGGAAGTGAAGAAGGACAACCTGACTGCAGTCCTATGCTTCATAGATTTCAAGAAAGCATTTGACATGATCCACTGAGGCATGATGGTGAAGATTCTGAAGGCATACGGTATTCCTCCCAACCTTCTCCGAGCAATAGAGACCATGTACGCAGGAACAAGGGCCAAGGTGGTGACCCCAGATGGCAACAGCGAGGAGTTTGACATCCTGGCTGGGGTTGTGCAAGGGGACACACGAGTCCCTTTCCTCTTCATCATAGTCCTTGATTATGTGCTCAGGAAGGCAATCAGTGGGCGAGAGCAGGAACTTGGCTTCACGCTAACACCAAGGAGGTCGAGGCAACACCCTGCAGTGGTTCTCACAGACCTTGACTATGCGGATAACATAAGTCTGCCCTCTGACAACGTGGAACAAGCACAAGAACTGCTGAACAGGGTAGAGCTAGAGTGCGCCAAGGTTGGCCTTAGGCTAAATGCCAAGAAAACTGAGGTCATCACCTTCAACGTTCCACCAGAACATCAACCTCTGACTACAGCAGGAGGTGCTGTGCTGAAAGAAGTCGAGGACTTCAAATACCTGGGCTCATGGATCAACTCAACTGAACAAGATCTAAAAGTGAGGAAGGCACTTGCATGGCGAGCCCTGAACGGCGTGACCAGTGTATGGAACTCCAACCTCCCCCGTCAAATCAAACTCAGCTTCTTCTACGCGACAGTAGAGTCCGTTCTCCTCTATAGCAGTGAATGCTGGACCCTGAAGCCAACCCTGGAGAAATCCCTAGATGGGTGCTACTCCAGGATGTTGCGTGCAGTGCTTAACATCAACAAGAACGCACATGTATTCAACAGAACACTCACCAAGGGTGAGCGAGAAGATTGCTGTAAGGAGAATGAGACTGACAGGACACTGCCAAAGGCACCAGGAACTGCAAGCCAGCAAATTGGTGCTGTGGGAACCAACACATGGGCATCGGTCAAGAGGACGTCCTACACTAACATACGTGGACATACTCAAGAAGGATGCAGGAGCTCAGAGTACCAATGAACTGGCGAGATGTATGGAAAATCGGGATGACTGGAAGTGACGATGGAAGGCTCTTCTGAGGACGACAATAGGAGCAAAAATGTGAGCATGTCAGAGTTTGAATCTGTGACTTATAAAATAGGATTTGTGCACCTGTAATTAAGAATTTGTGAATGTGTAAATTTTGTGTTGTACTTGTGGAAATAAAGAAAAATCTACAAGTATACAACTGATAGAGTATGTGATTTCCCATTTACTTGCACACAACTACAAATTATGTTACAGATGCACAAACCTTTTGCACCAAAAATACCTCCATACTACTTACTAGGAACATAACAAATTTATTTTATTCTATTTATGGCTTAATCTTTAATGAAATCTGGCTGACTGTGATTAATGACAGGTTTGAGGTTTGTTTATCAATTATTTTGAGACGGACATTTGCTGCATTGCAAATCTGCACTTACTCAAATTTGGGGTCAGGTCTCACACGATGTGAGACCTGTCATGAGATTTGATCGTATTGTACGCTCACGTTCAAATTGAAAATGTCGATCCTTGCGTGGAAATGGTTTTATGGACAGTTTTCTGACGTACATTCATTTGATAAATGAGCGCCAATGTGTCTTGTTGCATTGCAGTAAAGTCCTTTTTCTTCTCACTGAGATTTCTCAAGCCAAGAGAATTGTCTTTCTATAAAAGGTGTGATCAAACTGTCAGAGTTTTGACTTAAACCCTGACCAAAATGAAACTAAGATGAAAACTGAGCTGTCCTGACTAAATCTTGACTACAACAACACAAAGACTAAATGACAAAAATCATTATTTTTTTTTGTTTTTTTGTTTTCTTTTAAGGACCAAGAATTTTACTAAATTAAATTTCTTATCAAAATTGACATAGATTTGTTGGCAGGAAACGGGAACTTTCTCCATCTGTTAACTTGTTTTAGTTTGGTACAGCATTTGAAAATACAACCCCACCCCTGCATCCTTCACAAGTTGTGTTAAACTGTAAAGACTTGACTCCCAGAACCTCACAGATCCGTGTTGATGTCAACCCTCAGGACTTTCCATGTTCGCCTAAAGGCACAGCTCATGTTTGCTGATGTTCATGTTCATCTGCCCAGGGCTGCAGAATAAGATATAAGACCTCCAGAGGTTCAGACTTCCACTAAAACCTCTTCAGTGACTCATTTCTAAGCTGATTCGACATATTCAACTGTGTGGAGCTTATCTGACTCACTTTCTCTTTCTTGTCAGAAAAACCTCCTAAGCAGCTTCATGGAACAGAAAAAGAGGCAAAAAAGGGTGACCACATGTCCCATATTGACCTGAACCTTCCTGTTTTCAAGCTCTGTGTCCTGAATCCCCTCAAAAATATCTATAAAACATGGACATGCCTCAGTTTTGGATTATCCCAGTCCTGCCTTCAACACATTCATATACCGAAACAATGCACAGCCTGTGCTTCTAAGGAACAAGATGCAGCACACAGGAGTGGACCACCACCTCGCATCTTGTCTGCTTGATTATCTAACTGACCAGTCACAGTTTGTTAGGACTTGTGACTTTGTGTCTGACACTGCTGTCTGCAGTATTGGGGCCTCCCAGGGGACAGTTTTTGTTCCCTTCCCCTTTACCCCGTACTCTGCAGACCTCACCCACCACACAATAAACTGTCACTTGCAGAAGTTTTTGGACAACTCTGCCATCGTTGGCCTCATCGCCAGTGGTCTTTATGGGCTGGTGTCAGCAGAACTTCCTCTAGTTCAGTGGTTCTCAAGTCCAGTCCTCAAGGCCCACTGTCCTGCATGTTTTGGATGTTTCCCTGCTCCAACACACCTGATTCAAATGATTAGCTCGTTATTAAGCCATTACAGAGCTTGAAAACGAGCTGATCATTTGAATCAGGTGTGTTGGAGCAGGGAAACATCCAAAACATACAGGACAGTGGGCCTCGAGGACTGGACTTGAGAACCACTGCTCTAGTTTAACACTGAAAAATCCAAGGAGTTGGTGGTAGATTTCCGCAGGTTCAGACCCACCCCTCCCACACCAGGGAGCACTTATCTTATCACCTTATTTCACCATCAGGTTAAAACCGGTCATCACCTTGGTAGTGTGAATGCACATATAAAACAGTTCTAGTTTAGTCCTCTGGGATCTCACGAGTGAATTCTTCTTCATCAAGATGTTCCTGATTCTGTGCGATCCAAACACTTTGAATAGAGCAGCCGTCTGATATGAACTATCCTTCACATACTAAAGAGGCATCATTGATCGACCATGTAATTTTTAAAAGGAGAAGAACACCACAGTACAATTCATGTTTAAATCAGACATTTGGGAAGCTGTCAGTCTCAATGTGTCTTGCAGACTTGAACTGTGATGTTTGTTCCATACCAGCATGTAAATAATTAAGATAAAAATGATCTTGTAGTTAAAACCACCTCCTTTTAGTTTGGACTTTTACAGACGACTGATTGGTCCAGCATAAAGCTGCAGAGCATGTGTATGTGGAATATTAGGAAATTCTGTAATGCTTTTGGACATGTCTGATGACCTCTTGATCTCTCTCTATGCAGTAAAATTCAACAGTTTTTTCTGTCTTTTACTAGTATCCATCAAACACTTTGAAAATGAACCAAAGACTTTTGATGTCATACTTTACTCAATCTTGCTGCTTCCACTCCAAACTCTGTGCAACCTGCCTCCACCCCAGCTCCTCCTTTTATGCTGTGTCTGACCTTACCAGTGTCAAATCTTGTCAACTGGTGTCAGCTTTGCAAACATATGGAGCAGGTGTATTTAGTAGGAGTGGAGGAACGTTTAGAGGGGACACTGGAAGTGGAGGGGGGAGATTATAAAAGGGCACCAGGTGTTACAACTCCTCCTATATTCAACCAGGCATCTGCTCCGCAGTGTCATTCCAAACACAGTTACAACCGGTAAGGTAAAACCAATCACTACATCAAACAGTGTGTTCAACCCTGGGTTTAAAAGTGCAACTGTTTTGATGTAGTGAGCGAGTGAAGATGGCTGGATGTTTAAAAACTGTTCCAGGTTTGTAGGACTCCTTTTGGACTGGGTGTTGTGTATTAATGCCAGATAATCTTTTTTTTTTTTTTTAATTCAATGTGTTTGAGTAGTTTCCCTGGCTTGAATGTATTAGTCTGAACTTTCTGAATAGTTTTGCATTTTGAAGCCTAGAGCTGCTATACTATTAAGCAACTGCACATCATTGCCACCCACAGGTACAACTCAAATAAAGGTTAGGTAGGCAGGATCTGAGTAAGTGCCACTTTTCAGGAGAAATCTTTAATGTAAACACTACCCCTCCCTACCAGTTTTCCCCTCAGCTCCTCCTCTCCCCTCCCTCGCTGCTCCAGCAGGCCCCGCCCACAAACAAATGCTTGTGCTTGCTCATCTCGTTCTGACTCCCCAGCAATTTACTAGCAGACTACCTGAAGACTTTGACCATGTCCCATTCTGAGGTATGAAGACTTTCACTGACACTAAAGTCAACTTTTTACCCTTACATAAAACTCACTGTTACATGCTGTGTTATTATACAGTATAAGTAAAGTACGTTTTCACGCCTTGTGAGCGCTTCATTCTATGGCACAACAAATAGGTCCCTTGCCACCCAGAATTTCCAAACACAATACAAATTAAAAAAATAAATAGTTAAATAACAGCTGGAGGAACATCTCCAACTAATGGGGTTAATTTCTAACAGGTAAGTAACATGACTGGATAAAAACAAAATACCTTCAGAGAGGCTGAGTCTCTCAGAATAAAACATGGATGAAAGAGGTTCACCACTCTGTGAGAGACTGAGTGAGCTAACAGTTCAGCAGGTTCAGAATAATATTCCTGAGTGTCAAATGTGAAAGAATCAGTGGATTTCATCATTTACAGAACATAATGCCATTAAAATCTCAGCAAGACAAGGACAAACCACATTCTGCAGGTGTTGCAACAGCATGGCACACACACACTAAGTAAAAAAAAAAAATGTAATTGAGACAAAGGAGACCCTGAACTGTTGAGCAGCTGAAGTCTTTTATTGGGAAAGAATGGGACAACATTTTTCTTTGATCTCCTGGGTTCACCAATGTTTACAGACAGGTGGAAAAAGAAGAGCTGAGGACACACAATGAGAAAGATGACCCTTGAACTCCTTCTTTAAGACAAAAAAGTAAGAGCATTGTTTTCGTGAAATAATTGACATTTTCAGTTTCATCATATGTCGCTTGTTTGTGCTATTTTAAATTAGATAAGGCCTTGAATTATTTAGAAATACTGAATGTTAAAAGGCTGTTCTCTTTATCACATTAAACCAGACTAATTATTTGAATTATTAGGTTGTAAAATGTCTTCAGTGCAAACATCTTTGGTGTACTGGAAAGTGAAAGCCTCTTAATATGATTAAGATCCCTCTTAAAGTTGATTTTCTCCATTGTTGAGCAGGATACCGGTAAGGAGAGGATGATTAATAAGGAAAGAAGAAAATAAAGACAGGAACTAAAATTGCAAGAGCTTAAGCAGCTTCTCAGTATGACAAAACCCCTTTAAAGGGCTGTGTTTTTGAACGTTGAAATAGCATTTTGGTTGAAATCTTTGGACCGAAGCCCAAGGCTCTTTCATTGAGGAGGCTGGGTGATCAGTGGTTATTGTTATTTTTATTAAGTGACCATCAAACAAACCACAGTTCATTCAAAAGAAACAGCACGTTCTCCGTCCTGCATGAAAAGAAGCCTGATTTTTTTTTCCCATTAGAAGCTGGTTTTATACATTATGTATCAGCAGAGGTTTACATTGTGTGTTCAGTCGGGCACAAAATGCTGAATAACCGCAAACACATCCTGATAATACAGCTGTGGGAGTCTATGTGTGATTCAGGCTATTGTGTGGTGGCAGAGAGAAAGGTTTGGGGGAAGGAAAAATTGAGCATTCATACTTCTCAAATCATCTTTTCCAGGCTTCACACAGTCAAACAGACACAGGTAATGATGCAAATACACTCTCCCCTGGCAGCTCCACAGCCCTCCTCTCTGCATTAATATTTTCTCCAGCAAACAGCTCTCATCTCCTGTGAAAAGCCAAACCCCTCTGTGTGTGGGGATGTGGGAGAGGACAAGAATGGAAAAACTGCTGATGCAGTTGAGAGCGCCTGCTTGGAGACCAAAACTAAAATGAATTTTTAAATCAAGTTTACCAAACTTAACAGCTGGAGTTTGAATAAATACTCTGAGGAAAAGTGAAGCCGTTTGTTCATCCTAAACAAGAGGAGGGTGCTGCTGCCACAGAGACACACCTGTACGGTGTACTATACTTTTACAGTGAAAATAAAGGAATCTGAAACTGAATCTGAACTGTGTTTTAGTATAAGAGGTGGATGACTAAGGCACTTCTTATCCCCTACTCACAATTCAGCCTTTGATTCTTTCTGACAACAATCGAAACAAGGCTTTAGTGCTGGATCACAGGCTTCAACATCATGCAAGCATGGGAAACCTGAAGAGGACACGCCCCCAGGTGAAACCAGGTCAATGACCCTGCTAACAACTCTCAGGTGACCACCCTCCCTCTTTTACAGAAAGAAGACCAACAGAGGCTTTAAACTTTCAACTCAGGCCCCAGTCAGGTTAGAACTGAAAAAGCTTTTTGGAAGAGAAGAGGAACATCTTCAAGAACCTCCAACAAGTCCAGGTAACTTTTTAACAAATAACTGGATAGCCATGACCTGGATGAATGGGAACCTACACAAACATCTTCTTTTTCACTGATTGTGAGGGGCAACTGTGACCAAAACATTATGGCCCTCATTTATCAAGCTTGCGTACGGCAGAGAACTTCTGTACGCCTTGCGTACCTAAGTTGTGACGTGAGGATCAGCATTTATCAATCTGCACATGAGCATACGCTATGACCAAATCTCATGACAGGTCTGACATCGTGTACACAAGTTTGAGTCAGTGTGGATCTGCGGTGCAGCAAATGTCTGTCTCAAAAAATTGATAAACAAACCTTAAACCTGTCATTAAACACAATCAGCCAGATTTCATTAAAGATTTAGACGTAAATAAAATAAAATAAATTTGTTATGTTCTTGTGAATAGGCCTATTTGATAACTCTGCCCAGAAACACTACCACAGAGCAGGAGCACTGTTTTACCATTGCGCACGCACACACATGCACCACTGTGGCACGCTGGGTTTGACTCCTAAAAGGTAGGTGTCTCTGTCTTGACCCAGCAGCAGGGACGTTGTTGTACACTCCTGAAAGGGTGTGGGACATCATTTGGGCCAGTACAGTTTTGCACAGTGTTGCACTGGCATATGGAGTGCTGTTGGCTGTGCTGGTGCAACGTGAGGACCCGATGCCCGGAGAACAATAACGAGGAGAGACTTCACAAAGGTGCTGCACAGAGGAGACAGGACCTTATTGATGGATTCTGACATGTAAAGAATAAGTTTAGAAAGTGCTCTTGCTATTTAATCAGTGATAAAAATCCAGTAGAAATCCATAAAAATGTGCCTCAGGGGCAGCAACACACCGTTTGGTGACGTTAATAATTATTTTTGGTCAGCCTCTGTCAGACTCTCCAGTCTGCTCTACATTACAAAGACGCAACAAATTAAACTAAATACTTTAATAATAGGGGCAACGTACCCTATGTCATGGCAATGAAAAAATATGAGGCATTTATGAGATATTAATTTATCATCATGAGCAACTTATTGACTAATGATTTATTCAAACTTCAGCCATTGTTCGCTACCACTGTTCACTGCCACCAAAATAGGCTGTATTGAGACAGAGGAAAAAGTGCTCAGAAAGTGAATCTCGTTCCACTTCAGTGGGGCAACATAGACTGTGATTCATAAAATAGCTCTATTGATAGTAAGTACTAAAAAAAAATATCTACTCATGTTATCCAGTCGATTTTTCATCATCAGTGTTTCGGTGTCGAACTATTTCCTTTCTCCGGCGTAGTGATACTTGCACACGCGCAATCGAATATGCAGAGGGGTGAAGCGATTTTTGTCACGTGGACCAATAGGAGCCGAGTCTCCTTGCCATAGTATCAGAAATACACAACCATGGCGACGAGCGCATCTACCAGCGAGACAAGCAAAGAGGAAGAAAAGAAAAGGAAAAAAGAAAACAGCCTTCAAAAGTGCATAAAAAAGGAACGAAACGATGCTATATGCATCTATCATCTGTCCAGAGTGAAAACGTTCTCGACTTTACAAGGACACGTTGGGAAACTTACAGAACTAGTATTAGAAAGCGGCTTTCTCCACAGGGTGAGACAAAGGACCTTGCAGAAACGTATAAACATTGCATTGATATCGACTTTGACAGTGTTCCTGATGACGCTGGGTTTCACATGACATGCTACCAGCGATTTATTTGCAAAAGGCGTTTGAGAAACAAAAATGTGATGCAGCCTCGGGTCAGCCAAACCCTTTAGCCAGCATCGCCGATGCATCCACGTCCGCAGCATCTGAAACTCTGCGAAAGAAACTTCACTCGAGGTCATAGGCTGTATTGGGACAAAGGAAAAAGTGCCTAGAAAGTGAATTTCGTTCGACTACGCTGGTGCTACGTGTTCAATGCATTTTTGCATAGACAATACCATTCTGGACTTTGAGGTAAAATATCAACTCAGACTATCTGTCCGACTTTTGTCACCAGCCAGAAATGTACATTTATGTGAGTAACCCAAAAAACAATGATATGGTGCTGCTGTTTTTTGCTTGTAGAAACTGCTATGTTGATTCTGGCAAGACAAAATCTTTCTCAAATGTCATAAATACATCTACCTAACACCTGAAACAGTTATTGGTGCCTTAGTATACGCATAAGTGAATTCAGATTATGAAATGTAGCAAATTTCTTGAAGAAAACGTCTCAACTCAAGTGATTTGCACCCAGCACAATGAAATATATACAGTAAATTTAGCTAAAAGCTTATGTTTCATACATAAAAATGACACAACTTACTGTGTAATAAAAGCAATAAAATATAAACAGCACATCATGGTCATAAATGGCTGAAAGTCAATCAAATTGCTAGCACGCCTCCCAAAATTGGAATAATGGAAAAAATGTAACAAGACAAAAATAAATGCACAAAAGGTCTGAATTAATTCAAAATATGGTATAAAACATTTATTCAAGTATCAGTGTCAAAACATCTGACATTTATCAATCTGGGCAACAGTTTTAACCTTGACCAATCCACCTTTAACACGCTGAGTAATTATGTGTGCCACCTGTATGGCCAGTCATCTGCCAAAAATGTAAATGATACCAGATACAAATACAAATACAGATACAGATACAAACCTTTTGCATTGCCTCGTCAGCTTCGCCAGAACTGTCCATTCCCCCAACAGGTCCCTGTATCAACACTGGTAAAATGTGTGCCCCTTCACACTTTCTTCACAGATCCTGCCTGATGTGCTGTTTATATTTTATTGCTTATATTACACAGTAGGTTGTGTCATTTTTATGTATGAAACATAAGCTTTTAGCTAAATTTACTGTATATATTTCATTGTGCTGGGTCTTAAGAGAATCAACTCAGTTTTGCTGGGTGTCAAAAAGTACAATATGAATTTATAGTAAAATTGATAACTGATGCAGCGATAGCAGGAGATGCTAAGTCTTTGACATGGAATAGAATATAGAATATTCCTTTATTGATCCCCCATGGGGGAAATTTTTTTGTCACAGCAGCATTCAAAAATGCAGTTATAAAATAAAGATCCTAATATTAAGAACTTAAATAAATGTAATAATTAAGAAAAATTTTAGAAAAAGGAAAAAGGGAGAAGAAAAATAAAACTATATACAACATACACAATTTAAATGCCAGAAAAAAGTGGTAGTGTAAGTCCAGTTATTATTACAGTTCGTATTGTTACAGTTAGACATGAACTTTGTATAATAATATCTGGCATAGGTGAATGTGTAGCTTTGAAAGGGATGTTTCACTGAGCCAGAATGGAGACATGTGACATGAGAGAAGTAGATACAGAGTTTAGTGAGGTGAGCTGCTGTAATAGGTGGCAGGGGAAGCAGGTTATCAGGTAAGACAGGGACAGAGAGCCGTTCACTGCAGTAACCCAGTTTATCTGCTCTCATTAACAGACTGCAGGCCATGCTGAGTGTCACCTGCTCCAACTACTGCTCCCTTGTCATTCTCTGACTCTACCCTCCTGGACTCTCTCTAACTCACCTCTTGCACTCTCATCCCTGCATGCTAAAGTGGTGTTGGTATGGAGGCAGCTTCATTAGCAGCAGGGGGGAGCTCTGCTGCTCTGTAGGCTATCAAAACTAGAGAGTAGCTAAGAAGCAGTGAGCAGTTTTTTAACTGGCTGTGCACAGTCTTCAGACTTGTCCATTATTCACGTCCTTCATTGAACTGAAGGTAAAGTACTTCTGGATCTGTGACTTAAGTCTGTTACACACCACAAAGCAGTATCCCTACAGATGAAAACCAGCTAAACTAATCTCTAGATAGTTCTCTAGATTATCTTTCTTGTACTGTGAGGTGTGGTATACGTTATTTTATTTCCCTGGAAATTAAAATAATAAAAATAATAAATTAAAATAAAATTAAAATAAATAATAGAAAATAAAATAAAAATAATTTCTCCTATTGAATTTCCCTTCGGGGATAAGTGAAGTTCTTCTTATTGGATCTGTTTTGGAAGCAATAAGGGCAGACCCAAAGTTAAATGCTTAATACTAAAGATTTGAAATCCTGCTGTGTTCGTTGAACTTTGATGACAGCTGAGCAGGTACTGTGTATATTGTCACCTGTTAAAAAATGATAGCCTATCAGGAAGCAATTTGACCGACAAAGAAAGCACTACAAACCATACCAGATTGTTAAACAGCTCGCAACATCTACCCTCTGTAGGCCAGTATGTTAGTTTACTCAGAAATCCTGTTAGACTGCAAGACATTTTATAAGATTTTCAGTTTTGAAACCAGAGTGCTAGTTCTCATTTTCAAAAGAGAGATTCTGGATGAGTTTCACGTCTGTCCTGGAAAAGTTTATTCCAGTGTGCAAGAAAAGCATCTCTATCCCACTGTTCAACCATAGAAACAACAGGAATAACTCTTAATTTAATCACGACATATAAACTCTAGAGTGCTCCAGGGTTTTTGTTGGGGTCAGGATATTTCACTTTTAACATATTCATACCAGCTATAACTTTATTTTTGAAGCTTAAAAAGATCTACGAAATTATTGATTAATTTATTTCTCTTTCTTGTGTTTTCTTTTTGAACTTTAAAAATGTGCTGACTCAAAATGTGCGGCTGTTATTAAGCATTCAGTTTAATGAGGATTGGCTAAAGTTGGCGAGCGTTGTTGGCTCACTTGGCTTTGCAGTACGCTTGTTAGCTGAGTCACTGAGCGCCAGTAAACACAGACCCTTTCCCCCCATGTCCCCCTCCAACTCATTTAATCTCCGTCCCCACAGCTCATTCAGCTCACAGCTTGTGTGTGAGACTGAAAATTGGCACGAGGTAAATGGGGGGAGCTCAGAATAGAGGTCAGTGGTGTTGGATGAACAGCTGAGGAGAAGACTCCCACAGCTTCTCTCTATTCTGCTAACAGCCGGACACCGATGCAAATATCTGCTTCTTGCGGGCTGCTTCAAATCCTCCTGCTGCACAGACACAGAGACAAATGAACTCTGGGCTTAAGATCCAAAAGATTCGGACAGAGAACAGAGGATGGACGTGGGTTTGGATCTGTGTGATGCTTAACTTCTTTTCAAAACCATTTTGAGCCCTCGCATTTGACCAAGGGAGCTGCAGAGGATTACCCAATCCAGATGTAGGAACGGTTTATGTTAGGTCAAGCATAAAATTAAGAACTGCCACAACTCAAAAGATGTAATTTTGTCCTCAATTACTCACAAAACCTGGAATCAAAAAGAGAATAATTCATGCACACTCTGGGGATTCTGTAAGAGCTTGAAGATTTCAAAAGCACCTGTGCTTGTTCTGAATGGGAGCACTTTACTTCTGCATAACAAATGAAAAAAAAAAAAAAAATCTGTATCGTGAGTGTAAATTCCTAACATTTGATCTAGATGATTTTAAGCTGGAGTTGTGCTTGTAAAAGTTTATTTCAATTTTATTTATTTATTTTTTTTGTTTCTTTGGTCATAAAGTGATTGTTGTAATTGCTGTTTTCTGTATGAAGGTATTTTGAGGTGAACCTGCTACTGCGCAAGAGCATCACCTAAAACTAGAGATGAATGAATGAAACCAAAGTAATTGTGACAGACTTAGAAAATGGTAAAATATCAACCTCTGTATACAGATATACATACAGTATATTATGTGTACATAATAGGCCTATGGACGTGAAGTCTTGGTGGTCACATCACTCTGTAAACAGTTGGGTAATTGGAGTAAGGATTATGTAAAGGTTTTAATTTCAGCTATTGTAACATTAACATTTTTTTAACAGCATGCTGATCAACTACTGTCATCTGACAAAAATACACACACAAATACACACATACTCGCATATGGAAATGTGAAAAGCCTCAGATGACCATGTAGTGAGCCCTCTGGTTAAGTCATTCTATTGATTGGTTAAGTCTATTGACACAGTCTATTGATGTGTCTGAGCTCCTGCAGTTCCACAATAGAAACAGCAGAAAAATAATCTTACAGACACACACAGCAAACTCACGAAGTGGATTACGAGTAAATGAACTTCTTTTGAAAGAACACTGAACAACACACATAAACATTTGAACCCCAACTCCAATGAAGTTGGGACATTAAATAAAACGTGAATAGGAACAGAATAAAATGGTTTTGTGATAAATTTTGGATTTATTTATTCAGAAAGTAAGAAAGTAGGAGAGGTCAAAAGGGAGGATCAAGAGCAATAATTTATAAAACTGGGGACAGAGAAAACATCTTTGTATCTATGTAAACCACACAACAACATACCAATTGCTCCAATGTTTGCTACCCTCTTCCTCCCCATGCCCTCCAGCTCCCATAAACCCCCTACACCCCAACATGATCGAACCAAGGCAGAGAACCATGGAAAAATATATAGGTGAATATACACCAAAAAAGTAATGATAATTGTAATAAAAAAATGAATTATAATTAATCCAGAAAAAAGGGGTAAAGGTAAAGATGCACAAACCACTCCCTACCCCCTCACCCTGCTATCCAGAAATACCATAACTCATATTCATCAAACAAACACACAAGAAAGAAGAAACTGAACAACTGCTGTCTCCTCCATCATAATGATATCCACAGAGACAGCACAAATGAGCGGTAAACATGGCCCTGTCACATCTTTTTAGGAGCATGTTGCAGTATCAAATTCAAAATGAGTAAATATCTGCTAAAAAAAATAAAGAAAACAAGTATATCAGTTTGAACACTAAATATCCTCTCTTTGTAGTGCATCTAGTTGAACAAAGGATTTGCAAATCATCAAATTCAGTTTTTAATCAGGCTTCGCACAACACCCCAACTTCATTGGAAATGGGGTCTGTACACAGACAAGCATGAAGAACTGAAGTGACCCTCTTCATCCTCCTGCTCCTCTTCTTTAAGACACCCTGGTATTTTGGGTCTCTGTCCTCATTAATCAGGCTTCTGCAGCTCAGTGTAAAACCGACACACAACAGGCCTGACAGCTCGAAAAACACAACTAATGATTGTAACACAGCAACAAACACAGGTCACTGCCAAATCCTCTCCAAGCCTCTGGGCCCTGTTCCATTGTGTCATTAAGCCAGCCATAAATCAATACTATTATCCTGCCTGTGTTTATTAGCTGATATAAATCCATTCTCATTTCTCTCTGCTGCCTGCGAGCAGCTCCATCATTATCCAGACAGAGACAGAGGACAGTGAGGCTGAGTTTGGACTGTAACTTCAATACCGTGTTAACGAGTTTAAGCAGCATCCAGATGAAATCTGAAACAAGCAGGGGAAGGAAGTTCAGCTTCTTCATTAATCCCTGTCCAAAGAAACATGTTAGTTTTTTCTAACAGAGTAGAAACAAGGCAAATTATGAAACTTTGAAATGAATGGATACTTTTTTGTTAAGATACTTATTGATAATATATCATATTGATGTTATGCACTAAAACAACAATGCTGATGTCCTCCTTTGCAAGCAAAGTGATAAAATTTGTAAATATGTAATCACAGGAAACCATTTAAAAGTATTTAATTCAAAGCAGTAAATTGAGGCTAACTGTGCAGACACGCTTTACGCCCAACATCACCACTGAGCTTAAGCTCAGCTAGCCTAGACAGAAAAGAGAAAGTTAGCAACAACGACCTGTTTGCTGAGATATTAAAAGTTGCCGACACTTTGAAAGAAATGCACCAGACACTTCATTAATCAAATTCAAATCTGCTGAGCTTTAGAAAACTGAGTGCTTTACAAACTCAGTTGGACAAGGTGGAAGACCGAATTGCTAAAGTTGAGGACGACACAGCTAGCATGGCTAATGTAAACAAAAACCTGGAGAAGTGAGTGAAACAATTTTGGGGTGCGATTTAGGATCTAGAGAACTTAAGCAGATGCAACGACATATGGTTAATCAGGTTACAAGAAGGTGAAGAGGCAGGGAGTGAAATTAATGGTTATGTCACGAAGATACTGTCTGTAGGCTTATGGCTCGTGGGAGAAGAGTTTGAAATTAAAGGAGCCACCAAAGTCTTCTTGACCAAGGAGTGCTATGATAAGATGATATGATCTGCAACAGTGATTAAAGCTCTGTGGCAGCATAAGATCAAACACATACTTGAACTCCCTTCTACTTACTGTTTAGGCTTATGGTGACAGGAACATGAAAAAGACACATTATAGTAAGATAAATGATGGTACAATGTTGTGTGGGTACATATATGACCCAAATGGGTATATATATACAGTGGATATAAAAAGTCTACACACCCCTGTGTTTTAGTGATGGAAGAAAATGACAGCAAGATAAATATTTTGACAACTTTTTCCACCTTTAATGTGACCTATAACCTGTACAATGCAATTGTAAAACAAACTAAAAACCTTTAAGGGGAAAAGTACAACCCTCTTCAGAACCCCACAAATGTTCGATGGGATTCAGGTCTAGGCTCTGGCTGGGCCATTCCAAAGTCTCAATCTTATTCTGGTGAAGCCATTCTTTTTTTGATTTAGATGTGTGCTTTGGGTCATTGTCAGGCTGAAAGATGACGTTCCCCTTCATCTTCAGCTTTCTAGCAGAAGGCCGCAGGTTGCGTGCCAACACTGACTGATATTTGGAACTGTTCATAATTCCCTCCACCCTGACTAAGGCACCAGTTCCAGCTGAAGAAAAACAACTGCAAAGCATGATGCTGCCACCACCATGCTTCACTGTAGGTATGGTGTTTTTTTGATGATGATCAGTGTTGATTTTGCGCCAAATATACCTTTTGCAATGATGCCCAAAGAGTTAGACTTTGGTTTTATTAGACCATAGCACATTTTCCCACATGCGTTTGGGAGATTTCAGATGTCTTTTTGCAAAATTAAGCCAGGCTTTGATCTTTTTCTTTGTAAGATTAGGCTTCTGTCTTGCCACCCTACCCCATAGCCCAGACATATGAAGAAGACGGGAGATTGTTGTCACATGTACTACACAGCCAGTACTTGCCAGAGATTCCTGCAGCTCCTTTAGTGTTGCTGTCAGATCCTGGCAGCCTCCCTGACCAGTTTTCTTCTTGTCTTATCATCAATTTTGGACGGATGTCCTTGGTAATGTCACCATTGTGCCATATTTTCTCCACTTGATGATGACGGTCTTTACTGTGTTCCATGGTATATTTAATTGCTTGGAAATTCTTTTGTAGCCTTCACCTGACTGATATCTTTGAATAATGAGATCCCTCTGATGCTTTGGAGGACCACGGCTTGTGCTGGAAGATTTGGCTACAAAAATGTCAGGAAAAGCCTACTAGAACAGCTGAACTTTATTTGGAGTTGATCAGAGGCACCTTAATTGGTGACAGGTGTGTGCTGACTCCAATTTAAACTGAATTTGAATGTTATTGGTTAAATCTGAACACAGCCACATCCACAGTTATTAAAGGGTGTGCACACTTATGCAACCACATGATCTCAGTTCTTTATTTTTACTTCACCTCCCTACAGGTTATAGGTCACATTAAAGGTGAAAGAAGTTATGAAATTATTTATCTTGATTTAATTTTTTTAATGATGAAAACCTGGCAGCTGAACAGGGGTGTGAAGAGTTTTTATATCCACTATGTGTGTGTATATATATATATATATATATATATATATATATATATATATTGTAGCATCACAAGGGTGCATGTTGTCGAAGGATGCTACATACCCTGAGGTAACCAGCAGCATCCAAGATGGCCACAACTGGACACCCAAAATGGCCGCCACTGGAGTTCTTAAATGGCCGCCAGGTCAAAAAACTACAAATCCCAACCTGCAACCCAACTTGGACAGCTGCAGGTATTAAATGCAGCTGATTGCCAGCAGAGGAGGAGAGGCTGGTTTGGGAGCAAAGAAAGGAAGGCTGAACACCCGCTGGAAGAGGAAAAAAGAAGCAGAGAATCATTAAGAGGGACAGACCGGAAGAGAGAAACCCTGAAGTTTAGTTGTTTATTTTTGAGAAAATTGTGGTTGAAATAAAAACCTCCTTTTTGTTTGCATTCACCGCTGGATCTGGGAGTCATTTCACACTGGCCCACACCTCGCCTGCTCTTTAAAGCTCTCATGATGCTACAGATGGTGGAGAATGCAGGCAGTGGGACCTAAGTGTGGATGAGTGGGAGAGAAGAAATTGACCAGTTGACACAGCAGTTTTCAAAACTCCTAACGACCGACCCCATGGGGCAATTTCTGCAGGTGCTGCTCGAGACCCAGCGGGCCCAGCAGGAAACAAATGCAGCACTGTTGCAGCAATAGATCAGAGCCAATGACCTCAAAGAACAGGAACTGTTGCAGTTGAGGAGGGAAAAGCCAAAAGCCGGGGAGGTTCTTGCTAAACTCCAAGTTTCCGATGACGTGGCCTATCTTCTTGCTTTTGAAAGTACAGCAGCTCGAGAAGGCTGGCCAAAAGCACAATGGGTGGGGATCTTAGCTCCCTTCCTAGCTGGTGAGTCCCTTAAAGCTTTTCAAGATGTAGAGGCCAGTGTGGCACAGGACTGTGATCTGCTAAAGGGAGAGATCCTTAGCCGGAGCGAGCTAACCAAGTTTGGCCTGGCCCAAAGATTCCATAACTGGACATTCCAAAGCGGAATCACCCCCTGTTCCCAGATGCATGAACTGATTAGTGACCAAAAAGTGGTTAGAACCGGACAAGAATAGTGCCGCTGCCATCATAGAGACTATTGTAATGGATAGATATCTAAGAGCATTACTGTAAGAGGCCAAGAAAATAATTAGCAATCAGAAGTTAACAACAGCAAACGAGTTAGTTGAAGCTGTAGAAAGGTATCAGGCTGCCTCAGACATGCTACGTCCCAGCCGTAAGGAGACAGTGATGCTAGGGCTCCCTCGTTCAACAGGACCTCGCCAGAGGGGACAAAGACTGATTAATTCTCCCTCTAGTCCTGCCCCCCCCAAAAAAAAAAAAAAAATTTTGTCCACCTGCTCAGGTGCGAGGTAACCCAAACCTCGGAACCCGCCAGTGCTATTGTTGTGGAGAGTTGGGCCATATCTCGTGGCAGTGTGAAAAACCAGATGAGCCCATGCCCACTGAGGAATCAGTAAGTGTTCTCCTGGTACATTTTGCAGCTCTGATGGGGGAAACTGGCAGTCGTCGCCTAACCTGCCCAGTAAAAGTAAACCAGTGTGATGTTGAAGCCTTGCTGGACTCAGGGAGTGCTCGTACTTTGTTAAATGAATCTGTATTGGAACCATCCCTGCAACCACAGGGTTCATCAGTCCCAGTGGTATGTGTGCATGGGGACACCCATGAGTATCCCACCACCACAGTGAAGTTAAAGACAACAAAAGGTTCTTTTGACGTTGAAGTGGGAGTAATCAGAACCCTTCCTGTTCCGGTTTTGATTGGCCTGGACTGCCCTGCCTTCACACTTCTATGGACTGATGCCCAAAAGAAGCGGACACGGAATCCCAGGAAACGTAAGGGGCTAAAGACTGACATAAGTACCTCATGGGTCAATCATGCCAAAGCAAAACCCTTTTCACCAGATCCCGCCCAAGCATTCATGGCAGACTCCAGTGGCACAGAAACCGCCCCAGAGGGATCTCCAGAAGCAGAGCTTCCTTCCTGGCCCAGTGAGGAGGAAGCCGCTATGCCAAAAGAAACGGCCCCTTTGTAAGGTCAGTACAGAACGGCACAATTACAGGACCCAACCTTGGCAAATGCTTTGAAAAATGTCCAGGTTCTGGAGGGGACCTTGGTTGGGCCAAGATTAGCTCCAACATTCCCTCATGTCGCAGTTAAGAATGGATGGCCATTGTGAAAGAGCACATGGAAAAAGCACAGCAAGACCAGAGTAAGGTATATAACAGAGCTAGTCAACCCCGAGAATTCAAGGTGGGAGACAGAGTCCTAGTGCTAGTACCCACAGTAGAATGGGGTAGTAGAAAATAGACGGTAGAAAGTTCCTGGCAACATGTCAAGGACCCTTTGAAATCATTGAAAAAGTGGGAGAGGTCAACTATAAAGTCCGCCAACTGGGAAGGAGGAGAGGTGAGCTAATAATAATAATAATATATTTTATTTGAAGCGCCTTTCACTTCTCTCAAGGACACTTTACAGAACATATAAAACAATGATAAAACACTATTAACAATTAAAATCATTAATCATCAAAACAGTTAAAATCAACAAAGCAACATTAAAACATGAACAACAGCAAAGGAATAAATAAAGAAATGAATAATACCAATTAAAATTTAATTAAGAAAAAGTGAGTTAGGGGTGGTGGGATGGATAGGCCAGTTTAAACAGGTGTGTCTTGAGTTTGGACTTGAAGAGGGGGAGGGAGTGTATGTTGCGGATGTGTGATGGTAAAGAGTTCCAGAGTCGGGGGGCAGAGCAACTGAAAGCTCTGCCCCCCATGGTGCTGAGGTGAACAGGGGGCACAGTGAGGTGGAGAGAGGAAGAGGACCGGAGGCGGCGGGATGGAGTGGCGATGTGGAGGAGGTCAGACAGGTAAGGAGGGGCGAGGTTGTGGATGGCTTTAAAGGTATACAGGAGGATTTTGTACTGGATTCGTAGTGGGACTGGAAGCCAGTGGAGCTGCTGTAGGATGGGGGTGATGTGGTGGGACGAAGGAGTTTTGGTGATGATCCGGGCAGTGGAGTTGTGGACCAGTTGAAGTTTATGGAGAGACTTGTGAGGGAGACCGAAGAGGAGGGAGTTGCAGTAGTCCAGACGGGAGGTGACAAGACTGTGGACGAGGATGGAGGTGGTGTTGGGGGAGAGGGAGGGATGGAGACGATTGATGTGGCAGAGATGGAAGTAAGCAGTCTGAGTGGTAAGGCTGAGGTGGGATTTGAAAGAAAGAGTACTGTCAAGGACGACACCCAGACTCTTGACCTGAGGTGAGGGGGAAACTGAGGAATATACCATGTTGACCTCTTGAAAAAGTGGCATGCCAGGGAGTTTTGTTTAGTTGTCTCCCAAACAGAGAGGTGAAAGAACCAGCGTGAGAGGAAGTGCAGATGGGTCCTGATCTCTCCCCTCATCAACTCCAGCAAGCGAGGGAGCTGGTGGAGGGCAATCAAGATGTCTTCTCATCCCTACCTGGTTGTACTCACCTGATCGAACATGAAATTCACACTCAGCCAGGAAAAACAGTACACCAAAAGCTCTACAGAGTGCCTGAGGCCCGTATGAAACTGATCGAGGATGAGGTAAGGAAGATGCTCAAGTTAAATACCATTGAACCGTCCAAGAGTGCCTGGGCCAGCCCCATTGTTCTGACGGACAAGCCAGACAACACAG
The DNA here is from genome assembly GCA_962446985.1 of Xyrichtys novacula. Classification (NCBI taxonomy): domain Eukaryota; kingdom Metazoa; phylum Chordata; class Actinopteri; order Labriformes; family Labridae; genus Xyrichtys; species Xyrichtys novacula. The sequence continues at coordinate 13,785,499 of OY660887.1, read as the reverse complement.
TGCAGTTCTGCAATGATTTCAGGAAGGTGTCTGAGTTTGATTCATATCCTATGCCGCGGGTGGATGAACTGATTGAGAGCTTGGGAAATGCCCAGTTCATTACCACCCTAGATCTCACAAAAGGGTATTGGCAAGTCCCTTTGTCCGCAGAGTCGAAAGAAATAGGCCTCTGGCAGTACCAGATGATGCCCTTTGGACTGTTTGGAGCTCCTGCCACCTTCCAACGACTAATGGATCAGGTACTAAGACCACATCAATCTTATGCTGCTGCCTATCTAGATGATGTTGTCATCCACAGCACAGACTGGGAAAGTCACTTGCCATGATTGCAGAGAGTCCTCGAGTCCCTTCGACAGGCTGGTTTGACGGCAAATCCAAAGAAGTGTAAGTTGGCCTTCAGCGAGACCAATTAACTGGGATATACCATTGGCCGGGGTCTCGTCAAACCCCAAGAGGCAAAACTAGAGGCCATCCAGAGTTGGTTAAAACCGCTGACCAAGAAGCAGGTGAGGTCATTTTTGGGACTGGCTAATTATTATCGACGTTTCATCCCTGACTTTTCAATGGTAGCGGCCCAGCTTACAGAGTTGACGACAAAGAAACACTCCAGAATGGTGAAATGGAACTCAGCAGCAGAAGAGGCATTCAATAACCTGAAAGCTGCATTATGCTCCAAACCTGTCCTAACAGCACCGGACTTCAGCAAAGAGTTTGTGGTCCAGGTGGATGCTTCGGAGGTGGGTCTGGGGGCAGTGCTTGTCCAGGTCAATGAAGGTAAGGAACACCCAATCCTTTTTTTGAGTCGCAAATTGCTGCCAAGATAGAGGAATTATGCCACAGTAGAGAAAGAATGCCTAGCCATAAAGTGGGCTCTGGAAACACTTAAGTATTACGTGTTAGGGAGAAGGTTTAACCTGGTGACCGACCACTCCCCCTTACAATGGATGGCAAAGAATAAAGACACAAACAGCAGGGTTACCAGATGGTTTTTGAGTCTGCAGCCTTTTAATTTCTCTGTGGTCCACAGGCCAGGACGCCATGGAAACAAGGGGGCGTGTTGTCGAAGGATGCTACATACCCTGGGGTAACCAGCAGCATCCAAGATGGCCGCTGCTGGACACCCAAAATGGCCGCCGCTGGAGTTCCAAAATGGCTGCCAGGTCAAAAAACTACAAATCCCAACCTGCAACCCAACCTGGACAGCTGCAGGTATTAAAGGCAGCTGATTGCCAGCAGAAAGGAAGGCTGAACACCCGCTGGAAGAGGAAAAAAGAAGCGGAGAATTATTAAGAGGGACAGACCAGAAGAGAGAAACCCTGAAGTTTAGTTGCTTATTTTTGAGAAAATTGTGGTTGAATTAAAAACCTCCTTTTTGTTTGCATTCACCGCTGGATCTGGGAGTCATTTCACACTGGCCCACACCTCGCCTGCTCTTTAAAGCTCTCATGATGCTACAGAATATATATATATATATATCTCAAGTCACATTAATGGAACAGAGATTGTTCTATGTAACATATGGGATGAAACAACCTTTTTTTGTATGGTTAGCAAGCTACTGAGAATGGATGGAAAAATAACCCTGAAAAGAGATTTTAATAAGGCAACAGATGATCATTTAGACAGAAGCAAAATTAACATACATCTCAACTCCAGAAATAAAAAGGAAATTGGTTCTCTCAGAGAGAGGAAATGGATTTAATAACCCCAAAAGAGAGGGAATACACTTTTTATTCCCACTCTTATAGTTATAGATGGGGTGTTCATGATCACATGGTAATCATTTCCAATTATATAAAACATACTTGTTAATATAAAACAGGGTATTGGAAGTTAAATACAAGTATTGGACAAGAAAAATAATTTGCAACAAAACTAAAAAAAGACATCAAATCATTTCTAGGTCTGAATATTGGGTCTGCAGAAAAGCTGGGGTTTTTTTTCAATGCAGAAAAATTCATATGTATTAGTGAAAAATTAAAGCACACTGATTCCAATCAAAGTGCACATTTTGATATTTAATTTGTCCTACAACTTTTTAAGCTGTGGGACTGGTAGCGAATCCAAATTACGGGGCAGAGTATAGAAAATATTTGCTTGCCACATAAAACTTGAGTACCAATAATTTAATGCTTGCTGTAACAGCCCTTTACTCTTTTTGCTTTTGTTGAGTCGCTGTTGTCAAGATGTGTGTCCCTCATATGTTTCAGTATGTGTCCTGTTTTGTGTTATACCGTGGTGGACTTTGTGAAGCAGAGATGATGTTGTAGAAAGAATTTCTCCAAGAGAACAATAAAGTCAACGTCTGGTAGTTGATTTTATGTCTTTGTAAAGACATCCAGTAATGGGCCACAGGTTGGAATAGAGCCCTGTGCTACCCCCAAAAGGGCTAAAGCCAAACCAGCGCTCTATGGCTGGCTCAATTTGTGTTCTTTGAAAACCACAGAGTATCAAATTTGATATAAATTTCTTTTATTACTAGATTTAATATTGATGCAGAGAAGAACTACAAGAACACATTCCTCAAATTGGCTTTTTCTTTCCCAAGAACACAAAAAGTGACCTTCTCAAGGTTGCTTTTCTTTGTGTTGGGGAAAAACCTGCCCTCAGTTTGAGCCAAACATTCTTTTTTTTTCATTAGTTGGAGTTTTAATAGAAGCATGCTGGAATGAAAAGTAAGTACAAATGTTATGAATAGCCCTGACGAACTCTCCAGTTATTGAAATGTGAAGCAGTCCACCCACTCACAGAGGGATTGGTAAACAACACTCACCTCAAATCTCTGAATGGACTTCTAACTCATCGCCTCAAGGACTCAATTATGTTTTCAAGGTTGATGGAAAAATAGAGCATAAAAAAAAAATAAAAAATAAAAAAGCAATCCATTATCTTGAATGTAATTGGCTCATATGATGGAAACCCTACTTTATAACAGACTTTGTCAGATTTTAGATTGTATGCATCTTCTCTCAGTGCTCTGATTGCTGCTCTGCATTCTGTATCCCGTTTAATGACTAATGAAATGTGTTTCATTTTAACGTATTAATTCAATCATCCATCCATTTTCAATGCGCATTATCCTGTTCAAGGTCCAAGGGGTCCAGAGTGTATCCCAGCATGCATCAGGCAACAGGCAATTCTCTTAATCAGTGATATTTAATTATTTCGTATGCCTGATGATGCTAAGTGTTTCTCCCTGGACTCTGGCTACCTTCAGCTTAACGCTTATTTGCTGTTTTATCCAGCTGATGGGATTTATATTTCATATGAAAAAGCCACAAAACATGCAGAGTATACAGCACTGCAGCGTTTTTGAGGGGCATATCGGTTGATGTGGAAATAATTTACAAATGAATGACTGTCTTGTGTACTACGACTCTTTTCCAAACCAGAGTGTAGCTTCAACATTACCGTTTACAAACTGCTAATGAATTGACAAGTATTATAAAATCAAGGAAAGTGTTAAATTTGACATGTTCCCTTACATTCCTATGGTTTATTTTTTATTTATATCAATATTGTTTGAAAGGCAAAAAACTCCAAAATGATGGTGTCACAAGTTTACAAACTTATCGTGTTCAGGGAATTTAATTGGACAGCTGGCGACTCCTCCTTTCAGCTGGTTACTATTACCCCAGTATCGATCAAAGCATGGTGTGAGAACTGTGGACCGAACACTTAGGCTGGTTTTAGGATGACTAAGGTGTGAACATGCAAGCAAATATTTGATCCCCAACCATACTATCCAAGTTTATGTGGTTGGGTTAGTCCAGCTATTAAGAACTTCTCTTGCCATTTCAGTCAGACACGGATATTGAAATAGATTTTAAAAGTTTGTTCAGCCAAAATTCATTTTTAAACACTGAATATATCTTTGAAAAGGCAGAAATTGAACCATTCTGGTAAAGTTCAACGAATAATCCAACCCTCTGACTGATTATACTGTAGTTACTTGAGCTAATGCAGGGACTTTGTGGTTTTGATTTATCTTTAATTGTAAAGTCTGTACATCTGCAGATAAAAGAGATACAAGTCAATAAACCATCATTATACATAAAACATTCAAATGCCCAATAACTAAAAAAAGAAATGTGTAGAGTAAGTCTTCATTTTGGAGTCGTTGGAAGGTGGCAGGAGCTAAATCATCATTTTCTTGTTGTCTATATGTTCATATGGCATTTTTCTGATGCTTCAGGACATATCATGAGAAAAATAAGAGCAAATTTGCATGTTTAAGTATTTCTGCATTCAAATTGCTATGAATCTCTGGCAGACCAAAAGGGCAGGTTCAGATACAATGGGATTTTCTACGTCACAACTGCAAGCTCCACCCCCTGTGCCCTTCTCTGCAAGCCAGACCCGATGAAAAACTGCATTTCTGTGTATCTTTGCATTCAAATCACTATGACTGGCAGACCCAAATGGCAAGTTTTGGATACAGTGAGATTTCCAACGTCAAAAATCGAAGCTCCACTCCTCAATGCAGGTCACACTCAGAGAAATAGAGAGGATGATCCCAGAACAAGCGTATGATTGCAATGCTCGTAAGAAAGCTCATTATGATATTAACTTTCATCATGTCCCTACAGACATTCGTGTCCAAGAGCTGAACATCTCCTATGTTACCTGCCACTTCTTCTACACCGCTGGCAATGTTAGGCTACAAGATAACGTGCAGAGGAGTGTGCAGTGAGCAGCGCTGTCTCCGCCCACGACTCAGAGGTGAATTGCTAATGAGCTACAGGCCATGTCTCTTTAACTTATATCATAAAATCTCACACTGTGTGCGGTTGTGTATGTGTATGTGTGGATGAGTGAGGGTGGGTCCATGGGTGTGTGTGTGGGTGAAAGGGTTGGGTTTTTGTCTTTATTGTTGTTTTTAGCCTCTGTGAGGCACTTTGAATTGCATTTCCTCATGTATGAAAAGTGCCATATAAATAAAGCTGAAATGAATAGAAAAAAAGTGGCGGCTGGTGAGAAAAATAAAAGGTGGGGCTGAAGTTTTGGAAACCAGAGCCCTGTAGGGGGTCCAGGTGGTATCCACCTCTGGGAGATTTTTTTGTTTGTTTTCAAAAGGTAAATGAAGCATTCTGGTGCTTTCTAAGAAAATAATTAAGGAAACATACAATGTTGACCTACAAAGATAAATGGGGTGGGGATACTGTATTTCAACTTATTAACAGGGATTATAGCCGACACACAGCCTACCTACATTCAATGTAATCCTATGATATAGAAACTGACAGTAGCATACTCGTACTCGTGTACATCCACTGATCCACCATCCACATCCGAGCCAAAATTTCGGACTTCCAGTTAGCCATGCCTTGCGCCTATACCATGCTCTTGGAAATGTCCGCGTATATAGTCTGCTCTTCTCGTGGTCACTCGCTGAGCGGCAACGTCTGGTCGATCTGGACCAAACTCTTTCAGCTTTAGTTAGTCCTGCAGAGTTCTCCTCTCAAACGGGATCTACTTGATGGACAGCGCAGCGTTCTCTGGTAAATCACAATTAGATCTTTATGTCCCATATAAGTCACTAACCAGTTTTCTGTCTCTCTGAGTGTCTCTGAGTCTCTTAGCTGACACTGGACTAATGCTGCAGACGGTCTGCTGCAGACCTGCCTGACTCTAGTTGCATCGTCTACGATTGTCCGCCTCAGGCCCTGAGCTCCTTCTTCTCTTGGATTCCTCTGGACTGTTACTGCAGACATGAACATCAGCCTCACTGACATTACTGACGTTAATAACATAAACTAGAACTGACCACGATTAGGCCTGCTAACTGCTAACTGTAATCACACTCAATTAATTTAACACTGTCCATAATCACTCATATCCTAACCCTGTAAACTGAACTCTTTTTTCTTCACCATTACATGAGCTGTTGTTGTTGTTGCTGTTGTTTCTGCTGCCCCCTGTCTCTCTCTCGCCCTCGTTCTCTACTCTCTCTCCCTCCCCCTCCCTCTCCTTACTCATTCTCTCTCGCCTTCCCTTATCTTGTTCTCTCTCTCTCTCCCCCTGTCCTCTCCCCTCTCCCCTCTTCACTCTACATTCCTCCCCAACCCAGCAGCGGCATGGTGGCTGTCTAACATGAGGCTGGTCCTGCCCAAGGTTTCTGCCTGTTAAAAGGAAGTTTTTCCTTGCCACTGCTACTCATGTTAGTTGAGATGGGCCAAAACCCATCTTAGGTTGGTTCTTGATCATCAAACAATGAGCGTGGTCTAGACCTGCTCTTGTTCCTTGAAAAGCGTCTTGAGATGACGACTGTTGTGAATTGGCGCTATATAAATATAATTTGATTGATTGATTGATTGATTGATCAAGCCTGGAGATGGATTGTTTTCAGTTGACTGTGGGGAATTAGCAGACCTCTGAACGAGCCCTTTGATTAATCTCAACACTCAGAGCAGAGACAATAAAGGAACCACAAATTGACCTTCTCTGACTTCAGATTCTGGTCCATAGCACTGTCTTTCTCTGCCAGACTGTGAAGGGCCCTCTCATATCCGATAACAGATAAACCCTCCCACCTACAAATTACAGTTATGTTCAAAAGTATGACCAAACAATGGCCATTTACATTTTTTAAATCTTTGTTTATGGGCTTTTTTGTCTTTAGTGAATAGCACAGCTAAAGAGAGACAAGCAGTGGTGGGAGGAGATGAGCTGAGATAAGGACCACAGCCTCCGAATGTGAGTTGCTTAAACCACTGGGCCATCAGTGCTGCTTCTACCACATTAGCCACTCAGGGTGAGTCAGGTATGACTCAGGTTTGGATGTCTGGTTAGAATCAGGGATTTTTCTGGTTCAGCTTCACAAAATCATAGAATGAAGTGCATAGTGTTAGTTCAGGCGGGATATAAAGGTCAAGCTCAGCCAACATCAGCTGAATGTCACATTACATAACATCAGCTGATGGCTCAACTGTTAACCTTCCTGACCTCCAATTAAAACAAAACATGAAAATGGTCATTTTATGTAAACTGCTTCAGCCCACTGCTATGATGTTGTGTTATCTGTTAAAACATTCTGTGGTCAGCACAACTGACTTCACTGCTCTACATTCGGTCTATATCTGCAAGATTGCTGAAAACATGCAGAAATATTGATAAAATGTATGCGGAATACTGACATATATATGTGTATTTAATGTTAACAATAAATGAGCCTCAAATATGACACCTCATTGATTTTACAACTGGGCTCACTGTCCTGATCAACCACTGCTCAAGCACTGTGCTATGTTGACATAGGCTGCGTTTACATGCAACATTTTCCTAAATACGAATGAGAATGTTGAGTGAATCAGATGCGACCTGTATATATGAACTTAAAATTAAGCAATCTATGTTTAGTCTGTGTTTACATACGCCCAGCTGAATCTGATTGATTAGCTCCTACGACATGCTCAAATAGCCTCTCTACCCTCAAAGGTGTGAGTGAGGAAGAGATGCACTTCCGTTTCCGGCTACTCGTTTACATCTGGAAAATAGATCAACGTCGTGTTGTATCTTTAATTTATTCATTTTAACATTTTGTTGTGTATTGGTCATAACTTCCAGGTTTCCTATTTCCTGTGAGCGTCGTTATGTGATCGTCGTTACGTGATCGTCGTTACGTGAGCGTCATTACACGACTATACTTGGGTGCTTGCGCAGAATGAATAATCCAGTCTATCAACCGAAAGCAATCCAGTCAGCTCTTTAAATGTTGCGTCAATTAGTGTTGTGCCGTCCATGAACGCTTTGTTCAAAAGAATGGAACTGCTAAGTAAACGACGTGAACTGAATCACTCCGAGACCTGATTCGTTCTTTTCTCCGTTCAGTTGAGCTCAGCCGCGAGCCTGGCATGCCGGTCGGGACTGGAACTGCCGCCTTCGACTCTTTGGCGAACGACACACAGCCAGCCAGTGAGCGAGCGGGTGAGTGGGCGGAGTCTCATGATTCACTCACAGCGAATAAACGATGTGTATCAGACAGTGAACGAAATGTCTGTGAATGACATGTATCAGTATGTGAGCGGAATGATTCAGTCAGTCAGTGAATGACATGGTGAATGAAACAAATGACTTCCGAATGACTTGATGCAGGCAGAGGAAGGGGGTGTAGCTATGCTGAACACCGGTTTTATTCACTGAGGTTAAGATAAAACAGTGGATTATAGTGCTTTTACATTAATACATGTGTATAAACTTTCCTGCAAGAAGGATTTAATTTCAGCCAATTTATAGCAATGCGCTATTTGATATCTTTAAAAGTAGCAGAATCCCCGCTACAGCTGCGATTTATATTTATTTCTAATCTCTCAACTTTTCCGTGATAAAAAAGAATGACGACTCATGCTTGTTTAGCGGGCGTGCTGCTGTGTTGTTTTCGCCGACAGCAATACACAGAGAAGTGAGTTTTTCAGGGCAGGGGAGTGATTCTTCCTTCAGGACTTGGTGAATGAATGATGTGTCACCCAGGGAACAACGCAGCGACTTCAGCAGCAGGGGAGGGGAGGGGCTCATTCAATGAACAAACTCGTGGCTGTGTCACTCACTGGTGTACTGCACCGGCAGGACGGGGCTCCAAAGCACTGACTGATTCAGTGAATGAATCTTTTGAACGAATCCTTTTAATGAACGGATTCTAAAGATTTAGTACAGTCAAAAGAACTGTTCTTCCCATCACTAGCGTCAATCAGTGTAAATGACCTCCTACAATCGGACCTCGAATTTAATACGATCCAAGTGAATCAGATCCTTAAGGTGTTTACATGATACATCTTTAATCTGACTGAGTGTTTAATACGATTGTAAGTAGGATTTTATGACCCATGTCAGTGCAGCTACTGTTTGGGAAGGCACTGACTCCAGCAACTTATGTGAGTAAACCAGCAACAAACTTTCTCTATTTCTCATTTCACAGTATTAATTTTTTATGAGTTAATGCTGGAACTGGAATGCATTGATATTGGTATTATTCAGACTACATCCCACTTGACACTCAGCTCAACACACTAACACCACTGCAGCTTCAACCACGCACTGAGCAGCTCCAACTGAGAAGCAGATGGGGGGCACTGTGCCTTGCTTAAGGGCACTCTGACAGAAGTTGATTAGCTAAGAGTTATTTACTGTCTCCACCACAGAAGCATAAGCTGAATTCAGAATGAAAGAACATATGTAAAAATCACATTTGTTGCTATGGGAGCTGTCTGGATGTTCTGTGGAATTTGTTCTTCCCCAGCAGCACAAGAGGTCATGCTGAGATTACAGACTGAAATAAACCAAGCAAACAAGAAATCACTCATTTGTTATGCATCAGAACAGGTGAACTAACCCCTCTGTCTGTTCAGGACAAGAGCCGACTGACAAAAACATGATGAACCGTCTTAACACTGAAACAGTGGCAGTGTGAGTCCTTGTGAAAATCCACTAATGATTTGACTATGTCGTTTCCAGCATAACATACCTATAACATCATTCACTTCTTTTGTATCACCTATGGTTGGTCTTTAAAGACCCACTCCAATAAAAATCATGCTTTTCTTGTTGTCTTCATGTTCATATGGCGTTTTTCTGATGCTTCAGGACATATCATGAGAAAAATAAGAGCAAATTTGCATGTTTAAGTATTTCTGCATTCAAATTGCTATGAATCTCTGGCAGACCAAAAGGGCAGGTTCAGATACAATGGGATTTTCTAAGTCACAACTGCAAGCTCCACCCCCTGTGCCCTTCTCTGCAAGCCAGACCCGATGAGTAGAGAGAATGATCGCTGAAGAAGCGTGTGCGTTAGCAGATTGCAGTGCTCATAAGAAAGCTCATTATGATATTAACTTTCATCATGTACCTAAAGACATTAGTGCCTGAGAGCTGAATAGTTCCTGTGTTACCTGTCACCTCTACTACACCAGCAGTGTTAGGCTGCAAGCTAAAGTGAAGAGGAGTGTTCAGAGCAGCGCTGTCTCCACCCACGACTCAGAGGTGAATTGCTAATGAGCCACTGGAGCTCTGCAGACAAAAAGCCCTTAAAAATGACACAGGTAATGTGATTTCATGATTACAATTTAAAGCGAACAATTTAAGTAGCTAAAAAAATGAAAACAAACAATTAAAGTGGGACTTTTGTCAAATATCCAGAGTATAATGCCTCATTTCCATTTACACAGAGGACCATTCATTCCTGTGTGAATCTCTGTGATATCCAATGTGCCTGTGAAAGTCCTCCCTTCTGTAACATTTCAGTCCAGAACCACCTTCAAGTTTGTCCAAAAAATACACTTATGCTGCAGTTCAGTTGCACAAATAGTTGGATGGTGCTGTTACCTTCAGACAAAGTTAGCAGTTAAAAGTTTTGTTAGGGTCCACATGGATCTGGGATTGGCTATTGGATTGTGTTAATGATAAATCCATGACTAGGAAGTATTTCTCATCTACACAAACAAATACACAGTTGCCAGTAGGGTTGCCACCTCCCTGAAAAATAAATGAGGTTCACCTCGTTGGCAGAGTTACCCAACCTGATTGCCTTCACCTTTCCCTGCATGGTGAATTTTTTTTTGAATGTGTGAATCGATTTCAGTAGAAGCGACCCTTTTCAGCTCAATACAGGGTGTGTACTGTGGTATCTGGAGTACTACATCAATATGCTTTGCCTTGAGGTATTTCTCAGGAACAGCCTGAGGCGACCAATTGTGGAATGTGGGCTTGTGTTTTTTGGGGGTTTTTTTTGTGTGTCTCTTTAATGGTACCTGGGTCAGGATATCCTGGAAGTTGCACGTTTGCAGGTCACAGGTCACAGGACACAGGTCACAATTCTAGGTTAAATAAAAACTAGATGGTAATGAAAGATAGCTTGGGGACAAAGAGAATGTAGAAGGACCTACATCCCTGACCCTATATAATAGGGTCACAAACTTTGGTTTGGGAGAGCTGGACACCATTGGCAGTTGTCTTCCATCAACTGCAGTGCTGTGTTGATACTGGTGTTGTCTTTATAATAAACTCCTATTATACAAGCAAGCCAGTGTCACGAAGCCTCCTTCTGCAGCTACACATTGCGGACAGACCAGATACAACAGTACTTTTATTTCTAAATACAGGACAATTCCGTTTTATTGCGTTTTTCAAGGGATGGTTGGCAACCCTAGTCAGGAGTCAGGAGTCATAACATGACATGCAAGTTTTCAATGTTTGACATCCTGTTTAGGATGAACTTCTCTGTGTTGATTGATGCGCGTTAAAAGAGTAAGGCAGCAAAAATAGATTTGGCGCATATCTGTAGCAGAGTAGGGCATAGACATGCTTCTGAGACAGTGCAGAGACGCTTCCTGTGGAATGTGTACCATTGATTACAGTGGGAATCTATTTGCTGTGTGACACAGCACTGACAGAACACACCTAACATGGACCCTGTGAATTTTGAGCTTTAACCTACATGTTGCAACCAGTGAGTTCTGGTTAACCCTCCAAAACAGCATGTTTTAAGGGCATGATTGATGATCTGAGGAGCATTTGAAAAAAAACTGAGCCGTTGAGGCAGATCTAAAAAAAGGGTCCCACCCCCAAACACAAACCTCACCCCTCTCTGCTCCGCAATAACTCCCCCTGAACCTGTATTGCCCTCCCCTCGATACACCCCCTCTGGCAGAGCAAGAAGCCGGTCGGCAAAAGACCCTACGCTAGCTACAAATAGGATTCACCGTGTCAGATTACTACACTAGTGGCAGTAAACGCCAGCTCTGCTAGCAAGCACCGTCTGCAGCTGCCTGGACAGCTACTGTGTTGACATTGCAGAGACTAATAAGAGTTATTTATGTAACATGTGCCATGATAAAAGGCAAAGAGTACCTGTTAAACAAAACCTCTGCTGTCTCGGTGTCTTTTTTCAGGCCCAAATCCTGGCAGAGCCTTCGCCACCGCTCGGAGGATGACCCTATATTTATTCAATTTATTAGATTCCTCGCTTGGTTACATTTCCTCTTCGTTTCCACCCTTTCTTCTGTCAGCTTGCGTTTTCTTAGCACTTTTGGTGGTGGGGCATACCAAAGTGTTTTTTTGCGACCTTTTCCATCACAGCTCCTGTAGCTAAGCTGCTACACTACTTTTAGCCGCTCAGAGCTCTAAGGAGGGCTGGGAGAGTGGGAGGGGACGAGTTGGAACTACAGTAGAGGGGTGTGTCGAATACAGTGAGGTGATTGGACGGAAAGGTGCGGCAGAAGATTGACCAACAGGAGCTGTCCGCGTCGCATGGTTACCATTGGTCAATGTTTTTGCAGCCCTGCACCTGCAGGGGTGAACAGGTTTTGTATATTATTTTTTCTCTTCGCTTTATGGAGATCGCACTATAGGACCATGATCGACATAAAAACGAGGTTCATAATCATTACCAATCTGTCCAATCGTCAACCATGCCGTTAAGACTTTAGACTGGCAGCCCTCAAACCAATTAGGCACGATGGCCACATCAATTACTTAAGCAAAATCTTTGGTGTCCACCATTTTAGGGCAACTTTTCTTTCTGTTCCACTCTGAATTGTTTTCTGACAGAAGTAAAAGGCTCCAAAATGCTTTGATTTGTTTGTCTACCCACAGTTATAAAGTTGTTTTCTCCCCTGCAGCTACAACACATTCATGAAAATACACAGTTTTTCTGCTGCCTTTACCAAATTGTGTACATGAGTAAATGTCTCTTGATACATTGCACCTCTTGGGTCTCTTCAATTCTGCATCAAACATGATAAAGGAATATGATTAATGATGCTTTCAGTGCCGAAGTCCTCAGAATTGTTTGCCAACAATAAACCCAGTGGTCCATTTGTCTCTGTGAATTTTTGTTTAGCTTTCTAACCTTTATTTGTTCAGATTCTCTCTTTTCACACAAGTTTTTCTCAAAGCCTGTTTATCTTATTGCAAGAATTCACAGATCCTGCTCTTATCTTACAACACATTTTTACACATTTGGCTTCACACATTCAGCTTCACTCATTCACACCTAAAAGTTGTCAAGCATACCCACAGAGTGATCAGCAGTCACAGAGGAGCTGCAAAGGAACAGCTGGAATTTGGAGCTTTATACAAGAAGAACTTAGTGATGGAAATCAAAGAGGGACAAGTGTTGTATCTTAATAAGAAAGTTTGGGTTTAAAGCACCCAGGCAAGATATTGATCCCCAGCCTTTTCCTGCTGTTTGTGCCCTGCGCTGTGTAAATGGGGTAAGTTTAGACTGAAGGACTCTGTACATAGCAGCCTCTGCCGTCAGTGTGTGAAGGTGGTGTGAATAGGTGTATGTGACATGTGATATAAACGCACTTTGAGTGGTCAGAGATGACAGATAGAGAGACATAAACATAATCCATTTATGGTGAATACTTCACTTACACTTACATCACTTACAATGTGCTTTATTGGAATTTGTTAAAATGAGTAAAATATTGTAATAGAGCTGACCTCGTGGTTCATGGTCCAGCTTCTGTTCTGGTCTCCCAACAAAAGGGCAAAGCTGATTGCCATGTCCAGTGGGTTATATACTTACTGTTAAAAGGACCTCATACAACTGTTTTAACTGCCATATAAATTATGTCATTTGAGTTATTTATGTGCATACCTAATTTAGTAAGTTGTTTTTGTTTAACATCTGATTTCACATGCCTAATGTACCTGCAGCTTACTAGCAAACAGCGGGGCTGGTAGATATAAATGTGTGGATAAACCAAGGCTTTCCCACAGTTGGTATGGTGCACTAAATCTTTTGTGCAAAAGTGATGGGTGTTCACTATTTCACTGTGCTGTGTTTGAGGGCTGATTCTACAAAACTGAACCAGTCCCATCTGATGAGACTGAATGAACTCTTTACTATTGCTAGCAGTAGATTGGGGGATGTTATATCTGAGATCATTTTGTCTTGTTAAAGACAAAATCTAGATTTTAAGGTTTATAAATCATACTAATCCACCAATATGAGTGTTAGGTCTAAAACCTGCCCAAATACCTGAAAACATACAAAGAAGAGAAAGACAATGGTTTATGCTCGAGGAGAATGGACAGAGATAGCATCAGGTGTTTTCTCAAGACCACTCTGAGAGTGGTTTTCTGTCCTGCCTCTTTTATTTAGGGTTGTCCCTGGTTACACAATGTTTCTAAAGGGTGGGGGAAAAATATGTGCAGCAACGTAAGCATATTCATAAAACATAATAATGAACAACTGTGAATATGTGAAGGTCAAGGCGGCATCTAACGAGCTCCTTCTGATAAGAGCGGATCCTCCTCTAATTTCCCACGATTCATAATGGAGGATACATCACCCACACCTGCTGATAGGAAAAACAAGGTCACAGAAAACTGAAGAAACATTGACGTGCTGTGTAATATAGCTATTGGAGAGAGAAGTGAGAAAACACTCTTATATGTGTAACAAGAGGTCAAAACAGTTTATACTTGTAGTAAACTCTCATATAAGAACATGAGGAATAATGATAACTTCTATATACATTTATGCACATTATTCTAACAATGAGTTACTAATCAAAGCTGATTTATCACCCAGCTGAATCTGCACACATAACAAATAATGCTCTATAATAAGGCAATGTTTTTATAACACTGCATCGTTTACAATAGTTCTGATTGTCTGAAACCCTCTCTAATGATGCCATTCCTCCCACTGTGCTGTTTGTCTACCTGCTGCTATTCTGGTTAGTTGTATTTTGTGGTGTTTGGCATGGGATGTGGGTTAAGGGGAAGATTATATTTACATTTAATGTGAGAATTTAAATTAGAAAATGTTCCATACACCTCTGCACATCTCCAGAGAAAGAGAGAGAGAGAAAAAGAGAGAGATGTTTTCCAGGAATCCAGAAATAACCTGGACTCATAAAAGTGAAGTCATTTTGCATCCGAACATGGTAGTTTTTAGACTCTAAATGAGGGGAACCAGGTGTGTCATTGGTGAACAAACACATACTCTGCAGCTGCCAGGTTAAACATCTGTGGGAGAAGATGATCGTCACGGGGAAGCAAAGAGAGTGAACAGAACACACACATAGAAACCTAATGATGAATGTTGCTGCCTCTCTTTTAATTCTTATTCCCTCCTCGTGTCTGCACAGGTTTTATGCTTTGTCAAGCTTGCTTAAAACATACATGTAGAGGAGTGTTTACTGCATGAGTGCTTACTGTACAACCCCTTCATTTACTTCTCAGGCTTAGTTTCACTCCCTCTCTCTGTCTGTCTGTTTGTCTGCAGCTCCTCTGTTTGTCACTTTAACTCTGTTTAGCTCCAGTGGATCATTATGCTCCTCTCTCTGAGGAAAATAAACACGACACTATGAATCACCTTATGTCCCTATAACCTGCTTTTTCTCTGAGGTTTCCACATCACTCTTCAAGGATTCTCAGCAGAGGCACTTGAGATTAAATGGCGTGTAACAGAAAGAGTCATTATGAGAAGAGAAAAGGATGTTTAGCATTGTGTCACTTATTTGAAGTAGAGTCAGAGTCCCCTTCTTTATTAAGTGGAAGCCTGAGGTCAGCTCCTGTTGTAGTGCTTAATTGGTAATTGAGTATTAAACTGACTGAAACATCAAACTGACTTCAACCAAGAGAGGCAAATAGGAAAAATCACAACTAATGACTATTAGACTTTTTTACTGCTCCTTCATGGAATATTACATTACATCTGCTCCCCTTTTACTTCAGGAATTGTTCAAGTTTATTTCTCTGATTGCACATGGCAAGAAGGCACATTATGCTTTTCTGGGGTGAGGATGAAACAAATCTGCTAATTCAAACCATGAAGGATTTGAGAAGGGTGGAAATAATTTATTGATGGGTCCTCTGCTCCCATTTATGTGTTTTTAAGTCAGCTAACCACCAAGACAGGAGATGACTTAAGGGGTTTTGATTAAAGCTGTGTAAAACTGTAAAACAGTACAAAAGAGACACATTAAAAAAACAAAAACATAATTAGTCACATGTAGCATATTTTTCTTATAAAAACAACAACAACAACAACAAAAAAAACCTTCAAATACAGAATAAACATCACACGACTCATCTGTTTTGACAGCATTTTTAACATCCAAACAATCACATATTTAAGGGGGTATGAAACACTAAACAAAGTTGTCATAATTTACCAGAGTATCTCACCCTAACAAAAAATAATACTATAAACACTAGCAGATGAAATTTATTTAAGAATCATGTATTTAGAAACGCACTTTCAAAACACGGCCAACTCCATATTTGTTGACGTTATTGACATTGGTTTGTGGAAGTTCTCTTGTTTGGAATATAAAGTCTATGGGAACAATGGTCTAAATAAGAGGGAAAAAAACAGGCAAAGACGAGTCAAAGGGGGCATGTTTTGATTCGCCCCTGGCTGCTCCAATGAATGTTAAAGTTAAACACCAGGGGCCTCATTTATAAAACCTGGTGTAGGATCCATACTTGAAGTTCATGTAAGCCGAAAAGCTAAATAGTGCGTACGTAAAATAAAAAAAAATCCAACTTAATAAACTTTGTGTATGCACACCTGCACGCACTTCCCCTTTATAAATCACAGTCCAGCCAGGACTCATGTCCCGCCCTCTCCACACCCACAATTCACCATACATGGTCATGCCAAGCACCTAATGAATGTGTTTTGCATATAAATCGGCATGATGGATCCACTGCATTTCACGCTCAATAACGGCATTTACGACTCAAAGAAAGAGATACTTCTCAGAGATCGAGGTGGAGGTGCTTGTTGATGAGGTGGCAGCAAGATGGGAGATTTTATTTGGCAGACATTCAAGTAGAGTAACCAATAAAAGAAAACCCACTGAATGGCATGCCGTGGCCACGACAGTAAGTACAGCTGGCACAGAGTGCAGCGTTGCTGAAATAAAAAAGGAAAGGTTGGATCTGAAGGTAGAGGCGAAAAAAAAAAGTGGCTTTGCACTGTCGGAGCGTGGCGGCAACAGGTGGGTATCAGAAAAAACATGAAACGTGCACGTGTGACACTCAGTGTTTCAGAAAACGGCTCAGTTTCCACTGTTGCTTATGTGGTGAACGTAAACCAACATTGTAAAAAAAAAACAAACAAAAAAAAGGATTTAGTCATATTTATATTATGACATTATTATATTATCAAATTTGTTCTTTGTTGTTGTTGCCAGCACCCCTTTGTGACTTTTGACTGAGCAGAAGAAGTCTACTAATTTTACACACAGGTGACGGCCAGACCACAGCAGAACCAACACCACTTCATTCCAAAATTGCCTCCATTCTTGGAACAGCCAGTGTGTCCGGCATTGTGTCAGAGGGGGAGGGGGACACATATTTTGCGCAGAATGAGGAGAGTGGTAGGTTATAATTTTGCCCATTTACTGAATCAAATGTTTCTACAGACATGTGACAATAAATAATTGTGTCCTCAGTCACTTTACAGTTGGTAGCAATGGGTGATGAGGAGGAGGAAGAAGTGGAGGAGGAGGTTCCCAGCACATCTGGCACAGTGGCTACAGGCCCGTCTGTCTCCAGCATGCCCAGTGGATCTCGCATGCGCGGAGGCGGCCAGGTTCTCACCGAAAGTGTCCTTGAGACACAGAGGGACACAATCAGTGCCATCCGAGAAGTCAGGGAGGAACTTGCACAGATACACATGGTCACGCAAAAAAACGTGTGAAATAATTTCATCGGCAACGGACGAGAAACCCATCATTGTCAGTACTCAAATGTGTGCCGGTATGGCACGGTTCTGGTGGGTTGGTTGCTCTAAAATTGGACTCAATTCAGCAATTAGATCCAAAACCAAGGCTCTAGGTAGTCTAAAGCGGCTTATCAGCTAGTCATCATCATGAGCCAGGAAATCTTCCTGATCTCGGAACACCCTCTCCAATTGGATCCGTCAATTGGCATGGTCTTCAAGAAGCACAAGTGTATCCATTGTGCTGCATTGTGCACGGCAGTCACTGCATGACTATTTATATGTGCTCTTTCCATCAACCAATTATTCTCACCTTGTCACAACTGTCTCCAAAATGTGCGTAAGCAAGGTGTGAAGTTTGCTTAAAGTTGCACACATTTCTACGCTAGTTTTAAAAAAAAAAATAAATCCTAACTCTTGTGTAAAAAGTTGCGTACAAACTTCCAAGCCTGGTTTTGTGTATAAGCAAGCTTTATAAATGAGGCCCCAGGAGAAGACCGTTCATTTTCATCATTGGCCGATGAAATGGCCAATGATTCTACGCTGATGTCTAGCAGCAATTAAACAGAAAGACCTCTCTTAGCTGTTAGGGTTTGTAGTGAGCTCAAGACAACTTTATGAAAAGTGTTTTTAATGATGCAGGCGTATTTGTGACTCATTGAACTCAGAGGCATCTTCCTCTGTATTTGACTTCTCTCTATATTACACTGGTTCTACAGATTCCCACCCAATCTTATAGCAAAGAGGTAGCTGTGCGCCTAAAGGAAAAAGCTAATCGGTGTGCCCAACTGGCAGAACAGAGAGAGGTAATCATGCAGCCAGCAAATACTCAACCACCCATCTTCTTACTTACACAACACTCTTACTCTTGACAGTAAAACATCAGTATATCACTTGTCTCACCCTGTCTGATGAGCAACAAGCCACTGGGAAGTCAGTAGGTCACAGAGCTACATTGGCGTAATTGAGCAAAAGTTAATTTTTGAGGTGGAAAACCATAAAATCTTAATCCTAAAAAATAGAAACTTGACATTCTTACTCTAAATAAACAGCTTGCATTTGAAACATAAACAGTCAAAATTTATTTTCTTCTTCAAGAGCAAACAAAGCAGATGGAGATAGATGTTTGATGCTCTCTTCTGTAGGTCACACTAATCCAAATGGTTGATTCAAACCTGATAACTTTATTGAGTGCATGTACAGCACATGAACAAAGACAATAGATGGCAGCAACTGCACTAACCACAGAAACTAGAATGCTAATACTACTGTACTGATCATAAGGAGTAGACTTATGAGTGAAATCCAGAAGAGGCAGCACGACAGGCGAAGCACTGCAGTATAATAACACAGTCCAACGGGTACATAAAATAGGTACATGACATCACATATATAAAGCCATTACAACTTTCCATTTTCTAACAATGTCTACTGAATGAGGGTTGAGATCAATGTATGTATAACAGAAAAGAATGTGCAAATCAGTCACATCATGCTTCAAATATAGACACTTATTTTTTCTTATTTGTCTACTCACTCATCATTGGTGTCTCAATGTTTGTTACAAGAGGAAAATGATAACTACTCTTTTAATTACTGTTGCTGGATGGACATAAATAGGTGAATCATATAAACATCCTCATACACACCTTACTTGTTAAAGTTAAGGTTTGAATTTTTTATTTAATATAAACACCCTGCAGTTGAGTAAAGCCTGACCTGTGGACAGTCTGTCCCTAAAGTGTCCATCTGTCTCTGGTTCTCTGGTTTCACTGCAGCTCCACTTCAGAGACGTCTCTCTCTGCAGACATATGTCTGTTATTGATCCCTGCAGTCACTCAGTCAGCTCAGACAGATGGAGCTTTAGTTACAGCTGCTAATTGCTGACATATTACCCTCATTCACCTTAAGTGGCTTCAATTACTCTTTATTACATGTAGTTAGCATGGTTTCTGTCATGAAACAGGGCAGTGATTGACAAGAAGTCCTGAAAAAATACCATCCCATCCGTCTAAGGCTTTACTGTTACCATATGACTGTCATTGCTACCATCCAGGAGTTTCAGGAGAGAGTTTCTTTGACATATGTAGGGAGTTAAATTACAGTCTAGCAGATTGTAGTAAAGTCTGTGTCTGTGGACTGAGCTCGACTGTGAATTTAAATCAAAACATTTTGTGACATGTTTTCTCTGCAACCAGTAAAAGTGTCTTTGAATTTGCAAGGCTTTGTGTATGTGAACTGAGTTTGAGCTACTTTGTTTTAATAGTAAAGCAAGTGAAAATTCATTTTATTTTCTAAGTTAAATCTGTATATTACTTTAACTGTAGTTTTGCTTGAAGTTTGTTCTCATCTTCTGTAAATAACATATGGCTTCATTTGACTCACTTGATTTTTCTTATTGGTCTCAATAATATAATTGTCAATTTTTAGGTTATGTGCTTCATTCATGTAACTGCAGCTCCAGTTATTCCCCCTGGATTTATACACTGTGTCTTCATTTCAGTCAAACCTCAATAATGTTTATTACTATCAAGCTAAGAAACTGTCATTGTAGCAAGGTTTATTCCAGCTGTGGACTTTTCCTCTGGTGTTGCCATCTCTGTGTCTCACACTGAGGAAAGAGCTGTCAATAATTGGGCAGTGAAAGTCTTGTGTCTAGCAAGCTGCTTTCTTTGAAACCTCCAAAATTTTATATTAGACCTAAGGTAGGAATGTTAAGTTTAAGTTTTATTTTGGTTTAGACTTTATTCTTTAGTCCTTATTACCCAGGGAATTGTGGCGATAAGGAGGAGAGAGGCAAATTTAGTGGAGTAAAGAACAGGGCATTAGATTTTATTTTATTTTTTTATGTGGAACTTCTTGTGCTGCTATCCTGGCCAGGACTCCCTTGTAAAAGAGATTCTGAATCTCAATGGGTTTATTTCCTGGTTAAATAAAGGTTACTAACTAACTAAAGTGGCAAAAAATCTGTCGTGTCATGTGACTTGGTTGATGACCCATCACAAACTTCCAATAATTAGATCTAATTATTATGAGGGATCAGACTAAGTGTAGCTTGCAACAGAGTTAAAAAAAAAAAAGGTTAACAGTTTTCTTCGCCCCGATGTGGGAAATCCATATTAATGTCTGTGCAATATACAATTATTCTTATTCATATGATTTCTAATTCTTAATTAAGTGTGTTTTTCAAGGACTTTAGAAAAACAAGGCGAGAGAGGATGGTAGTAAGTGAACTTACTAAGATCAGCTGATTTGAACAATCATCTGACTTTGGCTACTTTAAGGTCACTAGTTATAACTCAAGCATGACACATGAGTTAGGAGCTCTACATTATAAGAAGGTACTTTTTTGAGGAGACTAATTCTGATTTTATCATGAACCATGGCAGAATCTTTCATTTCCAATATGATGCCATGCACTTCTTTAGAGGGAGGAGGATCAAACATACAGGGAACTGCTCTTTGATATTTATGAGGTATAGGATTTGTTCTCATTTTTAATGACTTTTGCCGAGGAGGTACCAATATTTACAAAATGATCAAGAGCTACATCTACTTCTGCTTTTTTATCCACATACAGATAATTCCCAGAGTTGAACAGATACAGATGACGACCTGATGCAGTTTTAAAACTCAATGTCAAAGCAACAGGAAATTGTTGCCTTTTATTCAGGGTGTGCTGTACAAATTTGGTTTAGCCCAATTTAGATGAACATATTTCTGCTTCTGACCCTGAATTTAATGTACAAATGTTAGCCTAGAGAGTTCTGTCAATTTGTCATATGAGGGTCTCTCTTGGGCTCAAATGTTACGCCTCATTCACTTAATTTCAATGAAGCTTTCAGTCTGGTTCAAGAAGACTCAGGAGTGGGCCTCTTTACACTCAAGTGAAGTCCTTTCAGAGCAGCAGGTGTCTAAGAGTACAACCACATGGAAAGGAAATCAAAGAGAGCTGCTCCGCCTGTCTGTAGCACTGGACCTGTGCAGAAATGCACATTAAGGGATTTTAACAGAAAAGATGGATGAGGCTGAATTCATGCTGAGAGGTCAATCATTTCCTCCTTTGAATTACAGACATGTGGAGGGTGACATTGCAGATTTGAATGGAGTTAAGGTCTCGGAAGTCCCTCAAAATTAGTTTTCATAATATCTTGTCAGATAAGTAGTTTCAACATCGTTCCAGTAAAAGAGTCAGATTTGATACACTTTTTCACTTTTATTTCAGCGCATCAGCTAACCAGTGAATGGTCTGTGATATACTGGATCATACGGTAAATTTCTATCCATGTGACTTGTAAAATAATTTATATCTTTTTAAAGACTTAAAGTCTTTTAATTGTGGGAAGAACAGTAATATACAGTTACAGATCATCCCTCACAAATTTTGGATTGAAGTTTGGTGTGCATGTGGTCTAAAATGAATCTGGGGAAACAAAATATGAGTCAAAGGACGTGTGTTAATTAACATCTCTGCTTATTTAAAGATGAATCACTGTGTCATTTATGTACATTTCATTATCACCAAAGAAAAACTTTGAATAATTGCCTCTATTTTTGATGATCAAGGTGCATTCAAGATCTAACAGCCCCCCCTTCAAGCCAGGAGCGCGGATACGTCATTTTGTGAAATTCTGTAGTTTTTTATAACATTTCTGGAGTCGTGGCGAATCAAATCACCTTACCCGTCTGCCTCTGATAGGCTAGTAAAGCCTTCGGATTCATGCTCAGATCTTGCTACGTGCTTCATGAGTAAACTAAACAACGACGGAGGCAGAGAGCAGCTTTGGTGGAGAAACATCCAGCAGTGTGAACAACCTTTTCATATGGAGTGCTTTGGTTCACACTATCAGTGTTCTCTGTGAGTGTTGCATGACTTTGGGTGAGCACAGACATGAACACACTTCAGCCACATATTTATTCATTTTTCTAGTTTTAAGTGCTGGTCTTGTACTGGCACTATACTAGGGCAGCTGCATACCCTTCCAACACTTTATTTTTTATATTTACATTTGTGTTGAATGGACACTTTATCATGACTGCCACTTGTTTTACAGAAAGCAATTAGTTATTATTCTCCAGTGCAGTGTATTTACTTTTATTTATACAGCCGCTTTAATTCATTTAAGTTTGTTTCTTCAATGTTTCCAAAAATGTAATGAAGGTTCCGAAAAATAATAGATAGCTTTCTTGAAAGCCTCACCTGTAAGCTTTCAAATGCTTTTTGAATTCTGTTTCTATCTGCGACAGAGGCTGAGATATCAGCTTTTTTGTAAACCTCAACAATTAAGAAAACCTCAGGATCTGGGGGCCCTTCTCAAAATGGCCCTCAGGATTTCAGAGGTGCAGCTCAGACGGCTTGGAGGAGGTCTCACTCGGGGAGTAATTTAGTCTAGAACCGCCACTGTATATATACTGTATATGCACTTTGTTTACACTGACCGAATGTCAGGCATGTGAAACTTAAAGGCAATGCCTTTTATATGCACTGCACTTTTACCTAAAATAAAAAATGCAATATTTTTTCAACATGTTTGGTTTTATTCAAACGGGAGCGGGACAGGAGTGGGAGTAATTTTGAGTGGGAGCGGGATGGGAGTGGGAGTCATTCTACGGGAGTGGGACAGGTCCGGGATTTTTTCTCTGGGAGTGGGACAGGACAGGAGTGAAAATCTGCTCCTGTGTCATGCTCTAGTGTCCACCACCCCCCACCCACACACGGCCCACCACTCCTGGCCGTCAGTCAAAAGGCCACTGAGCATGCTCCGTTGCTGTTATTGTTCAGGCCTTGACACCCATGGCAGAAAGCTTCATTGCAAGGCGCTCAAGACTGGTGACCTGAGACTGACTACAAACACACACGCACGCACGCACGCACGCACGCACGCACGCACACACGCACACACACACACACACACACACACACAGGGCTACGCTTTTACCGCAAAGGCAGGCTGAGTGTGACACAATGAGAGGGGAAATTGAATCATTCAGTAGAAACTAGTGGGGATTCAGGGATTAGTGGGGATTTCTTTTCACTCTCTGGGAGCACTATGAGTGAAAAATTCAATTGCTTTAGAGCCCAGCCCCCGCCCAAAACCCGACCACTGAGATCCTGAATGATGGCTAAGAGCTGCCCAGTCCAGCCAGGCCACAGGAGTTAGGAGAGAGAGTATGTGAGAGTGATTGTGATTTTAACTGACATTATGCTGTGTGTTGTCATTATGAAACTCTGCTGTGACCTTAATCCAACACTGCTAACGGCACTTTCAGACCAACATTACCCACAGCTCTCTGCCCTGCAACCACAGAAACAACATGGACAACAGATTGGAGCCAGATCTGTAAGGGTAAAAGTAGAGGAGAGGACGCTGGCATTGATAGTTCCCCGCTTCTCCAAATGGAGTTAGTTAGTTTAATCTAGTGCAAGCTTTAGACTTGCTTTTAACGTTTTTAAGTTTTATTTAGTTTAGATCTGTCTGTCAGATAGTTAACGCTCAGACAGTGGAATGGTGGAAGACTTTGAAACCCTCGAGAGTCTACATGTGACTGGTTCTGCTACCTGTCTTACCAACGGCGACCCGCTAGCGGTTGAAACGGCTCGGATGTTCCTGTCCCGGTCCAGCACTGCTGTGAGGATATATCCCGGGCTGCATTGCTTGTAGTCCAAGAGCGGTTAGGCCACCCTGCCTTGGACCGCACCCACCCCCACAGCTAAACCGGAGCATTTGCATTACTGATTTTTCCCCAGCCCTGCTGTGGGGCTTCAATTCTGGGAGGCATCACTTGTGGCCCGGAGCGGTAAGGCCATCGCGCCGGACTGCACCACCCCTCACAGCTAGCTGGCTGCCTTCCTGCAGACCCCGGTGCACCTCAGCCAGCCTGGTTAGCAGCTAACAGCTAACATCAGGATCCACAACGTCCCGAGTCCCGTCTGGCATGACGCTATTATACTCCTCCTCACGCCTGCTGGAACTCAATAAACACACCATTCCACCATGTGTTTCTCTTATCAAACAACTTGGACTTCTCTGCCGACCACGCTACGTTCACCGAAGCACTCGCCGACAGTTTGCATACTCCCAGCCCGTCCCCCGTTCTACATCCACCTGCCCAGCTGAGCGCACCGTCGCTACTCCGACACTTCATCAGAGCGCTGCTGCCTCTGGAGTATGTAGCACCGGAAACACTGCGAGGGCGCTGCCGTCTTGGCAGCTTCCAAAACACGAAGTGGATTACTGTGTTCCCAGTATTCTCAGCACGGGAAACACCACGAGAGCGCTGCAAACCAGGCAGCATGTAGAACGCGGTGTGGATCACCTCCTTAGAGATTTATCATTTCACCAACAATAAAAATGGAACTTTTCAATACACAATTACTCACACTCAAATCAACACTCATTCATGACCACATCCTGGACAAGGACCTGGACCTCATGTGCCTCACTGAAACCTGGCACCAGCCTGAGGTCTATTCTGCCCTAAATCAAGCCTGTCCTCCTGGTTATTGCTACATCCAGAAAGCTTGCAGCACTGGTCAGGTAGGTGGTGGCTTAGCCATTTTTCATGAAAATGAGCTCGAACTGTCTTCCCTTCCCCTCCTTTCACCATCCTCTTTTGAATGCATGGCAATTAAATGTAAACCACCCTACAATATGACAATACTGTTTATTTACCGGCCACCCAAGCTCATTACTGAAATTCACGACCTCCCCACATCACTCTGCACCACACCAGGAAATACCATAATCCTCGGCGATGTGAACATCCATGTCGATAATCCCTCCTGCCCCTTTGCTGCTGAATTTCTACATTTGCTGGACTGCCTCAATCTTACACAACACATACATGTCCCCACACACAGTAAAGGCCACACACTGGACTTAGTCATCACAATTTCCGCCCCACTTATCAATCTGGCCACATACGGAATGGGCGTGTCCGATCACCTGGTCATCTCCATGGAACTGTCTTCCCCCCCTCACACACCAAGCCAAAACGTCAAATCCAATTCAGAAACCTAAAACACATGAACTCTCAATCCCTCATTTTGGACCTCCATCACCTCTCCAAGGCCACCCATTCATCAGCAACTGAATCAGTGGACAACTACAATAAATCCCTGAGCACTCCTCTGGACACTCACGCCCCAGTTAAAACAAGAACCACTCAGAAATATGCTAAACTCCGCCCCACCCTCATCCTCCCTGACGCCAAAAAACTGGTCCACGCCTTTATCTCCTCCAGGCTGGATTACTGTAATGCACTCCTCATCGGGACCCCTAGCACGAGCCTCCAAAAGCTCCAACATATACAAAAGGGCGCAGTTAAGGTCCTGATGAGGGTGCGCAAATATGAGCACATCACTCCCATCCTCCATTCGCTGCACTGGCTCCCCATCTCCTTCCCAACTGAATACAAGGTCTCCCTGCTAACTCACCAATGCATCTACGGCAACGCCCCCCTCTACCTAAAGGAACTGCTCGAGCCCCAGCCCACCACCAGAAACCTCCGCTCCTCAAACAAAGACCGCCTTTAAAGTCCACCCCACCAAACTGCGGACCATGGGAGACAGAGCGTTTTACACAGCCACCCCACTGCTGTGGAACTCACTCCCAGACCACCTCAGGGCCCCTCAGTCTGTGGACTCTTTCAAAAGAGCCCTAAAGACCTTCCTTTGTAATAAAGCCTTTGGTTAGCTTTCTTTATGCTTTTTACTACCTTGCATTTTGCACTGCAATTTTATATTCTTTTTCTTTTTTCTTTTATGCTTGTTCTGCTAATCTGTGATTGACATTCTGTTGCTTTTTTTATTGTTGTTGCTTTTTTACTGTGTACTATAGCACTTTGAGATTTCTTAAAAATGTAAAGTGCATTACAAATTAAATTTATTATTATTATTATTAACCTCTCACTCTCTCACTGTCCATCTGCTCAACATTTCAGAGGCATTAACAGCACTTTTGGAATTTAGAAAGCTGGATTTAGACACCAAGAATGAGTGAGGAAGAAAGGAAGCGAAGGCGATAAAGCCTGAGTGACAGAGAGAGAATGAGAGAGAGAGAAACTTTATCTACAATAATTTATTACTA
This sequence comes from Xyrichtys novacula, assembly GCA_962446985.1. Classification (NCBI taxonomy): domain Eukaryota; kingdom Metazoa; phylum Chordata; class Actinopteri; order Labriformes; family Labridae; genus Xyrichtys; species Xyrichtys novacula. Next base: position 13,758,727 of record OY660887.1, on the reverse strand, counting down.
TATGCAACAGGCACAAACAATCTTTACACCAGGCCTTCAGGTCAGCTGGGTGAATTCCATTCAAGCGAATAAGCACCAAAAACAAAGATGTTTCAACAGGCTGACCAGCAGCCTGTGAAAACATCAGAAAGAGCACAGAAAAAAAGTTCTCACTATTTTAACCACTGATACAGAGAGAGAGAGAGAGAGAGAGAGAGAGAGAGAGAGAGAGAGAGAGAGAGAGAGGAGGCATTGTGTGTGTGTGTGTGGAGGGGGTGATCCACACAATGCCTCCTCAATGTTATTTTGAAAGAAAAACCAGTACAGCTCCCCTGGGTATTAGAATGACACAACACAAAAAGACCAAAATTGAAACAATTGGATAAACAGATTAAGATAAAATGAAAAAGCTTTAAACCCTTAAATGATGTATCTGGACGGACAAAACAAGTGGAGTGGCAGGAAGATCAGCCATTCTGCAGATTAAAGTCTCTCCAGGTAGGATTAAATTTTGGAGGGCCTTGTTCTGTGTATGTTTTTTGCCTGTGTTGCCATGTCAAAAGGACTTTACTGAGTCTGCATTTTGACGTCGCTCTCCTCATCATAATCTGCAGAACGCTGCCATTTAGGGTCAATCTGGTGTTTTTATCTGTGCTTCAATCTGACTGGATACTTTGTTGGGCTGTTGATTTGGTTTGAGGTCTTGCCTCCAGTTAAGATGAACCCTAGACTGTAGTACAAATACTTTTACAAATGCTCACTCCATGGTTTGGTTCAACTCCAGTTAATATTTAAGAACTCTTTAGTATTATTCCTGAGCTCTTTTGTGACAAAGTAATATCTGGGTAGCACGATTCATGTCACATTTCGACAAAAAACAAAAGGGAGGACCCACGTGTAGAATTCAAAATCAACAATAAACTGACGAGGAAGGAGGAGGACAGAAACTTTATACACACAGTGAAGCAAGCAGCAGGTGAGGTAGACGAGACACAGGTGAAACTCATGAGTAATCAACAAAGGAGGGAAAAACTCAGGAAGTAAAAACAATTCACAGGGATTGTTTCCTGTTTTACAAAATAAAACAGGAAACACAGAAAACTGAACTAAAAAAACAAACAGTGAAAAACAAGAACAAGAACAGAAAACATAACTTAATTACAAAAGCAGGAAAAACTAAGCCAACAAAAACATATTATGTCACTACCACATAGGACTGGGCGATTTGCAAAAAAAAAAAAAAAAAAAGCATCTGTACTTAAAACTAAAGAAACTATGCCTTAAAATGTAAACACTGGATGACATAAACGTAGATAATACGATTGATTGCTTCTTTGGTCAGGTGGCTGCACCACTAGCTAAACTGCTCATGCTACTTGTGTCATCAGCGGTGGCAGGTTCTGCAGACTCCGTTCGCATTTTCATGCTTTCCGCAACAATTTGTTGTGTTGCCAGTTTTTGAGGGCACCAACCGCCGACGTACCTTGCACATCAGCTTAATTGCTTGACGTCACTTTGGAGATACCGGACCACCGCCACACAACCGACGTTGAATAACTTTTCTTCTTAACAATGACTTCTTTGGAGGATGACTCAAAGTCATGCTGACATCTACTTTGCAGCCCTCAGCTCCACGTTTTGCTCCAAACCATCATTCTGTCTACTTTTCCGGTCACTTCGAAAAGTGAGCAGGAAAAGTTCGACTCTGATTGGCTGTTGTCATGATCAAGTAAATATGCTCACAGCTGATCACTGTGATCGAACTGAAATTTATCACGATCATTAATCACGATCATATGATCGCCCAGCCCTAATCCCATATCCTGCAATAAGCAGCAACTGTTTTTTTTTCATGTGTTATTTTGAGCAATGCTATGACGAGACAAAAAATGAAAAATAATTTTTTTTATACATCTTTTATGTGTCATACCTTTATTCTTTGAAGATGAAGTGAGATCTTGTTTTTACTTTTGTATGAGCATGGACTCACATACGACACACCCTGAAACGGAATAATGTTGTTGTGCTAAAATACAGCGAAGCATTATTTGGGTTGGTACAGTATCAGATTTTTTTTGCCTCAAGATTATCATTGCCATAAATATTTGCTTGCTTTCTTGCTCGTAGGTTGCATTATATTCTACATCGTCAAACTTTGTTTTCATTTTTTAGGTATACTACTCCTGGTTGATTGTAAGTTCCTGAACTGGATAAAAAACACTTGAAAGAAGAGACAGAAAGTAGGCTACTACTGTTCAGTTGGTTAATAACTTGAGGGGACAGCTTCAAAGTTGTTTTTGGAGTCATAATACATCTTGAACATCAGCTTTTAAAGGTCATCATCATCTTTTAGAGGACTTCTCCAGCTAGTTTAAAAGCAGTCGATGACCTCCTCTGTCTCTCCTCCATTTTATGATATGTTGCAACCATTATAAAGGACCACTACTGTTAGTCAGGGTATTAACCATAGACTATATATAGAATGGGCGCCGATTGCCTCTTTGCTGGGAGATGCCACCGCGAGAACAGCACCCGCTGATGACAGGCTACAGTATAGGTGATAAATCCTGCCTCCTCCAAGTTGTGGACAAACTTTGGAAATTAATTACACAGAATATAAATTTTTCTCCCACCTGGTTGTGATGTTGACATGTAGTTACTGTAAGACTGGTTTGTGCTCAAGTCCTCTTTTATCTGTACAGCTCCATTTTTAAAAGTTATTAGGAGGTTCATGTTTTCTATGATTGACACTTGAACAGCCTATAGATACAGCCTATAGGCGTACAAATATTGTGTAGCTCTTCCAGGGATATGCTGTTTGAGCTGAGCGTCATCACAGTGACTCTCCCGCCGAATGCGTACAATGTTACTACGCCAGTCGTGGTTCCAGGAAGTGGAGAAAAAACCCTGAAAATACCATGAGCAAGTCTTCAAATTCGTATAATGATGGAAGGTGGAGCCAAGTTGGCGGGAAAAAAGTCTCCGAGCGTCATCACAGTGACTCTCGGACTCCCTCCAAATGTGTACAATGCTACTGCACAAGTGGTGGAGTGCGTACAATGCCTCTGTGCAAAGTTGGTTTCAGGAAGAGGAGAAAAACCCTAAAAATACCAAGAGCAATTCTGCTTCAAATTCGTATAATGACGGAAGGCGGAGCCCAGTTGTCCATAGTATCTACAGTTTTTTTTTTTTTTGGTTTAGCATAACAACTCTTAATATACATTCTATTAAAATACAACCAGATTCGTTAGATCTTAGACAAAATGTGTTTCTCTTATAGAGCTAAAGATAAATCCTGTAGTTTCTAACCCTCCATAAAGAATAATAAAATATTGTTAAGGGGAGATGAGATAAATTGTGACGATTGGTTTTCTTGAGGGACCCAAAGCAGGTAGTGGAGGCAGAGGAAGCTTTAAATGATTTTATTGTAATGAATGATGAGGGATGGTGTGAGGTCCGGGGTCCAAGGAGTGCAGCGGGATCTGTTGTGAGGGAGTGAGGCAGTGTGTGAGCTGAAGGAGACAGCAGGTGAGTAGTTCAGGATTGAGAGTGTGGCAGTGGAGACAGAGGTTGGCAGACACTGGTGGCTTGAGGAGGCACTGGTGGAGAAAGGAGGACAGCAGGGATGAGTAACTTGCAAAACATTCACGAGAAGACTCTGGCTGTGTCTCATTTCAGAGACTGCATCGGGATAAGCGCGCTTAGCTGAGCGCACTGCCGTTTTGTGCCGTTATGTGCCGTTAGGCCTGTCACGATAACAAATTTTGCTGGACGATAATTGTGCTACAAATTTTTGCCGATAAACAATATTATTGACACCATTTTTTAAATTATAGAAAATGATAATATATGGCATAATAATGCGAGTACACCATGTCAAAAGTGATAAACTTTAATTTCCGCTGTCTGTCAGCGCGCACCATTTTGCGCTGTTTTGTTTATATTTGCTTTGCTTACCAAACGCTTCAGTAAGCGGTACCTGTCGGGACGATGGCTCCGCAGCACCTCCGGCGGTACTTTTTTTGCTCAGTTGAGAAAAATGGAGGGGATGATTGTGCTCGAGGTGCGCATGCATGTTCGTCGTATTCCCCTTCTTTGTCACCACAACTTTGGAACAAATACGACATATCGGCTCGTCCGTATTTGTGGGCTCACCTCTTTCATTTGGTTAAAAGCCGAAATATTCCCACACTTGGGCTGTTGCGTTCGGTTTAGACACCAAAGCTGTCGTGTTCATTCTGTTTGCTTGCTTTTCACTCACGACGCTCACTTGCAGCACTGTATCCAATAGTCTGTCTGTGTGCCTGTGCGCGCCCCCCCTCCCCCCGTGACAAAGATACTGAATGACTGACAGGAGGGTTCACTAACTCCGTTCATTCCGCTATAGAGCCAACGCCCCCAGGTGCCGAGAACAATGCGCAGAGTGAGACCTCTTCTCTCATCCAGCGTGTTTGGTAGCGAGAGAGGAGGAAAACAAACGCACGTTAATTATCGAGGCTGGCAAAGTTATCGACCTTGTTTTTATTTACCGAGCGATAAGGCGATTTATTGATTATCGCGACAGGCCTATGTGCCGTTATGCGCCGTTATGTACCCTTCCTGTGTCCCATTTCAGATACCGCAACCGTCGAATGGTGCATTTGAAGCGTGCGTGAGGTCATCACGCGGCACGAACGGTGTCCCGTTTGGCACAAAATGCTAAGCTCGCTTCAAATTCGGTCTCAAAACCACACTGCCCCCGCCTCTTTTTCAAGCGTGCATTTATGCACGCTTTCGTGCCATTGGTATCCCAGAATGCTTTGCATGCCGCTGCACAGCTGCGCATTTCACGTGAGAGGCTGGACTCGCTTGGAGACACAGCGCGTCTTCAAAGAAAATACAAGAAATCCAAAACCAGCAGACAGTCAGCTCAGGCTGTATGAGAGCATGATCTCTGAACTCACTTAAATCTGTAAACCAAACATTATAGATTTAGAGACAACTGATCCGCTCTGCTTCAACTATCAAAAACATTAGAAATAAGAAAGCTGACAAAACTACAGCAAAGGATCAGGACATCATTGAGTTTTTTTTTCTTTTAAGATTTAGAGATCAAAGTTGTAAATTTAGGAGAAAAAAGTCATAAAGTATATAAAGTCATAAAGCTGTTTTGTGGAGGGGCAAATGACTGAAGCTGGTCAACTGCAGGGTTATCTGTGGATGTATCAGCGGGTCATTCAGAGAGATTTTGTGGTTTCTGAAGAAACAATCAAACTAATGATGATCAACATTTGTGATCCAGAGGGAGTCGAGCTCCGACGAGCACCACGTCTCTGACACCGGCGGTAACCTACACCTGCAGAGACACCAACACCTTATTATGGCATATGGATTTATATCATAAACGAAAGCTCAATGTCATTCACGGATATTAACGGCTGCATAAACGGATATATCCTCAGCATATTCATTTCTGCCTCCACAAAAGCAGCGATTTCCTTCAAGTACACCATTTTTTTTTTCCGTGGAAAAGACGTATTTCTCATATATTCTTTTTTTTAAGTCTTTATATTTATGACAATGTGATGCTGATGTGCCAGAGGATGAAGTATCTCCTTGTTTGTGAAACCTATACTGAAGCACAGTTCCTTCAAATGCTTCATGGCCCTAATTTTAACAAGTCTCCTCTGAAATAACAGAGAACCTTATGACTTTATTCTCATAAATTAATGACTTTATTCGCGTAAATTCACGACTTAAATCTTGAAGTCTTGAAAAAAATTATCAATATGGCCCTCATACTCCTTCATACAAAACAATCATTGGATGAATTGTGCTTGTATGTATCTACTATTTTGTGTCTGTGCGAGGTCGCACAATGAAAAAATAAATGCTGCGGGTTTTATGGCATATGGATTCATATCATAAACTAAAGCTCAATGTCATTCACAGATATTTACGGCTGCATTGACAGATATATCCACAGCATATCAATCATCATCTAACAATCATTGGATTACTTTTGTGGGAATGATCTGTGCTTGTATGTATCTACTGTTTTGTGTCTGTGCAAGGTCGCACAATTAAAACAATAAATGCTGCGCTCCGCAGCTTATTTTCTAGTCAGTCGTGACGCGAGCCTGAGGGCGGGGACATTTGGCGACTCAACCAGGAAGTCCTCCGAAGGTCTCCAAATGTCCCCGCCCTCAGGCTTACGTTGGTGCAGAACTGCACTTAGCCCGATGCGGTCTCTGAAATGAGACACAGCCAAGTTTTCAATGCTAGAATGCTACAATGCTGGTGAGCCGTGATACCAGTATGAGAGTGGGAATAATCTGGCGATGAGCAGTCTTCAGGGCTGAACCTAAAAGCAGGTGGTGATTAGATGATCAGATGCAGGTGTGGAGGTGCAGGAGGAGCCAGTGCTGCTGAGGAGCTGCCTAACCTCTTTGAAAAGAGGGGGGGGGGGGGGGGACTCCACACACACACACACACACACACACAGAAAAACACTCCACAGAGCCATAAAAGTGTCCAGACCAGAAAAATCATGACAGTGAATTCCTAGGTTTCTTTAAAAACAGTTCTCAAAAACCTTAGAGCACTTAAAAATCTTAATTCTCAATGACGTAGAACTAATGTGTTGTTGAGGCCATAACACAGAGAAAAAAAAAATAATAATAATAAAAAAAAAACATTTCCAAAATATTCACAGATTGTGGACCGGTGTAGGAACCAGATGTGTTCAGGCTGCCAGATCTGCTCGGGGCCTGGCATCTTGTAACAATTTTTCTGTGTTTACATGAGTTAATGTCTGGGTCAATCAAATTTTTTTGTCTTTAACCATGATGATTGAGAAAACCACTACCATTAAAATAGGACCCAGGTCAAACTATATCCTTACTAACCCTTAGCGCTTTTGTATGTGTCCCAATGTGAGTCCAAGTGACACACTGTGACTGACAGAATATATTAAACATGCTGCAATCCTACTGCAACATCGCTTTAAAATGTAACCCAGGCAAGAGAAGGAAGAAAACATAAGTAGGAAGAATCGAGTATCAGCGGAGGATTCAGGCAAGCTTCAATAAAGGCCAACCTCTCTTCCACTCATCTCACCTGCTTAAAAGCAGAGGCAGTTTGATGGACTGTGAGGGCAGAGCAGGTCAGGCTTTGTGAGGAGGAACTGTTCTTATCTTCAAGTGGAGAACAACACCACACACAAATACACAACATTACAGCCCACTGCATGTACAGTACCACGAATAAAATATCATCTCAAAAAGAGACTCAAATATGAGACTTGTTGAGAGATGTTTGAAGTAGTTTTCTCTTACAGACTGATTAATCTACAGTCATGTATTTAAAAAAGGTTTATTTACAGACCCTTTCAGTTCTGGATAAATACTGCACTAGGGCGACTATACCAGTGACTTTTGAAGAAATTAATCCACTTTTGGAGATAAGTTTCAATGAAATTGTTTAGCTGGTTAAGCCTCATGCCAATGGTTAATCCTTGTTCTGTTTGTACATATTAAAACAGAGTGGACTTAATAGTGATGGAAATTACAGCTCTTTTTAGTGAGCCAGATCATTTGGCTCAGATCACCAAGAAGAGCTGGCTCTTTTGGCTCCCGAACAGCCCTTCATTGAACCATATTTTCATTTTATAATTCAGCCAATTTGGTGTTGTTTGACTTATGCTTTGTATGTCTGTGTACACATTACTTTTAAATAATTCAATACATCGTTTGTACTGAAGTATTCACAAGTAAAAATGACATTTTCTATTATCAGTGAACTGCTGTAGCCATCCTGAGCACTAATGAGCACAAGCACATCGCGAATCCCCGCCCCTCTCTGCTACGTGTATCCTTGCGTAATTGGTTGCACACAGCAATGCACCTGACAGTCATGCCTTGCATGGATGGAGCAACCGTCATTTCTCCTTGTGGTTATTTTTACAGTCTGTGAGGGGGAAAAAAGAGAAAAAAAATGAAAAAACAAACAGCTCAAAGATGGGAGCTGGCTCCCACTATTCATGTTAAAGAGCCAGCTCTTTGAACCAATTTGTCCGCGACTGACATATCACTAAGACTTAAAGTGATGATATGATGACAGTTTAGAAAACTCAGGGCAGATTGAAACCTCTGAGAAAAAAATACTTTACTCAAATAATTCAAAATCAGTCAGAGGTAACGGTTGTAGTTTATGATTACAACCTGGAGTTTGGCACCCCACTGCCACCTATTAAAAAAACCTGTAAGAACTACAGAGTAAAAGCTCTTCATGGTTTTAGTCAAGGGAAAAGACAGCTTGAGCCCAGCTACCTGACCCCCTGTTCAGTTTTTACAACCAGTTTGCAGGGGACTCATGTACTGACTTGATGATTACAAATGCGTCAGCTCTTGGACATGAACTGTGCTCGTGTTGAAGGATGGATTTCAGAGCTCTGCTGCTGAAAATGGTGAATGGCTGTCACCATGTCCAATCCCCATGATAAAAACATTCACATGACTTGTGTTGGTGTAGACAATGCACTTATCTTGATTTTTTCTGTTTTGTAGGAAGCAGGATGTGCTGACACTCATCTGCTTCAAGTTCATCTGTTGGCCTTTTGTCTCCTGGAAGAATTTCACATTTTCAAGGTTTATTTAAGGTTAGAAATATCAAGGCTAAAGGCAAGATGAAGATATGCAGCTGCACAAAAAAAGATATCAGAAACTTTCAAACCAAGGACAGAGGAAGGCCACAACACAAAAAACTTTTTTTTTTTCATTAATATGTGATGTGAATTTCAGGCTACTGGGAAAAACATGGCCACTCAAGGTCAGGAAAGGAAAAAAGAAAGGCACATTATGTTTGCACGGAGCTAGTTGGTTACTCATCAGCATTTATGAATAAGGGCAACAAAAGCCTGGCTGAGAGTTTCACTGTGCAGATGGTGTCTGCCGGGCATCTGGAGATGCAGAGGGCTGTGCCGGTCTAAGATCCTCTCCCATCTCAAAACCTGCTGATCATGGAAATACTCAGAGATCCTGTAGGTACCTTTTGCTCCATGAAGTCTGATGAAGCATCATGAACACCAAAGATGGCAGTTGTCACATTGGAAGTGGTTACCTTGGTCTTATTGTGAGCCATGTTCTCTCGGTTGGAGGAATTCTTGCATAGCATTTCCACAGGAAGTGTCTGTGTTAACCTGATGTGGATAGAGTCCAGGCTGCAGCAGAAAGTCTCCAGAGTACATGATTTGTGGGCCAACAGACAGACTGATTATGTTCACAGAGACAAACTTCCCTTAAGACCAATGCTGCAGTAAAGTCAGTGTGAATGTGAGTCCTCTGATATCCATTCACCATGCTTCATTGTTGGGCTTGTATTGGGCAGGTGATGAGAAGTGCCTGGTTTTCTCCACATTTAAGGTCCTTACACACCAGCGAATTTGTGGAGCGAAGCAAAAAAGCGAGACGAAAATGCGGAGATATTTGCCGGTCCGAAAAATCGCTTTTGCTTATACACACCGGGTGACCACTCTGTGTAACACACTCTCCCCCATTGTTGCTCTTGGTGCCAGTGGTGGTGTGTGTCGTGTGAACTGCAGCCGCATGGGTCTGTGCCGTCATCAACAACATGACATTTGATTGGCCAGAGGTCTAGCAGGTCCAGATATTCACCTGCGAATCTCCGAAAAATTCAACACAAGAGCGAAAAAATAAAAGAGGCTTTTCGCCCCGCGGAAAAATCGCCGCCGGTGTGGAAGCTTGCATTGACTTTATGCTGTTTTAAAAAAAGGCGAATAAAGGCGAATAATTCGCCTGGCGAATTCGCGCCTGGTGTGTAAGGACCTATAGAATTAAGGCCAAAATGTTCAATCTTGGTCCTAGTAGACCAGAGAAGGTGATTTCTCATAGTCTGGGAGTACGTAATGTTTTTTGTCAAATTCTATGTGGGCATTTATGTGTTTAAAACTGAGAAGAGGCTTTCATTGTGCCACTCTGCCACTCTGCCATTATGCCTCAATTTGTGGAGGGTTGCAGTGTCTGGAACATTCTCCCAACTCCCCACTGCATCTCTGGAGCTTAGCCACAGTGATCTTTGGGTTCTTCTTTAACTCTCTCACCAAGGCTCTAACAAAGGGCCACTTTTATCTTAGGAACCTTAGGTGCAGGAGAAACTCATTTATAGCCTTAGCCAGACATGGCCACAATTTTGCCTCTGAGCACTTCAAGCTGTTCCCTTGACCTCATGATTCTCATTTGACCTGACATGCATCGTGAGCTGTATGGTCTTGTTTGCAGAGTGGGTTTTTCTGCTCAATGTTTAACGTAAAAACACACATAACACACGTGTTTTCTTGCTGAGTGAGCTAACGCGCACATGCACGGGCTCAGCTGTTTTAATTGGAGACAGCAGACCTGTGACCAATTCGCTGATTAGGGTCACATGACATGACGTCAAGATTGACAAGATAATGACAAAAGGAATCATAATGTCTAGAAACAAAAAACAAAATGAGAGCACATCTCAACAGGTCTTATATAGACAAGTGTGTGCCTTTCCTAATCAAGTACAATTAATTTAATTAGACACAGCTGGACTCCAATTAAGGTGTAGAACCATCTCAAGGATGATCAGAAGAAAGTATCACAGCAAAGGGTCTGAATTCTTATGACCATGTGATGTTTCATTTTTAGTTTTTTTCCTTATCAAAGTACACACAGCAGCCTGTGTGTACTTTGATAAGGAAAAAAACTTAAATGTTTTTTGCAAAGTGCTGCAAATTAACAGAGTGAGAAACTGAAGGTGGTCTGAATCCTTTCTGTACCCACTGTACATAAATACTCTGGATAACCGATCAGTCGTCTGCTCCGCATCAACCCTGAACAAGAGGTCAAGAGGATATTATGATACAACTTTATCTGGTCACCAAGTAAGTTTGAGGCAAAAAGTCATTGTTTTGGTTAAAACAAAGAGAGAATATATAGCATGTAGAACAATGTGACTAGGGTGATCATATTCTGAATCCCCAAAAAGAGGACATACTCACCCACTGTTGTGTGCGAAATTTTGAGGGTTTTTCGGGTCGGGTTGAGCGTTTTTTACGTGCTTCTAACTCAGTTAGTCCATGCTACACAAACACAAAACTTCAGACCTCGACAAGGCCGGACAGCCCACAAAAAAGAGGACATGTCCGGGTAAAAGAGGACTTATGGTCACCCTAATGTAACTTACCCAGGTTATGTGAAGGAGTAAACTGGGATTGTTAGTTGGAGATCAGCAACACCTGGGTGTGGCACAAGGATAAGCTTTCTGTGCTTCATCACCCGAGTACAACAGACATCATAAAGAAAAAGACACATGGGGTTAACTCTACAGCTTCCTTTTTTAAGTATATTATGAGCAAAGAGTCAGACCGACCTGTCAAAGATGGAGCGCTCCTCAGTGATGGCAGTGTATTCAGTGCTGGAGCAGCTTTGATGGCTCAGCCTGAGCTTCACTGTCAGAGTCACTTCTGTGTTGTCGGTCTGAGATGGAGTTTTTGCTTACATGTCTGAGTGTTACTCATGCTGTTTTCCTTCCACACACACAGCTCTGATCCACACGTCAATGACTCAACCTCTGCAGCACATGAGTGACAACTGGAAAGGTCATGAATGTTTCAACACAGAGATGGCCATGCTTTCTCTAATCAAATGTCAATCACAGGAAAAATGATGCTTTTGTTGTCAGGAAGAGGCTGAGTCATGTCATCCGGTTTGTGTCTTTGATAAGCTGCAGAGATCAACTCTCTGCATCTGCATCCAAAAGCAAAAGAGACAAAGAAAGAGTCAGATTGAGGTGAATTCCAGTCAGCTTCATTTTAATTTGAAAAGGCAAAATATGATCAATATCTGTTAGATAAAGCTAAGGAATTACTAACTCACACGTCTTTCTTCACCTGATAGCCGTTACAGTAAGCAGTGGGTGTATTGTGTTTTTTCAAATGATTGTGCACGGATTTCCTCCAGATGGGTGTGATTTGGCAGCTGACGTCAGTGGTATCACTGAGAAAAGGCCATAGACAGGCAAGAAAGAAGAAGAAGAGCTGAGTTGAACACAAAGCTACACTGAAGGATGAAGACAACAAACTGTTAAGTGCCAGCAGTTCTTAAAAACCTGTAACCAAAATAATCACCAGCATGTTGCCTCTAATCATGGAGCCTGGACATGAAAAATGTGGAAAAAATCGTACATGGTACATTGTCCTTCTGACCTCTGACAAGAAGTTGTGTCCACATTTATTTGCACTGGTAGCCCCCACAAGCTCATTTTCAGGGTGGTTTTCACAGGCGTTAACTGTTTTTGGATTACAAAAGTTGTACGGGTGTGTTTTTCATACAGACCAACATGTCCATTGTAAAATGCTTTGTTTGCTTTATACCTGCTTTCGTTTTACAGCAATCTTAAGACACTGTTGATTTCAAGGCATGTGCCCACCAGCCAGTTTTGGTCTCACAACTGTGTGTATGTAAGTCAATTGGTAACACTTCAATTGACAGGTATGTGCCAACAAAGTTATGACAATCAACAAGACATGAAGGTTATTAACTGCATCATTGTTTATGTTGGCTGTCTCATACAAAAAAACAGGAAATTGGATCAGTCCTCCAAAAAAATCCAGGTTTATTCAAGTGGAAATGGAAAAGCTCATTGCAACATTTATCCAAATTTAAACAATCTAATTCATAGGCCAAGATGATGCTGAGGTGGAGGATGAGGCGCTGTCAATCTCTGCTCCCTTTTGCCAGCACCATCCACATAGCCCACTCCCTTCGCCTCTCATAGGTAGTCTTGTACACATCCTAACTGATGAGGTGATTGAGAATCAGGTTGCTCTCCTTTTGCAGAAAAGGACAGCTTTAAAGGACTTCTCACTGTTTGCATTTTGAAATCAGCAATAACCCACAATCATTAGAGGTGCTGCATTAACTCATAGTGAGCCTTAGCTGTGGCCCTGCCTGGCAGTCTTGAGCAGTGTAATGCCAACTCACACACACAAAAAAGAGCTAGGTCAAAGTTCAGTTCACACCAATTAAAATGAAGTAGTTTAGGTTCATTTTTCAGTTACAAGGTCTCTTTTTCAGTTGAGTTATCCCTGTCCCCATAAAACTCCAGCAAATGCTTGTGAGCGTACACTACGACCAAATCTCACGACAGGTCTGACATTGTGTACGCAAGTTTGAGTCAGTGTGGATCTGCGGTGCAGCAAATGTCTGTCTCGAAATAATTGACAAATAGACCTCAAACCTGTCATTAAGCACAATCAGCCAGATTTCATTAAAGATTAAGACGTAAATAAAATTTAACAAAATAAATTTGTAATGTCCTTAGTGTTTCTGGGCAGAGTTATCAAATAGGCCTATTCACTACCACAGAGCAGGAGTGCCGTTTCAACATTATGCACACACGCGCCACTGTGGAGCACTATGTTTGACTCCTAAAAGGCAGGTGTCTCTGTCTTGGCCCAGCAGTGGGGACATTGTTGTACACTACTGAAAGGGTGTGGGACATCATTTGGGCCAGTACAGTTTTGCACAATGTTGCACTGGTGAATGGAGTGCTGTTGGCTGTGCCGGTGCAATGTAAGGACCCGATGCCCGGAGAACAATAACGAGGAGAGACTCCACAAAGGTGCTGTGCAGAGGAGACAGGACCTTATCGATGGATTCTGACATGTAAAATATAAGTTTAGAAAGTGCTCTTGCAATTTAATCAGTGATAAAAATCCAATAGAAATCCATAAAAATGTGCCTCAGGGGCAGCAACACACCTTTTGGTGAGGTTAATATTTATTTTTGTTCAGCCTCTGTCAGACTCTCCAGTCTGCTCTACATTACAAAGACACAACAAATTAAAACTAAATACTTTCAATAATAGGAGCAACGTACCCTATGTCATGGCAATAAACAAATATGAGGCATGTATGACATATTAATTTATCATCATGAGCAACTTACTGATTAATGATTTATTCAAACTTCAGCCACTGTCCGCTATTCCACAGCAGCCCCGTTCACCGCCACCATAATCCTGATCCAGACAGGAGTTTTCTGACTGCTTTTATACCAGTTTCAAAGCTTCCAAAGAGAAAATCCGTGTTAGTTCCCACCACAGACGCGAGGATATCCACTTTCAGCTCTGAAAAGTTTCGAATCTTTGTAATATTTCTTCTCTTTCATGTTTGACCTCAGTGGGTGAGGCTTCTGAACCCCGAATATTTAAGTGCATAAACATGTTAATGACGATTGATTTCAGCCACCGCATTTATCAAGACCTGATCATACGTATGCTAGGATTGGTCAGATATGAACCCTTTCATAAATCTCACACGTGTCCTATCGTACGATGAATCCTGCACTCAGATCTACGCTCAGATCTGCGCAAGCTTGATAAATGAGGGCCACTGTCTCTCGGTACCTCCCCTCACCTTTTGGTACCTCTCTGACTGTGAGTGGTTGATCACTGCCCAAGGAGTAAACTACTCTATCGTTCCCATTCATGAGATATAAACTGATCAGTTCAGTTCACCATTCATGAAAATATGAGAGCATTTGGTAGCCCAAATTAAGGACAGTGAAAGGTAGTTAAAAGTAACAAACACAATTTGACTTGCTGGTAAATTTTTCATCACCCCTTTAATATATAATGATTTTTCCAGTGATGCTCATATTTTATTTTAAGTTTATTAAATTGATAAACTATTATCAATTAACAATTACATTATCAATATCATTGATAATGCACTTGTTGAAAGGGTTTATGAAAGTAAGTTTTTGGGTATTCTGATTGATTATAAGCTTTGCTGGAAACCATACATAAAATCTGTGTTCAAAAATTTCAAGAAGTATTGGAATCATCAGTAAATGAAAGTATTTATTACCACAAAAATCATTATACACACTCGACTGCTCTATGATCTCTTACTGTGTTGAAGTCTGGGGAAACACATACAAGACCAATCTACAAAAGACATGCACATTACAAAAAAAGAGTTATTCCGATCATAAAACACGCTGGATACAGAGATCACACCAGCCCCCTGTTTTTAAAATCACAACTGTTAAAATTTTATGACAAAGTCAGTTTGAAAACGGCTCAAGTGCTGTACAAAGCAACACAAAGTAACCTGGTAACCTACAAAAAAGGTTAAAAACCAGGGAGGGGGGCTATAATCTAAGGGGCGATCATAAATTTATTTGTCTGATTGTCCATACAACAAAAGTATGTGCATTTCTGTTTGTGGTGTTAAACTGTGGAACGGCCTGGATGTGTTGAGCAGATATCTTTGTGTATAATATGTAGATATCTATGGAGATCTTTGTAATTTAAACAACTAGAAAATGCAATTTCTGAAGAAATTGCAAGTGTGATTGCTCCAGTTGAAATTGCTATCGCTAAGCTGCTATTGCAAATGGCTGAATTTTTAAAATATGTGAAAGATAAGTTTTGAATTATCAGGAAGATCTGAATCAATTTGAATGAACTCAATTGAATGAATTGAATAATGCATGAATAATAATTAAAAAAAATAATTAAAATGACTAAAAACCCTGAAGTATGGGAAAGGCTTGAAGAATCAGAAAGGTTTGAATCAGTTAATATGAGTTGGAATTAGTTTGAAGAATTGAATAATGCATGAATAGTGAAAATGGTTTAAACAGGGAAAATTAAAATGATCATAATCTGGAAGTATGAGAGGTTTGAAGATTTGGAAAGGTTTGAATCAGTTTGAATGAGTTTAAATGAGTTGGAAGAATTGAACAATGCATGATCAATGAGTGATTTAAAAATGGGGAAATTCAAATAAATAAAAATCCTCATTAGACCCCATAATGTCCTCAATGAGCTGAATTTTTTTAGCCCTGCATGGTGTCTGTAGCTCAAAGTTTGTGGGAAGGAATAGATGACAAAGTTGGTCAGATGACTCTCGTGAAGGGTTTTTAATGTAACCCCCTGTACTTTGTGTTCTAAGCCTGGCTTCATGTGTCTCATATGGCCGTTGGAAGCAGCTTTCCAGTCAGCTGTGTGCTCCAGGTGCTCTTATTGGTTGCAACGTTGAAGGAAGATGCATCACTACAGCAGGAGAAAGGAGGCTTGAAGAAGAGAAAGCAGCTGTTAAACTAAAAAAACTTTAAAGTGTAGAAAATTTACATGATTAAAATCCTTGAGTATGAGAAAGGTTTGAGGCATAAGGATGGTTTTAATCAATTTCAATGAGTTGGATTTGTAGGAAGAATTGAATACTGCATGAATATTGAAAATGATTTAATACAGGGAAAATGATTTAAAACAGAAAATTTAAATGGTTAAAAATCTTAAAGTGTAAGGTTTGAATCAGTTTTAATGATGTTTAATTTGTTTGAAGAATTGAACAATGCATTATCAATGAGTGGTTTTAAAATATGAAAAATTTAAATGAATAAAAATCCTGAATACACCCCATCATGTCCTCAATGAGCTGAATTTTTGAAGCCCTGAATGGTTTCTGTAGGTCAAAGTTTGTGGGAGGAGATAGGGGCCGAAGTTTGTCAAGCGCTCTAGTAAAGGGTTTTAAATGTCACCCCCAGTGCTATGTGTACTGAGCCTGGCTTCATGTGTCTCATATGGCTGTTAGAAGCAGCTTTCCAGTCAGCTGTGTGTCTCCAGGTGCACAAATTGGTTGCCATGGGGACTTTAGATGCATCACTACAGCAGGAGAAAGAAGGCTTGAAGCTGAGAAACAAAATCCAAAACTATGCCCTGATGCTCATTCTTTGTAACGGCTACATTCATGACAAGAAACTTGTGAGAACCCCACGACTCTGCTGAACATATTGATACAATTAATTAACAAAATTTTAAAAACACCCCATAATGTCCTCAATGAGCTGAATTTTTGGAGCCCTGAATGGTTTCTGTAGCTCAAAGTTTGTGGGAAAAGATAGGGGCCGAAGTTTGTCAAGCGCTCTAGTGAAGGGTTTTAAATGTAACCCCCAGTGCTCTGTGTACTGAGCCTGGTTTCATGTGTCTCATATGGCTGTTAGAAGCAGCTTTCCAGTCAGCTGTGTGTCTCCAGGTGCACTTATTGGTTGCCATGGCGAAGGAAGATGCATCACTACAGCAGGAGAGAGGAGGCTTGAAGCTGAGGAAATAGCTCTCCAGCTAGGCCCTGATGGTCAACCTCTGTATATATTCATGACAAGAAACTTGTGAGAACCACAAGACTCTGCTGAACACATTAATACAATTTATTATTGTGTATATTGTAGAAAGCTTTATTTTTTCTTCTCCCTTTTCTAATTTTTTTTTTTTAATTATTACATTTATTTAAGTTCTTAATATTAGGATCCTTATTTTTATAACTGCATTTTTGCACTCTGTCTTGTCTGTGATGCTGCTGTGGCAAAAAAATTTCCCCCATGGGGGATCAATAAAGGAATATTCTATTCTATTCTATTCTATTCTATTCTATTCTATTATCACAATCCTCAAAACACCCCATAATGTCCTCAATAAGCTGAATTTTTGAAGCCCAGAATGGTTTCTGTAGCTCAAAGTTTGTGGGTGGAGATAGGTGGTGAAGCAGACACATATTAACTGTGTGTACATGCAGGTCTTATAGGCAGACACACACACACACACACACACACACACACACACACACACACACACACACACACACACACACACACACACACACACACATTGTCAGACTGTGTGTGTGTGTGTCTCGTTAATGATTGCATCCTTTACAGCTGTGAGATCAAAGGCATTAACTGACCTACTGTTTGAATGAGAAGTTGCCTAACTGCAGTGAATTTAGGGCCTCTGAACTTCATTACATAGCGTGATTTCCTTAAATCCCAGAATGAAAATAAGAACATCGTATGAATCCTCTGCCCTTCATGAACACAATGATGTGGCCACATTTTTTAGAGTACAGACATGAAAAACACAACAGCGAGTTAAAAAGGTCTGAGCCTGAGTGATAATCAGGATTTTCTTGGAGAAAAATTACGTTAGGGCCAATGCGAGGGTTCTTTGCCATTTTTGGACAGTTGGTCACCTGCTGGCCAAGGGGTACGATTTAATTGATTTGAAACCTCTTTTGTGAGAAGCAGGACATATATACCTCTATTTTGATGTATTTTTTATGGCTGTGGAGTGAAATTTGTGGGCGTGGGAGCGATATATTCGAGCTAGGTTTTGTCGATCCAAGAGGAGCTCTGCACTCTAGCTATAAAAAAACACACTCTAGCCTCTCCAATACACACCCATTATAAAGCCTGAAATTTGCTGAAAACCATGAGTTGCTTAAAGCTAAATTGTGGGAAAACTGTAAAAGATATCAAAAAATTGAATACAACATTAATAGTCGACATGTAAATGAAAATTTAAAGCAAAAATGAGGTCTGTAGGTGAAAGTATGCTGAAGTTTTACGGCTGAGAAGGTGGAAGTGTAGAAGGTAGAATTTGAAGATTTATCCATTCATTTCAATGGGAAAAATTTTGCACAAAAAGTAAAAAAATATCAAAAAGTATAAAGGGTAGAAAAGCAAACAATACATCCACACTTGTCCTGAAGGAGAGGAATAGTTTAAAAGTTGAATGGTTGAAATAGCACAAAGTATGAAGGAGTTGAAAAGTTGCAAAAAAGGTACGGAATAATAATAATTATTATAATAATAATAAAGAAATAGGCGAATAACAATAAGGAAAAGGAGAATAACAATAAGTGGAAATGTTTAATCAGCATTTCCACTTAATAAAGAACAGAATAACAATAAGTGGAACTGCTTAATCAGCATTTCCAACTAATAATAAAGATACGCATAACATATAGTGGGAATGCTTCGCAATTCCACTCAATAATAAAGATATGAATAACATATAGTGGGAACGCTTTGCAATCCCACTCAATTAGATTTTTTTTTCTCCCTCCATTCATTATTGGTTCTGATTTGCAAGGGGGGCAGGACTCGATTAAGTTTTTGCTTTGCACTTTTGACTCCTCCCGTCTCCTTTGTGTGAAGCCATTCGATGAAAACAAAAAGGCTCTTTGTTTTACGCAAAAAAAAAAAAAGAGTAACAAGGCATCATTGGATCTGATCTTTGAAAGCAGCACCATTTCTATTAGAATAAAGCAGAACAAATGTGACAAGGAGTCTTTCATAACTATCAGACATAAGTGAAGAGAGAAAGAACATGAAGGTGAAGGCAGTTAGTGAGAGAAAAGAGAGCATCTGCAGTAAGGAGACCTCACCCCATCACTCCCACTTCTCGCCCCTCTTCTCTGCCTTTTCCAAATCTTTGACGCTGTAGGCGCTTTGTTGACAAAGTCACATAAACATCCTTTGAACGGAAGCATGTTCATCTAAAAGAGAGGAGATGGATGTGTGGTTCTAATCAGAATCTGTCATCCTCAAAAACATGCATGTCAAAGCTCTTCAGTCTCTGCTGGCTCAGTGCAAACACTAGTCACTTTATCCCCATTAAATACCCCTGCAAAAGTGAAACCATACCCATGTATAAACTATACACTACAGTATAAGTCCTTTGTCTTCTCACTTTTGGCTGTGGATAATCAGGCTTTTCTGTCCCTATTGTTTTTACTTTGGGAAGGTCCTTTTCCGCAAATTTTACTCCTGAAAATTTCCTGACTTATCTCTGATCAGTTTGTTATAAGTCCGTCCATCCATCCATCCATCCATCCTCACTTATCATAAGTTGGGTCACAGCAGCCTCAGCAAGAAAACCCAGGCTTCCCTCTTCGCAGTCACTCTGTCTAGCTCTTCCCAGGGGGACCTTGAGGCATTTCCAGGCCAGCTGAGAGACAGTAGCCATGTTAACATGTGCAAAATTTCTTGATCTGATTAAAAATCTGAGGGATTGGATAATCTGAATCCACTGTTTATATGGGTGCAAAATCAAATAATCTGATCATGTCATGCCTATACAGAGTAGAAGCATTTAGACATGCGCAGTAATTTCACTATAACAGCAGGAGAAGAGTTGTAGTGACACCTGTGCTATCAACAAACCAACAAACGTAGTAGTGGCTCACTCTTTCCAAGAGTTTTCCCCCTGTTAAATGTTGTCACTAGATAGCGCCCTTGCTTACTTATTTTACTGCTCTGTCAAAGGTAGCATTGTGCATGCCGATGTTACATCACTACGCTGTAAGTACGCCTTGTTATGTTTCAGAGATGCCCTTCTGCCTACCTTGGTTGTAACGGGTGGTTATTTGAGTCACTGTTGCCTTTCTATCAGCTCGAACCAGTCTGGCCATTCTCCTCTGACCTCTGGCATCAAGCCAAGGCTGAAGAGTGAAGACCAAGTCAGGTAAGATAGTCACCATCGGAATAAGTGTTTACATGGATGCGTCTCAGAATAATGATCGGCATAAACCACCCCTCTAGATCGGAACACAATTTATTTCCGATTGAGCCGAATTGGATCAGAATCTTCTGATCGACATGTTCACATGACGCTTTTTTATTCTGATCGGGCCTTTGTTCCAATTATTTGTGCCCATGTAAATGCAGCTATAGTCTCTGCAGCATGTTCAGTGTTTCATGTGAAATACTTGTAACTTTGTTTTGAAAATGTCATATGAATGAAGCGATTATTTGTGTTCACGGCCAGAAGAAATATATAAAGGTGCTCTATCATGCATATTTACAGCATCCATGAAGGACATACACTCATCAGTATTGACAGAGAGTTGAGTGTGAAGGCTTCATCAGTTTAGATAAAGTAGATTTAAGTAGGTGAAAGGAAAAGTATCAAAGTTTGGTCTGGATTAAGGACCTCTCTTTTATTAGAGAAAGACTATTGTCGAGGCAAACCTCAAAACCCAGATTTGTACTCCCAAGATGGCCACCCATGGACATTCAAGATGGCCACCCCTTGGTACACCTAAAATGGCCGCCCTGTACACCAAAGATGGCCGACCTTTGGGTGTTGGCTGATTAGGAACACCTGAAAAGCTGTGTGAGTTGTGGCAGAGAACAAAAGAGCAAACAACTTCAAGCGGAAGCAGCTCCACAAAAAGGACAAAGAATCAAGTTCTACTCAACTATACAAGTTCCATGACGCTAATGGTCGGTAGTATTTTCACTTACCTTGTGTGTTTGAAGTGTGTTAGAGATGCTGCTTGTTAAGTGCTACTGTTAAAATGTATTGTGGGAAAAGGCAGTATTGCATTGCAGCAACATTTGCTTTAAGCTTAAGTACTTATTTGTTGGTAGAACTTTATTTGAAAAGGCCCTAATTTATCTTGCTTATTTGCTTAAAAAGAAGGTCCAAGTTAAAAGTTTAAAATTGACTTACCTTGGAATTTACTTACCTTTTACAATTTAAAAGTTTAGTTTAATCTAAAGACAATTTAAAATGCTTAAACATATCATTTAAAGTTTAAACTCAATGTACAAAAGTTACGAAAATAATTGAATGTTTAACTTGATAAGCTGCCTTAAAACCCTTAGTTTAAAAATATTAATTGGTTAAAACATTGGTTAACTAACTAAAAATGTTTTAATATGTTTAAATTAATGGCAACATTTAAAAATTTAATTATTGAATTATTAAAAGTGATTTATTCTTTGATATGGCATGTTGCTAATTGTTGTTTCTGTCTTGAAGGTTTACAACCTGATGAAAAAGAACAACCAATCAACATCAAAGAGCCAAATGAAAAGTGGAAAATAAAGAAGTTGATTGAGTTGGAAATCGAGTTGTCATGGGTCATTTGGAACTTAAAACTGTGGGGACTTGACAACTAGCGGCTTTTTAAAGAGACAGAGAACACTCCTCAGCATGGTTAGCAACATTCTGTCCTGCTGTTGAATAAGGAATAATTCATACTGTTCACCACATGAGATACAATTAAAGTTGAGTAATTCATGTATGTGGAGCATGGTTTATTTAGCTGTAATTTAAGTAAATCAATTAGTTTCTCATCTGTTTGTTTTCCTGACACAGCATGAGCTTGAAGGCTGTGTGCTGGAGACTTTCTTCATCGCAGGAAATCAATGAATCTGGCAAATCAAGCAAGACTAAAATCTTCAGGGTTATCACTTTAAAAGGTCCCATGTGTAGACATGGGAATCATGGCACATCTGGCAATCTGAAACTCCTTTGCTCACCTCTCCTACCTGTGGGTGAAGCTATGGTGGCCTTTGATCATCACTATGATGGCCTTCATCACAATCCTGTGATGCATAATAACGTCATTATTAAAAATGTCATTGTGAGCACAACAACCACTAATTTTTTCTTCCTCTTCTTTCTTGTACTTGTGAATAACATGTTCCATTTATACCAAGTCTCTTCTGATAAATGCAACAATTTATTGGGGAAAAAAAGATATTGCTTTTTCTTTGTCTTTCTGCAATTTGCAATATGAAAAAAATCTGGAATTTTATTGACAGGTGAAATGCCATATTTATGTGCTAAAAAAAACAAACAAACAACAAACATCTCAATCAAAGGTTAAGATGTTATACTTAAGGTTATATGTTTTGTCATTTGGGTCTTTAAGCCTGTTTTCTGCTTTCAAATCAAATCCCCTCATACTTGAACTACACTGAGTTCAATGTCTCTGTCTATGTAGCATTACTTGAGATTGTAATGAAGGTGGCCAGTGGAATAACCTGTGGAGTATCAGCTGCCCTATCAGTTGTGACAAACTTATTAAACTTTGCACAACACATGCTTCTTGACTTCATTAAAGGTCTAGGAAGAAGCTGCATGTAGTCAGTTGGTCCAGGTGCAGTTGCAAATAAATGATAAATAATAATACATTCATTCAAATTCATTCAAAAAAGCACATTTACTTATGTAACTAATGTGATGTTTAAATGCAGCGGTTCATTGATAAACAATACTGTTATGGCAGAATAATGTTAAATGACATAGCTCTTTATCACAAATATGGTGTGGATATGGTAGATTATATTTCCTCTTACCCATATGTAATCAGGCAGTTGCTTTATTGTTTATACTGCAAAACAGCAACATACAAACCATTCACTGGAGTCGTCTATAGCTGCCTTTATGTGTGGCACAAATATATCCTTCTCCTTTTAATGGAGTGTTACCTTAGCTATCAGTGATAGTCACAGCTTTGTGTACACTTTTAACCCTTGTGCACCCCTTAGGACCGTTTTGGTCCTTCACAACTATACTTTTGTGGATAATTTTGGCTGCGATGATGTAAATGGCATACAAATTTGTCTAAGTGTGTAATTTTAGGTGCAATTTATTTTTTTTCTTTTTCTTCCTTTGACCTTTTTGCATGTGAGCAATTTTTATTACTACAGTAGACACCCCATTGACTCCCATTAAAACACGTTTTCTTCAATACACTGCCAATGCAGTATAATTTTTGGATTTTTTTTTTACTCATGTAAGCCTATTCCTTGAGAGTCAATTTTTTTTTTTTTTTTATGCCAACACGCAGATGGCACCATTTTTTCTTTTTTTCCTGCCATACCCTTTAGAACAAGAGGGGCACTGTTTTCCCTTTTTTCACAGAGCTGGTGTACTTCATGAATATCTTCAATAAAAACTGTTTAGGTGTGTTTTAGGGATATCATGGATTATGTGCGATTGTTTTCATGAATTACTTGTGTGTGTGTGTGCGCATATGCAGCCGTGAGAATAGCCAAAATCCATCCAGAAACAGCGGCAGTTGTATAATCTGCACCTGCGGTTTCCTTCTGTGTGTGTGTGTGTGTATGTGTGTTTGTTTGTGTGTGTGTCTGATTGTGCGTGCGTGCGCGTGTGTGTGAGATTGTGCGTGCATGCATGCGTGCGAGGTTCATAGCGGGCTTCATTGATGTGCGTGCGTAAAAGCAAGGGATGAATGGATGGATGGTGTTTGTGTGTGTGTGTGACGGCGGCGTGGGAATAGAAGGATCTCGAATTGTAAACAAAAACACTTGAGTACACTTCTTTCAGATAATGTAAACAATATGAATTCTGTGGCTTTTGACATCAAAGGTGTGCAGAGATGCCAATTTACACGGTGCGCTTTTCAAGTTTATGTTTAAAAGTTCGTCATTGATTTGGTCTCAGTTTGCCGAGATCCTCGAGATGGCATGTCGTGCAACTTCAAGAAATATGGATGTTAGCGAAGCCTTGGAGCTTTTTCTCAATGACGAGGAGACAGACACTGCATCTTCGGTGAGTGATTCTTCATCCTCAGCTGGGGATGAAATGGAGGACGCTTTTGATCCTGAAAACCAGGAGAATTCGGACGAATATGAGGGTGATGATGAGGAGATGGAGGTGGAGGGCGGGGTGCCCGAGGCAGGTATGATCCCAAAAAACAGACTGACATGGTCCCGTACCACCGAGGAGACGCTGCGTTATCATCCTCCTGCCATCCCACATCCTGGGATTACCAGACACGCCGCAGCCCGCATAACAGCTTTGGATGACAGCTTATGGTTTTTTTTGACTGAAGAAATCATGGAAATACTTGTGCTTGAGACCAACCGGGAGGGCCGGCGAAATGATAACAGTTGGAGGATTACGGACGTAACGGAAATTCGGACATACAATGGGCTTCTCTTCCTTGCCGGACTGCACCGTGCACGTCATGAGGCGACTGTCAGCTTGTGGGGAGAGGACAACAGGCGTCCCATCTTCCGCGCAACCATGTCGCGCAAAAGATTTGATGAGCTGTGCATAAATCTCAGATTTGGTAATCGGGAGACCCGGCGTCCACATGACAAGTTCGCACCCATCAGCAACCTCTGGAAGCGCTGGGTGGACCGCCTGCACATGGGGCACAACCTCGGTGAGAACATCTGCATTGATGAGAAGTTGGTCCGCTTCCACGGCCGCTGCTCATTCAAGCAGTATATGCCGCAAAAGCCTGCAAGATATGGGGTCCGTTTCACATAGCAGGTTTAATGGAAACTCAGAGTCTGTTAACCCTGAAATCAGGGAAACTCTGAGTTTTCCGTTTCACAAAGGAGGGTCAGTTAAACCAGAGAGAGAGGGGTGACTCTAACCTGTTTCACAAAGAGAGGTAACTCAACCTCGCGGTCAGTTAACGTAGTAACAGACTCCGTGAACCTAACCTGCTCGGGAGCAGGTTTAACTCAGTAAACCCAGAGTTTCAGGTGAGACATCGACATTTTCTCATTTTGATCATGTTTTACATTGTCAAGTAAGTATTAAGTGGCAGTTTGATCCCTTACAAAATGCTCTTTTCACACTCAAAAATGAATTTTACTCTCTTATGATGTTCCGTTAAATGATTATGTTGCACAATGTTTTTATATTTAATTTTAAGCTGCTGCCAAGTGCGCTTTTGTCCCGCTGGATTGCACCTACATAAAATAAATTAATTTTCTCCATGCAAGCAGTTTCCCCTGCAAAAGTCTGTCAATGTGATTGCACAAGACTAGATTTAAAGTTACGCATTGACGCGAGCAGCAGTTTCCTCCCATGCCCTCTCCCTCTCACTTGCGGCTGCTGCTGTATTGCACTTTCTTTTAAAAACGTGCTGTAATTCGCCGTTGGCTTGCTGCTGCCCCCTCCTTCTCCCTGTTTCCATTGGTTGATCAATGAATCTGGGCTCCACAGATGCTGGCTGTTTATGTCTGGTGTGCACGTGCTTAACTCCAGGTGAAACTACTCGGAGTTGCTAAAACTGACTCAAATCAGGCGTTGTGAAACCGGAAACTCAGAGTTTCCTATCTCAGAGTAGATCAACTCAGAGTTAAGGATTTGACTTGGAGTTTGTTGAACCACCTACGTGAAACGGACCCATGGTCTGAAGCTGTGGTTGCTTTGCGATGTCAACACCTCGTATGCCTGGAAGATGATTCCCTACCTGGGAAAAGAGGCCGGCGCTGCTCCCCAGAGGCAGGTGGGGAAGGAGGTGGTTCTGGAGCCCACTGAGGGGCTGTCCGGACACACCATCACAGTGGACAATTTTTTCACGTCCTACGACCTGGCCATGGTCAGGACTATTCAGAGAAACAAACCCGAGGTACCAAGCCAACTGACCAACACCAGGGGACGAGAGCCGGATTCATCCCTTTTTGGCTTCCAACCAACTGCAACATTAGTCAGTTTCGTGCCTAAACGAAACCGAAATGTGCTCCTGCTCAGCACCAGACACAGGGACGGAAAGGGGGCGGCGGACCCCCCCCCCAAACCCGAGATGATCAAATACTATAAGAGCTGCAAGGGGGGAGTGGATGCTTTGGATCAGGTAAATAATTTATTCTTTTTACAGACTATGTTTTTGTGATGCATGCCATATGTTTTGTGCTTCTTTTTCTGTGATTTTTTTATGTCTTTATTCATTATATTGTTTCTCTTGCAGCGTGTGAACACATACGGTGTTGGGAAAAAGACGAAGCGATGGCCTCTGGCACTCTTCTTCAACATCTTGAATGTGAGTGCTCTCAACGCCTTCATCCTTTGGAGGCAGGTGGATCCAGGCTGGAACCGTGGGAAGCGGGCCATCAGGCAGCTCTTCCTTCAAGACCTGGGGAGTTTATTGGTGCAGCCGCTCATCGGACGACGTCTCCGCGTTCCCCGCAGCCCTGCCGCTGCAGCCATAGTGGAGAGGGCTCGGGGGGCACGAGAATCGGGCCCTGCTCCGCCAGCTGATCCTGAAGCTCCTGCATCCTGGCGGGGGATCTGCCATCTCTGCACTCCTCTGAAATCAAAGGCCAGACGATCTTGCGCAAAGTGTGGACTCTTCTCATGCAAAGAACACACCCTCAATGTTTGCACGGCCTGTAAATGAATGTCGCATATTGCACGTTATGGAGTTAAAATAAAAAACCTGAATAAAGTTTTGCTATTTATGATTAGGCTAAAGGTCAATGATGGCAGCCAAAAACAAAAAAAATATATATATATATTTATTTAGATCATATTTCTACTGCAGCAAAATAGAGGGGACCTTAGGGGTGTTAAATGAAGTTTTTCTTAGGGGTGCACAAGGGTTAAGGCAGATTACTCATAAAAAAAGGAAAGTTATGACAGCATAGTGTTTCTTAGGTCACATGACTAACATTGCATGTCCTGAAATGAGCCTATTTCACATTTGCATCACAACTGTGACTGTCAATTAATCATTCAGTTTGTCTAAGTTCCATGAACTAGAGTTTTAGAAAGACAGGTGAAAAAAGTGGGTTCAAAGAGAGGCAATACAATAGGCTGTAGAGACAGGAGGTGGAGGGTATCAGGCTAACAGTTTGTTCAGTTTCAGTTCTGCATGAATGTAGCACAAGTCATCACCCCAAGAGAGAGGGCGCCTTAATAGATTAATTCTAATTGTCACTCTTTTCCCTTCCCTTCGTCTTATCCATTTTTCTACCCCTTCACCTTGGCCCAATGTTTTGAGGGCTAAAGGGAAGGGGTGAAAACATGCCCCAAAGAAAAGAGATGACACTCAATTCCTGCCATGTCATCATGCCTTGCTGTTTGCAATGAATTTGTCACCCAATTCTGCCATCACTGTCACTTTCAATAGCTATAGCTTTGTTAGCTTGCTCATCATAATGCGTGATTTTAAAACACAAACAATTCAAAGCATAGCTTATAACAAAGGATTGAATATCTGATAAAAACATAAGGGTCATTACTATGAAAATCATATCAAAATCCTTCCCCTTGCTTTCAAGTGAGGTCACGGTTTGTCTTCGTTTCAAGGGTTGTGTACTCCTTGACCTTAGCTCTTTCATTTGACCTTATGAAGAATTGGGACACCGCTTCTCTTGACATGAACGTGTAAAACTGAGGGCTAAGGGGTAAGACAAGCGCGAAGGGTTGCAATTGGGATTGGCCCTAAATCCTAATCAGGTTGGGGAAAAGCCAGCAGTCATGGGTAACCTCTGGGAGAGTAAGGGATGAATGATTAATGTTTTTATGTATCAGTATTTTGGCAATATGAAAAGGTGACATGCTAAACCAAATTTCTCAAAAAAAAAAAAAAAAAAAACTTTCTAATTAAAACCCACTCTTATGGAGATGTCTTTTTTGTTGTTTTTGTTTTCAGTTTCAGTCTTGCTCTGGTATACATGCTGGTTTTCACATTGTGGGAGTGTAAATATGTGTATATTAGGGCTGTCAAATTGATGCCTTAACAAGGATTAATCTATCATCAAAATTAATCTGATTAAAAATCTGAATTGTTTGACAGCACTAGTATTTATACAGGAATGTAAATCACATCAGTATTATGAAGGTATTATTCACAGGATAATGTGTGACCTGCTGTGCAACCCTTGAACACACTCTGCTGACTTAAAAAAAAAAAAAGTGACAGGTGAAATCGGATTGAATTATTTACAAGGAGCTACATATGGAGAAAAGTAACAGGGTCTCTGACTGCAGGAGAAGATGAAACTGTTAGAGAAGAATATATGTTCATAAAAGTGGATTTCTTTGACACAGTCAGTCGTCTTGTCTTTGTAGCTGTCGACTTTAACCTCCTTTTTGGTTTTAGGTTTACAAGTTACACTGAGTTCACACACAACAAAAGGCATGCTAAAAAGAACAGGGATGGCAGATAGAAAAAAAAAAACATTTTTATATGACTTAACACAGATTTATTTTTGGTATCATGACACTCTCCCTCAACTTGCTCAAAGTCCCACTCTGATAGTCTCTGTGTGTCAATATCACCAGATCGATAGTTTATTTTACCAGTGTCTTAGAAATTCGTACTCGTGTAAAGACCACCTGAGACAATTTCTTTGGGTCTGGCCAGCATAGCAGGGCTCTGGGGGCAGAGCTTGGATTCGTGACGTAGGAAATGTCACTGTATCTGAACCTGCCGTTTGGGTCTGCTCAAGATTTGTATTCAGACATACTCATGTCATATGTAATTTTGCACTTATTTTTCCTCATGATATGATATCTATATGAACATGGAGACAACAAGAAAAACATGATTTTCATCAGAGTGGGTCTTGAAATTCTTTCTTTAACTCTGGTTTTTGTTATTTATCTTGGTGTCAGCCAGATAGACTGTCTGACAGCACGTGTAGCAAAGAATTCACTCTTTGGAGGAGACACTGTGTGGACACAACAGGGAGTTGTAGATTTAAAAGATTTATCTGCCAAATTAGAGAGCTTTAAAGTTGAGTAAAGCAACAAGCTACAACAGCACCTGTGGACTCCATGAGGGCTGCTGCTGTAGACACAATCAGCTCGTTAAGAAAACAGACAGTTGTAGACCGTTTTCTGTCCTCACACGTCTCTCTTGTGTTTGATCGAAACCTGGTGTATCACATGTACTACTGCATTTGCAGCTGTGCTAACAGACCACCAAGGCTACAGATCATAATGTTGCTTTTAAAAGCTACAAAAAAATGGGAGAAAATGTCTAAGCTATAGATCAAAACAGAGAGACTGTGGGGATTTCCAAATCAATGAAGCCCCTCTCTCTTTCTCTCTTAAGTTTGTTTGGTTTGTGAGTTATAAGGTGAAATATCATCCATGTTTTCTTTAAAGTCAGTTTACACTGCCCTGTATGGCTGAATCAATCTTGCATAAACGAAATGACTTCACTGTGATTTAGTGGTTGTGTTCGTTTCTGATTTTGTGACCCTCTTAACCATTCTCAATCTTGTTTTTGTGTGTGTATATATATATATATATATATTTAAAGTGTGGTGTGTTGTTCACCCATTCTAATCAGCCAATCACATGGCGGCAACTTAGTGCATTTAGGCATGTAGACATGGTCAAGACAATCTCCTGCAGTTCAAACCGAGCATCAGTATGGGGAAGAAAGGTGATTTGAGTGACTTTGAACGTGGCATGGTTGTTGGTGCCAGAAGGGCTGGTCTGAGTATTTCAGAAACTGCTGATCTACTGGGATTTTCACGCACAACCATCTCTAGGGTTTACAGAGAATGGTCCGAAAAAGAAAAAATATCCAGTGAGCGGCAGTTCTGTGGGCGGAAATGCCTTGTTGATGCCAGAGGTCAGAGGAGAATGGCCAGACTGGTTCGAGCTGATAGAAAGGCAACAGTGACTCAAATAACCACCCGTTACAACCAAGGTAGGCAGAAGAGCATCTCTGAACGCACAGTACGTCGAACTTTGAGGCAGATGAGCTACAGCAGCAGAAGACCACACCGGGTGCCACTCCTTTCAGCTAAGAACAGGAAACTGAGGCTACAATTTGCACAAGCTCATCGAAATTGGACAATAGAAGATTGGAAAAACGTTGCCTGGTCTGATGAGTCTCGATTTCTGCTGCGACATTCGGATGGTAGGGTCAGAATTTGGCGTCAACAACATGAAAGCATGGATCCATCCTGCCTTGTATCAACGGTTCAGGCTGGTGGTGGTGGTGTCATGGTGTGGGGAATATTTTCTTGGCAGTTTGGGCCCCTTGGTACCAATTGAGCATCGTTGCAAATCATTGTATTCTGATTTCATGTCAGGAAAGTTTTAAAACTTCTGATGGCTACTTTCAGCAGGATAATGCGCCATGTCATAAAGCTGGAATCATCTCAGACTGGTTTCTTGAACATGACAATGAGTTCACTGTACTCAAATGGCCTCCACAGTCACCAGATCTCAATCCAATAGAGCATCTTTGGGATGTGGTGGAACGGGAGATTCGCATCATGGATGTGCAGCCGACAAATCTGCGGCAACTGTGTGATGCCATCATGTCAATATGGACCAAGCTCTCTGAGGAATGCTTCCAGCACCTTGTTGAATCTATGCCACGAAGAATTGAGGCAGTTCTGAAGGCAAAAGGGGGTCCAACCCGTTACTAGCATGGTGTACCTAATAAAGTGGCCGGTGAGTGTATATATATATATTTAAAGTGTGGTGTGTTGTTCACCCATTCCTGACAGATGCCCTGAGATTTCCTGTTCTACCTCTTCCTTTCTGCTGACTCCACCGCCCTATAAGCTGTAATATCCATCCATTCTGCTCATGTCCACATGGTGCTATTTCGAAAAGGGCAACTACTCTCTTTTTCTTTCTCAGACAGCACTGCAGAGGCAGCCTGCTGCCAACGCACAGGCTTCAGCTAGCTGGTGCTAACTCATATCCATTTTTTTTATTTCTAGGGGAGAAAAAACAGGTATTATAATATAGATATCCTGTTATTTTTCAACCAGAGCAACATTTGTGGGTTGGAATGACAAGTTTAGACATTTAGACGTAAAACATTAATAAGTAACTATGATTAATGTATGACATTTAACCATTTGGACCATATGAGAATGTAAAATGTGTATTTAAAAATCCTATCAGTTTAACAGCAGTAGTTTTACGTGAGGGTTTTGGACCTCGCTGCTTACCTGCAGAGATCTTTTGATGATATTATGAACTAAAGATGATCAAATCCCTCAAATCCTGCATACATAGAGTTTATCAGTTTGAAGATTGAATATCTTGTCTTCATAGAATATTTAATTGAGTATGGATAGAAAAGGATTTGCAAATCATTGTATTCTGATTTCATGTCAGGAAAGTTTTAAATTTTATCTACTGTTTGTGTCTACCAGTTTAACAGAGATGTTTTTTTTCAGATTAATAAAGAAAAAAAAAGTTTGTTTGCTTGTTGTTCATGTGATATGACGTAAATATGTGGACTATAAAATGCACTGGTAGCCACCTTGAATTAATTAATCTGATCTAAAAATATTGCTGTATAAAACTTTTCTTTCCCAGCATGTTTATTGCTAAGGACCTGTTGACACCTTTCACATCACTTTCCAGAATCCTCTGCTGTCCACGTTCCCTGAACACTTGTTTCTGCATCTCTTCTCTGCTGTTTGAAGAGCTCCCTGTAGCTGATATTTGTGTGCTCTCTCTGCTCACCCTCCTCCTCTGGTTACACTTCCTGCTCGTCTCTCTGACCTGAGAGAATGAATTAAATCGATACTAAAACCCCACACTGCACAGCTGCATATTTACAGAGTTGAGCTCAGTCTGGAACTGCAGAAAGGCACTTTTAGTACTCCAACAAATAAGTAACTATGATTAATGTATGACATTTAACCATTTGGACCATATGAGAATGTAAAATGTGTATTTAAAAATCCTATCAGTTTAACAGCAGTAGTTTTACGTGAGGGTAGTTTCTCTAAAGCTTAGACAGCTCTGATTGGTTATAGTTTTTCTGAATAAACTCATCTTTCTCCAATCAAAAGGAATCTAAATCCTTGACCTCAAATTAAATGCATAAGAAAAGACACTGCACGTTATTATACTGTAAAAGCCATATGTTTAAAACACACTGTGATAGTGAGTCTAAATGTGGTTGTTTTTAGCAAAGACTGATTATTCCGAATACACAGAGCACAAGAGGCCTGTTATAACAGATGCAGTATGACTTCCTAAGTTTATATATTAAGCAATAAAAAATAATGATGTATATAAAAAATAAATTTCCCGCAATATCAATATAAAACAAGGTCAATATCCCTTTCACAAGCCAACATTCTGCCATGTTTTGGTAGACTACACGAATAGCCAATGAAAAGGGGAGTTGCTCCAAGTCCGCACCGTGCTGAACCAATCGTGCTGAATTAGAACCAAGTAGCAAAAAACTGCGTAGTAGTAGGCTGCAGCTACACGCAACCATAGCACTTACACAGATGAAGCCAACAGCACTGTTGGTGAGAAAAAAGAAAAAAAGTGCTTCCCCCAACAGAAATGCAGATGAAGGCTCAACTGATTATGACGTCATCAACAACAATGGCATGAAAATGTCGGTGGTGTAGAGGTATTATTATTATTTTTTTTAAAGTTGGACATGAGAGTGGTGAGCACCACTCAGCAGAATGGTGTGCACTGCAAATTTTCTTGAGTACATGTTCCCGCAAAGTTGGGGAATACCTCTTTTTTGTAATCATTGCACACGCAATGCAAAAGTTTACAAACCCGGAGCGGAGCAAGTGCGCAGCAGCGCACAGTTGATATAAAAAAAATATATATTGTGACAAACTTTTTTTCCATACCCCCCAGCCCTGCTGCCAAAAGACATGCCCGATGAAAAAGTGTTGGAAAAATAAACCTCAAAAAACCTTGTTATTCCTTCAGATTTGTGTTTTTAACACTTCTCCTGTGAAACGGACAGAAAAAAATGAGTAAACAGCTGCAAAGTGTCAACCCTAAGTCAACCTTAAAAAAATGCCTGTCAGGTGTTTGCAGTCAATTATGTGGGATTGTGGAAGCATCCAGATTGTGTTTTACCACTGTAGTCATATGCTGATACAGGCAAAAAGGAAGTGGGAACAGTGGAACAAGCTCTCCTTGAGTTTTTCTTTGTTCTCTCTGGTAGATAGAGAGCAGCCAACATTCGTTACAAGTGAACCACAAAAGCTGTTCAAAAAAAAAATAGCAGAATTTTCTGCTTTAAGGCTGTGTAGGCAATAGCCCTCTGCATGTGCATTCAAGTGCTGCCAGTTCAGAGGAAACCTTTTATCAACCTGTTCCTTACACACTAATCTTCTTCTCCTTTCTTTTTCTTTCTGCCTCTCTTTCTTTTTTTATCAGTCTCTCCATTGTGAGCCCTCTGGTTGAAAGCACTCAAGAACAACACATACAGCAGCGTTTTATAAGCCTCAGCTTCAACCAGCCATTTTTGCATCCACAGGAGCAATTTTTGATGTGTGCTGTTAAAATGGATTGGCCCTTCGGATAAAGTGTGTGTGTGTGTGTGTGTGTGTGTGTGTGTGTGTGTGTGTGTGTGTGTGTGTGTGTGTGTGTGTGTGTGTGTGTGTGTGATGTTGTGATGTTCTGTGTTGGAGCAATCTTTCTCCTAAGAAAATAAATAATTTGGATGGAGACAATGAGTGTGAGAGAACTATGGAGATTCACAGGATGTGATTCCTTCTTGTTGTCTCCTTTGAATAAGCAACTGAGCCAGTCAGTGGCAGAAACAACAACTTTGAGAGGACATACTTCAACATTACAACCGTAATGCAGTCTGAGGGGCATGTGATTTGTAAAAAACACAAGGCCCAGGTTTGGAAAACTATTCCTCTCCTTTAGGACAAGTGCGGATGTATTTTTCACTTTTCTACCCTTTATACTTTTTGATATTTTTTAGTTTTTGTGCAACTTTTATCCTATTGAAATGAATGGGGAAATCGTCAAATTCTACCTTTTACACTTCCACCTTCTCAGCCTTACAACTTTAGCATACTTTCACCTACAGACCTCATTTTGGCTTTAAAATGTTCACAATCTGTATTAACTTTTTTGTTGGTTTTCAGCAAATTTTAAGGCTTTATAATGAGTGTGTATTGGAAGAGCTAGAGTGGGATGATGTCATAGCTAGAGTGGAGAGGTATTTTTTGATCGACAAAGCCTCGCTCAATATATCGCTTCCACACCCATACATTTCACTCCACAGCCATAAAAAATACATCAAAATGGAGAAAAATAAGTCCTGCTTCTCACAAAACAGGTTTCAAATCATTAAATCGTAAATGGCCAGCAGGTGTCCAACTGTCCAAAAATGGCAGAGATGCCCCCATTGACCCTTATGTAATCTTTCTCCCAGAAATCCTGATCATCACTCAGGGTCAGACCTATTAACTGGCTGTTGTGGCCACATTTTTTAGAGTACAGACATGAAAAACACATCATTGTATTCTTTAAGGTTTCGTACGATGTACTTATTTTCATTCTGGGATTTAAGGAAATCGTTCTATGTGAAGAAGTTCAGAGGCCCTAAATTCACTGCAGTTAGGCAGCTTCTCATTCAAAACGTTGGTCAGTTGGTCCTTTGATCTGTTTAGGATGCATTGATAAACAGACACACACACACACACACACACACACACACACACACACACACACACACACACACTGACAATGTGTGTGAATTAGCCTCTCTCTATGACACCTGCATGTATACACAGTAAATATGTGTGTGCGTTAGTGTCTCTCTGTCTATGAGACCTACATGCACACACTTTTACCATGTGTCTGCTTCACCACCTATCTTCTCCCACAAACTTTGAGCTACAGAAACTATTCTGGGCTCCAAAAATTCAGCTCATTAAGGACACTATAGGATGTATTCAGGATTTTGTTAATTAATTGTATCAACGTGTTCAGCAGAATCTTGCGGTTTTAATGAGCTCCTTATTATGAATATAGCAGTTACAGAAGAAAAGCATAAACAAACTCCCACTTCTTCTACTACAACTACTGATAATATCAATTAAACTAGTACTTTGACTTCTACTTCAACCACTATTGCTACTATTTCTACTTTCTCTACTTCTTCTACTACCTCTACTACGAGCTCTACTACTTTGACTTTTTCTATTCTCAAACTACTTCTACTGCTTACATGACTACTAATATCACTACTATGACTTCTTATCATACTACTACTAGAACTACAACTTAAACTTATGCCACTTCTCACTTACCTGCCTTTTAAGGTAATTTATTTCTTCATTCAAACTTTGTGCAATTTTAGAAATTTTTCCAGCCTCTCTCAGCATAGAATAGAATAGAATATTCCTTTATTGATCCCCCATGGGGGATTTTTTTTTTTTTCATGAATCAAATTTCAATTTATGGAGCATATTCATACTATTTGTCCTCCAATCATTTTCACAATAATTTAACTTCTATTTTTCTTTGACTCTTGAACAGCTTTTACATTTATACCTTTCTCAATTTTTAATTAACAGTTTAGCATTGCTTTTTAAGCTTTCAGCACTCAGCATTTCCACACATTTTCTGCAAGGAAATGCAATTTTTCTAGTTCACCTTGAAGTTGTATTTTTTCTTTAAAGTTTTCTTCTTCTTTTTTGCATTCGTTTGTTTGTTTCAGTTGTCTCACCAGTACCTTTTCCTCAGATCATAAAAGCCTGGGCTGAAGAACCACTGACATGAAATGGTTTTCCTGTCAGGCAACACAGCAAGCAATACAAACACTTGTGAGACTGCCCATTTGCCAAGTACATCCATCATCCATCACTTCCAACAGTTATTTCGTTTTCTGACCCCTGCCCCTCCACAGCTGCTTCCAATGGCCCTCTCTGTGCCACTCTGCCCCTCCAAATATTATCACTGTGAGTAGAACGCGCTGTAAGAACCAAACAGCAATAAACATTCCCATTAGCAACCTTTGTGATGCAGACCTTTGAAGGCTTTCATTGGAACAGCTTTACAGTGCAGTGGGGTTAGTGTGTGTGCATGTCTGTATTTCTGCCCACTTGTGGTTTCAGAGCAAAGAGCCAAATAATTACAGTGAATGTGACTTGGATGTGGATGTGTTGGTTTGATGGGAATACTTAACAGAAGGTTCTTTTGTGCGACCTTCTCAGGCTGCTCTGCAATGTGTTAATTTTTAGCTTGCCCTTATTACCTTTATTTTATTCATTTCAAAGAAAACCATTGAAAAAGTGAGATTGTCGCCCAACTCAGAGACGCTGTTTCTTGTCCAGATTATTCATGTGCACTGTTAAATGTTTGATATTTCATTACCCAGCCCCTTTGATAAGAAACTCCCGGACGAACTGGTCAACAGGTTTTCTGCAGACAGGGGACAAATCTGCTCATTTGGAGAGACTGAAGCACCTATGAGTGTAAAACATACACTTTACCAAGAAACCTTAATGCACTATACTTTGCCATCAAAGCCCATTGGCTTTTGATCTATTTGCTGACAGAACTTAAGAACTACAAACCACAAAGGACTGTTTTGTACTATGCACCGGTGAAGATCAGTGTATTGTCATTTAATTTACTCATGTTTCAAAACACCACAGGGCTTCAGGCAGCATCCCACTGAACAGGGTACAGCCTACTGGTAGGCTGTCCAGCAGCGATAAGGCCGTTGGCACAGATCACTGCCAATTGCCACTGATCGTGTCCATTCAAGTTAATGCGTCAAATTCCACTCACTTCTTCACAGCCCCCTGCGCTTCATAGCCAATCGCAAGAGTTCTATTTTTTCCGGAAACCGCTGCATGCCGCATAAATTTAGCACAGATTAGCCCGTGCTGGAAAGGAAGTCAGGCACAGACACAGAATAAAACATCCAACTCCTTTTCAAAATAAAACACTACATATTTCAGGTGGATCGTATTTCTCACCATGCAAATGTGGTTTGTTTCATAGATAAAGATAAATATTGCACTTACCAATGGTTAATTCCCAATCTCCACAAAAGTGTCTGATCTACTGGTCTTGACAGAGTGGATTTCCTCCTCTGGATGGACACAATCTACTGCTTATATGGTTATATGGCTGTCTTTATAGAGACAACTCGTTATCGCGTGATTGCATGTAATTTCGTGGGTTCTCGTGAGTCGTGATTCCTGCTGTCCAAATTTCGCCTCACAAATTGCCACAAATTGGCGGACGGCCAAAATTGCCACAGCAGTGCCATTCCGTATGCGGTGGAAATTTGGGGTTAGTACTGGCATTACTTTTAAAGAACTTTTTATTGAGTCATGTCAAACGTGTACTTTTGCTTAGAAATGACTATCAAACCCATTTTCTTCTGCTTCAGTGACGTTAACATTTTTTCCTTACTCACAGCATTGTGACTGCAGACAGTATCTACACTGAAGTGGAGAGTATGTGTGTGGGTCATAAAGGGTTCAGCTCAAAAACTCAGCTCTCTTAAAGCTGTTTGGAAGCCAATAAGTTTGGTTTGCGCAAGGGTTAAATTATTGAAAAGAGCTTGAACACCCAGCATTTAGCATTTATGCTGAGGTTTCTACCTTGTCCCTACAAATTGTGAACTTGAGTAAGGTTATTCAGCCTTTGTATATTTACCTCCGCCAAGGAGGTTATGTAATCGGTAGCGTTGTTTTGTTTGTCTGTTAGCAACTTTACGGAGAAAGTAACAGACGGATTGACCTGAAATTTTCACCAGAGGTGCGTCTCAGCCCCAGGAGGATCCCATTAAATTTTGGCAGTGATCCGGACAAAATTCTGGATACTGTGATCCAGAACACACAAAAATAAGGGTGTTGTTGGAATTTTCAATGCTGAAAGATAAGCAATGGGCGGCACAGTGAAGTAAATAGGTGGCACAGTGGTGTAGTGGTAAGCACTGTCGCCTCACAACCTGAAGGTCCTGGTTTGAAACCCGGTCATGACATTTCTTGTTTAAGGGGGGACATGAGTTGCTTGGCGGAGGTCTGCCCTCTCCGAGTGCTTTTCTTGTTAATCATGGATCTTTTTGAATACTATGTGTTTGAATTTAGTCTGTTAATAGTCTGGATCAGGAGGCCCTCTTTGTTGGAGTAGGAACATATATGAATTTTGGATTTCCAACAGTTTTACCATTGCCCGGTTTCTTCTAGTTCACTCATAAACAATCTTAAATCTGTTCCTATTACGTTTGCTTTCAAAGAAAAAAAAACAGATAATATCCTTCTGTTGATGCAAACCAAAGTGTGCCATGATTGGACTTTTAATGTTACTGTAAAGTGTCTTTGTGAGGCAAAATCCAAAACTGTGAATGACATTGACTTGTCAATACACATTTGCAGTGTGAAGTTCACATTATGTGTGTAAAAAAGGCAAGGACAAACTGAAAAAAATTTTTTTTTTTTTGTTTTTTATTGCATAGGACTTTGTTGCAAATCACAAACTATTAGGCAGCGGTGTAGTATTAAACAAGCACATGTAGCCTTCAGCAAGTGTGTTGCTTGATTTGCATGAAGTTAAACTCAGATGAACTTTCTCTGGTTGCTGACATCTCCTCCAGCCTTTCCTCCGCTGCCTGTCACTTCTCATCTCCCTGAAAACATATGATATGCTTGCTTTGGATCTGTCACTGCCTGTTTGAATGCACTAACTTTGCTTTTAAAGCTTTTGTAATCAAATGTGATGCAGTGTTTTATCACAATAAATCACCCTAGAACTAGACCAGAGCAGACCTGAATCCACAGAAATCTGTTGACTGTCAGTAAAGGGCTTGTATACTCAACAAAAGAAGAAGGCAAATGTCAATCATAGCGAATTTTTTGATGTTCATCTTGACAGCATCCTTTCATTGACTGACATCTTGTGAATGAAGCGAACAGAGAGAAGCAAAACAAGGTTTGCTCTATCTTTGTGCAGCATCAGTTCTGTTGAAAGGATCAGGCAGCAGTGTTCTCCCCTCTGTTGAAAGGGAGGCAGATTCTTCCATTTGCTTTTATCAAAGACGGGTTTGGGTCACTTAAGGAGAAGATGTTGAATCTCTTTCATTCATGCAGTTCAAAAAAAAAAAAGCTGGCTTTACAGAGATAGACTGGATATGAGATCACAAAAAAATCTTCTTCAGCTAAAGCAGACGTGCACCTGTTTCAACAACATAGATGTAGTCAGAATGACAAATTCAGGAATTACTCTCAACTTTCACCAGAAAAAGTAGCAAAAAAACAAAACAAAACAACAGCTTGCTACATTATTGTCTGACCGTGAATCCATTTCATGCATCTATTACATGAACATGAATCCATGCATCCCTGTGTGCTGTCTTTTCATGGTCTTCAAGTCCCATACTCATAGACTGTATATGTTATGCACAATTTGGCTCCGCCCTCCGTCATTATACAAATTTGAAGCGGAATTGCTCTTGGTATTTCCAGGATTTTCTCCACTAATATTGTATGCATTCGGCGGGAGAGTTGCTGTGATGACGCTTGGCTCAAACAGAGCAACACAATCTCCTCATGCCCAATGACTGTATCAAGTGTTAATCATAGAAAACATGAACCCCCTAATAACTTAAAAAGAGGACTTGAGCACAAACCAGTTACACAGTAACTACATTTTAACATCGCAACGAGTGGAGAGAAAAAATTATATTCTGTGTAATTAATTTTGTTCGTCCACAGCTCCACAGAGGTTGCTGGAGGAGGCGGGATTTATGACCAATACTGTAGCCCGTCACCAGAGGGTGCTGTTCTCATGGTGGATTCACCCAGCGAGGAGTCAGATAGCGTCCATTCTGTATACAGTATATGCCTATACTTTAGAGATGCGCAGGGGGACACAAGAAAATTGTCATGATCCAGAGCACAGACTGGAGGACACAATCGCCCTCATTTATCAAGCTTACGTACGGCAGAACCTTACAGAATGTACACCTTGCATGCGTAAATTGCAACATGAGGATCTGCATTTATCAATCTGCACGAGCGTACACCACGACCAAATCTCACGACAGGTCAGACATTGTGTACGCAAATTTGAGTCAGTGTCGATTTGCGGTGCATCATATGCCTGTCTCAAAATAATTGATATTTAAACCTCAAACCTGTCATTAAGCACAATCAGCCAGATTTCATTAAAGATTAAGACCTAAATAAATTTGTTATGTTCTTAGTGAGTAGGTCTATTTTATAACTCTGCCCAGAAACACTGCCACAGAGCAGAAGCACCATTTCAACATTGTGTGAAATTTTTAGCAGCCTGCTCTATCACATTATTCCGGCCAAAACTCATTAGTACTCGTTTCCTTTAAGAGTCCCTGTGGTGCTGATCATTCCACAACAAAGTACCTGGGTATATAACCCTGGATTGTGAGATTTCGGCTTTTCGGACTTCGGATTTGTATGTCAGCCAGGCGTGCGCCATATTGTTTACTTTCGTTGCCATCGCAACAATGTGGTCATTGGTCGAAAGATGGTCATGTGACACATAGCCCATTGAGATCGTGTATCCAAACTCTGACCGCCAATTGGCTGAAGCGAGATGACGTCATCCAACTCAGGAGTAAAAGCCACCCTGAGTCGCTCAGGCAGCACACTCTTGATTCACGAGACTCGATATTATGGAAGAAAAAGATGAGGAAGACAACCACTGCAGTGCGCCCCCGACGCACTTTGTTCTTAGAAAAGTTTTAAACTACTTAAAGGTAAGACATATAGGGCTCTATTTCGTGTCCGCCAGCGATGCGCCAGAGGCTGGCGGAACCCGCACAGTGTTATTTTCGTGGACCGAGGCGCACAGAGGTCCGCCAAGCTGGGCGTGGTGGCGTGGCAGGGGGAGGTGTCGACAGAATTAGCTGCCGCAGTGACATTTTTGTGCTCGCCCTGTGTGTAAAGTGCGCTGAAAGCTCACCGATTCAAACCTGGTCAGCTTTCAGCGCAGGCAGAGCACAGCTGGTCTAGTGGTATTTTGGTAGACCAACGGCGTATCAGCATACGTCACCGATGCATCACCGGCAGGTTTCCACAGTGTCAGGCACATTTCAGTGCAATAAATAATCAACAACAGCTAATAATCTGAGTCAGCACATACATTTAGATCTATAGATATATTATGATCTATATCTGATCTGATGAGCACATTTGGCACACGTTTGGACACTCAACCTGACCGAATTAACACAGCTGAAACCGCATTAAATTAAATTAAATATCTAGTAAATAAACACACGATGAAGTTAACAAGATATGTAATTTGTCTCCCTCCTTTTCTTTCTTCCTCTTCCTCTTATTTCTCGTGCAGCTTGACCTGGACATGTCTCCATGTTCTCTCCTTGTCCTGCTGCAGCTGCTGCTGCGGCGGCTGAACAGATTATTTATTTCAGTGATCAGATGAGTTATTTACTTTAAGTCTTCATACGAATATTATAATATTCAGTTTTGTGAGCCAAATTTGTTTTATATGCCAACATCTATGAAAGAAAGAGCCAGGCCACGGAGCACGATGCATCATTACGCACAGTTGGTTCCGATTTTAATGCCATTATTGGAATTTATGTTGTGATCTGTACGCACAACCCACCTTTGTCACGTGAGGTTTAAATTTATGCAACTTTATGTGAGAGTCTTCATTTGTGGAAAAGGGTGTTTGTCTTACCAGTAGGTCCAACCTTACACACACCAAATCCATCTTTGCTTATATGAGACAGTGTGGAGGACGCCCTCTGCAGCGCTTACAGCGACACTTGTTTAGGGGCTGCCTTCTGTCGCCATCGTGTGGCATTGCTGTCTTCACACATCTCTTGATATCTTTGACCACTTCACTAAAATTTTAATACGCCTCGCCTGTGGCGGATTTAAAGGCAAGGAGAGGAGCTGATGTTATTGGTCAATACAGGTCTCGGCTGTGTTAAACCCACTCCACGCCCTCTCTCCTCCCTCGCTATGACTTACGCCACTGGGAGGGGCTGAGTAAGGGAGGGGGGGATACTTACGCCGGGCTGCGCCGCTCACCAAAATATTAAATTGTGCTTGGGAATGCCTTGTCAGCTCGGCAGACTTACGCCGTGTGTACGCCACGTAGCCGGCAAAGCACGAAAATAGAGCCCATGAGGTTAGATATACAAGAGGTAATGAGGGTGATGGAAAACAAGTGGGGAGACACAATCAGGTGGCAGGTGTGACAAGACAGGGGCAGGACAGAACAGACAGGAACAAATCTAGAAGACAGAAGCAAGGGTTCAAGAACTACAAAATAAAACAGGAAATGCATGACATGAAATGAAACATGAATGCACAGAAATAGAGGAAACTTAACCAACATGAAAGTACTGAAAAAAAAAAGGGAACTTAACCGACATGACAAAAATGACCCTAATAGTGGAGCAGATAAGTAACATAATCGTTCAGTTGGTGATACAAGCGTGAAAATTGGCATGAACATTCTCCATGGGTCACTTGACTAGAAAAGTGTCCCAGCCGTTTGAAATTTCAAGATTGCAGTCATTTTTCAAGATGGCCAGCACCTAAGTGGACCAATTAGACGATGTCAATCAATCAATCAAATCAATCAATCAAATTTTATTTATATAGCGCCAATTCACAACAGTCGTCATCTCAAGACGCTTTTCAAGGAACAAGAGCAGGTCTAGACCACGCTCATTGTTTGATGATCAAGAACCAACCTAAGATGGGTTTTGGCCCATCTCAACTAACATGAGTTACAGTGGCAAGGAAAAACTTCCTTTTAACAGGCAGAAACCTTGGGCAGGACCAGCCTCATGCTAGACAGCCACCATGCCGCTGCTGGGTTGGGGAGGAATGTAGAGAGAAGAGGGAAGAGGGGGAGAGGACAGGGGGAGGGAGAGAGACAACAAGATAGGGGAAAGGCGAGAGAGAATGAGTATGGAGAGGGAGGGGGAGGGAGAGAGAGTAGGGAACGAGGGTGAGAGAGAGACAGGAGGCAGCAGGAACAACAGCAACAACAACAACAGCTCATGTAATGGTGAAACAAAAAGAAGTTCAGTTTACAGGTTTAGGATATGAGTGATAATGGACAATGTTGAATTGAGTGCGATTACAGTTAGCAGGCTTAATCGTAGTCAGTTCTATTTTGTATTGCAGCATTAGTCCAGTAGCAGCTAAAAGACTCAGAGACACTCAGAGAGACAGAAAACTGGTCAGTGACTTATATGGGACATAAAGATCTAAAGAGGAGATAGAGACAGACTCTAGCTCAGTGTGCCAGATAGCCCCGGCAGTCTAGGCCTATAGCAGCATAACTAAGAGCTGGTTCAAATCAGCCCTGACTATAGGCTTTATCAAAGAGGAACGTTTTAAGTCTACTCTTGAAAGTTGAGAGTGTGTCTGCCCCCCGAACCTCAAGCGGTAAATGATTCCAGAGGAGAGGTGCCTGGTAGCTGAAAGCTCTTCCTCCAAAACTACTTTTAGAGACATTTGGTACAACGAGCAGACCTGCAGACTGTGAGCGTAACGGTCTAGATGGAAAGTACGGTATAACTAGCTCGTTGAGATATGATGGCGCCTGGCCATTAAGCGCTTTAGATGTCACAAGGAGGATTTTAAACTCAATTCTATATTTAATAGGGAGCCAGTGAAGAGAGGCTAAAACAGGAGAGATGTGCTCCCTCCTTCTAGTTCTAGTCAATACCCGAGCTGCTGCATTTTGGACCAGCTGAAGAGTCCTTAATGACTTACTAGAGCAGCCTGATAGGAGAGAATTACAGTAATCCAGCCTAGAGGTAACAAAGGCATGGACTAGTTTTTCTGCATCGCTCTGAGACAATATACGTCTAATTTTTGAGATATTGCGCAGGTGGAAAAAGGCTGTCCTGGAAATTTGTTGAATGTGGGAGCTAAAAGATAAATCCTGATCAAATACAACTCCTAGATTTCGCACAGTGGGGCTGGATGCCAGGCTGATACCATCAAATGTAGCTAAATTACTAGAGAACGCCTCTCTAAGGTGTTTAGGACCGAGGACCAGAACTTCAGTTTTGTCTGAGTTGAGCATTAGAAAGTTATTGGTCATCCAGGATTTTATATCTTTGAGGCAGGCTTCTAACCTAGCAACCTGGCCTGCTTCCTCTGGCTTTATGGATAGGTATAGCTGGGTGTCATCTGCATAACAGTGGAAATTAATCGAGTACTTCCTCATAATTTTACCCAGCGGAATCATGTACAGGGTGAATAGGATTGGACCGAGCACTGACCCTTGCGGGACTCCGTAGCAGACCT
This sequence comes from Xyrichtys novacula, assembly GCA_962446985.1. Lineage (NCBI taxonomy): Eukaryota > Metazoa > Chordata > Actinopteri > Labriformes > Labridae > Xyrichtys > Xyrichtys novacula. Next base: position 13,714,349 of record OY660887.1, on the reverse strand, counting down.
TGGTGTGTGCAGAGGATTCATTATTTACATTGACAAACTGGGATCGATCTGTTAGGTACGATTTAAACCAGGAGAGAGCTGATCCTGCTATGCCTATAGATTGTTCTAGTCTCTGAAGCAGGATGGAGTGGTCAATTGTGTCAAATGCTGCACTAAGATCTAACAGGACTAGAACAGAGAGAAAACCATTGTCTGAGGCCATGAGTAGGTCATTTGACACCTTTAGCAGAGCAGTCTCTGTGCTGTGATGGGTTCTAAACCCAGACTGGAAATCCTCTAATAAACCGTTGTTATGGAGAAAATCACAGAGTTGATTCGCAACAACTTTCTCTAGGATTTTAGAAATAAAAGGAAGGTTGGATATTGGTCTATAGTTAGTTAGGGAGCTTGAGTCCAGAGTAGGTTTTTTAAGGAGAGGCTTAATCAATGCAGTCTTGAAAGACTGGGGAACATATCCTGTTAATAAAGACGTGTTAATCAATTTGAGCAGGGACGTACTAATCAAAGGAAGAGTTTCCTTCAGCAATTTTGATGGAATTGGGTCTAAGAGACACGTCGATGGTTTGGCTGCTAGCACCACTGACTTTAACTCAGGAAGGTCAATAGGTACAAAATTACTAAGGTGCACCAGAGGCCTTAGGGGCTCCTCAACATGTCCTTATTAAGTTGGTGATATGGACATGAAAATTGGTATGAAACATCTTCATGAGTCACTCAACAAGAAAATGCCCCAAGTTGCTTGAAATTTCAAGATGGTGATCATTTTTAAGATTTCTTTTAAATATAAATATATATATATATATATATATATATATATATATATATATATATATATATATATTAGAGCAGTTGAACGTTGTAAAGTTGGTGATATAAACATGAAAATGAATAAGTTGATAAGAAAATGTCCCTAGCTGCTTGAAATTTTACGATGGTGATCATTTTTAAGATTTCTTTTAAATATATATATATATATATATATTATTATTTTATTTTATTTTATTTTATTTATTTATTTATTTTTTATTAAAACATGTTTATAAAGGAGCCCCTAAAGGGATATGGATAAAAAACAAAGAAAACACAAATGTTTTGCATGCACATGCAAAAGAGGAGCACATGCAAAAGAGGAGCGTTGTTCCCCACTGGAGAACAACGATTGGAGCATGAATACATCCCGTTGAATCCCTGCTCCAACCTTAGAACAATACACCTCTTTAGCGTGGGCACATGAATGTTATGCATGTGCACGTGAGTTTTATTTCTTTTTTTTGTGTCTTTTTCTCCATGTCCCTTTAGCGGCTCTGTTTTTTATATTCTTTTTATATTCAATGTTTTGTATTTTTTACTGCTAATCACTTTGAGATATTATTTTTTTCAAATAGAATAGACACTGGATAGAATATGTGTACAATGTGTACAATTGTACTATGAACTTAAAGTGAAATCCTACAGGTATAAAATAACATTAAAAACACTGTAAAATAAAATAAAATAAAAGCCACATAAGAAAAGAGTAAAAAGTTAACATTAAAATATCATAATCTACTTGCCTTGTCTAGTTGTCTAGTCTCAAACACTTTTGCAAAACTCAGTGAATGCCCCTCTGCAATTGATAAGAGTGACCTGCAAGCATTGGAGGGTTTTGTTGTGGTGATGTACGACAGATCTAGTGATGTCACAACTGTCAATGAGGCGAGGCTTGATCTTTTTGCAACAAAGCAAAGACCTTATGACCTCATCCCACTAACTCAAGCAGCACTGAAAGAACATGCCAAATGTGCAGCTTATGAGGCTGGATATGTGTGAGGACAGGCATTGAAGCAAAAGCCAGAAATGTCGAGTCCATCCGACTGAGAATTAATAAAAGATGATGATCAAATGAAGAATCTTTTGGACTCCTCTTCCTCTTGTTGCAGAGAGTTGTTGGGAGTTGACCGAATATGGGTGCTCCAAGGAATATACTGGACAATGCAAGTGCTTCAAATATGGTCTCACTTGCACATGTCTATGTGGTTGCCCCTGTTAGAAGCTATGTGTGTATTCTTTTTGCCAGGATGTTAAAAAGACCACAGCACTTTATGATATAAAACAGTCATAGTATGGTACGATAAAAATGTCATAGTATAGTATGACAAAAATGTCAGTATAGAATGTTAAAAAAGTCATAATATAGTATGATCAATATTTAATAGAATAGTATAGTGTCTAAAAATAAGAGTGAAAAAAAAGTTACAAAAAGGTACAAAAAACAAAAAAGTTTATCGAAAAAAAAACTCCCTTGTGACTGTTACCTTGTTGTGGAGCTTACATACTTCTGTGAACCCTTAGAGTTATACCATTGGAAGGCAGGTTCTGGCAGATTTTTTCAAATTGGACAGTTTGAGGGCAAGGACTTGGACAAACACAGTCAAGCATGATCTTGAGAAGTGACTTATGGAGAATATTTTCATGTTTATATAACCAACTTTACATGACAGTCCTGCTGTAATGAGAAGGCAGCCATCTTTTAAATGGTAGGCCACTTAAAATTTCAAGCAGCTTGGGGCATTTTCTTGTTAAGTTACTCATTGAGAATGGTCTTCCTGTTTTTCATGTTTATAACACCAACTTTACATCATTTGACTGCTCTAATGAGATGGTGGCCATCTTTAAAATGGCAGCCATCTTGAAATTTCAAGCAGCTTGGGGCATTTTCTTATTAAGTGACTCATGAAGACTTTTCATACCAAATGTGATGGCTATATTACCAATTTACCAAGTACATCACCTAATTGTTCCACTTAGGTGACGGCCATCTTGAAAAATGGCTGCCATCTTAAAATTTCAAATGGCTGGGACACTTTTCTAGTCAGATGACCCATGGAGAATGTTCATGCCAATTTTCATGTTTGTATCACCAACTGAACAATTCTGGCTAAAATTTGTACTTTGCCGCTGCACTATAAATAGTTCAAGGCGTGAGACATGTGACATTCTTTTCTTTCATAGGCTTGTTTGTGATTTCTTCTGATCCCTGCTGATGTGATTGTGATATTCAAAAGGCCATCTTCACTCTGTTATCAAACTCCACTGATGTTGTAAACTTTATTTAAAGTTTGAAGCTGCAGCATTTAACCAAATGGTAATATATACAAAACAGGGAAACTGTTCTTTAGTTTCAAGTCCATGTAGAGCAAAACTTGAAAATTTTCTCTAGGTAATATTTATGTATACATGGTTATAAATATTACGTGAACTCTGAGCTAATGAGGTTTTTATGATTTTCATCTTCAGGATTTTTTTAGGCGGAGTTTAAAGGGGTACCTCATGATGCACTGAAGCCCCCCTGACATTATCCTACCTCTTTATAGTGGTGCTAGCAAGGCTAACGGTAGCTACAGCCATCAACAAACACCTTGGATAGTCTGTCATTATGCCTGTTTAGGTACTTCATGGGTGCCTAGCCTTTTGGAACCAAAATACAGTGTTAAAGATATCACTAACAGGGTCTACCAGTCCAGTTTCAGCATTTCAAACACACATGTATATAGGGCTGCCAGTCTGGGTATGGAGCTACAGCCATAACTGATAGCCTACCACCCTATTCAATGTGAACACAACAAAGAGAGAAGTAAATCAGATACCAAAAGAGCAGTTCTCTGAATTGAGAAGTGGAGATAAACCTTTGTCTCTACCTTTGTGGGCCTGGGATGCACACTTCAAAAACTGTTTTTTCACAACTTCACCGAAGTCCTTCAAAGTCGGCTTGTGTTACTCCAGAGCATAACTGACTTGATAAGATGCTGTCCACAGTCTATGATGTAAGAATATACATCTGTGGGGAGAACTTTCTGCTAAATGAACCGTTAACTCTCACACGACATGAGACGGGGAGCTGTTTTTGCTGGAAAATTAGCCAGGTAGCCTGATTGACAGCAATCCACTACCACTCACATCAATACCCTCCCATGTCACTGCAGTGTTGTTGGTAGCGTGTTGCTGTCCCAGTGTGTTGAGTAGCTAATCGGAAAACTGTGATGGTGCAGTGGAAGAGCCAGCATAAACTTAGTAAAGCAATGCACAGGAGAAATGATGAGATCTGAAGAACAGCCTGGGCGTCTTTTATTGTACAGATTATTGGATCACTTTCTAGTAACTTTTGAATTTGTGCTTTCAGGCTACTCTCCTCATAACAAAGCCGTGCTAACTAGAAGGTTGTCTGAAAATGCTGTGACTAAGTTCAAGGAGGCAATACTGTCTGCTCTTAATTCTGTGCTTGAGAAGAACTTCGCTGATAGCTCATACTTGAACATCAGTCCCTTGCAACTTGATCAGTTCATTGATGATACCTCAGGCACATTGCGATCAATTCTTGACTCAGTTGCTCCTCTTCGACAGAAAACTCTTACACGCGAGAGGCTGGCTCTGTGGTATAATGCTGAAACCTGTGAGCTGAAACAGTTATTAAGAAGACGAGAAAGGGTTTGGCGCTCTTCCAAAACAGCTGAAGCTCGTTTTCTCTGGCAGGAATGTCTTGATAAATAAAAGAAGGCCTTACGACGTGCTCTGACAACTTACTACTCGTCTCTTATTGAAGAAAATAAGAATAACCCCAGATATCTCTTCAGCACTGTAGCCAGACTGACCGAGCACTGCTGAACCATGTATCCCATTAGCCCTCAGCAGTGACGACTTCCTGAGCTTCTTCAATGAAAAAATCTTAAAAATAAGAGGTAAAATTAGTAACCTTCTGCCTTCATCAGGTGTCTCTCTCTTAGATAACCTTGAAATTGTTGAGGAGCCCCTAAGGCCTCTGGTGCACCTTAATAACTTTGCACCTATTGACCTTCCGGAGTTAAATTCAGTGGTGCTGGCAGCCAAACCATCTATGTGTCTTTTGGACCCAATTCCATCTAAACTGCTGAAGGAAACTCTTCCTTTGATTAGTACGTCCTTGCTTAACTTGATCAACACGTCTTTATTAACAGGATATGTTCCCCAGTCTTTTAAGACTGCATTGATTAAGCCTCTCTTTAAAAAACCTACTCTTGACTCAAGCACCCTAGCTAACTATAGACCAATATCCAACCTTCCTTTTATTTCTAAAGTCCTGGAGAAAGTTGTTGCGAATCAACTTTGTGATTTTCTTCATAACAACGGTTAATTGGAGGATTTCCAGTCTGGATTTAGAACCCATCACAGCACGGCGACTGCTCTGCTGAAGGTGACAAATGACCTACTCATGGCTTCGGACAGTGGTTCTCTCTCTGTTCTTGTCCTGTTGGATCTTAGTGCTGCATTTGACACAATCGACCACCGCATCCTGCTTCAGAGACTGGAAAAATCTATCGGCATAGCAGGATCCGCTCTTTCCTGGTTTAAATCTCATCTAACGGATTGATCCCAGTTTTTCCATGTTAATAATGAATCCTCTGCGCACACCAAGGTCTGCTACGGAGTCCCGCAAGGGTCAGTACTTGGACCAATCCTCTTTCCCTTTTACATGCTTCCTCTGGGTAAAATTATGAGGAAGTACTCGATTAATTTCTACTGCTATGCAGATGACGCCCAGTTACACTTATCCATGAAGCCAGAAGAAGCAAACCAGGTTACCAAATTAGAAGCTTGTCTCAAAGATATAAAATCCTGGATGACCAATAACTTTCAGACAAAACTGAAGTTCTTGTCCTCTGTCCTAAACACCTTAGAGAGGCATCCTCTAAGATTCGATGAAAGGACTAGATGGTACAATCCCCGGGACTATGCATGGCAGGGGCGTCCTCCTCCCTGAGCCAAGCATGTGCCTGACTGCATACAAACAATGGTGGGTGTTGCCGCACATCCTGGTTGTTGGTGGACAGGGCGTTGATGGAAACCCTCTTGCACTCGATCTTATCAGCCAGACATCTGAGGACCTGGTTGTGGTCCATGTATATCTGCCTTGAGTGAGGCTGGTTTTACAGCCCACCATGATGTGCTTAAGTGTTGCTGGGGTCGTACACAGGGGGCACGCTGGGTCCTTTCCAAACCATTGTTGCAGGTTTATGGGAGATGGTAGCACATCGTGTGTTGCTCGAATGATTAAGCTCAACCGGTTGGATTCCATGCCCCAGAGTTCGCTCCACGTGAGCTTCTTCTTCTCAACACCCTCCAACCTCATCCAGCGGCCCTGTTTGGCTTGTGCTACGGCTTTGGATCATCTGGTTGCTTCCTCCTGTCGGCGCACCTCCTCTACGACCATGGTTCGTCGCTCGGCGGTAGATGCCTTTCGCCAGAGAGGAGTTACAGTTCCAAGGCCAAAACCTGCTCTGCCTTGTTGGACATGGCCCACTACATCACGGTGGAGGAGAGCAGACTTGGCTTGTAGGACAGCTGTGGCTGGGGTCCACTTCCTCCCTGTTGCCAAGGTGGGAGGGGCACCTCTCACTACAGGGTCCCAGGAATCAGTGAGAGACATCTCCAGCCTCACCTTCGCACACTTGAACTCTTCAACCACGCTGGAGATGGGCAGTGACAAGGCTCCATCACTGTAGAGTCCAACGCTACTGAAGCACCTTGGGAGTCCGAGCCACTTCCTTACATGAGAGTTCACCAGGCTTTCCAAGCGAGTAGCGTGGCATATAGAGACCTCATACATGGTCAACGGCCATTGGAGTCTGGGTAACAACCCAAACTGGAGGCACCAGAGCTTCAGTTTCCCTGGTAGTGCGGTGTTGTTGATCTGCCTAAGGCCGTTGGCTGTGTCCTGCTGCAGTTGTTGAATTTGCTGGGTGTCTCTGAGGTCTGCATTATACCATCATTCAAGGCTCTTGATGGGCTTCTCTAGGAGTGTTGGAATTGGTTCACCGCTGATGTGGAAATGCTCACCTGTCAGTTGGCCTTTAACGATGGAAATGCTGCGTGACTTGCTTGGTTTGAAGTCCATTCGCGCCCACTGAATGTTTTCCTGGAGTTTCTGCAGCAAGCGTCTCGTGCATGGTTTTGTTGTTGTTACGACGGTCATGTCGTCCATATAGGCTCTAATAGGTGGAAGACGCAGGCCACTCTTGGTCCTCTCACCTCCCACTACCCAGCGGGATGCCCGTATGACCAACTCCATTGCCATGACGAAAGCCAGAGGAGAAATTGTGCGGCCCGCCATGATGCCGATTTCCAGATGCTGCCAGGCGGTGGTGTTGCCCTCAGATGTTACACAAAACTGGAGATCTTGGAAATAGCTCTTGACCAATTCTGTGATGTGGCCTGGTACGCCAAAGTAGTTGAAGGCCGTCCACATGGTCTTGTGAGGGACTGACCCAAAGGCGTTGGCGAGGTCTAGGAAGACCACATGTAGATCTCTCCATTCCTTTTTTGCAGCTTGTATCTGGTGCCATATCATATTGGTGTGCTCCAGGCATCCTGAGAAACCCTGAATCCCGGCTTTCTGCACTGATGTATCAACAAAGTTGTTTCTTTGGAGGAATGCAGAGAGTCTTTGGGCAACGACACTAAAGAAAATCTTCCCCTCCACATTCAGCTGGCTGATCTGACGAAACTGGCCTATGGATGACGAATCCTTCTCTTTGGGGATCAGGATGCCTCCTGCTCTTCGCCATGCTCTTGGGATCACACCTTTCTTCCATGCTACCCTCATCAGCTTCCACAGGTATCTGAGGGCTCCTGGGGCATTCTTGTACAACCTATAAGGGATGCCATTGGGCCCAGGTGCCGACGCTGATCTTGCCTGCTTCACAGTGTTCTCCACCTCGCTCCATGTGGGGGGTCGTATGTCCATTTGGTGTTCAGGTGCATGAATTGGTGGCATGTCGTTTGGGATAGTAACTGGCTCATGCTTTCGGTCATCAGAGTACGTCTTACTCAGGTGCTCTTCCCGATCTTTTATGGGCACCTTGAGGCTCCCACTCTTCTCTTGCTCAAAGAGGCCTTTGACAAAACTGTAGGGATTGCTAAAGAAGAGGGTTCTTGTACGTTCTTTCCTCTTGCGTTGTCGTCTGAGGTGTTCTGCTCTTCGCAACTTTGTTAGGCACTGCTTTATTTCAGCCTGCAGAACTTCAATTCCCTCTCTTTCCATCTCTGTAGCCTTTCTCCACAGCTTTCTCAACTGTCTTCTTTCTTTCACCAAGCTTTCAATTTCACGCTGCCTCCTGGACTTTGACTGGTTTGGAAGGCCTTTCTGCTGCCTCTGTGCCTTGTGCTTTACCCCAAGTCGCTCAGCGCCATAGCTGTAAATGACGGCTCCCATATTGTCCAGTTTTCTTTCAACAGGACCCTTCTGCTGTTCTAGAAGAAGGACCAGGTCTGAGTCAATGGTCTCCCACTCTCTCTTCTGGTTGGATTTGGGCCACAGGATCAGAGGTTTCCTTCCTTCCATCTTTCTCTCTGTTGCAGGCAGAGGCTGGTTGGGCTCAGTGTTGGAACCTGCTGCTGATTGGTTGAGGTCCGGGATGGAGATTTCTGCTGACTGGCTGGGCTCCGGGCTGGAGACTGCTGCTGGTTGGATGGGTTCCGAGTTGGAGACTGCTGCTGGCTGACTGGGCTCCGAGCTGGAGACTACTGGTGGCTGGCTGGGCTCCAAGTTGGAGACTGTTGGAGGGTCTATGCAACTCTGAGCTTCATTTGAGGTGCTGATACCCTGAGGACTGTGGGGGTTCTCCTGCCTCCGGGCTTCACTTGACTGATTTGACCAAGTTCTTAAAAAGTACTGATCAATGCGGGACCCCTTGCTGAGCTCACTGAGGCATTTCTTTTTGCCTTGGTGGATTTTAAGGCCCCTCGCTGTTGTTATCTTTGTCCAGCCACAAGTGCAGCTCTGCAGCATTTGTCCTGTTGGCGGACCATTTGTTGCTGTGCTGGTTGTTCCGTTCGTTGTCAGTTCCATTCTGTTGTCTGTTACCGTGAGTGTTGTCCGTATTGGGTCATCTTCCGCCCCGCTCTCGCAGACCCTGGGGGTATTTTCTTCCTTGACTTTTCCGTAGCAATGAGGGGTGGAACCAGAAACACTGTGTAGCACTGGGTCCTGCCGGTATGCCGCTTATAATAAAGCTACGCTAGATGGCATCAGTCTGGCATCCAGCCCCACTGTGCAAAATCTGGGAGTTTTCTTTGATCACGATTTGTCCTTTAGCTCTCACATTCAACAAATCTCTAGGATAGCTTTTTCCCACCTGCGCAATATCTCAAAAATTAGAACCATCCTGTCTCAGAGTGATGCGGAAAAACTAGTCCATGCCTTTGTTACCTCTCGACTGGACTACTGTAATTCTCTCTTATCAGGCTGCTCCAGTAAGTCTTTAAGGACTCTTCAGCTGGTCCAAAATGCAGCAGCTCGGGTACTGACTAGAACCAGAAGAAGGGAGCACATCTCTCCTGTCTTAGCCTCTCTTCATTGGCTCCCTATTAAATCTAGAATTGAGTTTAAAATCCTCCTTGTGACATATAAAGCACTTAACGGCCAGGTCACTATCATATAAGCCCATATAAGTCACTAACCAGATTTCTCTCTCTCTGAGTGTCTCTGAGTCTCTTAGCTTCCCCTGGACGAATGCTGCAGACGGCCTGCTGCGGAACTGCCTGATCCCAGCTGCATCATCCTTGATTGTCCACCTTAGGCCCTGAGCTCCTCCATCTCTTAGGCTCCTCTGGACCGTTGCTGCAGACACGTACATCAGCCTAACTGACATCTTTAAAATAAAACTTGAGTTTTAACTTTAACCACCTTAGATTAATTTAGCATAGTCCATAATTAGTTACTTTATTATCCTGTACATTGAAGTCATTTTCTCCCATCAAATTGCTAACCAGATCTCTCTGTATGTCTCTGAGCCCCAGCCCCCCCTAGGTTGCTCTGGACTGATAGCTGCTGCAGACCTGCCTGACTCTAGCCGCATCATCTATGATTGTCCACCTCAGGCCCTGAGCTCCTTCTTCTCTTGGATTCCTCTGGACTGTTATTATATCTATCCTCCAGAAAGCTACTCAACACTTTGTTTAGATTAGTCTTAACTCTCCCAGAGATTAGCTCTAAATGTTCTGGCAGACATAGTTTTGGTCCCTGCAAAGCAGCCTTGATTACAACCTCTCAGTTATGAGATTGCATAAGTAGGCCAACCCAGATTATTTGTAACCCCTTAATAAAAGATAATCACTCTATGTTTCTTAGCCTAATGTATGAAAATATTTTACTACAACGGCAGTCTGATTTTTTTTTTTTTTTTACTGAGATGCATTTAAGTAAATCTGAAAGCACATGAATGTAGCAACAGGGAAAATATTAAGTAAGTTGGATTTGGCTCTGCAATCCTCATGATTGTCTGGATTTAGTCAGAGGCTGACTTGTCCATCTCAGACTGTACTGTAGAGATGACTGACCCTGGAAAGTGGGCTCACTTTCGCCATAGAGTAGAGCAGTGGTTCTCAAACTTTTTTTGTCATTCCCCCCTTTGGAGGAAGAAAAAAATTTCATTCCCCCCTACCCCAACAAAATTGTGACAAAATAGGCCATGTATAACTTTACTGACATACCATTCCTTCTGCTGTATTTCTCAAAACTAGAAAACAAACGTGCAGCCTTCGAGGCTGCTGCTCCCCGTCTATGGAATGCCCTCCCGACCACCTCAGGGCTCCACAGTCGGTGGATGCTTTTAAAAAAGGACTCAAAACCTTCCTCTTTCGGAAAGCCTACCCGGACTAATTTTATCTGGTTTTATCTGCTGACTGTTTTTATTGTTTTGCCCTGTTGCTTGATTTTACTGTTATTGTTGTCTTGTTGTGCACTTTGAGATTTGTTTTCAAATGTAAAGTGCGTTACAAATAAAATCTATTATTATTATTATTATTATTATTATTATTATTATGTTGCAAGAACAATAATAATCAAACAATATCAAGTTGAGTAAGTACAAAACAAAAGTAAGACGTCCAAACATTGGTTCCGCCGCACGGACTCTGCACAACGCGAAACGGAGCAGCTTCAGCTCCTCTCAGAGCTCTCCACAGCGAGAGGAGCGGCGCAGCTGCTGGCATAGCACGGCGTCGGTGGTTATCTCCGCCCTGGTTTCTGAGCTAGTTCCCACCATGAATTAGCACAGCAGAAAGCGTCTTTGTACGCTTTCAGGAGGACATTGTACAGGTGGGGATAGCAGCATACTTAACAGGTGTTATGCCGTAGAATGCACCCCTGCCGTAGATGCACCCCCTGCATCCCTTCCACTTGTTAACTTCTTAAAGTGGAAGAAAATGATCTCATATTTTAAAAAGACACGAGTATTTGATCGTAACAACTTTCGTTCTGTTTTTATGTGTCTCAAAAATGCACATACGGCGGTGTGCTTGGGTATATAAACTGTACAGTAAGCTGTCAAGCTAGCAAACATTATATTTTCGGGACAGCAAATATTCCGAATCAGAGAGCTATTTTTTCGGCTTATCTGAATAGCCTGAATGAAATTATTAAAGGCAGACGCTTTTGAATTCATCCAACGGTAAGGAAAACTTGAATTATTTTCGCCTTGTTAAGTACTTTCAACCGTGCTCCCATCGGGGGGGCATTTTACGGCAGGGGTGCATTCTACGGCACAACACCTGACAAGTATCTCGCCTTGAGCGTCTACCACAACAAACGCTGCTTCTTCGTGGTAAAATAAAGAAACAGGGTTTAGGGCGCTGGACTCCCCCTACTGGTGTGGCGAGTTCAGTATGGCGCATGCGTGACGAGCGCGGTGCCTGCACAGTAGGTGCCGCGCTATCGCGGGTGCACACCAACCTATTTGTAGCCAGGTGACTCGCGCCCCCCCAGGGATGGCTCCGCGCCCCCCTAGGGGGGCGGGCCACACACTTTGAGAAACGCTGGAGTAGAGACAGCTACCCTTTTTTTTTTCTTGATTTTAACACCTTTATTAACATACTTTATATTTTTGTTAATCTAAAACTTGAAAGGTAGTATTGTGATGACCACAGAACATACTTAAGTTTCCACTTTACATGGACTTCACATAAAGGCTGCTGTCTTGTATCATTTACTAATTTCCCTTCTCTCACCTTGATCCTCACCCCTCCAGGTCGTAGTTGAAATGTTTGGGTAGCTCTGCTACTATAGTGAACCTGAAGCTACTTCCGTCTGGACTGAGCATTGAGGAGCAAAGAGAGAACAGCTGGTAAAACTAGACAGTATGTTGAGAACTTGTAGTGACAGTCTCTGCCATGAGACCTGGGCAGAGGACAGACCTCACAAACACTAGACAGACAAGTAGAGCATACACATGGGAAGAGAGAAAACAGACACAGTAAGACACAACATAACACAAACTAGATAATCAAAGCAGGTGAAGAAGGAGAGACTGCAGGAATTGACAGCTCCATGACAGCTAATAATCCTGGCTTGACAGGAAGGTGAAAAGGAGAAGAAACCAGGAGAGAATGAAAGGAAACACACCAGTTTGGTTCAATGAAAATCTTTAACTAGTCTGAAAATCTAGAGGAAACAGTTATAGGAAATGAAACAGTCATAAAATAATGAACACAACTCTGGCTTTAGGAGACTTGTTGAGACTGAGACCAACAGGTCAGGAGGATAAAGGTAACAAGTTCAAAGTCTAGATGATCAAATCATATGCTTTCAGTGGGAAGGTCATAACTGATAGAAAACCAGGAGGGTAGAGGGGAGAGCAAAACTACTTGCACATGTGTAAGTCTTTATAACATTATATATATATAAAAAATGTTTTTCAGAAATGTGGCTGCAGCAGTCGAAACCATTTTGACAAATTGAAGTACCACTGTGCTGCACAGCAGACTACAAACCATTTCAATCCTCATTTGAGGGACAGCAAAGGCGTATAAAAACCTCTTTGTGCACAATGGATAGGTATGGTTAGCCTAGCAGATAGGAGCCGTCTTTCCTTTCAGTGGCATGTGTCTATTCATCCCAAAACAGGATGTTGGTAAACTGTATGCGTCTTTGTGTGTGCACTGGGGGAGGGGGGGGGGGGGTCACTGCAGGGAAATTGTTGAAGAAGTCTTTGTTTCATTGACTGCACAGAAGCCTTTGAAGAAGTGGCCCCATGGCCCCTGAGGAGACCCCTCTCTTATCTGTCTCTCTCTTTCTAACAACACACACACACAATAAGTCTGAATGCTCTGCAGAGCTTCAAACTTAGGATAAGGACCGTGTAACCGCAACTTTGCAATAATCAGGTTCAATACCCTTCAGGCCAAGGCAAAGCAATGCTCCCTGCTGGAGAGTGTGTCAGTCACATTGATGAGCTTTGTTGATCTGGAACAGACTTTGATTGACCAGGGTTATAAAGCTGAGCTAGATGATCACCAGATTGATCCCTTCCCCTTCTTTAGTCCCCATCACTCTAAAACATCAAATATGCTCGCAAAGTGAAACGTTTTAATTGTATTTCTATTTCTTGGCAGAATCATGTCTGTTTGACAGAGGTGATTGGAACAGTGAAGCCAATCAATTTCAGCTTTTGGGAAACTCCGACACACTTTTTGCTGTTGAGTGTATTACCAACTACAGCAGGCAGCTGGCAACCAGAACTGTGTTTATTTAGTCAATAAAAATAATCATCAGTGACCTATTTTTTCCATTCATTCGGAAAACAACATTTTGAAAAGCTAAAATACATCCCTCTTCATGTAATTCTAGATGTATAATTAGGTTTTTTCGATAAGGTGAGAAAGGTCTAAACTGTAAGAACTCCTCCATCTTACAAGATCCTGACAATATGATATGGATGAAGGCAGAGCTAGATTTATATATTGCGACTAACTGGTCCACAGGTACATCTATGGGTGTGGCCTGGGAGGCTCTGAAAGCTGTCATCAGAGGTCGCATTATTTCAGTTACTTCATCCATCAAGAAAACAAAAGCTAAAGAACTTCTGGAATTGGAAAGGAAAATTAAATGCTTAGAGGCAGAGCTAAAGAGACGGATGTCTAACAATATTCTTAAGGAGTTAACACAATTAAAGTACCAGTACAATACTATCTTGTCTAAAAAAATTGAATTTCTATTATTTAAGGCAAGGCAAACCTTTTTTGAGTCAGGGGACAAAACAGGGAAGCTGCTTGCCAGGTTAATTAAAGAAAGAGAGCAGGTCTCCACTATTCCAGCGATCAGGGCGTTAAGTGGAGATACCTTAACATCAACTGGAGATATTAACAAGTGTTTTAAGGAATTTTATATGGGCCTTTACAGTTCCACTTCTACCTCAACAGAGGAAGAAATGCTTGCTTTTCTTGACCCATTAGAACTGCCTAAATTGTCTGAAAGGCAGAAACAAATTCTAGATGAAGATATTACGGTAGAAGAGATTATAGAAGTGATAAAAGCACTGCCTGCAGGAAAATCGCCTGGTCCCGATGGCTATACTGCAGAGTTTTTTAAGAGCTTTGCAGCGGAGTTAGCCCCACTGCTGCTAGATCTATATGCAGAATCACTGGAAAAAGGGATATTACCTCAAACTATGAGACAGGCACTCATTACCTTGGTTCCTAAAAAAGGGAGAGACCCCACAGAATGTAAAAATTTCAGACCAATCTCTTTGATCCAGTTGGATGTAAAAATTATATCAAAGATCTTAGCTAACCGTTTGAACAAAGTCATAACGTCTTTGATTCACCCTGACCAAGTTGGGTTTATTAATGGCCGCAGTTCTACAGATAATGTAAGGCGCTTTATTGATATAATGTGGGCTGTGTCAGATGAGCAATCCCCTGTGGCAGCCATTTCTTTAGACGCCGAAAAGGCTTTTGATATGGTTGAATGGGGCTATTTGTTAAAAATACTGGATATATATGGGTTTGGTAGTAAGTTTATCAAATGGATTCAGTTACTTTACAATCAACCAGAAGCTGCGGTTCAAACCAATGGACTCATATCAGACTATTTCACCCTAGGGAGAGGAACCAGACAAGGCTCACCCCTATCACCCTTGTTATTTTGCTTGGCATTAGAGCCTTTGGCAGCTGCTATAAGAAGGGCTACTGACTTTCCAGGAGTAAGGGCAGGGGGTGAAGTACATAAACTTCTGCTTTTTGCAGACGATATTTTATTATTTGTCTCTGAACCAGGTCGGTCAGTGCCTGCTCTTTTGAGAATAATTAATTCATTTTCAAAGTTTTCAGGATATAGGGTGAATTGGTCTAAATCAGAGGCGCTCCCTTTAACAGCTTACTGCCCACCCTCAGCCTTCCAACCAGGCGCATTTCAATGGCCCAGTCAGGGTATAAGATACTTGGGCATACTCTTTCCACCACAGCTAAAAGACTTAGTTAAGGTAAATTTCGATCCATTACTAAATAAAATTGATTGTGATACCAGTAGATGGGCAACACTAAAGTTATCAATGGTTGGTAAGGTTAATGTGGTTAAAATGAACTGTGTCCCTAAACTAAATTATTTAATTCATTCTATTCCTCTGGAGATTCCCATGACTTACTTTACATGGTTTGATAGGATAGTGAAAAAATTTGTTTGGAATGGTAAGAAGCCCCGCTTACATATTAAAAAACTACAAAGACCTGTTGATAGAGGGGGTTTAGGATTGCCTAATATGTTATTTTATTATTACGCCTTTAGTTTGAGACATCTAGCCCACTGGTCACTCCCACCAGAGAGGGCTCCACCCTGGTTCTCTATTGAACAAACTATTGCCCCTGTGCCACTACTCCAGTGTCTCTCAGTTAAGCTCTCAGGGGCAATCAAAAGTCATCCAATATTCTCCAACATGAAAGGGATATGGAGTAAAATTACCAGACTGTTTAATCTAGATCCTTTTCTAAATGTGTACTCTAGTATCTGGTTAAATCCCAAATTATGTATTAACAAATCCCCTGTGTGGTGGAAGGATTGGAGGGAGAAGGGTATTGCTACTCTGGGTGATTTATACTCCAACAACACTTTGAAATCATTTGATGAGTTAAGTCATCAATATGGGATCCCCAAGTCACATTTCTATAGGTACTTACAGCTACGCCACATGTTAATGAGCATTTTTGCTCATTCTGCTCCAAAGACAGCTGGACTACTTGAGGACATACTGAGATACTATAGGCAAGGATTCAAGGCCTCTATGTATTATTCTATGCTGAATCAGACAACTGGGGATGGAGGCTTGCTAGCACTTAAAAATACATGGGAGAGAGACCTTGGTTTGAGAATAGAAGAGGAGGAGTGGCTAAAGATCTGTAAGAACATAAAAACTATGTCTAGGGATGCAAGAGTGCGTTTGATGCAGTTCAAAATCCTGCACCGCTTTTACTGGACCCCCTCTAGACTGTTCAGACTAGGTCTGATTGAGAACTCAAACTGCTGGCGGTGCAAAGCTGCAGAGGGCTATCTATTACATACACTATGGTCCTGTGATAAAGTTCAGCAGTTCTGGTCATGGATTCACAGCTTTATTAGTGAGATAGCAGAGATTCCAATACAATTCTGCCCCAGACTTTTTGTTTTGGGAGATGACTCTGTCCTAACAGAGGGGAGTAAGCACATTAAAAGCTGGATCCAAACTAGCATTATGACAGGAAGACAGATATTACTCAGGGAATGGAAGACTGAGGGGGTGCCCTCAACACAGGAGTGGTCTGCTCAGTTGGCTAAAGTGGCAGCCTTGGAAAGGTTGTCATGGAAGTCATTTGGTAGACTTGAGGTTTATTATAAAAAATGGGGGAAATACCTATCTTTCTTGGAGGACAAAACATCAGATGTATGAGTAGAGAGATGCATTCTTTTATTTATTTATTTTTTAATTTATTTTTAATATCCTATTATTTTATTGTTTGTTCTTGTTTCATTTTATCTCATTGTGCATACCTAGCTACTGTGATATGAGAACTACATTTATGTACAGCCAAGAATCATTTGTAAAGTTGGGTGACTTTTTGTTTTGTTTTGTTTTGTTTTGTTTGTTTATGGGTGGGGGGTGGAGGGGGGGTTAAATGTGTTGTATGCCTACTATGAATGTATATGGTTTCCTGAGTGCCATATTAATACAATAAAAAAATGTTAATTACAAAAAATAAACTGTAAGATGTTGGCTGTCACATTTTTGCATTTTTGTCATTTCTTTAAATGCCGTTTGTGAAAGACCTTGAATTCCCCCTGCTGCTGAAATATGTCAGTTAATGTGCCTGGCCTTGCATGATATTAATTATTCATTTATTTATTTTATTTTCTTTTATCTTAGTCTTGCAACATGTGTCCCATTAAGAGCAGAGATTTCTTCTCTATTGGAGACCTGGCCGAAGGTGGCAGCAATATGAAATTTTGACAGTTAAAGCTCCTGTGAGATTTTTTTTCACTTTGATGATATAGACAGAAATTTGTCCTGACTTGACACACTATAGTCAGCAGGTTGAGACGTTTTTGTCAGAAAACACTACTTGAAGACGTAAAAGACAAGGTAAGGTATGAATGCTCTAACACAAAGTTCCTCGCAGGAGCTTTAAACAATCTGACTTATAACTCAGAATTAAAAACAAACAAACAAACAAACAAAAAAACATATAAAAGGTCAGCCCAAGTATTTGCATACAGAAAGCCATAGGATATTACCCCCGAATTCCACCACGTGCAGAACTGCGGCAATTTTTGCCATCTGCCAAATCCTACTGGATACATTTAGGAGGCAAATTCTGTGGCGAATTTCAGGTTGCGGGAATCGTGAGGAATCACAAGAACCAAATTTACATGCAATCGATAACGAGTGCAGTGTGGATTGTGCAGTGAAATTTTGGGGTTAGACTTTGAACTTGGAGTGTTAAGACATTAAGGCAAACAAAGTTTTTCAGTTTGAAACTAGTCTAGTAAGTTGCAGAATAGTAAAGCTATTTCTTCTAAATTCAGTTTGCATCTTGGGAAAAACAATTTTTATCATGAACAATGATTGCTGTGAAGACTGTGAGCAGATGCAGTCACGTACAATAATGTGCTAAAATCAAGGACAGGTAAAAAAAGACTTGTTTTTATCTGACAAAATACAATGCATTTCTTTTTTTTTTTTTGATTAATCTTTTTATTAGAGGTCAGGCCAAAAATCATTCCACAACATTTAAATAGCATCGGAGTATACAGTCTCTCAATAAACAACAAACGTCGTAGGGATAATTGCAGAGATGTCGTCCGCCAACCTCCCTTCGTTTTTCTTGTTTTTTAACAAACAAAATAAAAATATAATCCGACAAACATGAGATAATCTTATGTTTAAACAGGAAAGAATGCAATTATCAGATAAGGGACAGAATAGAAGGATAGAAAAAGAAAGGGGGGAAAGTGAGAAAGAGAAAAGAGGGGAAGAGAGCAAGGGGGGCTAGTCATTCAATATTTGAAGATTAGGTGGTGTCAAAAGAGGCCAGGAAGGGATTCCACTTTCTTTGAAATGTGATTAGATCGCCTTTAGTTGAATATCTGATTTTTTCCAATTTTAAATAAGACATAACATCTCGCTGCCATTGGGTACTAGAAGGTCGCTTGGTAGACTTCCAATGAAGAAGAAGATGGCGTCTTACTATCAAAGAGGTAAAGGCTAATACTCCTAATTGTTTAGAATTAAACTGTGCATAGTCTTCCGGGACACCAAAGATGGCAGTGTGAGGGGATGAAACCACAAGGATTGCAAGTACTCTGGACATTGTGTCAAAATAATTCTTCCAGAGGTCATCCAGGAATGGACATGAGTAGAACATATGTACATTTGTCACAAGTTTCTGCAACTGTAGGGTATATCTGCGATAGTTTTGCTTTAGAATAATGGATTCTGAACAGCACCTTCAACTGTATAAGAGTAAATCTTGCACAAGTTGAACTCGTGTGAAATGTACGTAGGGCAGCGTCCCACCAATCATCATCAAAAGTCAATCCAAGTTCACACTCCCAGGCCTCTCTAACCTTATTATTGGGGTTACCATCAACAGACAGAAGGTCATTGTATATCCTGGATATTTGTGATTTACGAACTGGATCAAATTGGATGAATTCCTCCCACATTTGCATTGGGGGTTGCTGAGGGAAACTTGGGAAGAGTGATTGGGAACAATGTCTGACCTGAAAATACCTGAAGAGATGGGAGTTGGGGAGCTGAAACCTAGTCGACAGATCGGCAAAGGTGCAAAATGTGTCATCACTATACAGATTTTTAAAGGATTTTAAACCCCTATCCCGCCACATTGAGAAACCTGAATCTGTAAGTGATGGTTTAAACAGGTGATTTTTCAGTAGTGGACAAAAGGTGGATGGAGAATTAAACTTGTAGTGGTTCCTGTATTGGTACCAGATTCTGAGGGTGGATTGAACAACCGGATTCTGCGTGAACTTAGAAGGATTGTTTGGAATAGAGGAGGTAATTAGGGCTGGTAATGAAGACAAAGTACATGATGCTGATTCAAATTCACACCAGAGTGGACTGGCTGATGAATACCAGAATGAAACCTTGTGAATGTGTGCAGCCCAATAATATAATTGAAAATTAGGAAATGACAACCCACTATTAAATTTACATCTTTGTAGTATTGATTTGCGGATCCTGGGTGTTTTACCACTCCATAGGAATTCGGAGAGTATTTGGTCTATATTCTTAAAGAATTTCTTGGACAGAAAAATGGGAAGACATTGGAACAAAAACAAAAATTTGGGGAGGATGTTCATTTTTACCGTGTTGATTCTTCCAATTAATGTTAAAGGTAAACTTTTAAGGTCATCTTTAAGTTTAGAGATTAGGGGGGAGAAATTGGCAGACAAAAGAGATTTGATAGTTCTAGTCACATTCACCCCCATACAATGCATTTCTGTCACTAGCTGATTTAATTGATCATCCTACTTATATACAACCAGGGATTGTTGTTCTCGAGGTGGCTTCACCGAGCGAGGAGGCAGATGACATCTATATACAGTCTGTGGTTGGCCCTTTAAAACAAAGAGTAAGGTTGAAAGTGAGAAATGGGGTGGGGTTCAAGTTTCTTAAAAATCAGCCATCGATGGCAGAGTGTTAATGAAGAAACTGATACCATGAAACATCCAGCAGAGAGCTGTTTGACACTGTATACTACAACACACTAAAAAATGTGGAGAGACTTACCTTTAATGTGATCTGGCTCTTACAGCAGACAGCAGTGCTGGAGTTCTTCTATAAAAGTGGGAACAAAAACACACACTGACTGACTGACTGACAGGGTAGAAATGTTGTAATACTGCCTGCTGCTTCCTTGCTGAATCCTGGAAAACTGTACAAGTGAAAAATTCATTCTGCTGCTCTGCTCTGTACTAATCAAATGTAGAGCTGATTTTCTCCCTCAGAGTCTCTAGCTGCTTGTCTCTGTGTATGCTTGTCTCTTTTACTCCCAGATGGTAACTGTCAGAATATAAAGATATCGTGCAGATACATAGAATACAAGAAAGCATTTCATTGGTGATGTTTAAGATACTTCCCCAAGTGAAAGGTTGAGCTATGAGCATTTTTTTTTTCATGTCAGTTTCAGGAAAGGATTAACTCTTTAAATCAGGAAACAGTAGATAACAGAAACAACTAGGAAATTCCCTCTGGGAAATTTTTAAAGAGCCAGGGGGTTACTGTTGGGGTGTGTACATTATGATGAGATTCTCCAGAGATTTCAAATAATTAATACTATACAACAAGAAAAAAGAAGCAGGAGCAGCAGACGTTTGAAGACTCCGGTAAATGCTCTTATTTTTGGGTTTGTCGCATAGTTTTTGATAATTCATACACAATAGAAAAAAGTAATAGCACACCGATCCTGATCAAAATGCATGATTTGATATAGAGCTGTAAGACTAATTTTGAATCACAATTTGTCCGAAAGAGGAATAAGAAAAAAATCCAGAGTATAACAATCGTGCCTTAGGTCTTTGTATAGGGGCCAGTGCCTTGGTGTGTTTGCCCCGTGGCCCTAATAACAGGGTCCATAAAAACAACCATCAGCGGATTTCTACACCAATCAAAATCGGTTTCTTTGCATAAAATCTCTTTCCTTTTTACAGCCGTCAGTTTCTGACTCACATGACTCAGGCTCAGAGTTGAAGCTGAAAATAATACCTCTGTCCTGGTTTTTTTCTCATCTCCTCCTGCAGTCAGTCAGTCAGTCAGTCAGTCAGTCAGTCAGTCCTAAGATTAAATCATACCTCGCAAGCTGTTCCTCTACTACCTTTCTCTTAGAGACAACATGCATTCTAATCAAGCCTGCTCCAATGTGTTTGGTCAGTATACTGGCAGAAACTGGACTGCTAAAGATACTTTCACTACAGATTTATCGATTGATATAAAGAGATGGTTAAAATACTACATGTTCAGGCAGTAGTCTGTGGATTGAAGTTATAAACTAATATATTTAGGATGGTGTATAAATTGTTAACACATTTTGATTATTTGCAAATCATTTAAACATTTATTTAAAAAATGAGAGTACAAAATATCAAATGTTGAAGTCAAAATATGATTGTCTCATATGCAAAATTTCAACTGCTCATCAGTTCAGGGTCTTCTTTATCCTACTTTTGGTTTCTCGCTGCTCCAAATGTTTCAATGGGGGACAAGTCAAGACTGCATCAGCCCAGTTTCTCAGCAGGACTCTTCCACTACAAAGCCATGCTGTTGTAATCCTGTTGTCAAATTGTGGTTCGTCATTGTCTTCCTGAGATATGAAATTGTTCCCTGAAAAAGTCTTTGGAAGGCAGCAGGTGTTGCTCATAAACCTGTAGATGTTGTTCAGCATTAATAGAGCCTTCATAGATGTGGAAGCTACTCATGACATGGACTCTGATGATCCATTTACCATCAGGGAAGCTGGCTTTGAACTACGAGCTGGTAACAAGCCAAATAGGGCCCCCCTTATAGTCCCAAAAAATGCAAAATTTTGATTGGTAAGACCACAGGTCAGTTTTCCTCTTCCCCTCTGTCCATCTTAGATGGCCTCAGATCCAAAGAAGTCTCTGGTTTTTCTGGATCATGTTCCTATCTGTTTTCCTCTTTGCATGTTTCAGTTTTAACCTAATTTGTGGTGCAATGACGAACTATATTCACAGAGAGTGATTTTTAAAAGTGATAATGCACCAATGCAGTGATTTCCACTCCAGAGTCCAGTCTTTGTTTTTGGTCCTTGTCCATTTAGTACAGAGATTTCTCCAGATTCTCTGACTCTTGTAATGATGTTATGAACTGTAGATGAAATCAACTCATTCTCTCACATTTGACACTCAGGAACATTATTCGGAAACTGTTGAACTCACAGAGATAAGTGAAAATGTGACTTGTTGCTTGTAGATGGAAGAGTTTCAGAGATTATAATCAAGAGTTGACCCCAGTAGCTTACTTGTTTTTTCTGCCAAATTTCATCATCAAGTGTATTTTTTTTATTAGCTTTTGAGCAGAGCAGTCTGTTCAGAGTTTTTCTTCACTAGAAAATGCTGATGTGTCGATTTGAAGAGATGTTGAATGGTTGGACTGTTTGAAGTGGGGAGGAAAGGCTTCTGCATCATCACCACATTTGACCAGTGAAGATGAAAGCAGAGGGGTGTCAGTGGGGTCACCGTTGAGCTGCCTGGGATTTCCCTTTCACCTCTTATAGATGAAGGCCTTCCAGGCAGTGTCCCCCCCACCCCCACCACCTCACCCCCTCTTCCCTCAGTGCTGACAGTGGACACTGCTTCCTTCATGCACACATAAACACACCTCTGCATTTTTGTTTTCACCTTTTCTTTTTAAAGTTAGAACTGATGGACAGATTCCATCCAGGCAGGCAGGCAGGCATTCTTGCTCATGCAGAGAAATACAGTCAATACATGGGGTCATGCAAATTTCAGATTTTGAGTTTGAGTTGTCTGCTCAGAAATGAAAACAATTTATTAACAAGAAGGTATTAGAAATATCTCAGTGAATCTTAATGATCCAAGGAGCCAGGTCTGGCAGCCCTTTACCTCTTATAAAGTTACAGGTTTATCAATCATCCTCTTCCATCCTCAATAATCATGTCACTGTATCACATTATAAAATATTAAAATGTGATAAAAATGCAAAGGCAGCAGGGGTAGCTATGACCTGATTACTTTGTAAAATCACTGAAAGTAAAGGTCATAATAACAACTACAACAATGAAAAATAGAAAAAAAATATTAAATTAAAAATAAATAACGAAATAAATAAATAGATTAATAAAAAATAACAACGTAAAAAGCTGCAACTTGAACTAGTACTACACTGGGACAGTTAGTATATTTCTAATTTTAAAACATTCCCTTAATTTGCTGTAAAGTTCTTCATTAAGACATTTTCATGTTGTGACTGTTGAGACACATTCCCTCTCTGCCCACAACCCCTTTATCTGATGGCTAAGACTTCACACAGTGAGGGACATAAATGACCTAGGAGGAGTTTTCTTTGCTGCAGGTTTGAGCTGTTTGAAGACATGAATTTTCTGCATGAGCTAAAAGGTAAAAAAAAAGGATGTAAGGAGGAGGCTGTAGGGAGGAAGTGGGAGGGTTGTTCATCATTCCTGTGAGTGTTCAGAAAGACTGGACTCTAAAAGCTGCCCTGTTGCTTCTTTCTCTTTGCACAGCGGAGCTCCAGCTGCTCTCTGATCCCAGTTCATGCCCTGAAAGGGCAGGTGCACTTATGGACAATGTAAACCAAAGAAATAAACCCCAGGGTAAAGTGGAGGGATTGCTAAAACGACTCTGTGAAAGGAGTAAATTCTTCACAGTTATAGAGAGTTAAGTGTAAAAGCAAAAGAAACAAGTCTTTTAAAACCCTGTAAAAATGGAGAATAAATCTCTTAATAAGCTTGATTTTATATAAACAACAAAAATGAAACAACTGAACAAATGAGTAAATAAATAATCCATCTAAGAATAAAAAAATAATCAAAACTTCAGTATGTAGGATAAGGATATGTAGTGATATCTAGTGATAAGATTTTAGAATAAAACTCACAAACCTCTTATGTCACCAAGGCAACGCAGAATGTTGAGAACAGAAAGAGATTAATGGCTGTGTTGCGGATGGCTTCATCTTCAACAAACACAAGTAATTTAGCTGTTGGAGTTATTTTTATCTAAATAATAACAGTTTATAGACCAGTTCTGAGAAATTCATCACAATTTTTTAAATGTTTTGGGAAAAAAAAAAAAGAAAAAAGAAAGAAAGAAAGAAAAGAAACGGACATTAGCAGAGTACTGCTACCTGAAGCCAACATTCCTGAAGAATAGGAATGTTTCTGAAGACTGTGCAAAAATCCCTCAACAGCATCATGAGGATAATCGTTGTCCAGTTGAGTTACATACCAAGATTTAGACGTCATTATTAGACCTCTTTCAGAAGTTGAGCTGATGTTCACATTAACACGTAATTTGGATGTGCTGTCCACCACCGAATCTAAAAGTTGTGTTAATGTGTAAAATTGGTCCAAGATTTATATTGACCTGTTTCAGACATCAAAATCACATTTGGATATCATAAGTGAGGGTTAGGGTAAGGGTTAATTTAGTTGATAACATATTAAATAAAACATGCTTAATGACAATTTGTCAAAAAAAAAAAAAAAAAAAAAAAAGGTAAATGAAACATAATATAGCATGCACAAAAGATAATGTCTGTCTTTATGGGGAATGTCATAATGTTGCAGATTCTGAGCTTTGATGTCCACCATCCAACATACACATGCTTTAAAGGCCATCTCAAAGGTTGAAATTGCCAGAGAACAAGGCCCAAGAAAATTAAAAAGAAAGAGGCTATCAAAGTCAGACAAAGAGATCCAGGTCAGCCCTTTGACCTACATGCTCTAACATAATTAAGAGCTGCTAAGAAAACCTTTTAGTCTAAGAAGACCACCCACCCTGAGCTGTCTGTCCAGTTTCTTCTCTGAGTTTTTCCTCCTGTTCTCCTGCTTGCTCATCGTGCCCCTTATCAAGACAGCCAGAAGGGAGTTTTAAAGCCCCCCCATATAAAAAAGACTCAATATATTGAAATACAAAGACAGGAGATGTTCCTAAACTGTTATGCTTCATCAGTTTTGTTTGCCACACAAAGGTGACTTGTTTAATTTTATGGACAGATGACTTTTTTATCGTTGAAATTTTTAGCAGCCTGCTATAGCACATTATTCCGGCCAAAACTCATCAGTACTCGTTTCCTTTAAGAGTCCCTGTGGTGCTGAACATTCCACAACAAAGTACCTGGGTATATAACCCTGGATTGTGAGATTTCGGCTTTTCAGACTTGAGTTTTTTATGTCAGCTAGACAGGCACCATATTGTTTACTTTTGTTGCCATCGCAACAATGTCGTCATTGGTCATAAGATGGTCATGTGACACACAGCCCATTGAGAACGTGTATCCAAACTCTGACCGCCAATTGGCTGAAGCGAGATGACGTCATCCAACTCAGGAGTAAAAGCCACTCTGATTCGCTCAGGCAGCACACTCTTGACTCATGAGACGCGATCTGATGGAAGAAAAAGAAGAACAAGACAACCGCCGCCGTGTTCTTTGAAAAGTTTTAAACTACTTAATGTAACTTTATGTGAGTGTCTTTTTTTGTGGAAAAGAGTGTCTTACCAGTAGGTCCAACCTTACACACACCAAATCCATCTGTGCTTATATGAGACAGTGTGGAGGACGCCCTCTGCAGCGCTTACAGTGACACTTGTTTAGGGGCTGCCTTCTGTCGCCATTGTGTGGCATTGCTGTCTTCAGACATCTCTTGATCTCTTTGACTACATGACGAAAATTGTAATACGCCTCGCTGGTGGCGGATTTAAAGGCGAGGAGAGGAGCTGATGTTACTGGTCAATACAGGTCTCGGCTGTGTTAAACCCACTCCACGCCCTCTTTCCTCCCTCACTACGACTTACACCGCTGGGAGAAGCTGAGTTAGGGAGGGGGGATACTTACACCAGGCTGCGCTGCTCACCAAAATACCAAATTGTGCTTGGGAACATGCTTGCTTGCGGCAGACCTGACTTATGCCGTGCTTGCACCACGTCACCGGAGAGGCACAAAAATAGAGCCCCCAATGTTATTTACCTGTCTCATTTAATTTATAGCCTGCTTGGCTTCAGAATCTCAGGCAAAAACTTGGCTAGGCAGCGCCACTTATATGGTAGATTTCATAGATGCAAAAGGTGCAAAAATGAACCACCTGAAGACAGAATCAGTTGGCAGCCTCTTGCGAGATTTATTCCAGTCAAAGCGTCAACCACAATGTCATGACAATCAGACAGACGGACGGACGCAGAACCAAACAATCCCAAATCCTTTATACTTCTCCAGTGACGTCAGCCATGGTCTCTCCCGTAAGTGTACTTCACATTGGTGTCTGATAGTCAACAACGTGACTTTTGTGTAAACATGTTTTACTGGCCAGATTTCCTGTCGAATTTGGCAGAACCATGTGCGACCAGGTCGACGTGACCTCTCAGGCTGGGGCCTGCATCCTGTTTTTCAACACATTGCAAAAACAGGTCATTAAGTCTGTTTTAGACTTTCTTTAGTCTCCAGCTCTTTAGTCTTCAACTTTACTGTAATCTGTACTTATATTTCTATTGTACATTGTTACGACCAGCTCGTAACAGCGGCGGCGGCCGTAACATACATTTTCCCCTAAATTATTTTCACTGCAGCCGGCTCATATGTGTATTATACACCTTCAGCTAAACGCAGGGTAGCTGGCAGGTTAGGTTACTTTGGTAGGTTAGCTTGATACCCCTTCGCCATGATCTGGAACATCAATATAAAGGTGTCTGGATTTTTTATTTATTTATTTATTTATTTATTTATTTTGTATACTGCTAGTTTCCTTAGATGCCTGCCTTCATCAGCTGTTTTTTTTTTTTTTTGGCACATCCTTAAAATGGAAGACTACCCCAGGGGAACTAACCATTTTTCGGGCAGAAAATAAAGAGGTTTTTGCATGCTTCAAGGGGCCATGGCATGAAAAACTGACTTTGTTAACGGGAGGGGGGTGCATATCAGGGATAGAAAACCGCTACAATCCCCCCCAAGTTCGAAAAAATTCCATCCAGTCGTTTTTTAGTTATCTCCGTATTTAGGAACTGTGTGCTCAGAGCTGGCTGTTCTGAAAACTCCACTGACATAACGTCATGTCAGTGCTGGCAGGTTGATGGTACTGCCCATGGAGCCACCCACTGCCCTGCCCAAAAAATTATCAAAACACTGCCATTATTCCCGGCCGCTCGCTCGCATAGCTCCGGTTAGAACCATGGCGAAAGTACAATCTAAAAAGGAGGCAGCGTTTGTTCTGTTGTTGGCTGCACAAACGAGCACAAAACTCTTTTGAAAACTCCCTAATCGGAGGATTTGAGGACTCAATGGCTGGATTTTATTTTTAATGGGAATGTACCTGCGGCACTTCCAAAATATCTGTATGTATGTGCGCACCATTTCACTTCGGACTGTTTTATCAACGAGGGACAGTTCAACGCTGGATTTTCTAGATGTCTGAAGATAAAGAATGGATCCGTACCAACTTTCCGTAATCCTACTACAAACATGGCATCTGTAAGTGTGAACGTTTTATTTTGACTTACTGTTTAGCCTAAATTCCCCCGGTGCCTCAGCACGGCCACCACGCTTTGATAAACACACCGGATCCGCGCCGGTTTACCGGATCCTCCCGTATTTTAGCCGCTCGCTTCTTCCCCGACAATTCCAGCGGCGGGGACAAAATCCCCCTCCGGAGTAGCATGTAGCTTTAGCGTTTACCCATGCGGTTCTTTTGGCTCAAATATGGGACGTCCCGGCTAATGCTGGACGGTCGGCCATCCTGTTAATTAGCAAAAGCTTCAGAGAAGCTTTAGAGCACCAAAATCTTACATTGTAGCAGAGCTCTGGTTGTAATTTTTTCTACATTCATATCTTCCTCCTTAAGCGTGACCCTCCTGGCGGCTTTGAATAATACATAGGATGTGTCGACTAGGTCGCTTCAAGTTGTGTTTGGTCTGAACGCGGCTAAGAGTTTCTTCAGGAGCCTGTCCCTCTGGGTCAGACTCTGGCTCAAAATGGTAGGGTTGTACGAGCGATCTACTTGCAGCCATGACCAAGCCAGTGTAAACATTAGCACATGGCTATCAGAGCACAGCCACAGCCCCTTCCAGAGAGATGGGTGTAAAGTGGACGTGGCTTAGGTGCAGCTCATTTCATTAAAGAGACATGGCCCAAAACGGAGGATTTTGAGCGGAGCTGTTTCTAGCTGATAAAAAGAGCAATAAAATAATTGATCCAAATCGAATTTTGACCGAAGGACATCACAGACATGCTTTTAACACACCAGGGGACTATTTTAAGTTGTGTGAAATTGGCATGCCATGGGACCTTTAACCAAAATGTCCAATATATCACTCACATGTATGTAATTCAATTATAGGCTCCTTACCAATGGCTTGATGGCGCATTTGATCTCAAACAGAAGGGAAAAAAGAGAAGATGGCCTTTGAGAAAACAAGGTGCTACACTGCAGTGTTGGGTGTAAACATCAAGTATTTCATGTTTTCATGAAAAAGTCAATCTTTTAATCCTTTAAATATGGCTTAACATGTTCTGTTTGAATAAAACAGTAACAGAGAAATGGTGACTATGCACAGTTTTACTTTTCCTCTAGATGCTGTCATGAAAGCTCAGGCCAATGCCACTGAGGGGGCCATAAGACAACATATTGTGGACCACCTTAAACATGCGCCAGCAAGAAGGGGAGGCCAGGTTAACACCTCGTGCCAGAATAAAAATGTTAATAGTGTAAATACTTTTGAAATGTTTAATAGTTGTAAACAGTTATAGTTAGTTGCAAGTAGTTTGTGTAAATAGTTTGTTACTAACTGTAAATAGTCCAAGTGAATAGTTGTGAATTGTGTTAATATTTGTTAAAAAAAAAAAAAAAAAAATTAATAAATCCATGTAAACAGTTGTAAATAAATGTAAATAGTTTGTCTAGCTGGAAATGTGTGTGTAAATACTTTGTTTTGCTTTTTCCCTAAAGTTCTGAAATTTGGATCACAAGTAACTGTGTTCCCATAGTTCATACGGTCTGTGATTGTAATAATCAACAAAAAATATATATATATATATATATATATATATATATATATATATAAATATTTTTTTTTTTTTACAAACTTCAGTGGCAGTTTCAATTGCAAAATGCTATTTCCGCTTTATGTAAAGCAGGGGTCTTCATATAAATTTTCAGTGTAACACTCCTGTTGTTACTGCACAGAGCAGTGTTTTGATGTACAGAAAAGTAGAAACACAGGTAGAATAAAAGTCAAATCAGTGGAGGGATTTTTTTTTCCTTTTTTGCCTCTCAAGAGCTGCCTCCCAGTGTCATTAACTAAATCCCTAATACCTTTCTAATTTTATATGTAACATATCAGGTCCTACTTGACACTTGGTGCCAAGTATCTTGGCATGCAGCATTAGTGTCTCTGTTATTTTCCACTTGACATGCACAGGTTTAAAAAATACTTAGTCTATAACAAAGCGAATACATTTGTTTCTGACCTCAGTGGGTGTCAAACTAAGTGTCCGTCTGTGTGAACTTGTCCTTTATGTCCACAGTGTCAGATATCAGAGGGACAGTTGGTCAGATTGGTTTCAGTCTGTCAGGCAGCAGACCAGCTGGCACAGTGAGTCCTCTGTCCTTCAGAAAGATTCTGTGTAATGTCTCGGCAGCATAATCAATATTACCTCATCCATTTGTCAATAAGTACAGATGGTACATGGTCCAGAGACAACTCACCTGTTTTACATGTCCAGATGGACGACCTGTCATTGCTTGAAGTGTGGATATAAGCATATTTAAACAGAGTTTTCCATCTTGCAGACCCTCTTTTGTGTGTGCTGTGTTGGCTGTAAGATAAACCTTCAAAACAACCAAGTCAGAGGACACACAGTCTCAGAGCAGCAACTCTCATGTTCAGTGGATCAGCCTATAGAGTTAGGTGGTTTAAAGAGAGTCAAGTAAGGACATGCAAAACAGAAAGCATCAACCTCAGTGACAAAAAGAGTCTCTCTGCAAGATTGTCTGGCTCAGCTCATTAAATAAAGCTTAAAATTAAATAAAGTGACAGATAGAAAAAAACATAATAAGTAAACAAAATTACTAAATACTACAATAAATATATATGTACAATGTGCAATATGCAAGTAGACATTCTGTGGTCCAGTAAACATTCAGTGGATTTTTGGATTGTTAAATAGTGCAATGTAGTGCAGGATAGTGCAAATTGAGTACAAAAAGAGTCTGTAACCCAGAGTCAGTGGTGGACAGGGGATGGGGGGAGTGGGGGCAGAGCAGGGAGGGAGTTGAGCATCCTGACTGCCATATGGAAGAAGCTGTCCTTGAGCCTGCTGGTTCTGGCTCTGAGACTCTGCAGTCTCCTCCCCGACGGCTTGTAATCTGTGATGGTCTGGATCCCCTGCCACAGGTTCCTGGTGTCTCTGCTGTCAGTGAAGTGGTCAGCGATCCTCCTGGAGTACTGTCTCTTGGTTTGTCTGATGCCACGTGACAGGTTGTCCCTGGCTGTCCTCAGGCCCTCCTCGTCCCCAGCTCTGAAGGCAGCGTTCCGAGCCCTCAGGAGTCTGTGGACTTCCCTTGTCTGCTATGGCTTCCAGTTGGCCTGGATGGAGATGGTTCTGGAGACCATGACATTTTCCATACATTGCCTTATGTAGGCAGTGACAGTCTCTGTTTACTCCTGGAGGTCTGTGGTGTTGTTGTGGGTGGCTGCCAGTCTGAATATGCTCCAGTCTTTTGTGGAAAAACAGTCCTGGAGTGCCTCTGATGCCCCCCTCAGGCCACACACGGATCTCCCTCTTGGCTGGTTTTGTGACCTTAACCAGCGGTCTGTAAGCAGGCATCAGCATAACAGTAGTGTGGTCTGAGGCCCCAAGGTGGGGGAGGGGAAGGGCTTTATAGGCTCCTTTGTTTGAGGTGTAAACATTGTCCAGGATATTGGTGCCTCTTGTGGGAAAGTAGATATGACTATGGAGTTGTGGAAACACGCTCTTAGGGTCTGCATGGTTGAAGTCCCCAGCCAGGATGAGGAAGGCATCAGGGTTGGTTGTCTGCTGCACCATGATGTACTGATGGAGTTCATTCAGAGCCTCACTCCTGTTGTTAGTGGAGTTGGGGGGAATGTATATTGCTACCAGCAGCATAGTAGTAAATTCCCTTGGCAGGTAGAATGGTTGATAATCATGAGCTCTATCAGTGGTGAACAGTGTTAACAGACCACAGCAGCGTCGCGGCACCAGGCCTCGCTGATATAAACACAGAGTCCCCCGCTGCAAGTCTCCCCCGCCTCGACGAGCGCTCTGTCCACCCGGAAGCATGTTTGCCGGTCTAGCTGAATGGCGCAGTCCGGGACGCTATCATTGAGCCATGTCTCGACAAAAACAAAAGCACAGCAATCCCCCACATTCTTGAAAGCTGTCCGAAGGAGGCAGATATAATCAAGTTTGTTGTCCAGCGAGCATACGTTGGCCAGAGTGATGGTAGGGAAAGCCGGCCGGTGAGGGCTAGCGGCTAGCCTAGCTCGGCTACCTCTGCGCTTCCCCCTCTTCTGCTTCCTCACATTCCGCCCGTGGTGCTTCCACTGTGGGCTGGATGCAGGGGTGGGGGTCGGGGGTTGAGCAGGCCTCAGGAGCAGGCCTCAGGAGCAGACCGCAGTCGCGTAGCTCTTCTGTGATCGCTGGAGTTATGTCCAAGTATGTAGTCCTGCGCATGTTGAGCAAAAACTCACAAGAGTAAGTGATGAGGGGATGCGACGAGGACGAACAGACACACGCTGTTTTTAGACACGTAAAACACAAAAAATGCGAAAGCACCATTCAATCTGGAGAGAGAGGAGCCGCTGCGTGTGCATGCGCCACCATCTTGGATCCAAGAAGGCTGATGTTTGCACCATTAAGTTGGGTTGTATCCAAGTTTTGATGCTATCAAACTTCCCTTCACATTTAACTGGGTGTACAATCTTACTGTGATTGATTAAAAATGTATATATATGTATGTATATATATATATATATATATATATATACATATATACATATGTATATATATATGTATATATATATATACATATACATATATATATATATATATATATATATATATATATATATACAGTATATATATACATAATGTAGGGCTTTATTAGCAGCAACTTGGTAATTCAGGCTGCTGTCTGATTATCAATTGTCAATATTGAATTGAAACATTGAAAGGCTAGAGTCTTACTTAAAAGAGTCGTACACACATTCATGTGTGTTTTAGTAAATACAAAAGGGGTGGTAGTTCAGGATACTTCTGCATACAGTCGTGGCCAAAAGTTTTGAGATAACACAAATATTGAATTTTCACAGGTTCTGCTACTTCACAGTTTTCAGGGATTTTTGTCAGATAATTCTATGGTATACTGAAACACAATTTCAAGCATTTCATAAGGATCAAAAGCTTTTATTGAAAATTTCACAGAGTTAATGCAACAAGTCAATATTTGCAGTGTTGACCCTTCTTTTTCAAGACATCTGCAATTCTCCCTGGCATGCTGTAAATCAACTTCTGGACCAAATCCTTACTGATGGCGGTCCATTCTTGCGTAATCAATGCTTGGAGCTTGTCAGAATTTGTGGGTTTTTGTTTGTCCACCCGCCTCTTGAGGATTGACCACAAATTCTCAATGGGATTAAGATCTGGGGAGTTTCCGGGCCATGGACCCAAAATCTTTATGTTTTGTTCCCCCAGCCATTTAGTTATTACTTTTGCTTTATGGCAAGGGGCTCCATCATGCTGGAAAAAGCATTGTTCATCACCAAACTGGTCTTGGATGGTTGGGAGAAGCTGCTCTTGGAGGACGTTCTGGTACCATTCCTTATTCATGGCTGTGTTTTTTGGCAAGATTGTGAGAGAGCCCACTCCCTTCATTGAGAAGCAACCCCACACATGGATGGTCTCAGGAAATTTGACTGTTGGCATCAGACAGGACTGATGGTAGCGCTCACCTCGTCTTCTCCGGACAAGCTTTTTTCCAGATGTCCCAAACAATCGGAAAGGAGATTCATCTGAGAAAATCACTTGACCCCAGTCCTCAGCAGTCCAATCCCTGTACTTTTTGCAGAAAATCAGTCTGTCCTTGATATTTTTTTCTGGAGAGAAGTGGCTTCTTTGCTGCCCTTCTTGACACCAGGCCTTCCTCCAAAAGTCTTCGCCTCACTGTGCGTGCAGATGCACTCACACCTGCCTGCTGCCATTCCTGAGCAAGCTCTGCACTGGTGGCGGCCCGATCCCGCAGCTGAAACAACTTCAGGAGACGGTCCTGGCACTTAGTGGACTTTTTTGGGCGTCCTGGAGCCTTTTTGGCAACACTTGAACCTCTCTCCTTGAAGCTCTTGATAGATGGTTGACTGAGGTGCAATCTTAGTAGCTGCTATAAACTTTCCTGTTTTCCCTTTTTTGTGCAGTGCAATGATGACTGCACGTGTTTCCTTGCAGGTAACTATGGTTAACAGAAGGGGAACAATGATGTTAAGCGCCATCCTCCTTTTGAAGTGTTGAGTCTGTCACTTTAACGCAATCATGACAGATTGATCTCCAGCCTTGTCCTCATCAACACCCACACCTGTGTTAACATGGTTCATGTCATTGAAATGATGTTAGCTGGTCTTTTTGTGGAATGGCTAAAATGCAGTGTAAATGTGTCTTGGGGATAAAGTTCATTTTCAAGCCAAAGAGGGACTTTGCGATCAATTGCAATTGAGCTGGTCACTCTTCCTAACATTCTGGAGTATGTGCAAATTGGCATTAGAAAAATTGAAGCAGCAAATTTTGTCAAAATCAATATTTGTGTTATTCTCAAAACTTTTGGCCACGACTGTATGCCTTTTCTACACCAGCTCATAACACAATTTTTTTTTTTTTGACTCCACATCTCACAATTAAAACAGACATCCATTCTACCTCCAACCAACAGATCTTAATATCAGACACTTAAAATACATAACACGTGGTGGACATCTACTTTTTTGCAGTCTTTGCAACTTACTACACATATACTCAAACAATGTCACCAAACAATTTAAAAACTTTGATGATTTGCAAACTTCTTTGCAAAAGTTTGAAAATGCACATTAGTCACATCATCAAAAAGCTGGTAAAAGCCAGTTTTTCCTAACAGCCACTATGATAACTGCAAACTGCATCCACGAACCCTCAACACATGACAACACAGAGTAATTGGAGAGGTGGGAGGTGAATCCAGCTCTAAAGAGATTTAATGCAGCATTGTGCCTATTGTTATTCACTCTAAGATACTGCTAACTCTGTATATAAGACTTTTGACCCCCCAGCCTCCATCACATGATGCACCTGAAACAACCTGTGCTGAAGTACCTTCACCCACCCCACTGAAACACCTCACTTTGACCTGAACCACACAAACACGATACACACACACCCACAAACACATGCAAGTCTCACACAGTTTCATACAAACACACACAGACAAAGTAATAGACACAGAAATTTATGTACAGGTGCATATGCATGGTCATTAACAGAGAAAGAGCACAGTGTTTCCTGATATTCCTGCATGACTTATAAAATCTGTTCTTAAATTTTTGTAAAAGTGCAATACATATATATATACATATATATATATGTCTAGCGCGTATTTAGTTAGTAAAATGTACACACAGCAGTACGTATTTTACCACTTTTTCTTTTTTGGGGGGGTGAAGCTGAGCTTCCCTTGCAGTCTTAGAGCAATCGCCACTGATATATATATATATATATATATATATATATATTATATACACACATATTTATATATACATATATATATACATATATATATTTCTTCTTCAATCACAACTGATATATATACATATATATATATACATACATACATACATACATATATATATATATATATATATATATATCTTCTTCCTGCTAAACAAACAGCAGGAAACATAACGCTTAGCTCAGAATATACTGTTGAGATTTTATTCTTATTGTGAAAATGTCCTTATAGCGTGTCCTGCTTATCTGACAAGGACAGAAGAGAAGAGAAATCTCTAATCATTTACTAGTTTTTAGGGCTACCGAGCTGTCTCATCATTTCACTGTATTAGTTGTTGTTATGACATACCATAAAATATCCTTTAAGGGACTGAGAAAAGGCGCTCCTTTGCAATGTTTTTGAACATTTACATTCATCAACAAAGCCAGCATGGTCAGCATGGTCCTCTCTCTCCCTCCTGTAAGACAGAATGGTGTAAATGTCTCTTACCTGAATCCTGATCAGCATGTTGGCATCTGCTACAACACCTTCTTCACACACTAATTCACTTCTGTCTTTAACAGTACCAGTCACATTCTTATCATCTGTCCTAACATTATTTTACAAAAAAGGGAATAGACTGTTTCTTCTGCTTTTATCAAGCACACCTGTGAATATGACAGGTGTCCCCAGCACATCAGCATGTCTGAGAAACTGTAACATGCCCAAGTG
The DNA here is from genome assembly GCA_962446985.1 of Xyrichtys novacula. NCBI lineage: Eukaryota > Metazoa > Chordata > Actinopteri > Labriformes > Labridae > Xyrichtys > Xyrichtys novacula. The sequence goes on along the minus strand of OY660887.1, from coordinate 13,678,826 downwards.
CAACTCCACCAACCATGCTAGGGCCAAGGTAATCCTTATTTACTTACGAAGTCCAACAAATTGGACTTGCAGATTGCAGAGTATTTTTGTGCCCTAAGTGAACAGCTTGTTCCTGAAAACAATGGGGCCCAAATGTCCTGAAACTACACAGAAAATATCTGGGGGTATTGTCTGAAAGTGGACTCAGCCCTGGTGTCATGTGGTTCAACCTTGAATTGGTTGCCTCTTTAGTTCCAAGAGCACGAGTATGGGGGCTTTCTGAGGGTAATGTAGTGATTCAGTAAAAACCTGCTGTCAGGTCTGTATTTGACTCCAAACTCTCTGATGCAGATCAGACCTGTGGTACGGATCCCTTGCTTGGCAGTTGTACCTTGCTGTCATGCCATCTTCCAGCTCAGACAGTGATGATCTTTCCTTTACTGCAGGTCAGATCAATGCAAGCTTTTAACAATGCCTCCCCACCTCACACATATTCACCTCCTCTCCCCCCAGGGACCCAGGGGTTTAGCACCATATGGATCAAATCCATTAGCAGGCACTTTGAGGCCCATTTATGTTAATGCTGATGTGATCAGTGTTTCAGTCTGTGATTCATTTTAAACCATTTTCTTAATTAGACCTTGACCTTAGAGTCAAGTACGGTGGGGATGAGATCCGTTTCAATGTTGATGTTGAGAAATTAAAACAGGATGCAGAGGTACAGAAGGCAGAGAGATGCTTTTAAGGTGTTCTGTTTCAAACCACAATACATCCACTGAAGGTGTCTTAACTTAAAGCACACCTGGACTAGGCAAGGTGAGGCTTTTTATCATTGAATTTTCATTTAACTGGGATGCCACTGAAATATTAAGTAAAATCTTGTTTTTTTTTCACGGGACCTCTGGCTTTAGACAGTTTCATCTATGCTGAACAAAAATACAAAGTCATCACTTTTGTTTTTGCTCCCATTTTTCATGAGGTGAACTCAAAGATCTAAGACCTTTTCTATGTACACTGAAGACCTATTTCTCTCAAATATTGTTGACAAATTTGTCTAAATCTGTGATAGTGAACACTTTTCCTTTGCTGAGATAATCCATCCACCTCACAGGTGTGTCATATTAAGATGCTGATTAGACAGCATGATTATTGCACAGGTGTGCCTCAGACTGGCCACAACAAAAGGCCACTCTAAAGCGTGCTTGTTTGTGATCCATCCTACCATGTCAGAACATTGGATCCTTTTTTTCTTGGGTAAGCTCATCAGGTCTGATTTATTAGAAATAATTAAATTCACACATTAAAGACCTTGGTACTGAAAAGCTTATCCAGGATCATGAACGGGGCAGAAAAAAAGAATAAATTGTGAAGTGAAAAGACGCTCCCACAAGTTAGCGATCAGCTTAAATCCCCATCCTTGGATAGCCAATAAATACCATATATGGAGGTGTGGGTGTGTGCTTCCTGTGGACTGATGAATAATGTGCAGAGACATAAAGAAAGAGTGAGTTATTTTATCATTTTTTGAATTATTTAAATAAAAATAATGTTTTATTTTCTCTTGTGTCTGGTGGCGTGACACTCGTCTTCAGAACACAATGGATGCTCTCAAACGGTCTGAGCCTGCAGGCAGCTCCTGCTCTGTGTTTGGTGGGTCAGTGGAGGCAAAACCCCCAACTTTAGTGGGTAACCCTGTCTCCTACGGATAGGTTAGACCTTTAGATAAAACTTGAACAGATCCCCTTGCTTTGATTTAGTCATGTTTAAATGAACTTTTTCAAAGATATCTGTCTATTGTAAATATAACAGTTCACAATATGAATAAAAATAGTGATTCCTTATAATAACAAGTAATATCTCTGTTTTTTATTTACTTACACAAACTCTACTCATGGTCAGAGGTGTAGATTTTGTAAGTAAAACATTGATAAATGCCAGATCACTCGTAAATTTCTTTCTTAGAACAAATTAACATAAATTTGTTTTACTCCTGTTTCCTGAATGAGACCCATCAAGTGTAACAGTGTACCCCTTTCTGAAGGCAAGTCATTGGTAGTTAGAGGAAGTGAAAAGGATAATGTTAAATAAAAATTAAATTTAACAGAGTTTAAAGATTTTAAGAAGTCATTTTTCAAGCCAACAACAACATTAAAAGATAACAAGTCATTCAGTCTTTTAACAGATGAATATCCAGCTCTGCTGAGGGTACTTTAAAAACATCTAAAAGATTTACAATATTAACACAACCTCATCCTTTAATAAAACCCTAATGTTTCAGACATGCTTTGATGTGTCAGGTTTTTTATGTCTCAGTAAATCAATTAAAATTCTCTCTCCAGCAAAGAGTTTTCAGAAGTGAAATATAATTTTCAAACCATAGAGGGAACATTATTTTAAGAAGATACTGACAGTAATGCTGTTAGTGTAAGTGTGGTTCAAATAGAAACACAACTGATGGAAGAGTGTGTGCCTGTGCCTAGTGTGTCGGTTCATATTTCTGTGTAAATAAAGAGTAATCTGTCCCCCCTGTGTGCCGCCCTGCTGCTCTGATTGCATTACACATGTGAGAGAGCAAGAGTGTGTCTGCAATCCAGCCTTAATCAGCCCACATCTGTTGACTTTGGAAATGGCTGATCTTAAATCTGATAGCCATTTGAAGTGTGTGTGTGTGTGTGTGTGTGTGTGTGTGTGTGTGTGTGTGTGTGTGTGTGTGTGTGTGTGTGTGTGTGTGTGGAGCGTGCATGCCAGAGAGGTGAAACAGCAGGGATCGAGAGCCCCTAGAGGCCCATGGACTAGTGTGTGTGTGTGTGTGTGTGTGTGTGTGTGTGTGTTTTAAGACTCTACATCTGTCGCCTTGAATCTGACCTGAGGACTGGGCTCATCAGACAGCCGGGGGAATCAGGTTTGGATGATCGGCTCTCATCTGAAAGCTCATATGTTGAAAGGCTGATATGTTTGTGTGGTCAGTTTTATCATCATCTTCCCTGTCAGAGCGTCTGCCAAAATAAATGTTTGCGCATATAACCACATCTGATTCAAGCTGGAAGATATTTTTGCTTTGTTGATGGACAGATTAAAGGTTGCCTCTCTCCGTTCTCCCTTTTGACAAAAACAGAATAAAGTTTTTTATTAATTATAGGGAATCTACCAAAGGTATAACACAGATTTAATGCATTACACCTCATGACCCCATGCATTGCTTAGCTTTTATCGTTATGGACAAGGTAGAAACACATGCTAACATTTTTTATCTGCTTTCATTTTTGTCATTTTTCCACTTATGAGAACAAAAGGATTGATAAATAAGTGGGAAATCTTCCCTCGCTCTCCCTCAGTGAGGTCTCTTTCCATGCAGGTACTACCTTTTCCTTTGACAAAAACATAATTGTGCTTTTTTATTTGCTTTTCTTTACAGTTCTTTAAAAAGCAGAGTTCAAAAACCAAGGGAAAAGAAAATGGCGGCTCTGGCCCTGGTTGTGGAGCAGGTGGATGAGGGGTGACTAGGTGAAGCCTGTAGGAGGTTATCAGGAAAAGAACATCAACTGCTCTCCTTAAATGATCATGAGGTTGTGAACAGACTGTGTGATACTCAAATGCTAAATGTGCTTTCAATGATTTCAAACTTTATTGACAACAGGACCTTGAAACATGGCGTTGACATATAGAAGAGGCCACATAGGGCTAGTGGTTGACTTTTTGGTTCTTCCCATCGACAGTTTGTGTCTTTGATTTATAATTTAATCATTATCAAAAATTTTTTTTTTTTTTTTGTAGTTTTAGCACATTATAGGTATACCATGCAGATGACAGACAGTAGTTCATACAAACTACAGTAAAAAGTAGGGGTGCAATGAAATGGTCAACTCAAGAACGATACAAAATACTCACGATACAAAACAATCAAAAGAAAATCACCTCAACGGTAAAAATGCAAAAATCCAATATTTTTTATTTTCTTCTTTATGCAGACATACAAGTTATTGCTGTTAAGGTACAAAATAAAAACATTTTTTAATTTTTTTTTTTTAATTTAGACTATAATGCAAATACAAACATAAAAATTTAATTGAAAGAGTGCTTTTTTTGTTGTAAACAATGAAGACAACTACATTCTTGGGTGAAAAGGAAAACAAATATGAAATAGTCTGACAGAAAATGGTCTCATATTTGTGGCTATAAAAAAGTCAATACTCTGTGTTATGTCTTTTGCTCGCCAACTTGCAGCTCGAAGTGGTGCAGCGAATACCTTCTGCAGAGTTGTTTGGTTATTTGGGAACAGTTTTTTTAGGCAGTGGAAGTAGCTTCTATTTGTGGTGGCACTGCAAATGATACATCATGCTATTAGTGCTTGCCGCAATGTAAGGTGTCGTGTACTGACATAGTTTGCACACGGTTTTCATTTTATCCATAGTCCTCTCACTGTTGCCTCATCTTTTACACACAAACGATTTGTTTGATGAAGGAGTGTCTACTACTTGTTCAACCTCTTCTTCCGCCATTTTGAAATTGTTTCACTGCTTCTTCTATTACGTTGCTACAGTGTTATTCTTCTTCTTATAATATGTGTATACAGTAGGCGATGAGGTCAAAAATCATCAGTGTCAGGGGTGCGTAGCGCCGTTTCGCATTCTGTTTTATTATTTATTTTTTTACAGTGATTTTTATTTTGTGCATCTTTGAATTTTATTTAGTAATTTTTATTTCGCCAAATGTGGTGCCACAAAATTTCGTAGCACCCCTAGTAAAAAGCAAAATTAGAAGTAACCCTTGAGAAATGACAATTTCAAAAGATAGACCAAAAAGTACTATCACTGCCAAGTCAATTTAAATCCTTGCCTGAGGTTTTATTTTACTGATAACCCATGAAGAGTGTGCTCCATCCTCTACACTATTCTAACTTTGACTGATATCACTGTGTATTTGTGTTGAAGATTTGTGTAATGACTTTGAAAACAGCTCTAACCATAGAGTTAATTCCTTGATATGTTGCATTATATAAGCCTGACAGTGCTGTAACACTTTTTGTTCTGCTCTGCTTAAGTTTCAGGTCACCAGCAGGGTCTTATATAAGATATGTTATCATATTGATCACTTTCAGGTATAGTTCTTATTTTTCAGACCACGCCAAAGAAAGTTTCTGTTTGATCTCACTGTTTTTTGTCACATCTACAGTTAAAACACTTCTTCCTGGAATTGTTTTGTTGGCAATTTAACATATTTTCCTTTTGATAAGTTTTCTTTCCCAGCGCCACCATTTGGGCGATTTTCTGTCTAAATTCAGAGTTTCTTCTATGTTCTTCTGCTCTCTCAAAATTCATGCTTCTCTCCAGGATTCGAGTCCTATCACTGAGTCTATTTCTACCTCCCTCCTCTTATCTTCTCTTTGGATCCTGAATCCTCTCTCTGCACTTTTACACATTTTGCAGCTTCACAGTTTGGTTTCTGTCACTTCCTCCAGACTTCCATCTCTTTACTTCCTTTGTGTAAAACATTTGACAGAGCATAAATTTGTACCACAGAGCAATCAGAAAGTTACAGTAACAGCTTCATTTATAATGAGAGAGAGGAACTCAGACTGCAGCAACTTTTATGAAAACCTCATCCAACCAAAAGAGGGGAGCCCAAAGATTTAAAAGTTGTTCCAGTTGAGTTCATCTGTGGCCCATGACTTTGTACCATGAGTCAGTCAGTCATTAGTCTGTCTAAATTAGATAAACTTCTTGTTTTTGGTGGTGGCTGTCTAAGATCACAACAAAAACTAGAAAAGCACTCAGAGAGCGCAGACCTCCGCCAAGCAGCTCATGTCCCCCCTGATATTGTGATTCACACCAAAACTTTTACTGTTACCTGTCTTTTATTAACGTTTATTTGTGTTTAAACTGGTATGTTCACTGTTAATAATGTTCCTAAAACAACAACGCTCATATTAGATACATAAATGCATGATTTATTATGCAATATTTGTAAGCGTACACTTCCTTGTATCTTCATTGATGATCTTTCAGCATTGAAAATTCCAACGACACCCTTATTTTTGTGTGTTCTGGATCACAGTATCCGGAATAATGTCTGGATCAGGATCAAACTTTGACACCTCATAAAACTCATTTAGATCCTTTTGTGTAATTTTTTACTAAAGACTCTGGCCATTTTTATAGAGTTAAATGCAAAAATTCCTAAATTTGCCCTATCTCACAATGATAAAGAATCCTTGAAAAAATTCCTGGATCCAGAAGGCGATCCAGATCACCACCAAAATGTAATGGGATCCTCCTGGGGCTGAAGCGCACCTGTGGTGAAAATTTCAGGTCAATCCTTCTGTAACTTTCTCTGTAAAGTTGCTAACAGACAAACAAACAAACAAACGCTACCAAACACATAACCTCCTCGGCGGAGGTAATTAGAGACAACCAGCAGCAACAGTAAAAGGTTTCCCTAACACACTTCCATTGTGGCCAGAGTGCTTTGCCAGTGTTAAATCCTAGCAACTTATCCAATAAGTTTTTAAAATTTCTGTCAAAAACAAAAAACAATCGACCTAAGTAATGCACCATAAAGATTAAAGGTGAAGTACGCTGTTTTTTCATAAAGTTTTTAAACAATAAAACCCGACCCTCCCACCCACACACCTACCCATGGACCCATACACACACAGTCGCACACCCACCCTCACTTACCCACACATACACACACACAAGCGCACACAAAGTGACAATTGAAGATATATTGTTAAAGAGATCTATCAATCTATCTAAGACTGTTAGAGGAAGAATTTCAATCATTAGAATAGAATAGAATATTCCTTTTATTGATCCCCCATGGGGGAAATTTTTTTGTCACAGCAGCATCACAGACAAGACAAAGAGTGCAAAAATGCAGTTATAAAAACATAAATGTAATAATTAAGAAAAAAAAGGGAGAAAAGGGAAAAAGGGAGAAGAAAAAATAAAACTTTCTACAATATACACAATTTAAATGCCAGAAAAAAGTGGTGGTGTAAATCCAGTTTTGTTACAGTACACTGGATTTACACCACCACTTTACACCACAATCATTTCAGCATCAGAAGACTTTGTGAAAAAACTCAGTTGTGCTGTGACAGCAGATCAGAATCAGAAAATCATAGATGCTGCATCCTCTGCTCCAAAGAGGTGATGTTAGCTTGTTATTGGCAGGGGATCATCTGAGTCCCTGTCATGGGATATCTTCCATATCTGTGAAGGCTCCATTAATGCTGTGCAATGTCAACAGGTTTAGGAGCAACATCTGGTGCCATCCAGACAATAGCCCTCATTTATCAATCTTGCGTAGAACTGAGTGCAGGATTCATAGTACCAGTGGCGGATTTATGGGGTGGCTACTTGGGCTCAAGCCCCAGATGTTTTCTCAAGAGCCCCGGATCTCGGATCTGAGCTGGGGCCTGTTCTACGAAGCAGGATTACTGCTTAGCGAGGTAACTTCGAGGGTAAGTTCGGGGTTTCCTGTTCTACGACGCGGGTTCACTTCTTAGCGAGGCGAGTCTCCATAGAAACATACGCTGAACGGCTAACCTGCTCCGGGGCAGGTTAAGTTCCAGATTGAACTCACCGAGTATAAAAACCCCGCCCACTGACCAATGAGCTCTCTCGAAAAAACGGCTTGTCCGTTCTTGGAGGATCCTGTAGACCTCGGTGCTCACATTGTCCGAGGAGGAGCACTCCGGCGCCAAGAGTTTACAGGGACCGCACGGACCCACTTACTTTTCTGGATGACCACCTTTATGAAAGCCTCATATGGCCGACATATTACACAAAACATGTAAACACGATAGGAATGAACAAATGAGTGAATTTATCTTGGAAATGAATGGGCATGGGCTGTGTGATCACAGACAACATCTCGGTACTATTTAGTAGCAGCGCACGCCCCTTATAATAACCCCCGTAAAAACTGTTGTTCAGGACTGCTTACTTGTGCTTCCTATCTACTGTAATAACCGTTGTTCTAGCCCACATGCAACATTTTTGTTCTCATTCATGAAACGCTTAAATCAGGAACATTTTCGGGGACAGCTTTAGCCGGGGACAGATCATCCAATTCGGGGACTGTCACCGTAGTTAAAAGCGCCTGTTGAACAGTGCTATTTCAGGGTGATAATGGCATCAAAGATGCATTTTCTACCAGCGTTCCCTCCGGTCTTTTGCGGCGGCGATGGTGTTGCTTTTGAGGTTTATGGTAGCTTTGAATTCTTCATACTTTCTCATGATCATCTCCTGCTCCTCGTTTGGAAAGTCTGCGGTCCTGCGGTCTCTCCTGTCTGCTCTGTCGCTCCAGACTGATCCATGTTCGCGATTGGTCAGATGCGGCGGGCTCCGCCTTATCTGTGTGCACGCGCTCATAGCAAAGCTGGATCCACTTATGAGGTTGATAACCAGCGTCGTGAAACTGCTTAGCGAGACCGCTGGCTACCGCGCTAAGTTGAGCGAGGTAGCTCCAAGGCTAACTCGCTAAGTTGAACTTGCTTCGTAGAACAGGCCCCTGGTCTGAGTTTAATGTGCAGTTCTTGAGTTCACCAGAGAGTGGCAGCATGCGCAGGAAAGCAGCCTGTAGCCTTCCTGTTCAGATGAAGAAGTGTTTCCCTCTAGTGGCTGTTACTACTCCTCTACCCTCCTGTCAGCATCTAATGAGGAGTCAAGCACCTCCACAGCTGATTTTAACCCATTTAAACCGGGACAGCATGTACGCATTTCAACCCTCCAAGCCGGGGGCGTGGCTGCGCATTTCTACCCAGAGAGCCGGGTGCATGTAGGTATCACAACCCTTCAAGCCAGCAGAAGCGTGTACGCATTTCAACAGTCGAAGCCGGCAGCACTGCTACGCAGGTCTACTCTTCACGCCGGGAGCGCAGATACGTCATTTTGTAACATTCTGTAGTTTTTTAATAATTTCTGGAGTTGTGGTGAATCAAATCATCATACCTGGCTACCTCTGATAGGCTAATAAAGCGATCGATTCATGCTCGGATCTAGCCACATGCTTTCTGAGTAAAGTAAATAATGATGGAGGCAGAGAGCAGCTTTGGAGGAGAAGCATACAGCAGTGTGAATAACCTCTTCATATTGAGTGCTTTGAGCTCACCCAAAGTCATGCAACACTCACAGAAATCGCCTATGGTCTGAGCCAAAGATGAACACGCTGTCAGCAAAGGCTGCACAATAAAAAATAACTAAAAAACATAGGGCAGGAGATTGAAAGGGAGTCAAATGGTTATTTGTTACAAACACAATATATCTGGATGTTTTATAGGTTTTATTTGTATATAGTTATTTTTGAATTTTAGTTCATGAGTGAGTGAAGAGGAAAAGACAGGAGATGACCTATAACATTCAAAAGCAGAAGAGGAGGCATGAGGAAAATGGGGGGGGGGGGGGGTGATGAGAAATGAAAATCATACAAAAAAATTCAGAGGAAGCAAAAGAGGAGAGACAGCAGATGAAAAAATGTTAAGAATAAAAGACTGAAGAACAGAGCAGTAAAAGACAGCAGAGGTGCCAGCCAGGATCACAGGTATAGCAGTAAGGAAATAAGATGCATTTTATTGTACTTTATTTCACATCTTTCGTTGATGAACACTCTGAATAACTTTTTTGTTTTATATTTTCTTCTTTCAGTGGACGTGAGGCATATGTTAATGACATAAGACAGTGACTTCAACAAGGCTACTGGTAGGACATTTGCGTCATTAAATGGTCTGGATTTTTAAGTGTTCTCCTCTGTTTCTTTTGCCAGCTTTGAATTGGTGGTAAGCTGAAGTAAAAAAAATAAAAATTTTGTGTGCGTGGTAGCAAAAAAAGATGGAAAAAGTAAATTGTCATCTGCACCCTCAGGGCTACACCCCTGATCGCCTAGAATCCTAGATCCGCCCCTGAATTGTATGATAGGACACACGTGAGATTCATGAAAGGGTTCATATCGGACCAATCCCAGCGTATGTATGTATGATCAGATCTTGATACATGCGCCGGCTGAAATCGATCGTCATTAACATGTCACGCCCTTAAATACTCGAGGTTCAGAAGCCTCGCCCACCGAGGTCAAACATGAAAGAGGAGAAATATTACAAAGATTCGAAACTTTTCCGAGCTGAAAGTGGATATCCTCACATCTGTGGTGGAAATTAACAAGGATTTGCTCTTTGGAAGCATCAAAACTGGTATAAAAGCAGTCCAGAAAACTCCTGTCTGGAGCAGGATTACGGAGGTGGTGAACAGCGCTGCCGCAGAATAGTGGACAGTGGCTGAAGTTTGAAGAAATCATTAGTCAATAATTTGCTCATGATGATAGATTAATATCTCATACATGCCTTATGATTCTTCATTGCCATGACATAGGTTACGTTCCTCCTATTATTGAAAGTATTTAGTTTTAATTTGTTGCGTCTTTGTAATGTAGAGCAGACTGGAGAGTCTGACAGAGGCTGAACAAAAATAATTATTAACATCACCAAACAGTGTGTTGCTGCCCCTGAGGCATATATATATTTTTTTATTTCTATTGGATTTTTATCACTGATTAAATAGCAAGAGCATTTTCAGGACAGCATTTGACTTTAACACTCCAGAAACCGGTCTCTGTAAATGTCTAGGAAGTGTTTTTAAGAGAAAAGGTGATAGAGTTACAAGAACAATCCATTAGGAGGGGGGCTTTGGGTTGGGCTTTCTGTCATATGGTATTCATTGAGGGATATGTTTGACCTCACTTCATATACCAACCTTGATTAAAAAGATTGTAAGTATAGTCTGCCTTATCTTTCATGTATACACCCGAAGCTGAGATCAGTGTGTGCATGATGAATCATCCTTCAGAGGACTGGGTCCATGCACAGAGAAACATGAAAGCCAAACCTCTGTCCACCAAGTATTGACTGGTGATGAAACCCAGATAGATCAGTAACCCCCCCCCCCCCACACACACACACACACACACACACACACACACATATAGACACTAGTCCACGGTTTAAATATTTAAACAGTGGTTCAGGTATCTGATCAGCTTTCATGTCTGAACAGGCGTGCAGCAGCTTACACGTTATGATGTAATGTGGAGTCAAACAACTTTTAGCCATTCTTCTGTCGGTGCTTACATCTCATATCTACTGTGTGTTACTTTAACTTTCTAATAAACATCGACATTTATACCACTATCATATGTCTGAGTCAAGTATCTCTCCTGTTTCCAAACATTGAGGTTTCTCAGATGGGGATTATCTTTTCTGTAATTCTGTCAAGATGCGTTTGAATCAGTCATAAAAATGTGATGTATCTTAGGACACCCAGTCAGTCAAACACAACATGTGAGTGAAAGAGCCGGCCTCGCTGTTTCAGTGTTTAAAACATCATCCAGAGACACACACAGCTCAGTTAATTCCTCTTCCTTCTCCAGGAAATGTGTCTGGATTAAAAATGACTTCTATTTTCAGTCACCAGAGGCTGACCAGTGCCATGAAATTCACTTCTTAAATGTTTTTTTTTAATGTAGTTTATATTAGCCATTTCTAATGCAACCTCCACATTTCAGACATAATTTTTTTATAACTGATAGCCAACTTTTTGAAATTAAACAAGAAAAGTCTGACAGGGCATACACACCTTAAAGAGATCTCTTGCACTGATCCATATTTTTTTTTTATCTATCAGTTTACAGTGTAGGATGTCCTGGCAGCATAATCAAGGACATTGACACAGAATCTGGGAAGTCCATTTCACCACTTAGCTTTTCCTCCTTTCTGCTCTTCGTTGGTTTAGTCTGTCCCTTGAATTTATCTGGGTTTTTTTTGTTTGTTTTTTGACTTTGAAGGAAAAACTTACTTTTTATTTTTCTTCTCAAAAACAAAGGCTACAGAAAACAGTAGGAAGCTAATGCTACAACAACTGGCTGCTAGTGACTATGCAAGGGAATGAACAGATGTAGTCTCTTATGTGTTCCATAAAGGCATACTTTTAAAGGTGCAGTAGGCAAAATATTTTTTTAATGATTTTCCAAAAATGTCATAATAACTTTTCTGCGTATTGAATTTTGAATGATCTGAGAGAATATCCCACTTCTGTCTCTCCTCCTGGCTTTGCAAACAGGCTTAAGACAACTGTTACGGGGGGCTTTCAGCCAATCACAGGCCAGTTGAGAAAGTCTGTAAGTAAATGCCAAAGCAGATTTGCGACACAACCCTGGTTGCATTGATGGATAGTCAGGGAGAAAAAGTACCTACTCCTGTGTTTGCAACAACTGCCTACACTAGAAAGCAGGCCAAAAAACGAAAGACTGACTTTTCGAAAAGAGAGTCTAAGAGAGAATCTGACAATAAACGCAACAAAACATGGATAAATATTGGAGCAGCGTTGTAGAGATGGAGACAACTGCGGGACAGCATCGGCTTCAAGCTGGATTCCCAGCTCGCTCTTTATCTCCTGGACTGGTAAGCTGCTAACTTCATTTTCCCATAATATCTAAATGTGTTGTGATGCTTGTAAGCAGACGTAGCGGCTGGCGTGCCGCTGTATTGAAGAGGTTGTAGGATGTGACATTTTGGTCATGTTGCACACCTACAGTCGCCAGTGTCTGCATGGTTGACTGTTGGCATCTACATCAATGCTAGTTATCAAAAGTTTTTATCTTCATTAAATCTAAATTTAATTGGAAGCACCATTGTTGTTTTAAAAAAAGCCTGCGTAGTGGTGTTGTTGAGTGATGAAGCAGCATGGAAAGTTTACAGATAAATTAAATAAATGGTGCAACAGACATTTGAGACAGAGTAATATCTTCAGAACATACTCTCCTCCTCATTCAAGGTACCGCAAGCTGTATATCAGAGAGTCCAGCGCAAGGAGTTTGAACACCATAAAGACCCCACAAGATGTACATCTGACCAAGAGGACTTATTGTTTGGATATTATTTTTCCAATAAATTTATGTTATATTCTATCTTATGTGTCATTTTTATGCACCGTTACTATTGCTGAACTCTGTTTTGACAAAAGTTGTTCAAGTCTTTGCCGATGTGATTGGTAATGATAATGATAATTTACTAGTCTGGTAGTAAATTGCTGGGGAGTCAGAGCGAGCGCGAGTGTCTGTTTGTGGGCGGGGCTTGCTGGAGCAGCGAGGGAGGGGAGAGGAGGAGCTGAGGGGAAAACTGGTGAGGAGGGGTAATGTTTACATTCAAAATTTCTCCCAGAAACTGGCACTTCTGAGATCCTGCCTAACCCAGCTTTAAGGTTGTTTCATGACTTTAAAGCTGTGTAAAAAGTAACACCCAGTAGCCATGTCTAATATAATAAGTGTTTTAGGCAGGCCAAATAGTGCTGAAATGAGAGAGAGACCAGTTAAATAATAAAAAGTTATTCATCACAACAAATATTGAATTAATGTTGCTTAACAGAAAGTTTTTGGCAACAGGACCCCATGAGAAGATTTTTGAGATGGAAGGCTGACTAATCAGCACAGCAGCAGGAAAATCTCTTCCATGGAGTCTTGATTTTGGTGGTGGCTGATGACCTGCATGGACCAGGTGGATAATGAATGAAAACCGATGGTTCTATGGAGACCAGGTGGAGATGGGGAGGTAGGGTACACTGCACTCTAACCAATAGCATGAAAGAAGCATAGACTGTTTTTGAATGGACAGCGTCTGCCTCCTCGCTGGGTGAAGCCACTCAAAGAACAGCACCCTCTGTTGATAGGCTGCAGTATAGGTCATAAATCCTGTCTCTGCCAGCAAAGCTTATGGGGCTGTGGACAAACTTTAGAAATGTATTACACAGAACATACATTTTTCTCCCCCCTGCTTGCAATGTTGACATGTAGTTATTGTAAGACTGGTTTGTGCTCAAGTCCTCTTTTTTCTGTGAAGCTCCGTTTTTAAAGGTTATTAGGGGGTTCATGTTTTCTATGATTGACACCTGGTACAGCCTATGTCACCTTGTCACTTCCTGACAAACAGTCAACACATGCACACACATGCCTCCCACCCCTCACCCCCCTGCACTCCCTCACACCTCACACACCTCAACAGCAACACACCCACCACTCTCAATAGAAAAACAGGACACTCACACCATCAAAACCATCATTTCATACAGACAACTAAAACCGAGGACTGTTTTTAGGCCCCCCAGTGTTTTTAAAATCCCCCTTTTATCAAGGGCTGAGCGCACGTTCAGCACGGACATTAAAATGGCTGTGTTGAACATGTGCTCTCTTTTAAACAAGTCTTTTATCATAAATGATTTAATTTTAGAAAAACAGCTCGACTGTATCCTTCATACTGAGACATGGCTTGGCACTGATGCACTTATTGTTCTCACTGAGGCTTCCCCCACAAATTTTATTTTTTTATTCTCTACGCGGGAGGGGAAGAAAGGAGGAGGAACTGCATCAATAATACGATCCACACTGTCCCCTTCTGCAGTTCCTTTTAGCAGCTACTTGTCATTTGCATATGACACAGCGGACCCACAGCAGGGGGCCCGCGCTGGACCTGGTCATGAGCTATGGCCTGTCCGTCGGTGCGCCCTCTGTTGTGGCTCTGGCTGTGTCTTACCATTTTTGTGTGTTCTTTAAAATCAGCAGTTTTAACCAGAGGGGGAGCCCATTCAGAACAGTGAGGAAACGCTACCTAACTTCTAAAGTGGCTGCAAACTTTATTCACATCCTACAGAATACCTTTCCACAAATTTTACCAGCACCCTGTGATTTTATCATTTTATTTTATCATTTTAAAATTTTATCACAATTTTAACAACAATCTAAGGTCAACACAGGACTCAGTTGCTCCACTTTTAACTAAAACAATCAAGAAAAAAGCAACACCACCATGGAGAAACGCGTATATCAAAAAGCTCAAACAAAAATGCAGGGGTGCTGAAAGAAGATGGAAAAAATCAAAATTAACAGTCCACCTTGAGATTTTTAAACACCACCTCAAAACCTTCAATAGCACAGTCAAACAGGCAAGAACTTCCCATTACAAAAAACTAATCGCTGACAATGAACATAACCCCAGATTTCTTTTTACAACAATTGATCTTTTAACTAACAATAATTTTAACAGAACCCCTGGGTCATCCTCCGACACCCTCTGTGAGGATTTTACAGACCTCCTCAGAGGTAAAATCGACAACATCAGATCCAGTCTTTTATCTCAACAGATTTTAACTGCCAACACACCTGGATCACTGCTTTTACCTGAGGAAACACTGGAGAGTTTTGCACTGGTTGATGCGCAGACACTTGGTCGAGTTTTCTCCCAAGTAAACCCCACAACCTGCCTTTTAGATCCAATTCCCACACGGTTTTAAACAATTTTATGGATTCTTTGAGGAACAGCTTCTAAACATTGTAAATTGCTCTTTTCAGACGGGGGTCTTTCCCACCTCCTTTAAAATGGCGCTGGTGAGGCCTCTTCTGAAGAAGAGCAATCTGGACCCCAAGATTTTTAACAATTACCGACCTGTATCCAACTTACTATTTTTAAGTAAAATCTTGGAAAAATTTAATTTTCAACAAGTAAATGATTTTTTAAATACAAAGAGCATTTTAGAGAAGTGCCAATCGGGTTTTAGGAGGAACCACAGTACTGAGACAGCCCTTTTAAAAATTTCGAATGACATCTGGTGTAATTTAGATAATCGCAACCTCACAGTCTTGGTCCTGCTGGATCTAACTGCCGCCTTTGATACAGTAGACCATCACATTTTATTAAATAGACTTAAGCACCTGGTCGGCCTCTCAGGCACTGTATTTAACTGGTTCACCTCTTATCTCACTGATCGACACTTCTTAGTAAGTATGGAAACATGTTCCTCACGAACCCATAAAATTATGTGTGGGGTTCCCCAGGGGTCAATTTTAGGTCCAACTCTTTTCAATCTTTACATGCTTCCCCTGGGGGACATCATCAGGAGGCATGGCATCAACTTCCACAGTTATGCTGATGATACGCAACTGTACATGGCCGTGTCTCCTGATGATAGCGGGCCAATTGATGCCCTTTTAATTTAAATTAAAGTCCTGGATGGCGCTGCATTGGCTCCCCATCCATTTCAGGATTGATTTTAAGGTTCTTTTATTAGTTTTTAGATGTATAAATGGTCTTGGCCCCTCCTATTTATCTGATTTACTTTTACCATATCAACCCTCGCGGACCCTGAGGTCCTTTAACCTTACCCAAAGTCAAAACAAAAACACACAGGGAGGCGGCTTTCAGTTTTTATGGTCCCCGGTTGTGGAACAGCCTGTCGGAGAGCCTCAGGGCTGCAGAGACTGTTGATATTTTTAAGAAGAGGCTCAAGACTCACTTTTTTAACCTGGCTTTTTACTAATTGCCATTTTAGATTTCTCTTATTGCAAATGTTCATTCTAATCAAAGTTCTTAATGTTTATTTTATGTCATTCTATTCATTATCTCTGTTCTTAGCCCTTTTTTAATTTCCTGTCACAGGTTTTTACTCCTTTTACCCCTTTTATTTAATATTATTACTTTCTTATTTTAGTCCATCAGGTTTTACTCTTTTCACCATTTTTATCTCTTTTTATCTCCAGTGTTTCCTAAAGGTAGCTCTTTCCTCATGTAATGTCTCGGTGTCAAGCCATGTCTCTTTAAATTATATCTTAAATTCTCACACTGTGTGCGGTTGTGTGTGTGTGTATGTGTGGGTGAATGAGGGTGGGTGTGTGTCTTTGTGTGCGTGTGGGTCCATGGGTGTGTGTGTGGAAGGGTTAAGTTTTTGTCTTTATTGTTGTTTTTAGCCTCTGTGAGACACTTTAAATTGCATTTCCTTTTGTACGAAAAGTGCCATATAAATAAAGTTGAATTGAATTGAATAGAATTGAATTGAATATGGGCATTCAGGGATTGCGTAGCTCTCCCGAGCGTCATCACAGTGACTCTCGGTGACTGCGCGGCTGAATGCGCGCATTGCTACTGCGCGGCGCTGATTTAAGGGAAATGAAGAAAAATCCTGGAAATACCGAGAGCTATTTGGCTTCAAATCCGTATACAGGTGGTAGGCGGAACTAAGTTGTCCATAGTATATACAGTCTATGGAAAGAAGTAGAGGCAGAGAAAAAAGAAAAAAAAATTGAAATGAGAATAGAACAGTGATATGCTGACAGAGAGAGTGTGTCACTATGCTAACCAAGACATGACAATCTCATAAAGCACCAAACCTGACAACACCCTTCTACTGAGTCAGTGGCCAGAAGTGGGAAGGACTAAAAAGATTGATTGTAATGCATGTTGTGCGAGAGGTTTCCTTCATCAGCTGTCCAGTCTGCTGCTTTCAGGAAATCAATGGGAAAAATCAAAATCAGAAATAATATATCTATATAAAGTAGTCTCGGTAATTCACTCACTGTCCAAGAGCACTAAGAAGTGATTTTAACAAATTATTCACTTTCAGTAACAGATTCTGATGCTTTGCGATATAATTGGCCAAACTAAAATATATTGCTAGATGCAGGACCATGAAATGGTTGTGAGCTTTGGGTGGTTATAAAGAGAACAAAGTCAAGAATATGAGTGGCAAGAGTTAGGTGCTTAGAGAAGAGCTACGACTTGCTGTCAAGGGGCCAGCTTGTCCAAGTCTTTCATGTCCTACTAAGAAGACAGACTCAGGATGGACTCAGAGCTCAGTGTGTAGGTTGAATACCCTCCATGCTCTGGGACACTCCAGAGTCCCAAAACTGAGCTGGTTCAGCTTGCTACTTCCAGAATACAACCCTGCCAATATATGAGTAAAATAGACCATTGGATGGGATCATCCAATAGAATAAAAAGAAATCTGAAAAATGTGACATGCCTTTGAGAGCATTATGAGCTACTTCCTGTCAGTTTTATGTGACGCTCCTCTGATGATTTCCCTGCAGCATGAGCTGCGGCAGACAGGCAGCCTCATCAGGTTGATGAACAGTAAAAGCTGAAGGTAGATTAGTTAGATGATGAGTACAGTCAGGCTTTTCAACTGTTACTGAGAGGTGGAGCTGTGGAAATAGACAATGATGTGCTGTGTTTTGTTTTCCGTCAGGAAGTTGTCAGCTGAAATAATTGGAGTGGTTAGAGAATAAAGATCAGGAATAACAGTCAGAGAGGTAAACTCGCTTGTTATGAGATCAGAGACACCATCGGGATCAACATCAAAGTATAAACAAGGTTCAGCTCACTCTGCTTTAACTTAGTGCAGCAATTACAGTTAACAGATTCCATGTCTTCTCAGTTCGTGGACTATCTGCTCAGCCTTCTCCTTAAATCAACCAATCAGCCATGGATAATGAAATTGTGCTGAAAGTACAATGAAGAATCATATTCATAAGAACCTCTTATAATAAACATTGATCCTACAAAGTCTTGTATGTGGGGAAGTCCCCTGTCCTAACACTCTTTTTTTATGAGCAGTGTGGTTTGAGCTGCTGTAATAATGCACAAAAGATAATACATTTTTCAGACCACGCTTTGCTGATCATTTACCATTGCTCACTTTGGCTAGTCCACGCAGTATCTGACTGTTTACAACTGCATTTATGGTCAAATCCACCAGTATGAATACATTATACACCAGTGCAACTAGAGATTAGTTAGAATACAACCATGAATCCAATAAGAGGCCGATAATGAGATGGATACAGATACTTTTTTAAATCAAAGTATGCATGTTATTATTTAGAAATAGAAGCTAAGACACTGTATGCACAGACAGAGACCCTGTCCCTCCCCTCCTGGATTCACTCAGTAAGCTGTGGCTTCATGTTAGTCAAATTGTTAGGTGTTGTGAATAGGTGGACCCAGAGCAGAGGCTGAATCAGATCAGGATTTCAACAAACAGTGATTTTTATTTACATGCGAGTAAAAAGTGAACAAAGCAATGATGGTGGTGGTGGCGGGAGCTCGTGGAGACCTGGAAAAAACGAGAAAGAGAGAAGGAGTTAGTCCAGGGGTAAAACGAGCATGAATCCACAACAGTCATCAAAAAATGAAGCACAAGATAATCTCCGTGAGGGGAGAAGAGGCTTAAGGCCAGCACAAACGTAGTGAACGAACCACTTAGTCAGGCAATCAGCCGGCACTGAGAAGATTCCTCCCTGGGCTCTTGTAGGCAGGTAATCAGACCGGAATTAGCAGCAGGTGAGGTCTCCAGCAGGTGATCAGCTCCCGCGGTGCCACCCATGCAGGAAGTGAAGAGAGGGATCCTGAGCAGCCTACAGCGCCGCTCAGGCGAAGTGGATAAAGGGGGGGAAGACAGCCCGAGAGGAGAGGGCAAAGAGGAGCAAAACTGGAGGACTGGGGACCAGTCCTCACAGTACCCCCCCCTCAACGGACGTCTCCCGACGTCCTACCCGGCTTGTCGGGGTGGTCATGGTAGAAGTCCCGGAGGAGGTTGCCATCAAGGATGAGACCGCGGGGGATCCATGACCTCTCCTCAGGTCCATATCCCTCCCAGTCGACCAGGTACTGGAATCCTCGCCCCCGCGGCCTGACGTCCAAAATCCGGGATACTGTAAACGCCGGATGGTCATCAATGAGTCGGGGGGGTGGAGGGGGCTCGGCCGGAGGGCAGAGCTCGCTGGTCTCCACTGGCTTGAGAAGAGAGACGTGGAATGTGGGATGGACCCTCAGGGAAGCTGGCAACCTGAGTCTCACGGCAGAGGGGTTAATAATCTTCTCCACCGGAAAAGGACCAATAAAACGAGGGGCCAACTTACTAGCCTCCACCTGGAGGGGCAGGTCCCGAGAAGATAACCACACCATCTGGCCAGGACGATACGAAGGAGCCGGTTGACGATGGAGATCAGCACTGCGTTTGTTTCTCTCAGTGGTAGCGGACAGAGCCTCTCGAGCCCTCCTCCATACCTCCTTCAGACGCTTAATGTGAGCCCCCACAGAAGGAACAGCGACCTCTCTCTCCTGTTCTGGAAACAACGGGGGTTGGTAACCAAAACAAACTTGGAACGGAGACATACCCGTAGACGAACAGGAGAGGCCGTTGTGGGCGTACTCCACCCAAGGAAGATGGTCGCTCCAGGTAACTGGGTGATGGGCTGCGACGCAGCGTAAAGCACTCTCGAGGTCCTGATTGGCCCGCTCAGTCTGGCCGTTGGTCTGCGGGTGGAAACCCGAGGAGAGGCTGACTGCTGCGCCCAATGCCTGGCAGAAATCCCTCCAAACACGAGAGGCGAACTGGGGCCCACGGTCTGAAACAATATCCTGAGGGATTCCATGCAGTTTGAACACGTGAGTGATTAAAAGGTTAGCTGTCTCCAGTGCGGTAGGCAATTTAGGGAGTGGTACATAATGGACCATTTTGGAGAAGCGATCCACTATGGTGAGGATGACAGTGTTACCTTGTGAGGGGGGCAAACCGGTGACAAAGTCCACAGCAATGTGAGACCAAGGGTGACTGGGCACCAGCAGGGGGCGCAGCAGACCAGCTGGTGGCTTGTGGGAGGCCTTTCCCCGGGCACAGACTGAGCAGGCAGCCACGAACTCCCGAGTGTCTCGAGCCATTGAGGGCCACCAAAACCTCTGCCGGAGGAAAGACAGGGTGCGATTAATACCGGGGTGACAGCTTAGTTTGGAGGAGTGTCCCCATTGGAGAACCTCCGACCGAACGGAGTCAGGAACAAACAGGAGATTGGGGGGACCAGTTCCGGGATCCGGATGACGTGTCTGGGCCTCCCTAACAACACGCTCCACGTCCCAATGAGCGGCACCGAGGATGCAGGAGGGAGGAAGGATGGAAGAAGGACCCTCAGGCTCCGATGGAGGGGAGAAGACCCGGGAGAGAGCATCAGGCTTGGTGTTCTTGGATCCGGGGCGATATGAAATGGAGAAGTTAAAACGACTCAGGAAAAGAGACCACCTGGCCTGCCTCGGGTTGAGCCGTTTTGCTGTCCGGAGATACGCCAGGTTCTTATGGTCCGTCCAGATCAAAAAAGGCTTCTCCACGCCCTCCAGCCAGTGTCTCCACTCTTGTAGAGCTCCCACCACCGCTAAGAGTTCTCGGTTTCCCACGTCGTAATTTCGCTCTGCGGGAGAAAGGCGACGAGAAAAAAAAGCACAAGGGTGCAGCTTGTTGGTAGTTGGGTCTCGCTGGGAGAGGATAGCACCGACGCCGGAGTCAGAGGCGTCCACCTCCACCACGAACTGTAGAGAGGGATCAGGGTGCAGGAGTACAGGGGCAGAGGTGAACAATGTCTTGAGGTCCTGGAAGGCGCTGTCAGCCTCGTCTGACCAACAGAAGGGGACCTTGACAGAGGTGAGCTGAGTGAGAGGTTTAGCTACGCTACTGTAGTTACGAATAAATCTACGGTAGAAGTTAGCAAAACCTAAAAACCGCTGTAACTCTTTACGGGTGGTAGGGGTGGGCCAACTGATCACAGCTTGGATCTTGCAAGGGTCGGGGCGTAACTGACCAGCCTCTATGATATAACCTAAAAAACTGACTCTGGACGCATGAAACTCGCATTTCTCAGGCTTTACATAGAGACGGTTTTCTAAGAGACGCTGGAGAATGAGACGGAGGTGCTGACGATGCTCATCTTGATTCTTGGAGAATATCAAGATGTCATCGAGGTAAATGAAAACAAACTTATTCAGCACGTCCCGGAAAATGTCATTCATAAATGACTGAAAAACTGCCGGAGCATTGGTGAGACCAAAAGGCATCACCAAATACTCAAAATGTCCCATGGGTGTGTTAAAGGCAGTTTTCCATTCATCTCCCTCTCTGATCCGGATGAGATGATACGCGTTTCTAAGATCAAGTTTGGAGAAGATCTTGGCATGACACAGGGGCTCAAATGAGGGATCGATAAGAGGAATGGGAGACTTATCTTTAATGGTTATGTCGTTAAGACCACGGAAATCGATGCACGGCCGAAGTGAAGAATCCCTCTTACCCACAAAGAAAAAACCCGCCCCTACGGGAGACGAAGAAGGCCGAATTAACCCGGAAGCCAACGACTCGGAAATGTAAGTCTGCATGGAATCCTTCTCTGAACGAGACAGGTTGTAAAGTCGGCCAGAAGGTAAGGGGGCGCCAGGGAGCAGGTTAATCGCGCAGTCGTAAGGACGGTGCAGAGGCAGTGTCTTAGCCAGATCTTTACTAAATACCTGTGCTAAGTCATGATAGCAAGAGGGTACCGAAGAAAGATCAGGAGGTGCCGGTGTAACCGAAGGAGGGTTAACGACTGCCGACTGCAAACAAAAAGAGTGACAATGAGTGCTCCAACTGACAATAGAGGACGTGACCCGGTTAATGTGAGGACTATGCAGTTTAAACCAAGGCAGCCCGAGAATAACTGGGGAACAGGGAGACGAAATGACAAAAAAACTTAATTTTCTCGGAATGATTACCGGAAAGTAGTAAGGTGAGGTGAACTGTCTCAAATTTAACCTCCGAAATGACTCGACCGTCCAATGCCAGAACCTGTTTAGCCTGAGAAAGCGAGTTGGTGGGAATATTGTGAGCTTTAACAAAGGCCTCATCAATAAAATTATCATCCGCGCCAGAGTCAAGAAAAACTGAAGTCTTAATAACGGAGGAGGGAAAACTAAGAGAGGCAGGAAACGTGGACCTGGAAGAAGGGCTTCTGGGGGTTGATAGCCGACTCACCATTACGCCCTTGCTTAATGATGAGTCCTGTCTTTTAACAGAAGGGGGCAGGACTGAAGGGAATGCTCCGCTCCTCCACAGTAAAGGCAGAGATTCTCCACTCTCTGTCTTCTTCTCTCCCTTAGACTCAGCCGAGTCTTGCCCAGCTGCATGGGCTCCTCCGAGTCAGCAGGGGGAGCAGTAGCAGGTGGCGTAGGTGCAGGTGGAGTAAGTTGGCCTAGAGTAGGGCGAGCAGTGGAAACCACATGACCAGAAGGGGGAGTCTGACGGGGAGCACTAGCAGCCCTCTCCCTGTCTCTCTCTCTCAATCTACCGTCTATTTTAATCGCTAGATCAAACAGTTCCTGTAGTGAGTCTGGCTCATCCCTAGTTGCCAATTCATCCTTCAATTCCTCCGAAAGCCCCTTGACAAATAACGCCTTTAATGCAGCCTCGTCCCAACCACACCTCCCAGCCAAAATTTGGAAATCGACCGCAAAGCTAGCCACCGATTGACCCCCCTGAGATAATGCCAGGAGCTGTTTAGCAGCATCTTGGCCCAGAACCGGGTGATCAAAAACCCTACGTAGTTGGGCAGAAAATGTCTCAAATGAATTAAGAACACTGGATCCCCCCTCCCATAAGGCTGTGGCCCACTTTGCGGCTTTACCCCTAAGGAGATTAATGGTATAAGCAATTTTGGCCTCATCGGAGGCATAACTGTAGGGCTGGAGCTTAAACACAAGGCTACAATTAAACAAAAAACGGCTACAGGACCCAAAATCACCCGAAAATGGCTCAGGGTGTGAAACAAACGGTTCTTTAAAATGAACCGAGTCTGGAGGGAGAGCGGCAGGGGGAGAAGCCGGCGCGGCACTCACCGCAGTAGCAGGGGGGCCTCTGGCCTCAATCAGCTGAGCGCTAATCTGTTGCATTTGGCGAGTCATCTCCTCCAAAGTTCCAGTCACTCCCTTGAGAAGCGAATCATGTTGTCCCAAAAGTGTTCCATGTGACACCAGAGCGTCCTTGATTTGATCCAACCTCGCGGACTCCATAACGAGGCCGGCTGATTCTGTTAGGTGTTGTGAATAGGTGGACCCAGAGCAGAGGCTGAATCAGATCAGGATTTCAACAAACAGTGATTTTTATTTACATGTGAGTAAAAAGTGAACAAAGCAATGATGGTGGTGGTGGGAGCTCGTGGAGACCTGGAAAAAACGAGAAAGAGAGAAGGAGTTAGTCCAGGGGTAAAACGAGCATGAATCCACAACAGTCATCAAAAAATGAAGCACAAGATAATCTCCGTGAGGGGAGAAGAGGCTTAAGGCCAGCACAAACGTAGTGAACGAACCACTTAGTCAGGCAATCAGCCGGCACTGAGAAGATTCCTCCCTGGGCTCTTGTAGGCAGGTAATCAGACCGGAATTAGCAGCAGGTGAGGTCTCCAGCAGGTGATCAGCTCCCGCGGTGCCACCCATGCAGGAAGTGAAGAGAGGGATCCTGAGCAGCCTACAGCGCCGCTCAGGCGAAGTGGATAAAGGGGGGAAGACAGCCCGAGAGGAGAGGGCAAAGAGGAGCAAAACTGGAGGCCTGGGGACCAGTCCTCACACAAATCTCAGCAACACACCTCAGAATAAAGCTGAGTCAAATTTTAAAAGAGCCCTTTCCAAAAGTTACTACATTCAGTCCACACAGTTTTAGTAAATGGCAAGTTACTGTGGACTCCACCAGCGAACTCACAGGCGGTGGGCTGCACACCAGTGGTGAAGCTGTCTGTCTGTGTCTTGCATTGGGGGAGGAGGCATTAACAGTTTAGCAGGTAGATTTCTTATAACTCCCTGCAAGTTGTATTAAAACCATCAGTTCCTAACTACATCTGTTAATTTCCTCCAACCAAGATTCCCTAGTCCCTATTTTAATCCTGGTCTTTATCATCCAGGGAAAAAAGTTCTACATTGAGGAGAAGAAACAAAGGAAAGCATGAGCTGCTTTGCACTAGTCCCCTAAGTTTCCCAGTTTGAATCTGTCGGCTTAAAACTGAGTTAAAAACAGCAAAGAGATCAAAAAAGTTCATGCATTACAGCTTCTGATTAGTCATAAAGAGGGTTGGTGTTAGAGTTCAGACAGTTCAAACATCTTCAGTTAAAAACAAGCAAAAGAGAGACAAATTAACTTACAGTTTAAGGAAGTAGAAACAAGTTTTATGTTTATTTCAAATGCCATTAGTGAGTCATTCTGACCAACAACCGGGTTGTCAGAAATAACATGATATCCTTTAATCATCAGGTCAGTTTTAGTTTTTAAAGCTCTTCTAATTTTTTAAGGATTATTGTTGCATGGAAGAAGAAAAAAAGAAAACAATTCTACAGTCGGCTGCACCCACCATTTTTTGGTTGATATAGATACAGATATACAGGTACTGGTCATATAATTAGAATATCATGGAAAAGTTGATTTATTTCAGTAATTCCATTCAAAAAGTGAAACTTGTATAATGTATACATTCATTTCTCACAGAATGACATATTTCAAGTGTTTATTTATTTTAATTTTGATGATTATAACTAACAAATAATGAAAATCCCAAATTCAGTATTTTAGGAAATTAGAATATTATTTGAGACTGATACAAAAAAAAAGATTTCTAGAAATGTTGGCCAACTAAAAAGTATGAACAGAAAAGTATGACCATGTACAACACTCAATACTTAGTTGTGGCTCCTTTTGCTTGAATTACTGCAGCAATGCGGCGTGGCATGGAGTCAATCAGTCTGTGGCACTGCTCAGGTGTTATGAGAGCCCAGGTTGCTTTGATAGTGGCCTTCAGCTCTTCTGCATTGTTGAGTCTGGCGTCTCGCATCTTCCTCTTCACAATACCCCATAGGTTTTCTATGGGGTTAAGGTCTGGAGAGTTTGCTGGCCAATCCAGAACAGGGATACCATGGTCCTTAAACCAGGTACTGGTAGCTTTGGCACTGTGTGCAGGTGCCAAGTCCTGTTGGAAAATGAAATCTACATCTCCGTAAAGTTGGTCAGCAGCAGGAAGCATGAAGTGGTTTAAAACTTCCTGGTAGACGGCTGCATTGACCTTGGACCTAAGGAAACACAGTGGACCAACATCAGGAGATGACATGGCACCCCAAACCATCACTGACTGTGGAAACTTGACACTTGACTTCAAGCAACGTGGATTCTGTGCCTCTCCTCTCTTCCTCCAGATTCTGGGCCCTTTATGACCAAAGGACATGCAAAATTTACTTTCATCAGAGAACATAACTTTGGACCACTCAGCAGCAGTCCAGTCCTTTTTGTCTTTAGCCCAGGCGAGATGCTTCTGACGCTGTCTCTTGTCCAAGAGAGGCTTGACACAAGGAATGCGATAGCTGAAACCCATGCCTTGCATACGTCTGTGCGTGGTGGTTCTTGAAGCACTGACTCCAGCTGCAGTCCACTCTTTGTGAATCTCCCCCACATTTTTGAATGGGTTTTGGTTCACAATCCTCCTCAGGGTGCGGTTATCCCTATTGCTTGTGCACTTTTTCCTGCCACATCTTTTCCTTCCCTTCACCTCTCTTTTAATGTGCTTGGACACAGAGTTCTGAGAACAGCCAGCCTCTTTAGCATTGACCTTTTGTGTCCTGCCCTCCTTGTGCAAGGTGTTAATGGTCGTCTTTTGGACAACTGTCAGGTCAGCAGTCTTCCGCATGATTGTGTGGCCTACAGAACTAGACTGAGACCATTTAAAGGCCTTTGCAGGTGTTTGGAGTTAATGTTAATAAGTTTGGAGCTGATTAGAGTGTGGCACCAGGTGTCTTAAATATTGAACCTTTCCACAATATTCTAATTTTCTGAGATACTCATTGGGGGTTTTCATTGGCTGTCAGTTAAAATCATCAATATTAAAATAAAATAAACACTTGAAATATGTCAGTCTGTGTGAAATGAATGTATACATTATACAAGTTTAACTTTTTGAATGGAATTACTGAAATAAATCCATGATATTCTAATTATATGACCAGTACCTGTAGATACTTTGATTGTAAAGACTCTTTAATATGACACAACAAGAGGAGTCAAATAGGGAGACATGAGATTGGTCACTGGATCTGTCCCAGTGGTAGTGCTTGTGCAATCTAAAAGCTAATGTCCTGCAAGGTCCCTCAGTACTTACAACTTCAAACTCTACCTGTACTGAGCTCAGATGCTATACAGTAGCTAAACATACAGCAGAGGGGGAGTTAGGGTTATAGGAACACCTTATATTGCTGTCCAATAAAAAAAAAACACGTGTCTTCAAGATGTGTTCTTTTCAGGAACATTAAAAAACAATTTTATTCATAAACCACCTTACAGAATAAACCCCAAACACTGTAATTAGACAGTAGAACCCAAAATCAAAACCTATATTTACACAGTCACCAGTGACCTGTTTGGTATTTTAAACAGACTAACATGATTTGCGCTGTTAGAGTTTTTTCTTAATAAGGCTTCAATGACATTCAGTTATTTACAAGCTTCGAGTATCCTGTTTATGTCCCACTATGTTGCTAAAGCATTGATAGTGGGCTATCCTACATTTCCACACAGCACATTGTTTGTCAACATTTTTGAGTTGCTACTCCCAATTTAACATGCCCTAGTGTCCGCGACCCATGCAGGTATACTGAAAAAACAACTGAAAAATGTATGATGAGTTCTTATGCTACTAAATAAATTGGTTTTCAATAAAATTCTGGCTCAGATTTCACTTGAATACCATAGGGGATATTACAAGATAGCGGAAACACAACTAAGTGATACGATAATCAGATAGTGTGAGAAAGAAACAGCAGCAGCTTTGCCTCTGGCGATGAACTTAGGCTCAACAAATCTAACGTACTGGTAAGCAACACTGTCATGGTTAGAAAGAAGTTTTAGGTTGGCATCAGTCGATGCGAGGACATTAGTATAGCATCAAATGTAGTGGACATCGAAGTGGTGAAATCATATAAATATCTAGGTGTACATCTGGATAATAAGTTAGACTGGTCTAAGAATATAGACTTCATCTACAGAAAGGGGCAGAGCTGCCTCTTTTGCCTGAGAAGACTCTGATCAATAGATATCTGTAGTAAGATGATGCAGATGTTTTATCAGTCTGCGGTGGCAAGTGTTCTGTTCTACGCTGCAGTCTGCTGGGGAGGAAGCATCAAACACAAAGATGCAAGACGTCTTAACAAACTGGTGGAAAAAGGCTGGCTCTGTGGTTGGACTCAAGCTGGACTCAGTGGAGGATGTGGTGGAGAGATCTACACTGAGGAAGGTGGAGAGTATTTTAAAGAACATGGATCACCCACTTCACAACATCTTGATGGACCAAAGGGCCAATGGTGGTGGACTGTTCCTCTCTCTTCACTGCAGGACAGAAAGATTTAGAAGATCTTTTGTACCAACAGCCATTAGACTTTATAACTCTTGTGTAAATAATAGATAACTTTAGGAGACACATGATGTGAGACAATAGACAATTGAATTTCCCTTCAGGGATTAATAAAGTTCTTCTTTTCTTATCTTATCTTATATTATCCTGGACTGTAATGAGTCTGTCACAGTGTAAAGTCTTTTTGCTGACATGAAAACTCAGGGCCAGGGCGGTAGATACGTGCTTTGTTAACACTTCCGACACCCAATGGAAATACTTGTTGAAAAGATGATGTTATAAAATGTCTTCCCATCAGTCATTTGGATACCCAAAGCTACAGGTTGTTAGGGAAGATTATGGACCATGCATGTTGTTATGTACCAAAAGATGTAAAAGCGGATAAAGATAGTAACAATAGTTTTAAAAAGAACCAAGGTTAAGTAATGGTATCCGGTGTAATTAATCAAACAGAAAAGTTTATTCTTGAGGTTAACAACCAACTTAAAACAAGCACTAGGCCGAGAAAAACACCAATACAACACAAATGGTAAGCTAAGGTAACAATGGAAAACAGCAAATGCACTGCAGGCTTCACTGCCACTAGAGGCCTGCTCAGTCCAGCCACTATCCCTGAGTCACATACTCGTTTAACCAGGTCAACACAGGATCGCTGCCAGAGGAGGGAATGAGAGAGAGAGAGACCACAGCACTCTCTTCCTTTATATAGTCTGCTGCTCATCAGCAGATCAGCCACATCTGCCACACCTCTACTGCAGTGGAGAAATCTGCAGTGAGAGAGAAACAGGGGAAAAACAGCACGCAAGCAGAGAAAACAGCACACAAACACCCAGGGCATGTAACACATGTATTGAAAATAGTCCAGATACGTTTTTTCATCGGACAGCGACAATAGGGAAGTCATGCCTAAAGTGGATGGTCCTGGTTTGATTACTGTAAGTGGCACCCTTCCTGGGGGGTATTTCATGAAGCTGGCTAAAGAAGGCTGGGCTATCGCCGGTAAGCGTGGCTTGAATAAGCTGCCACTTTAATCTTAGCTGCGACTCGTTCCACTAACGAGGCTTGGCTGTTTTTCAGAGACGCTTATTCTAGCCAGGCTTATCCAAGCCGCGGCTATACGCACCTCCGTGGTACATTAAAAGCCCCGACGTATCGATTGCCAAAATGACGAGATCATGGAAAAAAGGGCAGAGCGGAGTCTTTCTCAGCGAACACTCCTCATGGAGTTGTACGAAGAGTACAAGGGAAAAATTCAAAAGAAGGGCAACACTGTTGCCATTGTGAAAGCCAGGGAGATGGCGTGGTTAAGTATCGCGGACCGTTTAAATTTTGTAAGTTATAGCCGAAAAATATTTTACAACCGACGCGTGTCTTGATGCAGTCTAATTTTATGTACTGTAAACACTTTTTTTAAACTTTTCATCTCGTGTATGTGCAGCTCACTCAAACAGTCCGTCAGCCTCTGTGCAGCACCTTTGCAGCAAGCAGGGGCGCCTACAGCTAGCCTGGCTGGGCCATCCTGTTGCATGAATCACTTGCGGTTCCTTCCCACAACAGTCTGGACTTCGGCCCATTGGGAGCGTGTATTAGCGATCAGAAAATAACCGGACCAATTAGTGACTGTGTTTCCACTGTTCCCCAGACAACAGGGAAAGGCAGCCCCTGATTGGTCCATGTGCAGATGGTGACGTCTAACACATGCTGCGGGACTTTAGATCCGCAGAAGACGTCGGATATAAACGATTTCTGCCGACTTTGCAAAGTCAACTGCAAAATTAACGGCGTTCTGAATGAACGGCACTTTGAAAAGTCCCACAGCATGTGTTAGATGTCACCATCTACACATGGACCAATCAGGGGCTGCCTTTACCTGTCGTCTGGGGAACAGTGGAAACACAGTCACTTATTTTCTGATCACTGACTGAACGGTTCGTCATTTGCCATCACCTTTACATTATCATCATCATAATCAGAATGGACCACTGGTGAAAGGAAGGTTTTTTTAATGGGAAATTGTTGCTGTGGTTGCCTTTAGTGTTTTGGATGAGATCGTTTGTGCCTTTATTATGTTATGTGTTGACAGTACAGTGAGAGTCACAGAATAAAAGAAAGAAAATCAGATATTTCCAAATAATTACAGCTGACGGGATCGAACCCACAGAGCAGTGAAAAACACATTTTACCGGCACTTCTATTTACCCACTCAGCTACTGAATCTCTCTTTCTCTTTGAGGTTGGCGTAGTATTGGGCATGTCCGGATTCACGTATTCCTATGTTGTTTTAAAAAGCTCTCAATTAATTTTTTCAAACAAGAGCATCATTTATTACAGATAAAGATGAAATTACTGTGTGACATGCGGCTCACAAAGCGTCTTCTGGAAGCCCGTCGGACCTTCTCTGAGACGCAGCTAAGGTCAGCTTGACCGTAAGCCTGCCTGGGACCAGGCTTGTCGCACTGGCTGAGTTACCATGGTTACCAAGCCATGCTAGACCTAAGCCTCGTTTGTGGAACCGAACTCTCACTAAAATTAGCCAAGCTAACCGAAATAAGACAGGCTTTGAGCTAAGCCAGCTTCGTGGAATACCCCCCTGCTCTGTCCTGTCCTATTTGATGGAATCATAAAACGCACACACACAAAACAAACAAACAAAAAACATAGTTGAAGAAAGAGCTTTGCAGTGGCACAGACACATGTTGTAGACAATGGAAATCTCCAAATAATCCCAGTTGAAACCCTTTCTCCTCTTGGATGTCCCTAAAAACTGATTACAACTTGTATCCTGGTGTGACATACATTTAAGAAATTAATGGTGATTTATTAAGTAGAGATAACAGCTAAATAAATAACAGAGGGTGACAAAGACAGGGCAGGGATTCTGAAAAGTTGAGATGTAAATCAGAAGTATTCTTTATTGTCTGTCCCTGGAAATGCTGTAAATTCATCAGGCATGTCTCTGATGCTGAGAATTGAAAGGCAGGTTGTTTGTTGCACTCAGCTCTTTGAGTCTGAGGTTACCTTTTCTGAATACAGATCAGAGCTGATTGCCAGAGTTCCTTGTCTTGTGAGGTGTCATGGCTCCTTAGAAACACAGGGATGAATGTTAATTGAAGGAAAAACACAATGATATCTGACAGAAACTAAACAGGAGAGGACATACCTGAGGGTGGTGTTTGTGATCCATAATATCTAGAGTGGCTGATAATTATGAATGTTGTGCATTTCCTATTGGATGCATACATTCCCACACTCTCATAATTCACATCAGTTGTCCTTGCTGGCCACTATGGGACCAAAAAATCCTCTTACTTATATCTTATTCCACCAACAGTTTTATTTCTACGATGCATATTTCTGTTGTTCATTCCAAAAAGTGACTTTAAACATAATGAGCCCTCCATTGTAAAAAAAAATAGAATCTGAAGTACTCGGTTTTTCAGTTCTTTTCACCATCCAAACTTCACCAATGTTCAATCTCTGTCCTTAAATCAATTCACCATCACACCCTCCTGCTCTGTAATCACATAATCCTCTCCTATAGGATTCCGGTCTCCACATATTTCATTTTCTTTGTTTAGTAAGTGTTGCCCTGCTGCCTTTAAAGGTAGTTGCTATTCACTGTCTGTCCACAGGTGATCTTACAGACTACAGGTCCTGTCAGTATATGTTCAGTCCAGACTTCTGCCTGAATGCTTAGCTCTCACATGAGTGTTGGCAGAATTTAGCCCCTACCTCAAAGGGAAGTACTGCATGAAACTCCGTCTGAATGGCAAGTGAAGGATCCCTCCTCTATTGTTTTATGGTAAGTGGGAGGCAGGTGAGGAAAATGTGATTTAAAAAGTGAAAAAACTTTTTTTTCAAACATAGTCTCCCAATCTATCAAGTATGCATGTTTTTCATGCATTTAAGCACCTTCCATCTAAATGCAAAGTTAGCTTTGTCGGGATTTAGTTCAAGAGTGTGGTAGAGGATGAATGAAGGATGCTTTCTTTTTCATTTCTGGGTCAGGACTCAAAGAAAATACTGTACATCAGAATATAAGGTGAAGAAGTTGTAGTTCCATTTTTCTCTGAATATCTTTTAGAGGTTTTTGAGGTGCTGACCCCTTACAGAGATACAACTGGCTACAGAGAATACAGCAGGCCAACTAATTTCCATGTTCTTGAACATAAATTGAAACCCGACTGGCTGACTAAAAAGCACCACGTAAACAGTCTAAACTGAACCTAGTTTATTGAACACATCTTATTATATGCTGTGTATTATGGCAGTGTACACATAGGACTGGCGACCCGAATACACTCTTGTGTTCAACTTTATTCTATACATTCGTCTCTCATAACATCCCGTCCGTCCTCTCCTCAGATCCCTATGGAACTACTTACGATAGTAGTTGTTCCCACACATATCCTATCAGTACATCTCCCCCTTTTAGCTTAATGTCAGATTTCTTTAAGAGCTATTGTCTCTTTTCTCAATTTGTCAATATCTTGAACAATAAACATGAACAGCAAATAATACTGCAATATCTCAATCATTTCTCTTAAACATTTTCTGCATTGACCATCCTGTATGTCTTGTAAACATTCTGTAATACTCTCCTCTTTCTCTCCTTTTTTTTTTCCAAAGACATTTGTATTATTTCAAACAAAACAATACAACATGGAGCTTGAATGTCTAACTCCTAGGGGTCAGGGTAGACTGCCTGGATCCCCAAAGCTGTGCAAGGATTATTCTGCCTTGTGAAGGAACCACAGCTTTTTAACCTGAGATCTTTTTAACTATAAGTCCATTCTCTTAGGCGGTCTAGTACACCTGCCGGATCTGGTCACCGTGGAAGTCTCTGGAGCAACCCTGATGTGAGATCTATTTCTCCTAAGACTACCTGTGGGCAGATCTACGTTGTAAGACCTCGGTGTGTGTGCTGGACCACTAACAATTCCAGTTTCACTTGTGTTTTTCACCCAGACTCTGTCCTGGTCTGACCTCTTGTTTGGCCTTGGCGTTGTGTCGCTTGTCGAAGCCAGGAAGCCTCTTTCATTTTCAAGTCCTGATCTTTCCTCCTGAAGGTCAGGCCAACCTGGCTGCAGCTTCTCTCGACTGACGGGCAAGGGCGTTCTGATGTTACAGCCCATCAGCAGTTGTGCAGGAGAAGACCCGTGGGCCAAATTCCACCAGCATTCAGTAAAACACAGGAAACTGCACTCATGGTATGCTTTCTCAGTCTTCACCAATATCTCCAGCTAATCACTTTTGTTGGGCAGAGAGTTGATGTTTCCCATGATGATTGATGGAAGAAAGGGTTTACATCGCCACCTCCTAGTAGTGCAATGGATAGCACATTCTTTACCTTTTTAGTGTTTGTCACCTTCACTGGATTCAGTAGCCATGTCTTAGGCCATCCATCAAGTTTCTGAAACACTGAGATCAAATGTATTTTAAAAGGGTTGTGAGAATAATCTGCTAATTTAAATTTGCAATATGCAGCTTGCCCCTTTTAAAAATGTGAATAGGCCTACAAAGTTCTATACATTCTAGTGCAACCTGTGTGTGTGTGTGTGTGTGTGTGTGTGTGTGTGTGTGTGTGTGTGTGTGTGTGTGTGTGTGTGTGTGTCCTGTTCTATAACTATTTTAACTGTGACTTTCAATACCTTTGAGAGGAAATTCAACACAAAAAGCAGCTTTAATTTGTTTATCTTTCAAATCAACTAGCTAGCTAGCTAGCTTGCTGACTAGCATTTGCTAACACAAGTGTCATCCTGATCAGCACTACATTTATTGGCTTTCTCCCATAACATTTACGGTACATTATTGTGACAGCAGGTTCATTGTTTTTGTGGTTTCAATTCACCAAATTCAGTTCTATCTCCTCCTCTAATGAAACAATATCAATCTCCCTCCCCATCATTTGTCTCAGCAAACCTAGCTAGCGCTGTAGCAGCAGTCACACCCCCAGTGGCATCACTTCACCAGTAATAGTCATATCACAACATAACACACCCCCAAATATTTTATTTTATCACAAGATGTGTTTGATTAATGTAGGTTGAATAATTCACATGAGAAACAGAAAATCCTTCGTACCTGAGTGATTGAGAGATGAGAATAACAGCTTGGAAATGTCAGAAGCCAGAAAATCTTGTTGTGCATGTGAACATAGAAATGTGTGTATTTCCAAAACTATAAGGGCTACAGGCATAAATTTGGTACCTGCAGAAAGGTAAGACTTGTCAGATTTCAAATCCAGTGTATACAATGATGCAAATATTACTCAATAGCTCTGCTGAGAAAAGGTACACAAGAGAAAAATAAAAATGCTATTTCCGCCTATGAATTTTTTTTTAAAAAGAAAGCTATAAAAGTCTTAAATTTCATCTGAACAACAAATCAAACTGTTTTTTTCAGTTCTCCAATGACTTAGGAATAAATCAGAATGATTTAGGGGGGCAGAGCAGGCAACAAGTAGTCCACAAGCCCCATAATAGCAAACAAGCACCATTCGAAATTCAGGTATTTCTGCTACAGGACTCCATAGATTAAATGCATGATAACCATCACTAAGCTACCAGTCTGCAAGGGTTATCATGCCAAACCACAAACTAGGTATGTGGAGCAACTCAAAAAAACAAACTAGAAATTGCCCACCGGATTTATTGTGATGGGTCAATTTTGGGGTCTTGGCTCATGGACTACTTACTTTGCTGTATTGTTTCATTGATATTTTCACATTCTGGGCTCCGTAGACGAACCTAAGTTATCAGAGTTTCTTTAGTTAATTTCAATTTAAAGTTAATGTTGAATTCACAGTTTTTCACACACGTTACATGTTTTACATCTACTGCATGTCAGCACCCCTGTCAGATTGGACCTCAAGCATTTAGTGACATGCATCCTGATGTTCTCTTCTTTCTGAATCATTGCTTGTTTTGTAATTACACTCAGATGTACATCACTTAGGCAAAAAGAGTCACTCTACTACAATCTGGACACAGCGTATGACTGACATATCAGACATAAAGTTAGAAAGATATTACTGTCATGACTCATTACTGGTGTCATCATAGAGAATTTTAAGTTGCTTGCGGTAAGTCATATTTGAAGGTATGGCTCTGTTCTGAGGATCCATCTGCATATTTGGAGAGCAAGAAGGGCACACCTCCCCTATGTTTCATGTGCTTCAATGGAAAACCAAGGCAGGGAGAGCCGCAGCAAAGACCTGCAGCAGGCAATGCCTCAGTGACAGCGCATACAGTATGACGCTGGTAAAATCAGACACAGCATAGACAGGAGGAGCTATGGTGGAAGCTGTTAGTTTAATGCTTCAAAGGACAGCTCAGCTAACAGTTTCCTCTGTAAGTCCACTAAACATGCACTTCCTTTTTGCTGCAGTGAAAATGCTAAAAATCGTTTGAGTTACATAAAATATCTTAGTTGAATGAAAGATAGCAATATGAACCTTCTGTTAGCATTTAAAGTAACATGCTTTTCAACATTTCAAAAGAATAACTAAAAAAAAAAAGAATTTTGGGTCTCTGTTTTATTCAAATACTGGTTTGCATACACTACCACAACTTTGATCATACTTCCAACAGTCTGTTTATTTCCCTCCTCATACTTTCATTTAACTTTTAACTTTCTGCATTTAGCCAACAAACAGTTCAAGTTTATTTCAATAAACCACTTAGACTTTTCAATGCTTTAGTCTTCCATCAAACATATATTTCTGCTTCTTTTTTCTCCGGTGTCCTCCCTTAAACCTAAAAGAAAGACATGGTCTCATCAAACAGCTACAAGGTTCAAAGACTGCATAGTTGTACCAAAATAATAAAGCAGCATCCATCAAACCCCCACAGTTTTGTTGTGTAGCCCACCAGGCTCAGAGATCAAACATTGAAGCTGCTTTCCCTGGCCGTTTTATTTGATCTCACCCACACACGCACACGCACACACACACACACACACACACACACACACACACACACACACACACACACACACGGTACTAATTGGAAAACAGTGCTTTTGACAATCAGCAGTCATGTACCAAGCAGCAATAATAAGACAATAAAAATAGTCTAATGTTACCATGTGATTTAACACGACATGATATACTACTGGCTTGCCAAACTTTGATGTTGTGATAACAGACCTCCACTTCAGCTGCTATGGATTTTCCTCAGTATCCATACAAAGTGGTACTATAAAGAAAAGTAAATCCTAAATTTCCCTAAACCATCTATCTATCTATCTATCTATCTATCTATCTATCTATCTATCTATCTATCTATCTATCTATCTATCTATCTATCTATCTATGCATTATTAATGTGATTGACTGACTCAAATTCCCTCCCATCTGTGCTTATATGAGAGAGTGTGGAGGACGCCCTCTGCAGCGTTTATAGCGACACTTGTTGAGGGGCTGCCTTCTGTCACCATCGTGTGGCATTGCTGTCTTCAGACATCTCTTGATCTCTTTGGCTACTTCACGAAAATTGGAATACGCCTCACAGGTGGCAGATTTAAAGGCGAGGAGCTTATGTCATTGCTGAAAACAGGTCTCGGCAGTTTTAAATCCACTGCACACCCTCTCTCCTCCCTCCCTACTACTTAGGCCACTGGGAGGAGCTGAGTTAGGGAGGGGGAATACTTACACCAGGCTCACCAAAATACCAAATTGTGCTTGGAATGCCTTGTCAGCACAGCGGACCTGACTTACGCCGCACATGCGTTGCGTCGCCGGCGAGGCACGAAAATAGAGCCCAGAAAGAGCTCATGAAAACATGGCAACCTATTATCTAACCAAACCTAACCTATTATCCAATAGGTTTGCAGTTTGTACTAATTGTTTTGAGACATGCACCAACTGTTGTGCAGATGTTAAAAAGTGATGTGAGACATACACCAAAGTAACTGAGAAAAACTGAAATATAGAATCTAGGTATAGATAAAAATGATTAACATTTAATTGTAATTAATCAAAATCAATCCACAGTAACCCTGTGATTAATCTGGTTAAAAATTTCACCTGTTTGACAGCTCACATATAGTTACACACTACAGGCCAAAAGTTTGGAGGCAAGATCAGATTTGTACAAAAAAAGACCATTGTTTCATATATATAATTTGCAACACAATAAACATGACTATTGTGTAAAGAGTAACTTATCAGAAGACATTTTGACTATAATTATTAGGTATTTGAGTTATTGTTGCTTAGACTTTGCCTTCTTTAAAGTAATCTCCTTTGGCTTTAACAACAGCTTGCCATATACCAGGCATTCGTTCCCCAAGTTTTTAAGGTATGTTCCAGGGATTGCATTCCAAGCTTTCTTAAGTTCATTAAAAAAGAGACTGCTGATTTGTGGGACGCGTTTCTCTGACCCATTGATCCAATTCATCCCGCACAAGCTC
The DNA here is from genome assembly GCA_962446985.1 of Xyrichtys novacula. Lineage (NCBI taxonomy): Eukaryota > Metazoa > Chordata > Actinopteri > Labriformes > Labridae > Xyrichtys > Xyrichtys novacula. The sequence continues at coordinate 13,641,386 of OY660887.1, read as the reverse complement.
TATTGGAGAAAGGTCTGGAGACTGAGGGGGCCAAACCATCTTTTGAAGAACACCTTCCTCTTCTTTTTTGTCTAGGTAACCCTGACAGAGCTTGGCAGAGTGCTTAGGGTCATTGTCTTGCTGAAAAACAAACTTATGAGCCACAAGTCTGAGTCCAGATGGAACAGCATGGTGCTGGAGGATGGAGTGGTACTGTTCCTTCTTCATGATACCCTTTACTTCAAACAAATCTCCTACTCCATTGGAGTAATGGAGGAATGGAGTGAATTGTGGGTGTAACACATGGTGCTTTCAGACGTTCACCAGTTTGTCTGCGGACATAGACTCTGTGTTGTGAACCAAACAGTGCAAACTTGTTTCTAGTCATCACAAGTCCAATTTTTGTGAGCTTTTGCACACTCATATCTCTTTTTCTTGTTCTGTGGATGAAGTAGTGTTTTTTTGCAGATACACAACCCTTCAGACCAGCCTTTCTCAAACGTCATTTCAAGGTTGTCAGAGATATGGGTTTTGACCTTGTCATATTGATTTCCTCCCTTATTTGTGGTGCTGTTTTTCACCGATCTCACTTACTGGTGACAATGCTATGTTTATCCTCTGCCTTTGTAGTAACTCTCTTTCGTCCAGGTCCTTTTCTATCATCATAACTTCCAGGTTCGTCTCGTCTCTTCAGAGTGTAGTGGACTCCTTTGTTAAACACCTCTAGGCATTTTGCAATTTCTCTTTCTGCGTATCCCTCTTTTCTCAATGTACAAATCTGTACTTTTGTGTCTTTACTCAGTTGCATCTTTCTAGCCATTTTTGCGGTAGTTTAAATGCAGTTGAGATTTATTAGGATTTTGTCTGCAGCCTCTTAAAAGCCAAAAAATTAAAGTGAATAATCCAACTGTGATTTGTTTTTTTGCTTTTGAACTGAAGTTGTGACTCTTGCAAATGTTTTCAACCCTAAAACTAAGCCCTTATTTTCTTTTGCTGACATATATTTAGCAATGGTCTGTTAACATATCTAAAGGTAAATGGAGTAAAATGGTGCATTTCCATGAAAGCAACATCTGATCATGGAGTAAATACATCCCAAAATACATAAAACTCATGCTGGTTTTTAAAAAAAGCATTGTGAACAAAAACTTGAAGTTACTCCCAACTGTTTGGTCTGTAATGGCCTTGTTTCCAAACTTTTGGCCTGTAGTGTATGTATATATATCAAACTTTAGTTGCACTTTTAACCACTTATGCACTGTAGGCCTGTTTGGTATGAATGTCAAACCAAACACTGTTTAATTTTTTTTTTTTTTTTTTAAGGGCAATTCACACTAGCATCCAGTTTGGGGCAAACCTTCTTTGGCAGGGTCTACCTTATCTTGGGTTAGCAGGGTCAAGTCACTCACAGTTAAAAAGTGCTTCGTTCTGAAATGGTAGCTCTAAAATGTTGTGCAGAAGATAAGAAAACCCTTTACTGAAACAGGACAATGTGAAAGACAGAAAGACTGCTGTCAATTTAAAGTTAAGAATGAAATGGAAAAATCTATACTGCAGCATAGAGTGAACTTAGAGTTCAAGAGCTGATAAATAAATACAATCACTGCTGGCATTTCACACACAGTTCAACAAAGATGCAACAAAACCCTACAGGCGCTTACAGGCACAAACTGAGACCACTGACCCTGCAGTGAGCTAAAAACACTGCACTAAGCTGGATGTATGTGAAAAGCTGATGGTTCAGAGGAGCAGACCCCCTCTGTTTACTGGAGCAAAGTTTGGCTTATTGCTGCCCTCAAAAGTGGGATAACTGACATGCAGTCATCCCACACACAAATCTCTGATCAGCAAACATGGAAAGAATCCAAACACACATTTATTCACTTGAACTGGATGTCATGCTGCAAAAGTTTACTTACTATAATATTGAATGTTTCTTACTTTTCGGAAGCTTGAGAAGCCACTGGTTCTTCCTACATTCCTACAACAGAGACAAACAGAGATTTTCTCATGTCCGTGTGGGGATCCTTTAGATTAACTTTTTTTTATTATTTTTTAACCTAGAACCTTTTTTATATTATTACATCAAAGCTTCCAGACTCTACTGAGAGCAAACATTAAGACATCTGAAACTAAAGGGGAAAAGGCTGCAGCAAGGTTCTGATATAACATTTACATTCACCAACAAAACACAATCTTTAACAGTTGATCGGGGCATAATAAATGGCATACCTTACTCTGTATACACATAGTGCAAACTTTTACTTCCCTGGCTGAACACGTGTTCTGTACTGATGCACTTTTACAAATCACAAACAATCCAAAGCCATCAGCAGGTTTACTTTTACATACTTTGAAAAATTAAATCCTGATTACATGTTAAAAATACCAGTATTTACCATTTCAAACCAATTTAAAGTCCAAGTTAACAACAGAGAGCAGTTCGTATCAGTGTCTTAATTTGTGAATCAAATGAATGCAATGAAATGTATTTGATGATCTTGACCTGTAGATCTGTTACTCCAATGAATGTGGCTCTGCTACACCAGTGTAGTCTGAAACCATACCTTAGAGGTAGAACACTGACTCTGTCAAACACAAGGTTCATTTTGATCAAGGAGAACACTGTTAGAAATTATGCAGAAGTGCCATTATAAAGCATCTTCTCAGTGTAAGTATGGTGTGCAGTTTTTCCAAAATACATTTGATTACATACTGGGACAGCATTTGCTCTTTCTAGGCATTCTAGTTTGGTTGTTATGTCTGTTTTTATAAAGGACCTGTATGCATGGAACTATTGCCCCCCACAACAACAAAGCATAGCTGGTCTCAATTTATAATCCTGAGGATGTCTCTTAGACCCTTGTCCCCCACAATGTTGACTGCACTGCAATCTGTCACCTTCTTTATTAAAGTTTCATTTACAGGTTTGTGGTGATTCACTCCATTATTGGGTTTTGTCCTGAGAGTGAGGTTAGAGCTCTAACACTTAAAATTGAAGTTCTGCCTACCTTGTCAGGACTCAATTTTACATAATCACTTGTTCATCCCCCTCACATCAGCAGTCTACCTCTTAAAGAAATGAAGAAGTGTTGTTTCAGTGATACCGATTCAACTTTAAAAGTTTTTCTTTCTGTACTTTTCAGGTCTCTTGATATATTGGGAAAAAAAAGAACAACAAAACAAAAAAACGCAATCCCAATTCTTTTGAACATTAAAAACAATGTTGTGCTGCTGCAACCAGAAAAAGGAGAGAGAGGGAGAGGAAAAAATAAGCAGAGGACAGAGATTTAAAATAAATGTTGTCCTCATTTCTTCAAACTGAAATGATGAAATCCATCATCAGCGTCCCACTTCTGTTTAAGGGTAACACTGTTGTTGGGTAACACACACACACACACACCTATGAGGTCGTGACGGTTTTATCAAGAATTCCCCTAGAAAATCTGTTGAACTGTCACATCAAACTGGTTTGGAAATCATGTGATAAGGAATAATAAATCCAGAAAACTGCTCTGACCAGAAGCAGCTTGACTGGAGACTCTTTTGTCAAAAATGATAAAAAAAAACATCTGAGCTCCCTTTTTTACACTTCATGAAAGGGTCTGAATACAAACCTAAATTCAAATATTGTACAGGCATCACAGTTAATTGTATTTGTGTGTGTGTGTGAGAGAGAGAGAGACAGAGAGAGAGAGAGACAGAGAGAGAGAGAATGGTTGTATGCATTCGGCACTAGTCAAAAGTAACTATCACCCACAGAGCATCCCTGTTAACCCTCAAACCTGCCTGACAACAGCAAGGCTATCAAACTCTGCAGACAGGATCATTTGAAGCTCAAATCTGAGTTTTTTGAAAACTTCTGGACTAGTATTGTCATCTTGTCTCTGTATGGAGATGGGCAACAACTCTTAATGAGTCCTGATTTCCTTTATTTATTTGAAGGATAATTGAGTGCGCCCAGATCTGACGTGCTCTAAACAAGATTTCTGGAGGAACGTATAGAAGGCTTTGAAGGAAATCCAACACTTTTTATTTTTTTTAAAGGTTATTATTATGATTATTATTATTTTTGACCAGGTCTGTGTGAAGATGGCTGAACATTCAACTCAACTCAACTTTATTTGTAAAGCACTTTAAAACAACCACAGCTGAACAAAGTGCTGTACATAAATAGACAAAACAACGCAGATGTAAAAAAACAATTGAAACAATGGATAAAATAAAAGCAGAATTAAAAAGTAAAATATAGTTTCAATGTTTTTAAAAACTAATTTAAAAACATAGAAACAAATAACTAAAAACAAACCATAGAACACTAAAACAGGAGCCAAGTCTCATGTAGGGTTAAAAACCAATGAATAAAAACGGGTTTTAAGACGAGTTTTAAAAATTGACTCTGTGGGGGCTTGTCTGATTTTGAGGGGTAGCTCGTTTCATAATTTTGGGGCTGCAACAGAAAAAGATCTATCCCCTCTGAGCTTCAGTTTGGACCTTGGTACCTCCAGGAGCAGCTGATCAGCTGACCTGAGGCACCGAGCAGGGGTGTAGGGGTGGAGAAGCTCAGGGAGGTAAGATGGAGCCAGACCATTTAAAGATTTAAAAACAAATAAAAGAATCTTAAAATGAACTCTAAAATGCACGGGTAACCCGTGGAGGGAGGCCAGGATGGGAGTAATGTGCTCCCTCTTACGTCTCCAGTTAAGAGCCGGGCGGCTGCGTTTTGTACTAACCGGAGACATGAGCGGGAGGACTGGCTGACTCCAAAGTAAAGTGCGTTACAGTAATCCAGCCAAGATGTAACAAAGGCATGGATTACTGTTTCAAAGTGCTTACGTGCAAGGAATGGCTTTGCCTTAGCAAGCTGCCTAATATGATAAAAACTAGATTTCACAACTGAGCTAATTTGCCTGTCAAATTTAAAATCACTGTCCATCTTAAAACCCAAATTTGAGATGGTTGGCTTTAAATAGTCTGCTAAAATACCCAAGTCTACAGGAGGGGATTCACAAGGGCCAATGGGACCAAAGACCATCACTTCTGTTTTTCTCTCATTGAAATTTAAAAAATTTCAAGCCATCCAGGCTTTGATGCCTTCAAGACATGCCAGAAGTGGAGTGAGGGAGAAAGCATTTCTCTTATTAAGTGGCACATGTATCTGACTGTCATCAGCATAACAATGAAAAGAAATGCCATGCTTTCTCAAGATGGAGCCCAGGGGCAGCAAATATAAAGAAAAGAGCAGGGGCCCTAAAATCGACCCTTGTGGAACCCCATACGGCAGTGGAGCAGAGCTGGACTCTGTATCTCCAAGGCTCACACTCAGTGTTCTGTCTGTCAAATAAGACTTCAACCACTCTAGTGCAGTACCACGGATACCTATAAGGTGGCGTAGTCGAGCCACCAGAGTATTGTGGTCCACTGTGTCAAAAGCTGCAGTTAGATCTAACAGAACAAGAATAACATAATCACCAGAGTCATTTGCCTGGAGGATGTCATTAAAAACTCTTAATAAAGCAGACTCTGTGCTGTGACGAGTTTTAAAACCAGACTGGAAGACCTCCAAGACACCATGCTCATCCAGAAAAGACTTTACCTGAACATGAACAACTTTCTCTAAAATCTTTGAAATAAAAGGAAGTTTGGAGACTGGCCTAAAATTGGCCAGCACACTGCAATCAAGGCCTGGTTTTTTAAGTAGAGGCTGCACTACTGCATGTTTAAAACCTAGCGGAACAACACCAGAGGACAGACTGCTATTTATGATAGCCAGAGCAGACTGACCTATGCAGGGGAAAACCTCTTTAAACAGCCTGGGAGGGAAAACATCACAGGGAGAACCTGCAGGCTAAATATGGCCAACCAGCTCTTCTATAAATGATACACGGGCTCAAATATATCAAGAACTGCAGAACAGGGGACAGGCACAGAGGGGTCGGATGCAGGGGCAGAGATGAGAGACCTGGCAGTCACAACCTTTTCAATTAAAAAGTACAGAAAACTATTGCACATTTCCACAGATGCCCCTAAGCTGGCAGGCTGTGGGGCGTTAAGAACAGCGTCAATAGTTTTAAATAACGCATGTGGTATGATGATTTTATTATGATGATTTAACTCCACCAAGTTTGCCAGATATTGTCTTTTGCTCTCTTTAACAGTTCTCTGGTAGCTGATCAAAGAGTCCTTAAGTATTTGGAAAGAAACGAGTTTCTTCATTGAACCAGGGCTCAGATTTAGCCTTTGGCCGAACAGTTTTAAAAGGAGCCACAGAGTCCAGAATATTTTCACAGGAGGAATGAAACCAGGAGCTGAGCTCCTCTGTGTTCGCAGAGGCAGGGCAGACACAGAGCTGTTCAAAAGCCACAGAGAAGCGACCGGCAGTGGAGGGGTTAAGAATCTGGCGTCTCTGCGCAGGGGCGCCAGATTTAACCTCAGAACAAGAAAGATACACTTCAAACAAAACAGGCCTGTGATCAGAAAATACATCATCACATATCACCAAGTTAGACACAGTAAACCATGACATAGTACGAGGTCCAGTAAATGCCCATGCTTGTGTGGCACCCGACACACACTGCACCAAATTAAAAGAGTCAATAAGACTTACAAAGTCAGACGCGGTCATAGTTCGGCATAATTTCAGCCAGTAAACCAGAGAAGTCATTCAAAAACTCCTTATTGTATTTTGGGGGGCGGTAAATGACCGCGCACAGCACCGGGTCAGACAGACCCACCTCAAATAAAGTCACCTCAAAGCTGGAAAAAGAGGATGAAACAGTGCGCTGCTTACATTTAAAGCCATTCTTATAAACCGTTGCTGTCCCTCCACCTGGCAGGGGCTGGGGCTGGGGGCTTGTGGTCCGGTGGATTGGGGGAGCCGGGCGCAGTGACCTGAGGAGCTGATGGTCAAACCCGCGCTGTGACATCCGAAGAGGGCAGAGGCGGTGGGCCAGTGACGGGTACCAGACAGATGCCGACCGGGTCCAGAAAACGACGAGGCACAAATAAATGAGGGAATAATCCATGTCCTGTCTGGGAAATGGACGAAGATCGTGACAGCCACAGTTTTAGCTTCACCAGCCAACTGACGCAGTGACGAGGACGCCTCCGGCGAGAAGGCAGCGCCAGCACCCGGCACAGGTGAGGCGGAATCCTCGCCAACAGCGGGGGCAAACTGACTTTGTCACCCTGATCAAAAGCACCCAAATCTTTGACTTTTTGTTGCAGGGATAAAAGAGACTGGCGATCATACACCAACAGAGACTCGATTGATTTAGTGCCAATCGTTAAAAACAACAGAAAAAACAAACATTGCAGGAGTAGCAGACGGCCAGCTGCACACACTGGCGCCATCTTGCGCTACTACTGCTCATCACTGTGAAAGAATAGATGACAGAAATAAATGTAATAGTGATCTTATTAACTTTTTACTATGGGCAATCAGGTCATGGTGGTATTAATACCATTCCTCCCTCCATTTGTAATAATAATTTAAGTCCCAAAACTATTCTGGTAAAGAGATGTTTTATTGGACCCCTTCCTTTTCGAAAGGAATCCATGAACTCCCCCCAAAAATATCAAACGTTGATGTCCTTAGCTTGGGAGTGTTATAGCTCAGACGAGCCCACTTATTGAATTTCCCTTTGGGTATCAGTAAAATTCATCTTATTTTATCTTATCCTAAATTCTCGACCATTACCAAATAAATATAGTTGCAGCCTGATTAAAACTACTTAAGTAATATCTGATGATCCAGTATCCCATGTGAGAGCTAATGTCAGAGATTAAGACATGTAAATTTTAACTTTAAGGCCAGTGAAATATCAAAGATGCAACATCAAATGCTCTTTATTTGTAGGTGCACTCACATACTTCATGCCACCCCAGCAGTGTCAGTGGTGAGGTTGAGCCATCCAAGTCTAAAAGGTCTGTCACACCCCTGCTTCTTAGTGCATCTTGCCCTGAGTATGTTACTTTAGCTCAGTGTGCTGATGGGTGACTACTGACAAAGACAGAGACTCTACTTGCAGGTAAAAGTTAAAAACTTCTTCAGGATGCCTGTCCACAAGGGGCACTGCTCTCTCTCTTTATTTTTTGTTACCATCTACACCAAAACATGAACACAACAATATTTGCAGAGCAGCAACTGCTTTACACGAGTGTCAATCAGGACATTAGAAGTTGGTTGGTGAACAATAAGTTATCTTGGTATTGTAAATGTTTCAGAGAAGACCTCAAGTGAACTCTTTGGAAGTAGCTGTAATGTTATACACTGTGTGCACAATTATTAGGCAAGTTGTATTTTTGAGGTTAATTTTATTTTTGAACAACTGCAGTGCTCTCGGTCAATCCAAAATGTTAATAAACCTCAAACCTTAATATTTAAGGGAGTAAAAGTGAGATTTTGGCTTCCTTAGGAGAATATCTATGTGTGCACAATTATTGGGGGCAGCTGTTAGTGTGCAGAATTATTATGCAACTAAATTAAAAATGAAAAATTTTCCATCTCACTTGTTTATTTTCACTTGTTAAAGTGAGAATGATAAACAAACAACTCAATTTACAAATAAAAATTGTTGAAATTAAAAAAAAAAAATCAGTGACCAATGTAACTACCCTTCTTTTCAATAACAGTCAAAAGCCTTCCATTCATGGAGTCTTTCAGTTTCTTGATCTGTTGATGATCAACTTTTTGTGTTGCAGCAACCAAAGCCTCCCAGATACTGTTCCAGACACTGTTCAGAGAGGTGTACTGTCATCCTTCACTGTAAATTTCCCGTTTAAGAAGGGCCCACAAGTTCTCAACAGGGTTTAGGTCAGGTGAAGAAGGAGGCCATGTCATTATTCTTTCGTTTTTAAGGCCTTTACTGGCGAGCCACATAGTGGAGTACTTTGTTGCATGCAATGGAGCATTGTCCTGCATAAAAATCATGGTTTTCTTGAAAGATGCAGACTTTTGCCTGTACCACTGCTTGAAGAAAGTGTCTTCTAAAAACTGGCACTAGGTTTGGGAGTTGTTTTTAAGTCCATCTTCAACTCGAAAAGGTCCAGCTAGCTCATCTTTAATAATACCAGCCCATACCAGTACCCCGCCTCCACCTTGCTGGTGTCTGATTCGAAGTGGAGCTCTGTGCCCATTACTGATCCAGCCACGGGTCCATCCATCTGGTCCGTCAAGAGTCACTCTCATCCCATCAGTCCATAAAACCTTTGAAAAATCTCTCTTCAGATATTTCTTGGCCCAGTCTTGACGTTTCAACTTGAGTCTTGTTCAGTGGTGGTCGGGTTTCAGCCTTCCTTACTTTGGCCATGTCTCTGAGCACTGATCATCTTGTACTTCTGGGAACTTCGGGTAGGTTGCAGTTCTGGAATATGACAGCACCGGAGGATAAGCGGTTCCTGGTAGCTTTACGTTCGAGTCTTCTCAAATCTTTGGCAGTTAATTTGCGTCTTTTTTTCTTAACACATTTCTTGCGACCCTGTTGACTATTTGCATCAAAATGTTTGCTGGTTCTGTGATCACACCCAAATATTTAAGCAATTTCAAGAGTGCTGCATCCCTCTGAAAGACTTTTTTACAATTTTTGACTTTTCAGAGTCATTTAAATCTCTATTTTGGCCCATTTTACCTGAGGAAAAGAAGCTGCCTAATAATTATGCACACCTTGATATAGGGTTTTGATCTCCTTAGGCCCCAGCCTCCCTCATTACACTAATACACATTACCTGATATGCTTATATCCAATAAACATTCAAGTTTATACAGCTTGGAGTTGGAAAATATGCATAAAAATGATGATATGATCAAAATACTCACTTGCCTAATAATTGTGCACACAGTGTAGGAAAAAAAACAAAAAAACATGGGCTGACCAGAACCTAACTCCTGTTTTTGCTCCAGGGTATGTTTCTGTGTGCCAAAGATGAAATATAAGAAGGCTACTCTCTCTCTTGATTTACTTCCCGTCTAACAGCTCCTCACTAAATGTAGACCTACTGTTTGACAGTGAGAGAAATTTACTATCAAGTGAATATCTACTCAAAAAGTCGACAATGAGCAGGTTACTTTATAGCCAGTATCATTGTTTGCTGGGCCTGGTGGCCCAACAACAAACCCAGCCCACTGGGAATGGCTGGGCTCTCCAGATCAACCACTTAAGGTCTGTCCTAAAACTATGTGTACACAGGCCCTTTGTTGGATTTGGGGTTAAACTTTTAAAAGATGGATATGCCCTCTTGAACTCAAGTCTCTTCTTACCATCTATGAAATATTCAGATGAAAAGAAGTCAACCAGAACTTAACATTTTCTATGAGAAAGTGGAGGAATGCTGCATTGCTTTTTACACACACACACACACACACACACACACACACACACACACACACACACACACACACACACACACACACACACGACACCAGTTGAAGCATAAGTAACTGATCCGCATAGACATGTATATGGGCATATACAGTTGTGTGGTATACATATATTTTATTCTGTTTGTTCTCTTTTTTTAAAGTTTGAGATTAAGGAAGAAAGAAAGAAAGGAAGGAGGGAAGAAAGAAAGGAAAGAAAGAAACGAAGTAAAGAAAGACATCCAGATGTTTCTAATATCTAACACACAGATCAATCTCCACATCTTTATTCCATAACCATACACCTCAGCCTTCATGAAGCCCATAAATCCTTTTGACCGACAACTGCCAGTCAGATTTAGAGCTGTAGCCGAGGAATACTCTTTAAATCTTTTATCATTTCTTTTTGGAGGAGATAGCAGCAGAGGCAGATCCACTAATCCTGCTTCCTCTTGAGAGTCTGGAGATTGTGTACTGTAATTTTAGTGCACAGTGTACATACCATTTCTGTTAGTGTGAGTGAGGGTGTGTGGTATGATAAAAGAGGCTGAGAATAGGCCACTGTATCTGTAGGATCATACAAGCTGGAAAGCTCATGCAGCCAATACTTAAATCCTGCAGATATGAAGTCTGTCATATGAGAGAAGCTGCTGCAGACTTGGCTCATATTCATCTTTGCATAGACCTGAAATGTAAGCTTCACTATATTAACAAATACCATGGAGGATTGGTTTATGAAGGAAAGAGCTGCAAGTCTAGACATTAGTACTGTGTTTGTAATTACATCAGTCCAGTTCATGGAGTAGAACAAGACTTGCAGGTTAATTTTGGTATTTCTGAATAGCAGCCCTATACACACACACCCAGAAACTGATTGTGGTTGGTGTTTTTGCATCTAGATTTAGCACGTTTGAAAGGCAGGTGCAAACTGGCACAGCATTACGCACAAATGGCTGCAGTCATCGTGGCGAAAAGGAGGCAAAAGTGCAATGACCGACAATGGGGAAAGAGAATCTCCAATGGGTGTCTCAACATTTTTGGACTGTCAAAAATTAAAATGGTAGAGACATATTGTCTATTCAGCAACACCATTTGTGTGTTGATTTCTGCCTGTATGTCGGTTTAACTGGTGTTAGGTTAACTGGTGATACTTTGGGTAGATGTTCAACAGGCGAGGCCTTTGAGGACCTTCGTTTTCATTTCACATAACATTTAACATCTAACTACACCTCTCACTATCCTATTGTATCAATTTATAGGGCCTTTTGAAACATGCATATTACTGGGAATAAGTTTATTGAGTCAACAATGAAGATGGCAGCATAAAATATAGGAAGACAGTAAATAAGTAACTGTGCAAATGTCTAATCAAAATGTGGTCTTCGCCAAGGTAAGAAATTTAATAAAGCTCTCCGTTGTGAGAGAAATATATTTTGACGTATCATTGTGATCATTAGGTGCGTGAGCTGTACTTGTTTTTGTGCCCGGGTTGTCACAGTAAAATTGATGAACAACTTTGGATCTAAATCACCCCAAAGTGAGGATGTAGATTTAAAAAAAATGATAGGTCTGTATTAATAACGGATGGGGACATTGTCCACTGATACGTTGATCATGTTGCTGTCAAGCACACCGAGTGCCACAGTACATGTACGTATGTAGGGCTTTTCTATCTGTATTGTCTATCGTATGCCTCCAGATCATGTCTCCTTTAATACTTTTTGAGTACAATGAAGGACAAGAGTCATAAATTCACTTTCAGGGAGAACTCATGACCCTGGCCAACACTTCTCCTTAACCGTTTGAAGACTCCTGCGTACCAAAGTACACCACTTGACAACAGCTGTTGTCATTACCAATAATCACTCTCTGACAGGGGCCAGCTGCGATAGGGATGTGTCGTTATTTCAACAAGACATGGCTGGCAGTACTCTGCACTGATTGGCATTATATAAAAGAGAACCAGATTCATCCTAAGCACATGTGTGGCAAATTAAGTGATTGGGGTCTACATAAACTTAGAGAGCGTTACAGAATTTGTGGGTTTTCGAGTAGGTTAGAGAAGAGAAAAATAGATAGAAAACGAGAGAGAGAGAGAGATATCAAGCTCTTGTGAGAGAGTGATAATGAGAGCGATAGTGAGTGAAAGCAAGTGGTAGTGCGTGACTGTTTTTGTGAGTGACAGTGGGTGAGTTACTTGTAGTACTTTGTAGTTTTCAGTTTAGTTTAGGAAGAACAGGTGAGACAGGGGGGAGTAGATTAAGTAGAAAGAGAGGTAAGGTAGGGTGATAATGGATCCCAAAAGGAGGTGCTGAACTTAAAACTCAAAAAACAGTCCCTTGAAGGTATCTCAAGCCGGCAACGGTTAATCATTATGAGAAGAGCTGAGACCTTCAGGATAGAGGGTAAGGCTGCATGCATCATTAACTAAAGAAAACTATAGTAATCTTGCGGTACTGCTCCAAAGTGAACACGGTATGATATTAAGACACCTGAGGTCCGTTTCACGTAGCAGGTTTAATGGAAACTCAGAGTCTGTTAACCCTGAAATCAGTGAAACTCTGAGTTTTCCGTTTCACAAAGGAGGGTCAGTCAAACTAGAGAGAGAGGGGTAACTCTAACCTGTTTCACAAAGAGAGGTAAATCAACCTTGTGGTCAGTTACAATTGTAACAGACTCCGTGAACTTAACCTGGTCGGGACCAGGTTTTCCTCAGTAAACCCAGAGTTTCTCTCTGTCTCCGCCCTCTTTCAGCCACACACTCCTTTTGATTTCCTCATTTAGGGAACTAGCGAGTTTTGAACAGCTGATTTAAGTCATCTTGATCCATTCAGCACAGTAGCTACTCCATTCTACGACCATGGTGTGTCCTTTTCTTGGAGATCCCATTGATGAAGGAGCAGCGATCCTGCGCAGGGAATTAAATATTCTTAGACCACGAATCGACATTTTAGCCCTCCCAGACAATTTTCTTTTTGAGCGGTATCGTTTTTCATCTCAGTCTATAATTAATATTCACAACCTCATCCGTCCGTCCACACATTTCCAACATCACCGGTCGCAGTCATGCGCTCACATCACAGCAGATACTATGTGTTGCGCTGCGTTACTTCGCCAACAGGAGTTTTTTGTAAAACGTCGGAGATGCGGAGCATTTGAGCAGACAACCGTATGCAGGGCAATCCGAAAAGTTTGCCTCGCCCTGACACGGCTTTTGCAGATTTTTGTCGCCTTTGGACACAAACCTGTCCAAGCCATCAAAGAGGAGTTCCACAGGATTGCAGGTAAAGGATGTACAGATCTGTTTCGTGGTATTAATTGTAAAACATCCAGACATGTCATCTTTTTACGTCCTGTCCAGGGGCCTCATTTATCAACACTTGCGTGGGACTCATACCAGAAACGAGCGCACGCAAGGTCCGTCACGCTGAAAAAATCTGTATGTATCAATGTGTGCGGGCGCTGAAAGCCACGTGTGTTTCCTTGATAAATCCCAATCAGCGTGGAATTGAGCGCAGATGTCGGAGCGACCGGGCCCGCCCCCATTACGCCCTCCTATAAATATGCAGATTTATTTAAATAAGGTCTCCCTGTCCTCGCACACAGACAAAATGACAAGAAAAACGAAATTTACGGCGCGCGAGGTGGAGGAGCGACAGCGTGTTTTGTTTGGCAGCCTGTCCAGTGGCGTCAGTGCAAAACGAAAACGCTTGGAGTGGGAGAAAGTTTGCGAGAGGGTGGACGCGGTGGGTTCCGAGACACGCACACCCGCGGTGATTAAAAAAAAGTGGTCGGACCTCAAGGTGGAGGTCAAGCGGCGTACAGCTGCCCTCCGGAGGAGTACCAACCAGACAGGTGGGGGTCCGGGGGAGGAGACCCTCACGCCGTTTGAGCAGCGGGTGGTGGTGATTATTATTATAGGGTAAGTGGCGTGTCACACAAATGTCCACATGCTTTGCCATCCCACTGAGCAAAAGACGTACTATATTAGACGTCTAGTCTAAGTTTATACTTCATTTCAACGTCGGGATTCAGTCTATTTTTAGACGTGATTTATACTTCGCCCTTAACTTCATTTTTCGATAACTTTTTATGCAATAAACAACTGTAATGTGCATAACTGACCTCGAAATACTGGATTACATTACCTATGATACCGTGGAGAGAGATGTAAACGCAACAGATACACAGAAGCAGGAATTGAAATGAACCAATATTTTTATTGTGTCACAGAAATCAATGTGTCGGCCGTGTCGCCGGCTTGCGGAACCCCGGCCCGCGGCAGCCCGTCCGCCGGCTCGGAGTCGTCGGCCAGGACCAGCGGCATTCGGGCCACCCCGGACCCCGGCCCCAGCACCAGCATCAGCACCAGCGCGCCGACAAGCGGTGGAGCGTCCACCAGCCGCAGCGCTTCCACTGGACCACCCGGACACAGTGGAAGGGTCCTCACGGAGGCGGTCCTGCAATCGCAGGAAGAAATCATCAGGGGGATCGCGGGGATCAACGAGCGGCTCGTAAATGTCCTCGAGCGTCTGGTGGCGAAAATAAATTAATTTGGCTCATTGAACTGTGTATTCACTTCTTACCCATTCACACTGTGGCGATGAGATTCTCCCGCGCGAGGACGGCGGCCCGGCAGGGATCAGCTCGCATCCATCCGTCTGCTGCTGGTTCATCATGTGGGGCAACGTGCTGCTCGGCCATGGGGATGTGGTGCCGTTTGTCACATAGTGAGTCACCAAACACCGCCACACAGCGTCGCCAAAGTGCCATCAACGCAAGTATTGGCTCAACGCCAACTTCTACACCACCTCCTCACTTTGCGTTGATTAGCGCTGGAACCGACGCTCGTGTCGCGATGATAAATCTGGACGTGTGCGCCGATTTTGGCGTACCCAAGGTTTTCTGGCACTGCCAGCGTTGATACATAAGGCCCCAGGTCTTTTTTTTATATATATATATATAAATTCCTGAAAATGTCCTATTTTGTCCTAATTGTGGAAATCAAAATATGGTCACCCTATATTGATTTTGTGCTGTAACATCATACTGAGATTAGTAAATTTAATTTGTTTTAGGATTCCCCAGTGTGATTGGATGCATTGATGGCACTCACATCCCCATCACGGCTCCTTCACAAAATGAGGCAGATTATGTGAATAGGAAGTCGACAGCATCAATGTGCAGGTACCTATACTGCTTCAACATGTTAAACAAGTCATCATAGTTCAACTAACATCTGTCATTCTCTGCACTGTCAAGATCATATGTGATGCTGCATACATAATTACCAATGTGGAGGCCAAGTGGCCTGGATCAGTTCATGACTCAAGGATGTTCCGCGAGTCAAACCTGAGTGCCAGACTCCAACGTGGTGAGAAGCCTGAAGGTTTGCAGTATAACTCTCTTGTCTCCCTCCTTTAATACACTCCATGCATCCACTCTATATTACAGGAGAGTTTGATGGCCTTCTGCTGGGTGACAGGGGTTATCCATGTCAAGCGAGGCTACTGACCCCATACCCAGACCCTGAACCAGGCCCCCAACAGAACTTCAACCGGGCTCACTGCAGGACGAGAGCCCGGGTGGAGATGACCATAGGCCTGCTGAAAGCCCGTTTCCTGTGCCTACGTCACCTCAGGGTGACCCCCGAGAGGGCCTGTGATATTATAGCGGCATGTGTTGTTCTTCATAATATTGCCACTATTAGAGGAGAGCAACACCCCGCCCTACAAATTGAGGAGCCTGATGAAGACCCCGTCCACCTGCCAGCAATCCAGGACGGCCGAGCAGTCAGAGAAGCAATCTGCCATAATCACTTTTGAGTTTTAAGCACCCCCACCACCATCACCTCCCACACCACCATCACCACCCCCAGAAATAAAAAAAAAAAAAAACATGAAGCGCATTTCAGTTGGTTTTCTTTGTTTCCTACAAATCCAAAAGCTAGTTAAGTTAGTTTTCCAATAGTTCACATCATTGACATAAATGACATGTGACCATGCACCCACCTTTAACTTGTGCTCCAGTATTTCTATTTCTAGATCCACTTTCTTTATCTGGCGGTCCAGGAATAGCATCTTTTTGTCAGTTTTCTGGATTTTCTTTATAAGATGTATTTTATATACATCTTTTACTGGTAACTGGGAATACATAAGGAGGACATTTCATTAACTAGTTGCACATGAATTCCACATCATGAACCGCTGATGTTTAATGAACATCTTCTCACTGAGTCAGTGTGTGCCATGGACGTTGAGGGAGCCTCCTGCTGCTGCCCAGCCACGCTCTGTTCAAAGGGATTGAATGTTTTAATAGTGTCACTCTGGACTCCACCAGAATGGTCAGAAATGTCAGTGGGAAGAGAACTCTTGGTCACATATCAAGAAGCTACCTCCATAGGCCTTCCTGGCTCCTCCACTGTAAACGCAGCAGACATGGTTCCCTCCTCATCGTCGTCTTTGTCCTACATGAGTGATATGATTCAGTATTCTTAAACTACCATTCAGCAAAGGCTTTCGAGTATTGCCTACTTACAGTTGGAGGGTCTGCTGCGTCATAAGGGGGTTCCACAAGGTGAATGGCACCATCAGAATCTTTCAAGACAAAAGGAAAAATACGTGAAAGGGAAAGAAATATTTGTATGAATAGGCTTACAAAAAGAGGAATATATAGGTAGAGAAATATTACATATTATGTAGGCACTTGTGTCTTGGGCGGGGGCTCAGAGGATGACCTCCTGCCAGGGATTCCCTCAGCCACTGGCCGTCCCCTGTTCTGGCTCAGGGCTGCTGGGCCACCACCTGTTTTTCTGGCATCTGCTCTCTTTCTGTTTGCTGAGTGAAAGTCTGTGTTAGTTTAATATTCATAATCATTTAGCAAAACATCATAAGAGAGTAAAATTCATTTTTGAGTGTAAAAAGAGCTTTTGGAAGGGATCAAACTGCCACTTAATACTTACTTGACAATGTAAAACATGATCAAAATGAGAAAATGCAGATGTCTCACCTGTTTGCACAATGTTTTTATATTTCATTTTCAGCTGCTGCCAAGTGCGCTTTTGTCCCACTGGATTGCACCTACATAAGATAAATTAATTTGCTCCATGCAAGCAGTTTCCCCTGCAACAGTCTGTCATTGTGATTGCACAAGACTAGATTTAAACTTACGCATTGACGTGAGCAGCAATTTCCTCCCATGCCCTCTCCCTCTCCTTTGCAGCTGCTGCTGTATTGCACTCTTTTAAAAGCGTGCTGTAATTCGCCGTAGGTTTGCATCAGTACTTCCAGCTCCACTGGCATAAAAAATGCTGCCCTCCTTCTCCCTGTTTCCATGGTTGATCAATGAATCTGGGCTCCACAGATGCTGGCTGTTTATGTCTGGCGTGCACATGCTTAACTCCAGGTGAAACTACTCGGAGTTGCTAAAACTGACTCAAATCAGGTGTTATGAAACCGGAAACTCAGAGTTTCATATCTCAGAGTAGATCAACTCAGAGTTAAGGATTTGACTCAGAGTTTGTTGAACCACCTACATGAAACGGACCCCAGATAGAGACCTCCACTACATCTGCAGACGCAAACAAAGCAAGTCAGAGCACTTGGCTAAAGTCACTTTGACTGAAGAGAAGACCAACTCCATATTTGAGGAGTTCCACTGAGACCCTTTGGGTGGAGTCTGTGGAGCAGAGAAAACTCAGTGCTATCATAGCAAGGTGTGGCATGGAGGAGAACATACGCAAGTGGGTGAGTATCCTTATCATATTGCTCTGAACTCCAAATCAGTGTCACCCAAAAATAAATAAAGTACTTAATAAATACTCAGTGTTTCTGATTTACATCAGACATAGACTCTACATCTGGATAAACTTTCACTACAATATGTATAAAGCATTATTTTGTAACTTCTATTCAGAATATAATTGCATTCACACAATTGTCTCTCTGTTGAATGTGTTCCTATTCAGATTTTCCAGTGTCCACAATGCCAGTCAAAGAGGGCACTGATGAAAGAAAAAAAAGAGTGAGGTAAAGGTAACAAAAGCATATTGTGTCAGCTTCAAAGTACCTTGACAGTAATGCCATGCTCATGTGTTTTATTCTTCTGCTGTCTGCACAGGTTTCAGAGTCTCTTGAACTTGTTGGGATGGACCTGGTGGGTAAACTTACTCTAATGGAAGGTGGTGATCAGTGCATCTGTGTCATTGTTGATTATTTCACCAAATGGGCTGAGGCCTACCCACTCAAAAGCAAATCAGCAGAGGAGGTCACCAGTTGTATGTTTGTTTTCTTTTACAGATTTGGGGCACCTCAAAGGCTGCTAACAGATCAGGGCTCAGAATTTTGCAACAAGGTACAGACCTGAACAACTCTGAGTGTTCAATCATTTACTAATGCTGTGCAGACTGGTAAATATTACCCTACTATATTTTAAAAGGTTAATTTTGGACTGTGCACAAGGCTGGGGATAAAAGGAGCCTTGAAAATAGGATGGGAATGAAAGGGACTATAAAAGAGGTATGTTTGATAGACTTGAAAAGAAACCTGTTAGCACAAAACGCAGATTGTATGTAAAATTGTACTGAAATTACAGTCATTGGACAAAAGCCCACCCTATGCTGTCACCTCATGCTTATACTTAAATTGGTCCCTGAACAAGATAGTCTCAGACAACCTAAACAAGTGAGACTAATACCTTTAGTCCACAATGTTTGGGCTCCAAACCAAAAACAGCTGACAACAAAGTGCAGCCCCTATTTCCTTATGTTTGGGAGGTATTTGTCCGCGGAGCCCCAGGACTATTCTGTAAGTTCTCCCTGGTGTTGTCATGCCCTATTTAAAGATTTACCTCAAATCAGAACTGAGCTCAGCTTTTTTTTCTCAACTACATGGTCAGATTGATCTGTGGCAGGTAACAAAAGACAGGGTCAGCAGACTGTCGAGAGGACACATTTCAGGTGGGGAATCTTGTCTTTAGATAAAACATAAGGCAGGAGCAGAGGAGAGGGGGCAGGTTGGAGAAAGACATGCTGGGGCCCTTCAAAATAACTAAACTTGAGGGGAAAAGTGCAGACCTGGTGACAGATAAGGGAAAGGTGACCTTTAAAATAATTTTGGATCACCTTGTCCACTACATCCAGCCAGAGGAGAGGTTCCCTGGTACACCAAAAAAAAGTAGATGTCTCTCCCCTCTGGCTGGTCCATCCCGGCTACCTTTTCAAGATCTGCCATATGTTAGTCAAGTCAAGCACCACTCCCCAACTCCCAAGTCAGAGTGCCACCCAGCTCACTCAATGAGAATCTGTACGTATTATGACACTGAGCACAAACCGCATTTTACATGAAACAAATAACTGACTGCTTTTGAATTTTTTTTTTGTACTGTCACTTTGCTCTCCCAAACTCTCCATGGTGACAGCCGTAAAACATGCAAAATCCTTGTTTATATAGGGCAGTCCGCACCACCTGTTACCAATTGCACATGCAATCTTAGGCCAGAGCCCGAGAATTGGAGAGGACGATGACAGAACAGGTGGTGCAGAGAGCAGTGTGTGCAGAGGTAGTGTGATTTTGGTTTAAAAGATAATAATAATAATAATAATAATAATAATAATAATATTATATATATATATATATATATATATATATACTGTATGTATATATATATATATATATATATATATATGTATAAATTAATTAATGCTGTCAAAATTATTATTTTTAATGCGTTAACGCAAGCCGAAATTCACAGCGTCAATTTTTTTAACGACGATTAACGCTCAGAGTGACCAAATAAATATTTGTAATTTTTTATATGACCCGGGCGCTGTAAGAAACCCTGAGAAGAACTACAGTTCCACCTTCAACTGGAAACAAAATAGTAGCTTGCGCGCAGGGTCACACGCGTGTTGTCTTGCCCGCCGGTCAGCTCATAATAAATAACATTGTCGGCCCACCGGGTTGTTGCATGAGGTATACTCGGCGGCAAAATGGATCTTCTGCAAAATGTCTCAGTAAACCTGAGAGGGCTCAAGTGTGGGATTCAGTTCAGGCCTTGCTTCAGCAGATGCAGTAGGAGATGCCTGCACAGCGGAACAATCATCTGAGCCGGCTACGAAGAAACCTGCTCTCAGGCTTACACAGGATTCCTCATCTGATGAAGAGGAGGACAGCATTGAACAATGTCTGCAGTGCTACCAGGCAGAGCCTCTTCTTGGCATGGATGACTCTCCCCAGGAATGGTGGAGCACTCGTGAAGCATCACACAGTGAGATGGCTCACCTTCCACGCAAGTACTTGGGGACACCTGCGACCTCAGTACCTTCTGAGAGGCTTTTTTCACTGTCTGGACATGTTGTGCAGAAAAAGAGAGCTTCCCTCCTGTCTGAAAATGTCAATAGGCTTGTCTGTTTGAGTAACTGGCTTAAAGCAAAGTAGAAGACTAGCTTAGCAGTTCATTCTGTCTTCATTTTCTATGGAGAAAAATGAGATGCTGAGTTGTTTGACAGAAAAGCACTACAGCATATAGACTGCTAGTACTGTATTTTTCAAAGGGAATTTAAGATAATGAAAGTTTAAACCATGGTTACCTGCACTATAGGCCGAGTCCTAGTTTACACTTTTTTTTTTTACTTAACCACTATATATATATATGCACAGAGCTTTCCCCTAACCCTGAATTCCTGACACCTGTCAGACATGTAGACATTATAATGAGTTAAAATAAAAACACATGAAAACAATTGTAACATCATACTGTATGTTACTGCTCATGTTGACATGCTGTGCTGTGTCATAAAATAAGCCAATTCACAGATTAGGTTTGAAAACTTGTCATTTTGTTTGTCTCAACTAACATACCCCATTATCATTGAAGTTGGGGCATTGTGTAAAATGTAAAAAACAAACAAAACAAAAAAACAGTGATTTGTAAATCCTTTTACACCATGGGCTCTATTTTGGTGCTTCGCCGGAGATCTGCCGCAAGCGCAGTGTCAATCAGATCCGCCGCGCTGACAAGGCGTTCCCAAGCACATTTTGGTATTTTGGTGGGCCACGCAGCCCGGCGTAAGTATCCCCCCTCCCTAACTCAGCTCCTCCCAGCAGCATACGTCGTGGGGGGAAGGAGAGTGGGTGTGAAGTGGGTTTAACACAGCCGAGTCCAATTTGCGCCAATCAAATAACCGCCTCTCCTCGCCTTTAAATCCGCCGTCGGCGAGGCGCATTGGCATTTTCGTGCAGCAGACTCACAGATGGCCGAGATGGAAACGAGTGCGAGACAGCCGAACTTCTCTCAGGAGGAAACTGATGCTCTGGTCCGGGAGGTCCAGTCTCGCAGTGGCCGGATATACGGTCATGCGAACAGACCTCCACGGGTCGATGATGCAAAAGCAGCCTGGGAAGAGGTAAGTGCTGCTGTCAATCAAGTTTGCCCGGACGTGCTGAGAACCGCTGCGCAATGCAAAAAGCGGTTCAATGATGTTAGACGACGGGCTAAACTTAAATTATCCCAACACCGTCGCCAGACTGCAACGACCGGAGGCGGCCCCTCAACGAGTGTGGTGCTGAGCCCTGCGGAGGACGTGGCGTCCTCCACACTCCCCAAAATTAGTATCGAGGGGTTTGGTGTCTCTGAGGTTGGACTCACGGGTAAGACAAACATTCTTTTCCACAAATAAAGACACTAACATGTATATTTAACTACGTGTTACTAAGGTGTGTTGTGTGCACAGGTGATCTGAAAAAATGCCATGCGTAATGGGATTGAAATCGGAACCACCTGTGCGTAAAGACGGATCAAACAAAGCCTGATTGTATTTTCTCCCCCTTTCCGCTAATGTTTGCATCTGAAATGAACTTTGCTCACACAATTTCTAACTTCTTTATTCTAAATGAAAGTATTAACATTTAAAAAAAAAGAATTTCTGTGATTTACTAAAATAAAATTTCTGGTCAGCCTCGGCAGAATTGCCGCCGTCGCGGCAGCAGCACACCACAAGGGAGGGGGAGGAGGAGGAGGAGGAAGAACAGCAGCAGCAGGTGGTCGGGGGGAGGAGAAGGAGGGAGAGGACGAAGACGACTGCGAGGAGGAGGACCAGGGGGAGCCGGAGCCGGTGCCGGAGACGCGGGAGGGGGCAGGACGTGGAGACGAGCCGGCAACACGGGGTCGGAGACGAAACCGCGTTCAGCGGGAGGACCAGCCCTTCCTGGACACCCAGCGGGCTGGTTTTCTGATGTTGGAGAGGGAGCTGGGGTCGATGGGGACGCGGCTTGGGTCGCTGGAGGCCCAGGTGAAGGCTCTCCAGGAGGTCCTCCAGGCCAGCCTGCTCCCCTTAGCCGCTGGCGTTGCGACACTGCAGCGGCTGGTCCAGGTAGCCGAAAGGCTGCTGCCACCAGCAGAATCATCCGCCCCCGCCTGTCCCAGGTGGCCGCTGAGGCCGCGCACAGGAGGGGGGCGGCCTCCTGGGTTGACTGACCGACTGCAGCGTCCAGACCCAAGAGGAGGAGGAGGAGGAGGAGGAGGAGGAAGAAGAAGAAGAAGGGGGGTTGGGAGGGGAGAAACACAATAAAAACACTTGTTAATGCAATCATGTTTGACTATTTATTGGATGTTTTAATGTGGATAATTACAAAAAGTGTATAAATGAATGAAAGCAAATACTCACACTTAAGGGCAGAGCTGTGCTGCGAGGCGGTCCCTCCTCACCTGCGCGCTCTGCTGCTCTCCCTGCTGACATGGCACATGCAATTCGGCCTCTCCCTGTCTAAAGTCCAGTAATGTGTCCTCGGCGAGGTCGTAGTGGCATCCATGGCGTATAGCTAAATTGTGTAAAACACAACATGCCACAAAGAATGCACCGACACTCTGCGGGCTGTATGTTAATGAACCACCTGACCGGTCCAGACATCTGAAACGCATTTTGAGGATTCCAAAAGTACGTTCAATGACTGACCTAGCACTGCTGAAGACACTGTTAAAAACACGTTGCTGTCTTGTTGAAGGTGTAATGTATGGCGTCATCAACCACGTTTTCAGTGGATAGCCGTTATCACCTAGCAGCCACCCATCCAGAGGGGTGTCCCCCTGAAAGACTGTAGGGATGATAGAATTCGCCAGGATGAATGAATCATGTGCAGACCCGGGGTAATTAGCGTACACGTTTGTCACCAGGCAATTTGAGTCACAAATCACCTGGATATTAATGGAGTGGACTCCCTTACGATTCACATAAATGAGGGCTTGGGTCTCTGGTGCGCGCAACTGCACATGTGTGCAGTCAATTGCTCCAAGGACCCCAGGGAATCCATATTTCAACAAGAACCCTCGCTTCGTTTCCAGCTGGCTTGCAGGTGATGATGGGAAAATGATGTGCTCATTTGCGTGTCGGACTAGACTGGTGGACACTGCATGTATGGCCAAACTGACAGCGGCCTGACTTATCCCTACCACCGAAGCCACGGTATGCTGGAAAGACCCGGTGGCGAAGAAAGTCAGAGCCGCTGTCACCCTCACAGCAACTGGGAGAGCGCATGGGCCACCGGGGTCCGCATCTGAGGCCACAATCCGTGTGATCGCGTGGACCACCTCACGAGGCAGGTGTAATTTGGTCCTGTGTCAAGGAAAATAGTAGATTGTTAAAAGGCAGTTGTATTGAACACGGTGTTGGAGGCGTTATCCATGTGGCCCACCTGCATTCCTGCTCTGTTAAGGTTAAATATGATGCCCTGTGATGAATCACCCTCTCTCTGTAATTTCTCCTCCTCCTCCTCCACCTCCTTGCAATTATGTACTCCATCTTTGTAGATAATGTTAAGCATGGAAATTATTAAATTTGTAGCTGTGAGATCACATGCTGCATGTAAATCTTGAGAACAACGGTCATAACTTACTTTGCTTCAGTGTGCGTTGATTCTTTTCTCAGTGTTCTGAGATGACATGCCAAATATATACTCTCTCTGTGATGACGAAGCTGTTTGTGGTTGGTAGAGAGACGTGAAGTAGTTAGTTTGCATCAGAGTTTCAGCTGTGTTAGTCGGTCAGGTGGAGTGGCAATTAGGCGTGCCAAACGCGCTCCTATAGATATACATCAAAATGTACTGTAGATCTAAATGTATGTGCTGCATATATTTAAATCCCATATGACAAAGATGAGTTGTGCGCACAGATCACACCATAAATTCCAAAAATGGCATTAAAATTGGAACCATCTGTGCATAAATGACGCATCGCGCTCCGTGGCCTGGCTCTTTCTTTCATAGATGTTGGCATATAAAATAAATTTGGCTCACAAAACTGAATATTATAATATCCGTATGTCGGCTTAAAGTAGATCACGCATCTGAGCACTGAAACAAATCATCTGTTCAGTCGCAGCAGCAGCAAGACGGCCAGAGGACACGGAGACGTGTCCAGGTCGAGCTGCGCGAGAAATAAGAGGAAGAGGAAGAAAGAAAAGGAGGGAGACGAATTACATATCTTGTTAACTTCATCATGTGTGTTTATTTACTAGATATTTAATTTAATTTGACGCGGTTTCAGCTGTGTTGATTCGGTCAGGTTGTGTGTCCAAACGCGTGCCAAACGCGCTCATCAGATCAGATATAGATCAGAATATATCTATATAGATCTAAATATATGTGCTGACTCAGATTAATAGTTGATGATGATTACTTATTGCACTGAAATGTGCCTGACACTGTGGAAACCTGCCGGTGAGGCATCAGCGACGTATGTCGATACGCCGCCGGTCTACCAAAATACTACAAGACCAGCTGCGTTCCGCCTTGCGCTGAAAGCTGACCAGGTTTGAATCGGCGAGCTTTCAGCGCACTTTACACGCCGTTGGCGAGCACGAAAATGTCACTGCGCCAGCTGATTCTGTCAACACCTCCCCCTGCCACACCACCACGCCCAGCTTGGCGGATCTCGGCTCGCCTCCGTGCGGCTCATGCCACGAAAATACCAAATTGGACTTACGCTGGGCTCCGCCAGACGAAAATACAACTGCACGGGAATCGCCGCCATCCGCCGCCTCACCGGCGCGAACGAAAATAGAGCCCCATATGTTTAATCAAACACACTACAAACCCAAGATATGTTCAAACTGAAAACTTGATTAAATTTCATGCTACAGCACGCTCCTACAGCATGTGTCTAGGAAAACTGAGAACTTCTCCAAAAACACCTGTTTGGATCATTCCACAGGTGAACAGGTTAATCGGAAACAGGTGAGGGTCATAATTGGGTATAGAAGGAATCCCATCTCAAAAGGCTCAGTCTTTCAAAAGCAAAGATGGGGCCCGTGACAATAGGGGGGATTTTGGCACAACTGTGGACACTTGTCCAACTGGGTAGGCATTCTGAAAGTTATCCCTAAGGGATAACCACTTTGATCAACAAAAACCAAAACTCAGAAAAAAAACCCACCACTGCCGAGCAGCAGAACAGAAACTAAAAAGAAACAACTAAAACAGTCAGGTAAGTCAAACACAAAGAGCTGGGTTATAAAAATAGGCCCAGAGACTACCACTAGGAAATTATGGACATTAAATACTGGAAAAATTGGAGACACTGGGAACATTCACACAACCTCTCACTATCTCTGATGAGTTTATTCTGGGAGCCGGAGCTCAAGAGTATATATAAGCTTCCACCAACTGCTCCAAATCAGGGCAATCACACGCGCACACGCACGCACGCACGCACGCACACACACACACACACACACACACACACACACACACACCTGGCCCTGCTCTGATGATCACCTCACTAGAGTCACAGAAGTAAAATCGAATCTCTACTCACTACTTTGTCAACTCTGAGGGTGAGCAAATAGTCCAACAGTTTAAGAGCATTTTTCAATGAACTGCAGGAATTAAGTGATCCGATCATCTAAAGTCCATACAATTATCAAAAGATTCAGAGAATCAGAGAAACCTATGCATGTAAACACTGAACCCTGAGACCTTCAACCCCTCAAGCAGCACTTCATTAAAAACCCTGATCAATCTGTAAAGGATATCACCATGTGGATTCAGGAACACTTCAGAAAACTATTGTCAGTTGACACAGTTTGTCAAGTTCAAACTCCACCACACAAAGACAAAGACAGGTATGAACAACAGCCAAAAACACCACCAGCTTCTCTTGACCCAAGCTCATCTGGGATGGACTGACCCAAGTTTTTGGAAATCATGGACATGGTGTCCTCTGGACCAAAGAGAAAAAGGACCATCCAGACAGTTCTCAGGTCAGAAGTTCAAAAGTCAGCATCTGTGATGGTCTGGTGATGTGTTAGAGCCCATGGCTAACTGTCACATCTGTAAAGGCTCCATTAATGCTGATAGCTGCCATCAGAGCCACGTCTTTTTAGGGAAGTCCTTGTTTTTTTTTTTTCAGCAAGACAACAAGAAGATACATTCTGAATGTGTTACAACAGCGAGGCTTTGTATTCAAAGAGTGCTGGTACTGGACTGGTCTGCCTGCAGTCCATGTACACACAAAAGGCACAGAGAATTTTATATCAACCAGATTTATAATATAGAAGTCAAAGCACAAACAAAAGGAGGGCTTATGTGACCAAGCTTCAAGGAAGCACCAACTGTCTATCTCTGCTTCTATTGAGAGAGACACCAGGGAGAAGTTTTTGGAATTATTACACACAGAAACACACACACACACTCTCTCTCTCTCTCTCTCTCTCACGCCCATGCTCACATACACACAAATATATCAGCATCGTTAATGCGAGTATCTTAAAAAAAATTTGTATCTGGGTTAGTTCAACTGGAAGGTTCATATTACGAGGCATTGAGTTTTTTTTTTCTAAAGGATAAAGTTATTTTCTTGTAATGTTTGTAGTTACAGGTCATGATTTAGTACAGACTGATCCACGTGATAATAGAAGGAGCACTGACTTTGACTAAGACTGGATTAGTATGAATGAAAACAGCTGTGGTGTTGTGAGGCTTCTCTCACAGTGTTGCTGTAGCATAGCACAACATTTCTCCAGGGTAAGCCTCAGTGCAGTGAAGCTAAATTAAATAGAGAGTGATAATTAGCTTGGCACACTAAATTACCCAAGTAGCTTGTCCAACAGTGTCTATATCTAAAGCTACTTTAACACAGGTAAATGCAGGGCCCTGTTCAACAGTTTGGATAGTCAGTATTGGAAAGAGTCCACAATCTTCAGAGCCTTTCACTCTTACAGTTGTACTCTATGGATTTACAGAAACATTTACTTTGAGCCGGCTGAGCCTACTGTGTATGCCTGAGAGGAAATATATGTCTATATTTGTGTTTTGTAACATTTCTACCATCCAACCTTATTTAGGTTCCCCAAATTCTCCACCGCTCTCAGAAAGTGGCTGTTCCCTAAAACTGAGAGGAGCTATTCTAGTTTTGAGAACATGGTGACAGCTTCATAAAGAGTCCACAATGTATTTTTATTCTTTTTCTGTAGAAAAAAATATGTCAAATAACAAACCTCTTGTGGCCTCCTCTGCAAAACAAGGCAGTTGATGCTGGAAGCTGTGATCTACATATTCAGTGAGTTACTATGGTTGTATGGGAATATGATCTGTTGCTCATGTCCCCTTTAGAATATATCATTCAGAGCCCAAACCTCTCATATTTTCATGTGCAGTCCTTCAAATGCCTGGAAATTTTCAGGACAGTGTGATCCTAAAAAATGGGTAAGGAGAGTTAAATGTGAAAAAGATGCTGCAGCAGCAGTCACTCTTTATGACAGATAAAGCAGAGTTCAATGCTTTTGTGATTGTTTTTACCACTTAATTTGCACCATATGTGCTCTGATTTATCCACAGAGTGAAACATAGTGGAAAAGTACCTGCTGCTGAACAGGAAAGAGTAGGTAGCAGCACTTCACATGAGCGGTGATTGCACTAGTTGGCCACCTGATACTGTGAATTTCTTCATCCCTTCTTACAAGCTTTCCTGACTTTTTGTGTCTCAACCAATGTGGAAATTTTACTAGTTAATTATGATATTAACTTTCATCATGTCCCCAAAAACATAGTTTCTGAGAGCTAAATAGCTCCTATGTTACCTGCCACTTCTACTGCACCAGCAATGTTAGGCTGCAAGCTAGTGTGAAGAGGAGTATGCAGTGCAGCACTGTCTCCGCCCACGACTCAGAAGTGAAATGCTCATGAACTACTGGAGCTCTGCAGAAGAAAAGCCCTTGAAAATGACACAGGTAATGTGATTTTGGCTAAAAACTTAATAATCACAACTTAAAGACAACTGAGAACACTTTGGGCCTGATTTACTAAAGGTTTGCGTGTGCAAACACACATGCAAATTTGATAGCGCATGCAAACCTGATCTACTAAGCGGGTGTACCGAGATTTGCCTTCATGAATATGCAGAAGATCATCTGATCTCACAAAATCCTGGGAGGAGTAGATGCAAATAGAATCAATAAGCACCCACTATGTAACTTATCAAATCTGGAAACCGATTGCAGTCGCTGTTTTGTGTCTATGTTTAGCATGTTTGAAAGGCATGTACAAACTGGCTGACGTTGATCCCCAAAGATCCAGAGGTCTTTGAGGATCTACTGTTTGTGGATTTAAAGTTACAGTTTACACAGTCATCTTTTTTCCTCTGTAAAACCTGGTCCATGAAAGTCCAAGGTAAACAGAATTACTGTCACTCATTTCCTTGTTCAGTTGTGTTTTTTGTCTTTTTTGGACCCAACAGCTTATTAGTGTGCCGTATGTTGAACATCACTTTTGTGTGTGATGGCAAAGTAAAATAGAGTGTGCACTTAAAGTTGAGGCCAAAATTATTAGCCCCCCCTCTGAAATTTTGAGTTTTTCTCCAAAATTTCCAAAGTGCTGTTCAACAGATTAATGATTTTTTTACACAGCTTTTCAAAACATCCAAATTTTATTTTGGATCCTTAAATTATTTTACTTTGCACACAGGAACAAAATTATTTCACAAAAACCAAAAACTACCAGGGTCAAAAATATTAGCCCCCCTGAGGCTGATAGTCAATTGTGGGTCCTTTTTGCTGGATAACAGCATGCAGTCGGTTGCTGTAGTTTGTAACAAGGCTCTGGCACATCTCCTGAGGAATCCCAGCCCATTCCTCTTTGGCAAATCTTTCAAGCTCCTCCAGATTCGATGGTCTACTAGCATGGACCCTGGTCTTCAGTGCAGCCCACAGATTTTCAATGGGATTTAAGTCAGGGCTTTGTGCAGGCCAGTCAATAACGTTCACTTTGGTTTCCTGGAGGCAGCTCCTCACCAGGAGTGCTGCATGTTTTGGGTCGTTGTCATGTTGGAAAACAAAGTGACGACCCAGACCCAGTTTTGCTGCTGACTCCTTGAGGTTTTCTTTCAAAATCTTCACATATCCTTCTTTCTTCATTATTCCTTCAACCTTGACAAGATTCCCAGTTCCAGATACACTGAAACATCCCCACAGCATGATGCTCCGACCACCGTGTTTAACTGTGGGGACAGTGTTCTTGGGGTTATACGCCTCTTCCTTCTTTCTCCAAACATAAGCAATGTCTCTGTGAACAAATGAGCTCTAGTTTGGTCTCATCTGACCAAAGAACACGTCTCCAGTTTGAACAATCTTTCTCCATATTGTCTTTAACATACCTCAGTCTGATTTGAATGTGTCTCTTTTGTAGAAGTGGAGTTTTTCTTGGCCTGCATTCTCACAGACCATTTCTGTTCAGGGCTCTAAAGACTTGTTTGACACCACAATTCCTGACTTGGTTAAGTCAGCAACTACTCTTTTGGTGGTTGTTCTAGAGTGTTTAGTAACATCTACAACCAATTTTCTTTTCCGTTTCTTTGAAATTTTTTGCTTCCTACCTCTTCCAGACTTGTTCTGTACACTGTGGCTCTCCTTGAATTTTTTGATGATACTTCTCACTCCACTTCTTGATACTTGGAAATGCTGTGATAACTTTTTATATCCTATTCTTGCTTTGTGAGCATCGACAATTCTTTTTCTTATGTCTAAACTGAATTCTTTTGTTTTTGCCATGAGGCCTTCTCAAGTGACAGCTCAAATGCGTAACAAGGTTTTTATACTGTGCGTAAAGTGTAGGACAACCCTTTGTTTTAACTTAATTGATTGATTGATGACAAGCCGTGAGCACTCGAAAGTGAAAGTACATGATTGCACAACAGTGGTTTTTGTTTTGGCTCAATAAAAACGTCAAGCAGGCTAATAATTTTGACCCTGGTAGTTTTTGGTTTTTGTGAAATAATTTTGTTTCTGTCTGCAAAGTAAAATAATGTAGGGTCCAAAATAAAACTAGGATGTTTGGAAAAGCTGTGTAAAAAATCATTAATCTGTTGAACAGCACTTCGGAAATTTGGGGAAAAAAACTTCAAATTTCATAAGGGGGCTAATAATTTTGGCCTCAACTGTAGGTGTTTGGGTCAGAGTCGCTGAAAACTAGCTGAATTATGTGGCAGGTTCCACAAAATTAACTGGCATACACAGCGTTCAGTTTCTACCGGTGGTTTCTACTGGTGGTGAGCCCTTGTGGCAAAAAACCTCACAAGACACATGTAACATCTTGACCTCCGAAATACTGAAATATAACAAGTGCAACAATTGTGCTCATACAAATCCTTATGCCGTCCTGCATCTATTTCATTTTCAATTATGATTTTTTTTTCCCCTGTGTTGTCAACAAAGCCACAACTAGCTACCAGATAACATTACTTTGATTTTTGACCTTTAACCTTGTTTTACTTTAGTCTTGCATTATATCAGAGAGGATTTTAGTGAAACACTCTGTAAATCTGATTAGCTCTTCATCATCAATGATGAATATGCAGCCCAGAGTGACGATCTGGATGTCTTTCCACTGCCCTGAAACACTTGTTTTTTTTAAGTCATAGATGTAGCAGGTAGATTTGCAGGGGCTGCAGAGTAGATGGGAAAATGTAGGCTTATTTGTGTATCAAACACAAAGAAAAGAGTTAAGTTTCTGAATGAGGACAATGACATTTCGTTGAGTAGACTAAAAGGTTTTGAGTTTTTGCTATTTAAAAATAGACTGAAATTTTTAGGGGGGGAGTATGACTAAAATGTGACTAAAACTAAAAGGCAGTTCTAGGCTAAAGCTGTCAAATTACTACAGACCTACATGCAGTCTTTTACAAATTAGAGAATGTTAAGAACATTTATTCCTGAAACTGGTAAAAATAAATAAATAAAGAGCAAGAGAGAGAGAGAGAGAGAGAGAGATGAAGCTTCATTTTTGGAAGGTAAAGCAGATGCAGCAGAATCCTAAACCTGCATTTTTCTGATGGTCTGAGAAAAGGAATTTCATCATAAATAATGACTGATTTGGAGAGGGTCTACTTGGTTGGAAGAACAAAATTTGCTTGTTCAACAAGACTACAAAACAAGACAACAAGACTTAAATAAACAACGCAGTTATAAAAAAGTACATGTTTAGTGCTTCAAAACAGTTTAACATGATTAATTAATTATCCAAACCAATTATCATTTAGCAAATCCCTTAATTTTGAACGATATAAGAAGCCGCTTGAGAAACTGCCAGATGGCTGTCTCCATATTATATTAGTTTTTTATTGAATTACAACATGTGTTTTTGAAAGTGAAGAACATAATGAAATGTGATAATGCTACACCTGCAGGTTTGATGTACTGTGATTAGATCAGTGCTGTGGATCAGGTAAACCTGCCCATCCTCAGATCATTTCTGAAACAGAGTGAAAATACTCAGAGAGTTACTGCAACCTTGAATCATCATATTTCTCTGATTGCACATGCAGATATTAATCGTAAGGAGCTGCACAGACGCTGAGTCCCACAGAAATCACTCACACATGCTGAAACCTTATTTCCCATCACCCCATGTCTGATCAGATCACCTCTGGATCCTCAGCAAACCTGCAGCACGTGTCTTTGTTACAAAGATGGAAAGATTTCAAAAACACACCAGGAGGAAAGGTATTAAACATGAGATCTCTTTGTATTGTCAGATTTGAATGGCAGTGGCCTGGAGGAAAGGAAACTTGAGACTAAAATGTCACCAGTTCGATTTCCGGTCTCCCTGAACAAACACTTCTGCTCGTTTTTTAAACTTGCTGTCATGAGGTACTTGAAGCAGGCCTTCCAGTCATGATCTGTTTCTGTAGAGTGAAAAAAAAATTTATGACAAGGTTCCTGGTGTGAAATGAGTAAAACTTCTTCAGTGTCAGTGTAACCTAAAAGAAACCCTGAGCTCAAAGGTTTCCTTTAATAAAATATCCTAAAATACACACATGACTCAGAGGGGCTGATGTTTGTTTTGAACCATTTGATTCTGATTCAGAGGACCTGCACTTAAGTATGAGCTGCTGTTACCATGAATCAAGAGTCAAGTCTTCTCTGCTTATTTCAGGGTCAAATGAGGGACGGACAGTTTGTGGGACTGTGTGGGACATGTTCCCATGATGCTTCAAGGTTATCGTATTAAAAAAGCTTCCAGTTTTAGTTACTTTTTTGTTAATATCAGAGATATCATCGAACGTCAAATTGTTTGAACAAGTTTACTTACAAAACAGATTAAAACGGCTATTATTTTTCATCTCAGTTCTGGGACAATAGTAACACTCCTATGTCCCTTTTTGCACAAATACTCAGAGTGTGTTCAGTGCGCTCTAGTTTCCACACTGCACTTTTAGAGAAAATATTCAAACTGAAATCATTTTAAAGATTGGTATTTGCAATAGCACTCTCAATGATTTTATGACTAGCAGATTAAAGTTCATATTTTACCTCATGCAGAACATGCTGTGGGATGCAATCTTACAATGACATTTAGTTGATATGTTTGTCCAAAGCAATGTACATTTGAGAGCGAGTACAAAACAGGCACAGATTTGGGCAAAAGGAAAAACACAATAAGTGCCAAAACTGCCGTGAGGGCTGCTGGATATAATGCTGTCATACAGTACCAAAGACGATGTACTTTTTTTTCCTTCTACTTATTAAACACACCGGGGAAAAACAAAGGTGATGTGAATGTAACTTTGAACAGCTTTTTACAATCTGGTATCACTGTCAGAACCAGAATCAGATTTAGCAAAGCGTGTGTACAGATACAAGGAATTTGACTCCTGTAAACTTTGCCCTTAATGTACAAACATTAAACATGAAAGATTACAAAAGTTAAGAAAAATTGCTAGGAATGTACAAACTGAACTAGATATTTAGCATATAAACACAAGACAGTAGTGCAATAATGAGGAGTGCCGTGGGGTGAAGAGCGATTGTGAAAAAATATACATGCCATCATATTCCAGACATGAGGTGATATACATTGTGACTTATTCTAGGTGATTTTTTTATATGTATAAATGCTCGTATGCTCAGATGGCGGTGCTGCAGAAAGTTTGTGTGTGTCTCTTTTGTCACACTGATGTGTGTTTTGGTTTCGTGGACATTTAAATTTGAAAAGCATTTTCATTCATTTAATTTTAAGTCTCTTCACCAGAGTTGTGCTTGGTGACTATTTGAGACATTTCTAAATTAATTTTTCTTAGCATTCATTTTCAATATACTTTTATCTATATCATAGAGGCTCTGTTTTAGGTTGAATTAACATATTTCATAGCCCGTTCTTGTCTCTAGCCAACAGAAGATCAAGCATTCCAGGTGGTTTATATTTCCATGATGAGCCACGAATGCTTTATTTCTTAATGTTTAGGAAAAAATGACATTTTTCTTTGAACTGGTGTAACTTAAACTCCAACAGCTAAAAGATGTAGGTCATCTTGAAATCAGAAGAGCTTGATCAAGAAAAACATGTCAATAAAACCCTGAGCAGTTATGATATCTCTGAGGCCAACAGATGAAATATTTGGAAGTCTTACCGCACAGTCCCTCACTATCTGATCGTAAGCGAGATGTCACTCCATAACTCTGCAGTCCCATCTGGGCCACATTAGCAGGCTGGGCCCACTTTAGACCCCAAATGAGGTGAAAATTGAAACCCTGATGCCAAACCGGATGGCTTCGGTGGTAGACGGTGCATCCCAGACACCTCACAACCAGTGACATGCTGATTGTTTGGGTTTTAAACAAAAAGCTTTTAGAAGGTTTTTGCTTTAGCAGCTGGGATTATGTTGGAGCAGCCCGAGTCAGCCAAAGCATGAAGACACATCTGCTCTGACTTAAAACAGTCATTTTTCCTCTGGTTAACTGTGTGTAAGAGAGACACCGACAGACACAGAGATAATGAAACACACATGAGAGCAGAGAGGGATACAAAGAGACCTTTTCTAATAATACAATTCACTTTACAGCCTGCTCTTAACACCTAAACTGGGTTTACTGATCTGTGTGTGCAGACTGTTGTGAAAAGAAGCTCATTATGTTGGTGGGTTTTATAACTTTATTTTAGAGCATCAGTTAATGAGGCGAGCACAGAGGTGGTGCTGGTAAATGATGCAGGTCCACAGATACTTCATAACTCATAGCTATGATTTAAGGAAATAATAACAGTGTTTAGCTGTGCTTGTTTTTTGTGTGATAAGTTCATATATCCTACTAATTACAGCAGAGGATTTAAGTGCAAGTTCACACATGGAATTTTTTATTTCACAGAAATTCAGTTTGTACCTAAAACAATAAAAGAAGTCTTTAAAATGTGTTTACCCACTACAGGACTGTAACAAACAATTCATGGACAAATTTAAAGTTGGCAAAAAATAACATGACTGTTTTCCTTAAGTTGGGGTGCACAAAATCCAGACTGATTTGAAGCAGTGTTTTTCTCATTTTAACTCTATGGTAAAGTCAAACTTGATTATTATTGTCTTAGGTCTTTGGTTCAGTCTTTCAAATCTGGCTGTCCATTGACAAAACAAGTATAAAGAAAAGGGAAACAAATGTGTGGTTAGCTTGTTAAGCTTATACCAAATGGTAACATGAGGCCTCATTCAAAAGAGTGGTGAAATAGTTTAATGGTTAGCTAGAAAGTTATCGCATAGTCCTAGGGAATTTTGGAGAGCTGCAGCAGTTTCCATCCTCTTTTTTTTCCCTCCCCTCTGTTGTGATTTAAATTTTAGCAGAGCTTTCTCAAGGCTTCCCCTCATGCATGCATTTCTGTAGACGTGTGTTTGTGAATATATGTGGGAGGCAGATTTAGTTTGTAGAGGCATAGACCAAATGATAATAATAATAATATATATATTTTTTTATTATTATTATTATTATTATTATTGTAAGGGCCATGTGGCATATGCACCAAGGCACTGGCCCCTAAACAAAAGAATAGAGACCTTAAAAAAAAGCTTAATATAGTTGAAAGTCTTAAGTCTTGTTTCATATTGTTCAATAATGTTATCAGGAAGCTAAACAAACCTGAAGAGGGGTATGCAGCCTTTGACGGGAGGGTCCTAAATCCCCCCCCCCCCCAAGGAGGCGTGAAGTCAACTGATTCAACTATGAATCCAGTGCATTCAAAATAAACACATTATCAGAATCATTGTTTAATGGCCACACAACAGGGTTGGTGAAATTTGTTTTGTGGTACAGCACATCATGCTCCCACCTCCTATGTCGGATACATACATGCGTGTATGCAGAGATTGAAAAAAAAAAAATTCAGGACAATCATCTTAGTAAAGAAAAATGCATTTTGGAAAAAAAAAAAATCATTACGTCACAGGTTGTTAAGTTTTGAAGTTTGGCTTTTGTCACATACATTCTGATTCTTAGTAGTTGCATCAACATTTTAACACTAACAGAGATTTGATCTTCTCCATTTAAGCTCTATTTAAACTACTTCTATAGGTGGGGTGATAGTGGCAGTCAAGGACAAAAAAGATTGTGTAATACATGATAAGTCTGATCCTCCATTCGTCACAAAAGGAACCAACCACTTGCCTCTACCTACAAATGGTGCATTTCACACAGGAAGTCACTTAAAACGAATAGGCACAGAGGAGTATTGGAGGTCGGGATGGGGAATAGGTATTTTAGAATCAAGATTGGTTTTATTCATTTTGCATTTTGAAAAAGAAGTTCAAATGTTGAGTGTTCATTCCTCTTCTCTTGAGTGAGCCTCCAAATGATAACCTTTTTTCAAAATGCAGACAGCAAGTCCTCCCACTTACCCAAATAGACCAGACTAGACTACTTATGCATTTTTATCAGTTTGAGGACGAGTTGCAGTAGGCATCATTTATGCAGGAAGAAAAAAAAAAGTATAGCATTGAACCTGGAAAGGTTCTTTTATGGTTTGATCTGGTGAAAAGATGGCCTAGACCAAAATAGTTTTCAGTTAGCTGACTCAACATGAAGTCCACCAGAGAGTAGTCTTGAAATATTGTAAATAGTGTCTGACTAATTAATTTCAGACTGTCATGGCCTCACCTGTTCAATAGGTTTAAAGGCTTTATGTAAAGTGAAAGTTTTTAACTGGTAGTTAAAAATAATAAAACATCACATCACTAAAAAAAGGAGACTGACACATCAGCCTTAACATCCTAAAATGAATCAGTGATTTAAACCAGAGCAGACTAGTGCATCTTTGTAATTTATACAGGGATGTCTACATATTATTTTCTCATCAGTGTTACTATAATCACTTTGTCATAATAGGATTGTACTTGTGATATTTCAGGGTTGAATGGCATGATTAAGCTGCCAGTCTGACCAAAGTATATATAAAAGGGTTGTGTATTTGGTGTCTTTTCACCACACACATGCAGATCTTTCGACCTGCTCTTAGCAAGAGAGACAAACTCACCCAGAGATAAGGTTACACTACAGGTCACCCAGATATCAAGGTGTAGAAATGACCTAAGTGCACCCAGACTAACTCTAAAACACCCCACTTACTCTGTTTGAAAAAAAATTCTGCAAAGCTACTGTACAAAATCTGTCATTCCCACTTTGAAGTCAATAAGGGTAAATCAATCAGAATGCAGCTTTAATGTACAGTGATGAATTTTTGCTCATTAAAGAGATCTAAGTTTTCCTTTCTTAGGAAGACAAATGTACACTCCTTATTGCAGTCTTGTGTAAATAGGTAAAAAAATCACATTTTCTTTAGGTGTATCTGGTTCATGTATCAAGTTAAGTCTTCAAATCAACTGGGAGCTTGCCTTAAGGTTTGTGTTGTGAGCCTTTGCTGTTCTCAATCAGATGCCACGGTCAGAAAACCATCAAAGAAGATATTGGAGCCTCTGAT
This sequence comes from Xyrichtys novacula, assembly GCA_962446985.1. NCBI lineage: Eukaryota > Metazoa > Chordata > Actinopteri > Labriformes > Labridae > Xyrichtys > Xyrichtys novacula. The sequence goes on along the minus strand of OY660887.1, from coordinate 13,603,832 downwards.
TGGTCCAAAGACTGACAGACATTTGTTTTGCAGTTCAAACTTTCTTTTGCAGTTCAAACTGAAGACCTGTTGGCAACACCAATCATTTTTATTACGGACATGTGAAAAATTATCTTATTATCACGCATTTTGACATGGCTGCTTCACAATATTAAGTCATTGGGCTCTATTTTTGTGCCTCGCCGGTGGCGTGGCGCAGGCACGGCTCAAGTCAGGTCCGCCGTACCAATAAGGCGTGCCCAAGCACACTTTGGTATTTTGGTCAGCGGCGCAGCCCAGCGTAAGTATCCCACCTCCCTATCTCAGCTCCTCCCAGCAGCGTAAGTTGTAGAGAGGGAGGAGAGAAGGCGTTGAGTGGGTTTAACACAGCCGAGACCAGTTTTCGCCAATCGTATCAGCTCCTCTCCTCACCTTTATAATGATAATAATAATAATAGATTTTATTTGTAACACACTTTACATTTGAAAACTAATCTCAAAGTGCACAGTACAGGCAACAAAAACAAAAAACCAACAATAACAGTACAAAAAAAGCAACAATAACAGTAAAATCAAGCAACAGAACAAAACAATAAAAACAGTCAACAGATAAAATCAGACCTGATAAGCTTTTAGAAAAAGGGAGGTTTTGAGTCCTTTTTTAAACGCATCCACCGACTGTGGAGCCCTTCCACAGCGTTCCACAGACGGGGGAGCAGCAGCCTCGAAGGCCCTGTTGCCCATGGTCTTGAGCTGAGTCCTGGGTGGGCGCAGACGGTGCAGTTGGCCTTACCTGGTTCTGGCTGAGGTGTGAGGGGTGAGGAGTTCGGTGAGGTAGGTGGGGGCTGCACCATGCAGACAGTGATGGGTGTGAAATAGGATTTTGAATTCGATGCGGAGGTGAACGGGGAGCCAATGCAGAGTGCGAAGGATGGGGGTGATGTGCTCAATTTTTTAACTGTGCATAGTCATGGTTATGATAATAGGACAGGTGAAAGCAGCCCAAAAGCAGCCTCTTCAGTAGCAAGAGGCACTGGACAAACTCTGATCCATAAATGCAGTGACTGAGGAGAACTATGTAATAAAAAACTATTAACACATTTATTAACCCTGCTATAAAAATGTACCCTGTCATCTCCTCTACTCTTCATTGTGAACACTCCTGCCTCTTGACTCTTGGACTTGTATTCAGACTGCATTGTGTGGACCTCTGCCAGCTGATCCTACAGTGTGAATGATGCATCAGCCGTCAGCAGCATTATCTCCTTCATCAGTTTGGTTCACTGCTGCTCCACAGGCGCTGCGAGATGGCCCAATTCCAGACAGTCCCATTCAAATGGTGCCAAGAGCACTGACAGCTTAACATCAATGAGACTGGTGCTGCAAAGCGGTTAGAGATAAAAACCCTGTCCAACTTTGTGCTACATGGCAAAGGATATCAACGCCAAGAAGTCTGCTATTTTATTGACCTTAAAGAGGGGGATTGTTCTTTTTCACAGACAGTTTAAAAATCAATTTACCTTGATAAACACTTAAGCAGAAGCAACAACAACAACAACAAAAAAAAAAAACATAGGAGCTGCCCATGCATTTATAAAAGCTTATTGCTTCATGTTTTCATATCGGCAGAATGGTTACATACTGTCTGAGTATGAACAGTGGGTTTTCAGAAGCTGATTAAATCATTTTTTCTGAAAACAGACTGAATAGGCAGCTGAGGTGTTGATTAGATAAAAGATGAAACGTTCTTGGTTGATTTAGAAAGATCTCAGAAAGAATCCTTTGAAATAAAACCTAAATAATTATGTTTTAATTCAAGATTTGATGTGTTTGCAAAATGACCAGGACAAAGACAGTGTATCTTTTTCTTTTATCCTGTCCTCTCTTTAATTGTTTTCTGATCATATCTATGAACATGAGCAGAAGTGCAGATTGGGTGCATGTTAAGGACAGACAGAAGATACGGTATTGGAAGGAAGATGCACTTTTACCCCAAATTTCCTGTGCATGCAGAACGGCGGCATAAAGGCTGTCTGCGCCAATTGCCACAGATTGTTTCCCTTCAAGTTAATATGTCTAATTTCCACTGGCTTTTTCCAACCCCCTGTGGTTCGGTGGGCTTCGTAGCCAATTGCCAGGGTTCTATTTTTTCAGGACACCGCAGCATGCCGCATAAATTCAGCACAGTTTAGCCTGTGCTGGAAAGGAAGTTGAGCACAGACACAAAATAAAACATCTAGCTTGTTTTCAAAATAAAACACTGCTTGTTTCAGACGGATCGTTTTTCACACCATGTAAACGTGTGCAGGTACTAACTAGTCAAAGGTTTTCAGACTTCATTCCACCCAGTTAACACCATGGATGAGGAGATGCTGATTCTGTGTGTCCAAAATAACAGAATAATCCATGACCTGTCTCATCCCTTACATAGGGACAATCATAAAAAGGATAAAGCATGGGATTCCATAGCATGGAAGTGGATGGTAAGTTAGAAATAAGTACCAATGTATTTTGTCTGGACAGAGTGGATTCCTCCTCTGGAAGGACACAATCTACTGTTTATATGGTTATGTGGCTGTCTTTAAATAGAAAACTGGTTATCATGGATTGCATGTGAATTCACATGTTCTTGTGAGTCCATGCAATTCCCGCTGTCCGAAATTCGCCATGAAATTTGCAGCACAAATGCAGGAATTGGCAGGCAGCCAAAAATGCTGTGACGATGCAGTGGAAATTGAGGGTTAGTGTTCCCATCTCTTATGCACTGGATCCATTTCTTCTCTTGGATTATTACAAACTGAAGAATGTTTGGAATATCCTCTGAATAAAACTGGGGTCTACAGACAGGTGTGCCTCCATAATGGAAAGACTTAAACCGCAGCAGAAATGAGATGTGCTGCTAATTCAAACTATTCAGTAAAACACAACTCAGATTTGAAAGTCATATGTGCAGGGTGTCATGGTTTCTGATGTAAGATTTGGAAAATAGTTGGAGGAATGACATGGATTGTGCATCATCCCTGGCTCCTATTCCAGCTGTCTTCTTCATCATGCTCAACTGATCTCACCTTTTCAATCTCCTCTTCCCTCCAAACATACGTCTCTGGGAGGACGACAGCTTCAGAGACTTACTATGTGTGTGTGTGTGTGAGTGTGTGTGTCTGCAGGGTGATAAACTGGCTGTATGACTCAGAGCTGGAAAGAAAAAAGAAGAAACTGGGTGTGTCCCACCGAACATATGTGGTCATAGATCACCATAGCAGCAAATATGAATCTGTGTGTGTTTTGGGATACATGGATGAGGACAAAACTATTATGGACAAATGATCTCTCACCTTTAATTTGTCAACCTTTGAGTGGAGAACAGCACTGCCTCAATGTGACTCTAAATGAAGGAGTGTGGTGGTGGGATAGTGAGTTCAAGGATTTGTTTACATGATTTGCTTCTGGAAATGATGGACACGTTTTCGGCAATCTTTCAACATCTCCATGGGCAACAAGTAGTCAGTGGTTGGTGATCAACATTAACACAAACCTTTTTGTCAGTGGTTCCCTTCTCTAGGGAAGCAAGCAATCCAGGTATTTGGACTATGAGTATGAGACATTTAAACAAACAACAAAGAAAAGGTTTTTTCCAAATCAAAAGTCATGGCATTAAATGAAGTTTTAAAAGCTATCACTGCATAAAACATGAGCTGACTAAACAGCCCTGTCTGTTCTCTTCTCTACACTTTGATAAAAAATCCTCGCCCTCCTCCATCATATTGACTCTATCTCTGCCTGTCTTTCCTCCTCTATCCTGAGCTCCGATCAGCAGGTTCAGGTGAACACAGTCTGTGTTATCTGTAGAGGCCAGCTCCTCATATAAGCTGAAGTCATGCATCACTGCAGGTACATACACACACACAAATCAACTAGATATAACCAAAACCTATGAGATCATTTCTAAGGAAGTTAGTTTATATCATCTGTTAAAGTATACCATGGTTTATTTGTACTGTTAGTCCACTATTACTGTTTATCCACTGATTCAGAGATCACATTGTCAGGGTGATGTACATTTCAATGTCCAGCTAAGGCAGGGTTTATATGTGGTATGAATTCTACAGTGAAGACATACAGGCTCTGGGCTCTGTGTAAAGCTTGGTATGCAGTGTAATTATTTTCCACCCGATGCCATTTTCATCTTCACCCCAGTGTCCACATTGTATGAATAGCAAGTAAACTTGCACCCACATTGGTGCCCGTTGGTGTATTGGTCTCAAAATGAAGTGTAATCAGCTGCAAAGGTTGTATGCTGCTATCCAGATCAAGAAAAACCTGGACAGAAGTCTCAAGTCGGCGGCCCATTGGTGAGAAAGTAAGAGAAAAGAGAAAAAGCAGACAGCACAATATAAAAAAGATGTCCCACAAATCTATGATAACTTTTCAAATCAACAGCTTTCATGATTGGAAAGGATTAGTAGGAAGAACATCATTCTTATACATGTCTGTCCCAAACTTCAAGCCAAACAATCTGAGATGGTCCATCACCCAGTTATCTACACCCTTGATTACCTCAATAACAACAGAAGAAAAAAAACAGAAAGAAAGAAAAAAAAACAAACCTGCAAAACAACATGTAAGAGTTAATTTACAAGCAAGACCAAAACAACTGAGGGTTAAACATTTCAACCTTTCTTAATAACCGGTCAAATTTCCAAATCCTACACTACAGGCCAAAGGTTTGGAAGCAAGGCCATTACAGGCCGAACAGTTGGGAGTAACTTCAAGTTTTTGTTCACAATGCTTTTTTAAAAAAAATCCAGCATGAGTTGTATGTATTTTGGGATGTATTTACTCCATGATCAGATGTTGCTTTCATGGAGGTGCACCATTTTACTCCATTTACCTTTAGATATACATTTATTTTAACAGACCATTGCTAAATATATGTTGGCAAAAGAAAATAAGGGCTTAGTTGCAGGGTCGAAAACATTTGCAAGAGTCACAACTTAAGTGCAAAAGCAAAAAAAAAATCACAGTTGGATTATTAACTTAACTTTTTGGCTTTAAGAGCTTGCATACAAAAATCCTAATAAATCTTAACTGCATTCAAAATACCATATCATATAACATATCACTGTCACCAGTAAGAGAGATCAGCGAAAGACAGCACCAAAAATAAGGGAGGAAATCAACATGACAAGGTCGTGTATCTGCAAAAAAAAAACACTACTTTGTCCACAGAACAAGAAAAGGAGATATGAGTGGGCAAAAGCTCACAAAATTGGACTTATGATGACTAGAAACAAGTTCTCTGGACCAATGACAGCAAGTTTGAACTGTTTGGTTCAACAGGCAGAGTCAATGTCCGCAGACAGGTGAACGTCTGAAAGCACTGTGTGGTACACCCACAATTAAGCATGGAGGTGGTAGTTCCATGGTATGGGGATGTTTTGCAGGTGATGGAGTAGGAGATTTATTTGAAGTAAAGAGTATCATGAAGAAGGGACAGTACCACTCCATCCTCCAGCACCATGCTGTTCCATCTGGATCCAGACTTGTGAGTCACAAGTTTGTTTTGCAGCAAGACGAAGGGCTCTATTTTCGTGCCTCGCCGGAGACGTGCCACAGGCGCGGCGTAAGTCAGGTCCGCCGCGCCGACAAGGCGTTCCCAAGCACAGTTTGGTATTTTGGTGAGCGGCGCAGCCCGGCGTAAGTATCCTCCCTCCCTAACTCAGCTAAGTTGTAGCGAGGGAGGAGAGAGGGTGTGGAGTGGGTTTAACACAGCCGAGACCTGTTTTCACCAATCACATAAGCTCCTCTCCTTGCCTTTAAATCCGCCACCGGCAAGGCGTATTACAATTTTCGTGCAGTAGTCAAAGAGATCAAGAGATGTCTGAAGACAGCAATGCCACACGATGGCGACAGAAGGCAGCTCCTCAACAAGTGTCACTGTAAGCGCTGCTTTGGGCGTCCTCCACACTCTCTCATATGAGCACAGATGGATTTGTGTGATGTTGGGCCCACTGGTAAGACAAACACCCTTTTCCACAAATAAAGACACTCACATAAAGTTGCATATATTCAAACCTCACGTGACAAAGGTGGGTTGAGCGCACAGATCACAACATAAACTCCAAAAATGGCATTAAAATCGGAACCATCTGAGCGTAAATGACGCATCGCGCTCCGTGGCCTGGCTCTTTCTTTCATAGATGTTGGCATATAAAATAAATTTGGCTCACAAAACTGAATATTATAATATTCGTATGTAGGCTTAAAGTAAATAACTCATCTAAGCACTAAACAAATCATCTGTTCAGCTGCTGCAGGACGGAGAGAGGACACGGAGACATGTCCAGGTCGAGCTGCGTGAGAAATAAGAGGAAGAAAGAAAAGGAGGGAGATGAATCACATATTTTGTTAACTTCATCATGTGTGTTTATTTACTAGATATTTAATTTAATGCGGTTTCAGCTGTGTTGATTCGGTCAGGTTGTGTGTCCAAACGTGTGCCAAAGGCGCTCATCAGATCAGATTTAGATCAGAATATATCTATATAGATCTAAATGTATGTGCTGACTCAGATTAATAGTTGTTGATGATTATTTATTGCACTGGAATTTGCCTGACACTGTGGAAACCTGCCGGTGAGGCATCGGTGACGTATGCTGATACGCCGCCGGTCTACCAAAATACTACGAGACCAGCTGCGTTTCGCTTGCGCTGAAAGCTGACCAGGTTTGAATCAGCGAGCTTTCAGCGCACTTTACACGCCACTGGTGAGCATGAAAATGTCACTGTGCTTGCTGATTCTGTCGACACCTCCCCCTGCCACGCCCCCACACCCAGCTTGGTGGATCTTGGTTTGCCTCCATGCGCCTCAGTCCACGGAAATACCAAACTGGCTGTACGCCGGGCTCCGCCAGACGAAAATACAACTGCGCGGGGTCCGCCACCCTCCGTCGCCTCACCGGTGTACACAAAAATAGAGCCCAATAACCCTAAGCATCCTGCCAAGCTCTGTCAGGGTTACCTAGACAAAAAAGAAGAGGAAGGTGTTCTTCAAAAGATGGTTTGGCCCCCTCAGTCTCCAGACCTTTCTTCAATAGAGCTTGTGCGGGATGAATTGGATCGATCGGTCAGAAAGGTGCATCCCACGAATCAGCAGTATCTTTTTAATGAACTTATGAAAGCTTGAAATGCAATCCCTGGAACATACCTTTGAAAACTTGTGGAACGAATGCCTCATATATGCCAAGCTGTTGTTAAAGCCAGAGGAGGTTACTTTAAAGAAAGCAAAGTCTGAGCAACAATAACTCAAATACCTAATAATTATAGTCAAAATGTCTTCTGATAAGTTACTCTTTACACAATAGTCACGTTTATTGTGTTGCAAAGTATATTAATTAAACTATGATTTTTTTGTACAAATCTGATCTTGCTTCCAAACTTTTGGCCTGTAGTGTAGTTCCACATTTGTCGTGTGAACATATGACATTTTGTGAATATCTGGTTAGCCAATTGAGTACAACTCCTCCCACACCATGGCCCTCGTTTATCAAGCTTGCGCAGATCTGAGTGCAGATCTGAGTGCAGGATTCATCCTACGATAGGACACACGTGAGATTTATGAAAGGGTTCGAATCGGACCAATCCCAGCGTACGTATGATCGGGTCTTGATAAATGCGGCGGCTGAGATCGATCGTCATTAATATGTTTACACTTTTAAATATTCGTGGTTCAGAAGCCTTGCCCACTGAGGTCAAACATGAAAGAGAAGAAATATTACAAAGATTCAAAACTTTTCAGAGCTGAAAGTGGATATCCTCGCGTCTGTGGTGGAAACTAACAAGGATTTTCTCTTTGGAAGCATCAAAACTCGTATAAAAGCAGTCCAGAAAACTCCTGTCTGGAGCAGGATTATGGTGGCGCTGAACAGCGCTGCCGGGGAATAGTGGACAGTGGCTGAAGTTTGAATAAATCATTAGTCAATAAGTTGCTCATGATGATAAATTATTATCTCATACATGCCTCCTATTTTTTATTGCCATGACAGGGTACGTTGCTCCGATTATCCAAAGTATTTAGTTTTAAATTGTTGCGTCTTTGTAATGTAGAGCAGAATGGAGAGTCTGACAGAGGCTGAACAAAAATAATTATTAACCTCACCAAATGGTGTGTCGCTGCCCCTGAGGCACATTTTATGGATTTCTATTGGATTTTTTTTATCACTGATTAAATAGCAAGAGCACTTTCTAAACTTATATTTTACATGTCAGAATCCACCGATAAGGTCCTGTCTCCTCTGTGCAGAACCTTTGTGGAGTCTCTCCTCATTATTGTTCTCCGGGCATCGGGTCCTCACGTTGGACCGGCACAGCCAACGGCACTCCATTCGCCAGTGCAACATTGTGCAAAACTGTAATGGCCCAAATGATGTCCCACACCCTTTCAGGAGTGTACAACAACGACCCCACTGCTGGGCCAAGATAGAGACACCTGCCTTTTAGGAGTCAAACGCAGCGGTCCACAGTGGCGCGTGTGCGTAATGTTAAAACGGCGCTCTTGCTCTGTGGCAGTGTTTCTGGGCAAAGTTATCAAATAGACCTTTTCAATAAGGACATAACAAATTTATTTTATTTTATTTACATCTGAATCTTTAATGAAATCTGGCTGATTGTGCTCAATGACAGGTTTGAGGTTTGTATATCAATTATTTTGAGTCAGACATTTGCTGCACCGCAGATCCACACTGACTCAAACTTGCGTACACGATGTCAGACCTGTGGTGAGATTTGGTCGTAGCGTACACTCACGTGCAGATTGATAAATGCCGCTCCTTACGTTAAAATTGTTGTTCTGTTGTACGCCAGCTTGATAAATGAGGGCCCATATGTTTAACTTGGAGATTAAAATTTAATGATCTATTGTGTCAAATGTCTTTTTAAGTCATTTACAGCAGATACAAATTGCAATGTATAACTATGAGTTAACTTCAGAAAATTGTGATTCATCACTTTTAAAATGAAATAATTTGGCAATTATTACTTTTTTTTTTTTTGTCCCACAACAAGCAGCACTTTTAACAGCACCCATTACACCCACTATTGATGAGTCTTATGTCCTTAGGAATATTTTGAGGGTATATCAACTTTTCCTTTAACTTGTGTAATGTTGTTGTCTTGTACATTGATGCCCTTAAAGTCAGCATACCACTGTCAGTTTGTGGATCATGGACCAGAGGATGGAAGAAAGAGGAAGCAAGGAATGAGCCTAAATTGAGTCCAGTGGATACACTGAGCCCTCAGGCGGGTGCACTTCAAAATGATTAGCATCAAAATATTAAACTGCGGGCAGAGCATGAAGCTATGCCCATGATCCTGTAATATGATGACAGAGCGGGATATGGAAGAGCACACACAAAAACACAACTCCAGGCAAGGAAACTCCCTTCAAAGATAAAGAAATAAACGTCCAGCAGATAGCTTTACTCAACTAGACAGTTCAGCTGAAGTTTAAATGACATTGACAATGACAATGTGGTCATAGTGGAGGATAGACTCACCAACCACTTTATTAGGTACATCTAAACACAAATAGCTAATTAGTCAATCACATGGCAGCAACTCAGTGCATTTCGGCATATGGAGGTATGAGGACGAAGTTGTAGTCAATGATATCCTGATATTCAAATCCAGCATCAGAACAGAGAAGAAAGTAGATTTAACCCTGTAAGACCCAATGTTGCAGAAATACAACAATTTTGGTTATCCCCAAAAAACCTCTAATTTTTTTTTTTGTTCAACCACATTAACATGATCATTGGGTCCTATTGATTGTTCTCACAATGCGATATGATCCAAAATTTGTATATAAGGCCCGCCCTCAGGTGAAGAAGTCACACATCCTCCATTTTTTGGTCAAGCAACATCCCTTCGATTTACTGGACTGGATTCATCTGATTCAAGTGAGTAAAATGCTTTGAATATTTTTTTTTGTGTGTGTTTATTACAATGTTTTGAACATGAACATATGTAGTTATTGTGGAAAATATGCCCTACATTTTATTTAGAGCTTGTTTTATAATTGTTGCAATATTACAACGTTGGGTCAAAGTGGTAGCCAAAACAACCCTGTTTTTGAGAGGAATGTCTTGAGAGGAACTTCAATTAAAATTTTCACAATATAACTTTAAACTACACATGATTTACACATTCTAGCCCTAGGCTATTATTGGATTACATATTTTATAGTATTAGAAACTATATATTAAGATACACTCACCGGCCACTTTATTAGGTACATCATTTACTTATAATGATTTCTAACCACTTTCAACACTCTCAGTATTTTCTCCTTATCACAGAATGCAGGAATTTCTAACAAAGAAATTCTGTTTGTGCATGTCTGCCCTTTGTCTTAGTCTCTAATGATAAGAAAATGCTCCTATCAATTCTTAGTCAAAGCAGTTGTGGGGGATGCTCCTGGTACATTTGAGGCATTGCTCTGGAACAGGTGTTAATGTTCATGGATGTAGGTGTGGTTGTAAACTGGAGGCTACATACAATCCTATTAGGTTGATAAACACAGTGTTTTAGTCTCTATTGATAAGAAAATGTTTCCTAGCAATTCATAGTCAAAGCAGGGATGTCCCTGGTGCATTTGTGACATGGTTCTGGAACAGGTGTTAATGTTCATGGACGTAAGGTGTGGTTGTAAGCTGGAGGCTACATGCATTCCCATTACGTTGATAATCACAGTCTCCAATAGGTCAAAAGGTCAGTATTGTGTGACCAGTGAAATGTGTAAACAGGCTACTTCAGCGCAATGTGTAAACACTTAATAATGAAATCAGTCTCCCCACCACTCCATCTTTCCTGTTGGCCATCTAGTATCTCGTAAGCATGTGTGTTATTTGTATATACATTTATTTCAGTTTTATTTTTTCCATTTCAGAATGCCACCAGCAAAGAGAGATCCTCGGTACAGTGTGCAGGATGTAATTGCCATCGTCCAAAACAGAGAGAGTGATGTAGAAATGGATTTTTAAGACACTGATGTGACGAAGAATCAGATAGCGATGCCAAGAACTGCTTCAAGGACTATCACTGCAAATAAATGTGGATGTGCACACAGACTTCACTCGACATTTTCCACTGAAGACGAAGAGAGGACACTGCAGACATTGCAGTAAAGGCTAATACCCAAAGCAAGTGTGATGCTGTGAGACTGGGTTGGATATCTGCCTTTGTTTTTCAGAGGACAAGAACTGCTTATAATGTAAATAATGTAAATTAATGTCAAAGTTCTTGTTGGAATATATTACTCTTTATAACATCATGACTGAGATCATTATTCATGTTATATACTGGTTTGGGAACAGCAAAACCCTGCAAATGAATCCTTAGTTCTGTATTGCTGTTCAGACAATGAGTGGAAATACAGGAGATTCTGCTCCCCATTAAGCCCAACGTTGCAATATTACATTTCCGTAAAAACTTACTAAAACATAACATTTTTGAAAACACTCAATTTTCACCCCCAAAGGCCTCCTACAACAACATCTGAATGTTTGAATTTATTTATTTATGTTTTTTTGCATTTTTCTATATTTGGGTTTTACAGGGTTAAGAGAATTTGAACATGGCATAGTTGTTGGTGATAGCCGGGCTGGTCTGAATACCATCTCTGAATGCACAACATTTTCAACCTTAAAGCAGATGGACTACAGCAGCAGAAGACCACACCGGGGGCCACTCCTGTCCAGTGGCGGCTGCTGGTCTTTCAAGGAGGGGAAGCTCATTTTTCTGGCCTACATCATAATTGTATTTGTTTATTAGTATGTAACAGAACAGAGTCGCCAAACACAACGGCAGTCATTTTTAACAAAGACAAGAGTCGCTGAGGATCGGTAAGGTCTCCGGAGCAGTTAAGAACAACGGAATGAATAACTTGGAAAATGCTCTGGTAGATGTTTCATTCTTCAAGATCGCTGATTCGCTTGTTTAGCTGTCAATCAAAAAAGGATTTCGCCTCAGACAGCTCATCCAATCATGGATGCAGAAGCTTGGAGTCCGGGAGAAAGTCGGGACCGCCCTCTCGCCATAGAACTCCAGTGAAGCTGGGCTTCCGATGGGCGGGACAAAGCCCAGCATTTATCCAATGAGCGTCTAGTTTCGCTGCTGGAACAACCCACTTTAAGCTTCCACACTGAAGTCAGCAGAAGCCCAGCGTCCGGCTGTTTAAAGCGCTGAGGCGCTGCGAGGATGAATGAGAACGAAGTTATGCCGGTTACCTGTGATTATCAGCTTCTTATCACAGTGTCTGAACAAAAGATGAAGGCTTTCTAGTGCGTATTTAGTTAATGAAATGTACACACAGCAGTACGTATTTCACCACTTTTTCTTTTTTTTGAGGGGTGACATTTTAAGGGAAGCCGAGCTTCCCTTGCAGTCTTAGAGCAATCGCCACTGCTCCTGTCAGCTAAGACCAGGAAACTGAGGCTACAGTTCACACAGGCTCACCAAAACTTAGAAGAATGGAGAAATGGTGTGCGGTCTATTGAGTCTGGATTTTAGCTGGCACATTTAGATGGTGGGTCAGAATTTGACCGTTACTACATGAAAGCGTGGATCCATTCTGCCTTGTGCCAACAGTTCAGGCTACTGGTGGTGGTCTAATGGTGTGGGGGGCATTTTCTGGGCACACTTTGGACCTCTTAGTACCTACTGTGCATCCTTTAATCTCTACAGCCTCCCTGGGTGTTGTTGCTGACCATGTCCATCTTTTTGGGACCACAGTGTACCCATCATCTTCTGATGTCTACTTCTAGCAGGATAATGCACCATGTCACAAAGCTTGGATGATCTCAAACTGGTTTCTTTTACAAGACATAAGTTCACTAAGCTCAAGTGGCCTTCACAGTCCCCACATCTCAGTTCAGTAGAGCATCTTTGGGATGTGGAGGAATGGGAGATCCACGGCATAGACGTGACAAACTGACAAATCTGCAGCACCTGCGTGATACTCCCATGCTGATGTGGACAAAATCTCTGATGAATGTTTCCAACACTGTGTTAAAAGTCCCCCACAGAGAATTAAGGCAGTTCTGAACACAAAAGGGGGTCCAAGCCAGTACTAGCACCTATTCAAGTGGTTGGTAAGTGTAGCTGTACACTGAAAATATGTGGAAAAAAACATCACTAAAATTAAGATATCATCGTCAGGAGGCTAACAGCAGGCAGATGAGGTCTCTGCAGATAACGTAATTATCAGTAGATAAGGTATCAGGTCACGGGTTTGACTTCTCCATTCAATAAGTTCTTCTTTGAGTTCAAGTGGAAGCAATTGGAGGCCCTTCCAGGCTGAGATATCACTTTCCTTACTGTGACACAGTCAACATGAAAACATGAAGCCTGTGGCCATGGCTGCCTCTAGTCTGGAGGGCTCAAGAGGCAGACAGTAGCTGTTGCTGTTTCAAGCAGAAATATAACAGAAACCTTAGAAGAAAAAATACTGACAGAAGATTTGGTTAGTATGGCATTCGCACAGTTTTTGCAAGAACTGTATTACATAGGAGACAAAATAAACAAGTTATTTTGAACTTAAAAAAACACATTATAAATAATAATTATCATCATACTGTTCAATATCATACTGTTTACAAACTACACATAATTGGCCAATAAAGTTCATTCTGATTCTGATTGTAATTCTGATTAACTCCGCAGGCCAAAGAAGGAAATAGGCCCCCCAAACCTAAAGAGGACGTCAATTCTGAATAACAAACAGCCTGACCTGATGTAGAAAGGAGACTGGAAAAAAATTGAATCAAAAAAGATATGCAAGGGGAAAAGGAGAGGGCAGGAGGAAAGGAAAGAGAGAGAGAGAGAGTGACGGCTGTGTAGCCTTGGGCAGCCTGCTACTGTAAAAGCCGTGATTTATTCTGCCATCATCTCTGCAGATATATGATGCGAGTCTCAACCCAGCCTGTCACACCACATACATATTGAGTGGCCCACAAGAATAGGGAGAGCTTGATTTATTACACAGCTATTTATTAGACTGGGTGGGCTGGTAGGAGAGGGGAACACACGAAAACAGCTTGAGATTGAATCTCCCAGCCGATCTGTTACATCAGAGCTGATATGATGATAACAACAACAGGCAAATAAATCAGAGCTCATCGTGTCTCCTCCTCTCACTGTGTGTCTCTGTTAAACTCTCAGATAATGTCGATTTATTAGTGCAGATGTAAAATTCTAAAGAGGGAGGGGATGATTGTTAAGGATGGGAGTGCAAAACATTCGTAAAGTTTTTTTTTTTTTTTTTCCCACAGCTTTTGTGATGATGAAAGCTGACTTGAATTATCTGAGTCCCTATATATATACATATATATTTTACAAATGTCATATATAAAATATGCATACCTGTAAAGTTTTATTAATGCATTTCACAGTTTTCAATCACACAATAAGTGCTCGAGCCCTCAGGGCAAAAGTGCACCATAAATGAACGACCTCCATCGGACACTCTGTCGAGCCGTGGCACAGACTTGTTTACAGCCCATCTCCTCAGATTGTGGTGTATTTCAATCACCTGACAACCTCAGAAAACTGATACATAAAACATGAAAACTTAAATATTTTGGGCCCTCATGACCCATCTATGGCATCTGCAACACGATTTCAACAACTTCAAACAGCAATGGCCAGACCTTCATTTCAGTGGTGTTTACAAACAACAACATCTTCAACTGGACGCAGGGGTGGGGGTCGGGGGTTGTGCAGGCCTGTATGCAGACAGCTTTATGTATTCGGGTTGAATAATGCTGCTGTTTGAGAGGTGAAGAGTGAGAAACTTTTCATTATCAAAGCGAGGGAGAGCAGGCCAGTAAAACTGTTTTTTGAAAAAGTCTACTGACAAGTCCTGACTCTAAAAATTTGCTTAAACCTAAAGTTATTTGGCAGACAGTTATGTTAAAAGTGTCAGGATGTGAAATTAGTCACATTATTTGGCCACTCTTAGCTAGTTTGCTTATGGTGTCAAATTACACCAAACGTGAGTGCAAGTACAGACTGTATACTGAGTAAAAACATGGACATTAAAATACTTACTATTAACTTGAAATTAGAAACAAAACAGTTTGGAGAAACATTACTTTTTTTTTAACAAATGGCTGCTTTTGAGCCTTTCAAACACTTCTTCAAAGAATTAAAGGCAGAAAACTAATTTCAAATCCTTTTTATCACTAAAACATCTGAAAAAGAATGAGGTATTTTGTATAAAGTGCGAACAGGTTCAGCTACCATGGATTACCATTTCCAACTTCAAACAAAGATTGAAGTAAATGTCTGCCATGGATGAAATCGTGTGGCAGACCAAACAGCCAACTTAATGTCCAGAATCTCAACAAGGATGTCTACATTTGTTCTAAGGTAACTCACACCAACATAGCTTTAAATATACTAACTTAACCTACAGTTACTTAATCATCATTAGTGATGTAGTAACAGAGCTTTCACCTCTGGTAAATTAGCTTCCACAAATGTTTGCCCGGGTTAGCACACTAGCTGAGTGACTAACACTCAGTGCCTCTCCAGATTAGTTTACATAATTAAAGGTAAATTAATTTAATCTTACCCTGTGGAACACAAACAGTGTTGGTCTTGGATGTTGTCATCTGCAATCGTGACGACTGTAAGATGAGTTTTCTCCCACTTGCATTGGGTTCTGTACATCCTCACCTCCAATTTAACTGTATTCTCACCTACTACACTTAACTTTAAACTCTGGACATATCCCTCCATGGCATAATGAAGTCCCTTTTGAAGGCTTCTCGAAAAAATCATGTCTCTCTGTGCCCAGAATTTGCCGACACCCTCTTGGGGTAGTGTTTTGACACTGGTAGCGGCCATTGGAAAGGACTGCTCAGCTCCAGTTGTTTGTCTGAGTTAGCAAAAGTAACTAAACGGGGAGGGGCTTAGCAATAGGCCAAAAGCCTGTACAGAGCGTGTTCAGAGGATTCTAATGTTAAAAATCAATCAGTCAGATATGTGTGTGAGGTTTCCCACAGTTGTAAATGTCAAAGATCTAGGAGTCATATAGTCCATGTGACTAGCCTAAGCTAGCTTTCATTATAACCTTTTTCTGCAACAGCGCTATAACAGAGCTCCACCATTATTTCGCCTTTCTACTTACACATTGCTCTCTGAACCGGTATAATAATGGTGTCCCAGCGTGTCATTACACATGGCATCAGGTTGTAGCAGAAGGAGAAGCATGGCTTTGGAAACGCACGGTGGGAGCACCACACACACACACACACACACACACACACACACACACACAC
Source organism: Xyrichtys novacula (assembly GCA_962446985.1). Lineage (NCBI taxonomy): Eukaryota > Metazoa > Chordata > Actinopteri > Labriformes > Labridae > Xyrichtys > Xyrichtys novacula. The sequence continues at coordinate 13,587,513 of OY660887.1, read as the reverse complement.
ACACACACACACACACACACACACACACACACACACACACACAAATTTCCACAAACACACAGTGCTGTTCTGTGCTGGCGGCTCTGACACTTGGCATCTTCCTTCCCCTGTTTCTGTGTCTGATATCATGATGAAGGGAGGTGCAGAGGTGGACCAACCTTGCCCAACCATTACGCTTCTGTGGGCTTCCCATTGCATAAGAGGCATAACAACACAATAAAATCCTACTTTGAACTGGCAAATAAGGGGCCTTTCTCACCCAAAGTCCGCTTAGAAGGTCCAGATCAGGGACCAAATGTTTACATTGTTGCATTTGGTCTGGTTTGCGTTCACAGGGGGCTTTTGCTAAGTGAACCCAATGGTTCAAAAAAGAGGGAAAGTTACAAGGGAAAATCATTGTCTGTCACCTGCTTATTTGGGGCACAATCTTCATTGTCCCACAACGTACAGAAAGTAGCCGACCAGAGAGAACAAGAGGCATCTTGCTCCTAGCAATTCATTAGAGGTGGCGGAGAGGTTGTGCGAGGAGACACCAGGCATTACTGCAAAGGAATGCCTAGATAACACATTGTCAGCGTGTTTGTTGAACAGAAGAACATCCAGGTATTTAATATTTATCACCTGACTATTGTATTAGAACACAAACCCTCTGCCATTCATCCAGTTTTACGGACAGTTTTGACTGGCTGTTCTCTGTCTGCCTGCAACCTCCAACCAGGCATAATTTTCCAGCTTTATTACAGTGTAAATGTATTATTGGATTATATTGACATAGAAGAAGTACAGCTGCATCAGTGCTGTGTTCACACCCAGCCAGGACTGGACCATGGTTCGTTTGGAAGGTGACCCAGTCCTGCATTTTCAAGAGGACCATGGTCCGTTTGTTTGATCCGGACTTTGGTTTAATTGTGTGTTGTTGTGTGTCATACCACCCGTACTAAGGGAGTAAGGGGACCATGGTCCTTTTAAAACAAACCAAACAATCCTGGTGTGAATGCGCCCTAAAAGAGCCTATCAAGTAAATAAATTGCCCTCATAACTGCTTCATACAAAGGAACAAATCACAATCACTCAAGTATCAGCCCCAGATGTATCCTTCTAAAACCACTCCTTGATTTGCACAGCTGTTTAAATCTTTGTGTTATATTCCTGGAAACCAACTCTGGAGATTTTGGCATTGGTTTATTGAGAACATTGTTAAATGACAGTATTCACAGGTTAATACCGAGTTTTTGGAGAAATTATTCAAATCAGGTTAATAACATGACAATGGAGCTGTGAAAATGATTCAGATTTGAGGGGATGAAAGCTGAAAAGTCAGACTCCAGCTCAGAGTGACACTGACAGAGGATGCCTTCAGTTTTCAGCGCTCTCCCCGTTAATCAGGGTTCAGAGTTGTCCCATCCTCACACTCAGGTAAATGAGGACAACTTTTGTATGTTGTCTAAATTAACTCCGAAAATTGATGCTGAAGCTTAATTATCTGCTTAGTGTAATGGAAAATGTGCCACATCACGTTTCTTTAAACCCTGTCGAGACTGCGACTGTCTGCTTCCCTCTCATCACCTGTGACACGCCACATATCAAATTTAAATAAATGCTTCTTCTCTTCCTGTCACCATGGTGTGTGAGACTTATCTCCGGTGTGCAGCTGTGGGGGGAGCAGGTATATTTTTATTTCTGGTATCTGTGAGAAAAGGATGCAGCAGGTGAAGTCCTGACTGAGGTCTGTAGAGCATGTAGGTTGGCCGGTAAAGACGCCCTGTGTTGGTTGGAGTGATTTTATCTGATCTGAGACCCACTCAGTCAGTCTGCTCATCTCCTGTCCCATCACACATCACACACAGGTCTCTCACTCTGGGAACGCTGATCATTTGTCTTCTTTCCACCTGTCTGAAAGCTCCATCAGCCTGTGGTCATGCGTCACTGCTGTCAGATCTCTGCTGCGGGAAGTCAAATCCCACATCTCTCCCGCTGTCACTGAGAACATTTTGGTAATCAGGACCTGATTCTTGGCAGCAGGTAATAACCCTTTCATGTGCTTTTTCCTCATTTTCTTGGGGTCTCACACAAGCCCGCTCTGATACAAATGAGCTGAGTCCTCTGTTGAGTCAAGCTGAACCTGAAGTCAGTTAACTGATGGGACCCTATATGAACAGAGAGGCCTCAAATTGTCATTATAAAGGTTCATTGTGGTTCCTGAATTTAATGTATGTTACTTATCCCCATTGTGTGTTTACTAAAGTCCTGTTTCCCCAGTTTTGGATGACCTCTAACCCCTCATCCTTGGTCAAGGAGATAACTGATTGAACTTTGGACATTTTCATTGTATGTATGTCATTTTAGTCTTTTTTTCTGCAGTTATGCTCGTTTGCAGATAAAGAAAAACAGTTCAAAGAGGAAAATCAAACCTGTTAGAGGCTTAAGTAGCTTAAAAGAGTTAGATGCCTTTATTTCCCTCATGTGACACAATTAGCAGAGCCATGACTATGGTCAAGTTTCCTGTTAACAGTTCAATAGCAAAAAAATAACAGCACTCCTGTTTCTGTTTGCTTCCTTGTAGAAAAACAGACTCTCATTTTGTGAATTTCCTGGAGAACTTGATAATTCACTGAAAGGTTGGTGCCCTGGTGCTCTTTTTTGACTCTTTACCAGTTCTTTGCATTTGTAATGCTCAGATTTTGTGGAATTTAATTTGTCTTATGGTATCAGAGGGCATCTTCAGTTGGGTATTTGAAACTTTTTGTGAAACAGTTTATGAGTCTAAAGTAAAATGTTTGTGAAAAAGAGATCTGAGTGTTTCACTGACCTCAGAAAAAGAGTGAGGTGAAGGATATAAAATGGGTCAAATGAGTGCCCCTATGTCTTTGTCAGTGATGAGTGCCCCTATGGAGCCAGATCAGGCTCAAAAGTATTGACTGTTTACCAAAAGAACAGTAAGTGAAAAAATAAAAAGTGAAGTGGAAAAATAAGATTTGAACCGGAAAAAAAAATAAAATGGTACCTGAAAGTCTTGAATTTCGAAATTGAACTTTGAAAAATCCCAGAATGCATGAAAAAAATCTGTTCAAACGTAACTTTGATTCTGTTTTTTAATACTTTTGAATAAATTACTTATTTTTATTTTTCACTTCAATGTATATTTCAGTCTTGGAGTACTTTTTTTTCAGTTGAATTTTATTTATTTCAGATTCAGATTTTATTTTTATGTATTCAATTCTTTTTTTTGTTTCAGATTATTATTTTTCAGATTCAGATCTTTTTTTATGGATACTTATATTGATAGTAAGTACTAAAAATAAATATCTACTCATGCCATCCAGTCGATTTTAAGTAATCAGTGTTTCGGTGTCGAACTATTTCCTTTCTGCGGTGTAGTGATACTTGCACACGCGCATTCGAATATGCAGAGGGGTGAAGCGATTTTTGTCACGTGGACCAATAGGAGCCGAGTCTTGTTGCCATAGTATCAGAACAACACAAACATGGCGACGAGTGCATCTAGCAGCGAGAAAAGCAAAGAGGAAGAAAAGAAAAAGAAAAAAAGTAAACAACCTTCAAAAGTGCATAAAAAAGGAACAAAACGATGCTATATGCATCTATCATCTGTCCAGGGTGAAGACGTTCTCGACTTTACAAGGACACGTTGGGAAACTTACAGCACTAGTATTAGAAAGTGGCTTTCTCTACAGAGTGAGACAAAGGATCTTGCCGAAACTTATAAACATTGCGTTGATATCGACTTTGAAAATGTTCCTGATGACGCTGGGTTTCACGACATGCTACCAGCGATTTATTTACAAAAGGTGTTTGAGAAACAAGAACGTGATTTTTCTGGCTGTCACTCATGGCAGACCACGCTCCTCTCAGTCGAGGCCCGCCCCCACAGAAAAACAGGGCCAAAAGTGAACCTGAAACTTTTTAAGTTGAATCCATAAAAAAAGATCTGAATCTGAAAAATAATAATCTTAAACCGAAAAAAAAGATTTGAATCCGTAAAAATAAAATCTGAGTCTGAAATAAATAAATAAAATTCAATTGAAAAAAAAGTACTCCAAGATCGAAATATACATTGTATACATTGTGACATATCCATATGTCCCACAACAGGATATATCAGCTCTGTGGCTTGTTGTTGTTGTTCAAAAGCAAAGCTAGCTTCAGCAGCAGAACGCCACCAGGCAAGAATAACCAGGGTCACAGAGTCATCAGCTAATAAACCAGCATTGTTGGATCCTGTTTCTACCTGGCTGTCTACTTGGATGTTACAGTTAAAACCATACAGATTATTTTTTAATGTTCATTTGTGCTTTAAAGGTATCTTAGAAGCCAAGGGGGATTAAGCTGAAACATATTTAATGTAATTGTCATACACTGTGCTCAAAACAAACCTAAAAAACTCAAGTGGTAACTTTCTGCTTCAACTGATTTTATATGAATGAAAATAGCTTAGATGTAGCTGAGCTACTTTTGTCATAGGAGGTATTTTCAGTGCAGTGTAGCTGAAGTTAATGGAGAATAAGAAGTCATTTTTTTTCACTACATCTTGCAAGAAACCTGCCCAACCCTTGAAAAGACCTTTCAGTTATAAAGGGGGAGACTATGGGTTCTATTTTCGTGCCTCGCCAGAGACATGGCACAGGCGTGGCATAAGTCAGGTCCGACAAGGCGTTCCCAAGCACAATTTGGTATTTTGGTGAGCAGTGCAGCCCGGCGTAAGTATCCCCCCTTCCTAACTCAGCTCCTCCCAGCGGCATAAGTCGTGGCGAGGGAGGAGAGAGGGCGTGGAGTGGGTTTAACACAGCCGAGACCTGACACTGTAAGCACTGCAGAGAGCGTCCTTCCCGCTCTCATATAAGCACAGAGGGATTTGGTTTGTGTAATGTTGGGCCCACTGGTAAGACAAACACCCTTTTCCACAAATAAAGACACTCACATAAAGTTGCATATATTCAAACCTCACGTGAAAAAGGTGGGTTGAGCGCACAGATCACACCATGAACTCCAAAAATGGCATTAAAATCTGAACCATCTGTGCGTAATGACGCATCGCGCTCCGTGGCCTGGCTCTTTTTTTCATAGATGTTGGCATATAAAATAAATTTGGCTCTCAAAACTGAATATTGGCCGGGCTCCGCCAGACGAAAATACAACTGCGCAGGGTCCGCCACCCTCTGCTATGTCCCCGGCGTACATAAAAATAGAGCCCTATATGTGCATGAGAGTGGTCTGAAAGGGAAGGGTCACATTCAGTGAACATTAATAACTTCCTCTGGGTTATAATGTGGATGTTGAAGTTTTTGGAAAGAAGTCAGTGTGAATCACAGATGAAATTCACCCAACTCCTGAGGGAGAAGCCATGCAGTGAGCCCTGCATGTCTATAAATAATTACAGAGGGAACATTTAAGGATAACAGAGAGGTATTCAAATGACACAGAATTAGCAAAAAGCACTTGCTTGCATTAATACAACTCCTTCAAACAGATTACTACCTCCTTCTTCTCCTCCTCCTGCTGCTGCTGATGTCCATGGATGTGTGGTCAAGAGAGGGTTTGTCAATTCAGGGTGTAATTAAAAAAAAGTTTAAGGTAATGAGAACAATCAAGATCCCTTATGAAAAAAAGGTTGTTTGTACATTGAACAGTGGGGCTGATAGGAGTTAGCATAAAGTTGTCATTTCACTCAGATTCTGGTCCACTTACAGCTTCCATCCCTTCTCTTCTTTACTGCTCCCCTTACAGGCTCTCTCTCACTTTTCCTCCTCCTCTCCCTGATGACTCGGGACCCCCTGCTGGGTCCAGTTCCCACTCCCTCCCACTGAGTTCTCTGCCAGGATCTGCTACAAACATGGACCCCAAGAGCCATGGAGTTTAAATCTGTCCCAGAACTCTCAAAAACTCCAAATATGTTGGGTATGTCTTCCTGAAAATTGTCCCTGTACATTGTCACCATTTCTTGAAATATTTTTAAACTGGGTTAACAGTTAAATGTTGATATGATCATCCTTATAAGATTATAAGATAACCAATTCATAGTTATTTCAAAGACCTGCCAAAAGAGTTTGTCCACTTCATTCAGCTCATTAGAGGAGCGCAATTGATCCCAGAGCCAGAGCATTTAATACAACTACTTGTATCTCCAACTTTATTTTTCTACCTTTGCATTTTCTTATTTACAGTCTTTATTTAAGCTGTTTGTGAAGCACTTTAAAGATCTCTAAAGGTCTCCAAAAATTGGTTTAAATGAACCAACAATAACTTGATATTTCAGACACTTCATTGGGAATGTCTGATCACATTGTAAATATATGAAGAAAAGTTTGTCTTTAAACATCATTCAGCTGAACATGTGGCCAAAAACACTCAGTTCAGAAGCCCATGGATGCACAACTCTGGTTTAGTTTTCTACCGTATTATACCCAAGTCACCTTCAGCCTCTCCATCTCTGCATGAAGTTTAGAGGAGCTGGCAGAACATTTGCAGAGGAAAAGTAATGGTTTAGAAAATGACATAAAATAGTGCCTTTCTTCACTGTAAATAGTTCAAAAGCACCCAAAAAATAGGCTCTATTGAAACATGTCTGGTAGTTAGAGTGAGGCTACATGTTATCTGCATATCCACAGTCGCAGTTATTTAGGATTTACTCTGCTTTTATGCTGCCTGGAGGCTTTCTGCCTCTAAATCCAATGTTTCCTTGTTGGCACTGAATGACTCTCTTCTCATAAAGAAGCAGAGTCACCATTAACCTGTGGAGGGAAGCTTCAAAGTCTGCACTTACAGCTGCTGATTGCTAACAGACAGCTAACATCTTTCAGAAACATGACTGAGATTTGAGGATTAGTCACTACCTGGAGAATAAGACAATGGAATAATCAGACTGTAAATGATAGAAGACGAGTGAGAGGGATTTAATGCTTTTATTCAAAAAACATCTACTGCTCCTCTCAGTATCCTACTCCGGAGATAATGTCAGCCTTTTTCACACTGTTTGACTAGGTACACGAACACATCATTGGAAAGGTTGGCAAGAGTGATTTCATTCAATATGCTTCATCTTCATATAATCTCAACACCCAAAGCTTGAATGTTCAATAAAAAACTGCCATATCTAGGGTCATTCAGACCTATTATTAATCTGACCAATGGATTATTTATAGAAAGGTCTGAGTGCCAGCATTTATTTTTTGCATAATGGCTTGCGATTGGATCTCACGTTCCCGATATGTATGCAAATAAAAACAGGTGTCATTAGGGCTGGGGCAAATGCACTGAGGCCCTATTGTTATACTGTGGATTTTTTCTGATTCCTCTTCTGGACAAATTTTGATTTGTTACTAGTCCTACAGCTTGAAGAGTTTAAGGACAAATTATACTGTATATCAAAAATGTTGCAGACCACTTGCTTCTCTGGTTATACCAACTTTAGTAACGACCACAGATACCAATACAGAGAGCCACACGCTCAATCAAAAAGCCACTTTATAGTCACAAATAATGCTCAGAACAGCACCTAACTTCATCAACAGTACAAACAGGGTCCCAGCCATAGTACTAGCCACCAAACATCTTTTTAGTTTTGCCTGATTTCTTTAGCAAAGAGACTAAACACAACTCACCCTCTCTCTTCCAGCAGCTGTTTGTTTGTAGCGAGACCTCGACCACTCATCATTGACTGAGGCGGGGGGTGCAGCTCAAGGAAGAATAATTATGATCATTACTTTATCATTTCCTTGAAGTAATAGTCATCATACTAATCATTTTGCACTTTTTGTAATTCTTCTGCCTTAGCGTCTCAGTCTGATTGCGTTTCCATGAGGAAATGATCATGAATGTTCTTCCTTGATTTGCTTCCCCCCGCTGCAGCCGATGGACTCACTCGGAGGTCCCTGTACATACAGGCGGCTGCTGGATGAGTCTTTTTTCACCACCTGAAGAATCTTTTTCCCCACCTGAAGCAGTGCCATGCGGCAGAGCACGAGCAAAGCAAAAGGTTACAAACCCTGAGAGGAGTAAGGAGTCCATGGCGCCTGTGCAGCTGAAACAGCCAACCATTCAGTCCGCTAACTCTAGCGCAACGCCTTATGACAAAACGTCAAAGAGACACATAGACCTCACAGATGAAGTAGCTTATGTTCCAAAAGACATGCTACCAAAAAGCACTGTTAAATTTCATTTTTTATTTTATAACCTGATATATGTCGATATCGACGGATATGAAAAAATCAATGGTAGTTTATTGTGATAGACTTTTTCCCATATCACCCAGCCCTAGTGGACATACGTGTTTTTTTTTAATAATGCGCTCCAATAATGTTCGATTATTTATGAGCTTCGAGTATTCTGGTTATGTCTCACTATGCTGATAAACTATTGAATGCGAGTTATCCTACATTTTCACATTGGTTGTCAACCTTTTTGAGTCATGGCTCCCAATCAAACATGCACTTGTGTCTGTAACTGAGTGTTACAGAGAAAACAGCAGCAGCTTTGCCTCTGCAGAAGCAAATCCCCCATGGGGATGAACTTCGGCTCAAATCTAATGTACAAGTAAGCAACACTGTCATGTAAGAAGAAAGTTGTAGGTTGGCAACAGTCGATGTAAGGACATTAGTGTAACATTACCCTAGACTGTATTGAGTCTGTCACAGTGTAAAGTCTGTTAGCTGACTGCTTTGATGACACGTCAGACACCCAATATCGATATCCGATTTCTGTTGGATGTTCAGTGACCACTCCAAAATGTCTTATTGAAATGGGAGATGGGAATTCTGTTTGAAGGAAGTCTCATACTGCAGTTCGCACTATGGTGCAATGGACACAAGAGTATTTCATTTGGGTGTGGCTATTTTCAGGCCTTTTTTGTTTGTTTGTTTGTTTGTTTGTTTGTCTTTTTTTTTGTTTTCGTTTTTTTTTTTTTACCTGTAGTCTTCCCAGTCTCTACAGATTACCCAGGTTACCTAGTGCACCAGACCCCAATCACACATTTCACATCTACAACTATCCCTGTGTCTTTAGTACTGAGGTATGACTTTAAATAATGTTCTTAGACTTATATTCTGGAATATGAGGGGGTCGAGGACTGCCACAAAGTTGGGCCGGATGATGACTCACCTGAACCAGATCAAGGGTGACATACTTCCTCCTGGAAACACACATGCTTAATCAGGAGACAGCCTGGCTAAAAAAGGCTAGGTTGGGAGGTTTTTCACTCAACATTCAACAGCAAGGCCAGGGGTGCCACTATACTCATTTGCAGGAGGGTTACATTCTGCTTAGATAGATCAATACTAGATCTATGTGGGAGATATGTGATGGTTTCAGGGAGACTTCAAGGAATTCTCATCTTGTTTGTTTGTGTCTATTGTCCCAATTGGGATGATAATCTCTTCATAACCAGATTATTTTCATCCTTTCCTGACCTTAAAGGTCATTACATAAACAAGGGAGGCGATTTTATTTGGTTCAGGACTGTCAGAAAAAAAAAGCGGGGGGGGGGGGGGGGTTGTAGCTCCTCCCGCATGAATATATAACCAAAAAAAAATGATGAAAGCTCCTGCAGGATGTCCACAAACAAGGACACTCACTTTTTCTCAAAGATTTTTTTTTCTTCCTCCTGTAATTGATTGGTAGTTTTATAATGATAATCTTGTGAAGGTATCAAATCAGGTACCTTCCACTGTCTGAAAGACCTACGCTGAAAGGTCAATCAGGTTGATGTCAGATGGATCTGTGACTCTGTTTCAGTGTTCAGACCTGTACAAACAGAACCAGGTCTTTTTCAATTCCTCTTCCAGAACAGCTAAAGATAAAAACTGATCTCAGTCCTCATGTTGGACTTTGTGCTCTGCAGCAGGCCATCAACCAGAAGGTTACTCAACTGTGTGTGATCATTGAGTGATCCAGAGGGAAGTTCACAAAGTATAAATAAAGAGGATAACTTGTTTCTTACCTCAAACCAACCAGCTTAGCTCCTCTTCATCACTGACTGAAGGGCAAAAGCAGATGTTTTCAGAAAAGGGACAGTGTGATTATTTTAAATTCAGCATTCTCATTGAAAATCCTTGAACACTGTACCTTCTGTTTAAAAAAAAAAAGATTACCCTGCTTGATCCTCACAAAGTTAAGCCTGAAATACTTTCTAAGTGTTCAGGTCTCCTCCATCATGGCAGCTCTGTGGCTCCAGTCCTTGTCTGTGCTGGTATTACTGGTTGTGTCATGGCCAAGCTCTGAGGCCATAGCCCCTGCGCTACACCTGTGCGGCCGCGACCTGGTGGATGCCCTTGACCTGGTATGTGGGGACCAAGGCTTCTATGTGAACTCGTACCATGCAAAGGGTGAGAGGAGAGACTAAATAAACTCTTAAATCGACATTTAACACATTTGCCAAATAATCACGAGTTAACTTTTAATCAGATTTAGTCTTTATAAACTGTGTAAAGATGGCTTTCTCTTCAATCATTTGTTTATTTGTTTTCCTCCCCACAGGGCCCGGTGAGACAAGGATAACCCGATCACAGAAGCTAGATTGTTGTTTCAGACCCTGTACTGTGCTAGAACTGCAGGACCTCTGCTTCTAAAGCCTGGCTCTGCATGGCTTGGTCTACCCTTGCAAACCCCAGTCTAGCTTAGCCTGGTGCTGAGAAATGAAAGATTGATGTCTATTTTAAAGAACAGTAAGTTTTGTGAATTAGAACTAGAACTAATCAGTTTAAGAGGTGCTCTAATTTAGCATCCAGCTGTAATAATGAACCTAAGGGTGAAAGTAAACAAGCATTGGTTTGGTCCAATAGTTGCCCAGCAGCTGAGCTAAAAAACAACCCAAACTGGGTTGTTTTTAACCCAGCATAACTTTGAGTTTAGTTCTGTGCTGTTGATGTTATTGTTGGTAAAACATACTGAAGTACCAATTGTTTGTGTTTAAAAACAGGTTTCTATGATAACTGGACTGCACCACTGACAACAACAGAAATAAACCATCTATGAACATGTTTATTTCTTTCATTTATATATATATATATATATATATATATATATATATATATACACTACAGGCCAAAGGTTTGGAAACAAGGCCATTACAGGCCAAACAGTAACTTTAAGTTTTTGTTCACAATGCTTTTTTGAAAATCCAGCATGAGTTTTATGTATTTTGGGATGTATTTACTCCACAATCAGATGTTGCTTTCATGGAAATGCACCATTTTACTCAATTTACCTTTAGATATACATTGATGTTAACAAACCATGGCGAAATATATTTCAGCAAAAGATAATAAGGGCTTAGTTTTAGGGTTGAAAACATTTGCAAGAGTCACAACTTCAGTGCAAAAGCAAAAAAACAAATCACAGTTGGATTATTCACGTCAACTTTTTGGCTTTTGAGAGTCTGCATACAAAAATCCTTATAAATCTCTACTGTTCAAATTATCGCAAAAATGGCTAGAAAGAAGCAACTGAGTAAAGAAACAAAAGTACAGATTTGTACATTGAGGAAAGGAGGATACACAGGAAGTGAAATTGCAAAATGCCTCAAGGTGTCCAACAAAGGAGTCCACTACACTCGGAAGACACTAGAGGAACCTGGAAGTTATGATGATAGAAAAAGAACTGGACGAAAGAGAGTTACTACAAAGGCAAAGGATAAACATAGCATTGTCACCAGTAAGAGAGATCGGAGAAAGACAGCACCACAAATAAGGGAGGAAATCAACATGACAAGATCGAAAGCCATATCTCTGACAAACGTGAAAAGACATTTGAGAAAGGCTGGTTTGAAGGGTTGTGTATCTGCAAAAAAAAAATTCTTCATCCACAGAACAAGAAAAAGAGATATGAGTGGGCAAATGCTCACAAAAATTGGACTTATGATGACTAGAAACAAGTTTGCACTGTTTGGTACAAAACGCAGAGTCTATGTCCGCAGACAAACTGGTGAACGTCTGAAAGTACCATGTGTTACACCCACAATTCAGCATGGAGGTGGTAGTTCCATGGTATGTGGTATGGGGATGTTTTGCAGGTGATAGAGTAGGAGATTTGTTTGAAGTAAAGGGTATTACGAAGAAGGAACAGTACCACTCCATCCTCCAGCACCATGCTGCTCCATCTGGACTCAGACTTGTGGCTCATAAGTTTGTTCTGCAGCAAGACAATGACCCTAAGCACTCTGCCAAGCTCTGTCAGGGTTACCTAGACAAAAAAGAATTTAGAGGCAATTTAGAGTCATGTTTATCAGAAAGCAGAAACACAAACAACTTATGAATTTAGATATTGTACCTTGAAAACCTGAATGTAGTTGCTTCATGGAAATGCAGAAATGTGTTTAGTCTCTTTGCTAAAGAAATCAGGCAAAGCTAAAAAGATGTTTGGTGGCTAGTGCCGAGGCTGGGACCCTATATGTACTGTTGATGAAGTTAGGTGCTGTTCTGAGCATTATTTGTGGCTATAAAGTGGCGTTTTGGTTGAGGTTTGTTTATGGCTCCTCAGACTGCTGTGTATTGCTATCCTACGGTCGTTACTACAGTTGGTATGACCAGCGAAGCAATCGGTCGGCAACATTCATCTCTCAAGGGGGTGTCTAACTTGGTGTTACGGTGTGTTTGACCCTAAATTAATTTTACACCAGAATATCCCTTTAAATTGGCAGAATTTTGGCATGTGAGACTGTGTTGATATGGTTATGAGATGAGCTGGTGAAATAAACATGTACATTGGAATGTAAGTCAAGCGATCCTAATGTGCACGTGAGCTGTCACAGGCATGCAGTCATGCTTTGGTCTAGAAAAGACCAAATATTACTTTGAGCACTAAAAAAATAACCATAACGGCACTAAAATGTACATTTCCCCATGGAAGGCATCCAATAAAGAAGAAGAAAAATATGCACAAGTTCCTCACACATCCAGTCAATTGTGTTTCTGCAGGAGAGGGCAAAGTTGAGTTTAATTGAAGACAAATGGTTTGACCAAAAGCAAAAAGACTCATGACTCCTTGTTTTGGATCAGTGTTAAATAGTTTTCATAAAGGGCAGACCATGAGAATTCATGTGTTATCATCAACGTTCAGACTGAGGCATAGATTCTGGATGGCATTACGTACATAAAAAGATTTATAGATTATGCTTTAAATTCTGATCTATTTTACACACGTTTGCATTCAAAATGAGTCTCAGTCTCCATCTGTCAGTTGTTATTCATAACAGTTATTATGTGCACATAAGCTGTCACAGGCATGCACTTAACCCAGGCAACATCCCCAGTGAAAACACACTCTGCAGGCAAACATCCCACACAGTTTGTGTCTTTTTATAGTACAAATATCCTCTCTTCTCCCACTGCAGCTCAGAGAGGTAGACACAAAGGGCTCTATTTTCGTGCCTCGCCAGAGACGTGCCGCAGGCGCGGTGTAAGTCAGGTCTGCCGCGCCGACAAGGCGTTCCCAAGCACAATTTGGTATTTTGGTGAACGGCGCAGCCCGGCGTAAGTATCCCCCCTCCCTTAACTCAGCTCCTCCCAGCAGCGTAAGTCTTGGCAAGGGAGGAGAGAGGGCGTAGAGTGGGTTTAACACAGCTGAGACCTGTATTGACCAATAACATCAGCTCCTCTCCTCGCCTTTAAATCTGCCGCCGGAGAGGCGTATTACAATTTTCGTGAAGTAGTCAAAGAGATCAAGAGATGTCTGAAGACAGCAATGCCACACGATAGTGACAGAAGGCAGCTCCTCAACAAGTGTCGCTGTAAACGCTGCAGAGGACGTCCTTTACACTCTCTCATATGAGCACAGATGGATTTGGTGTATGTAAGTTTGGACCCACTAGTAAGACAAACACCCTTTTCCACAAATAAAGACACTCACATGAAGTTGTATCAATTCAAACCTCACGTGACAAAGGTGGGTTGTGTGCACAGATCACACCATAAATTGCATGAAAATCTGAACCATCTGTGCGTAATGACGCATCGCGCTCCGTGGCCTGGCTCTTTCTTTCATAGATGTTGGCATATAAAATAAATTTGGCTCACAAAACTGAATATTTTAATATTCGTATGTAGGCTTAACGTAAATAACTCATCTGATCACTGAAACAAATCATCTGTTCAGCCACCGCAGCTGCAGCAGGACGGGAGAGGACACGGAGACATGTACAGGTCAGGCTGCGCGATGAAGAAGAGGAAGAGGAAGAAAGAAAGGGAGAGAAACGAATTACATATCTTGTTAACTTCATTATGTGTGTCTATGAACTAGATATTTAATTTAATTTAATGCGGTTTCAGCTGTGTTGATTTGGTCAGGTTGTGTGTCCAAATGCATGCCAAACATGCTCATCAGATCAGATATAGATCAGAATATATCTATATAGATCTAAATGTATGTGCTGACTCAGATTAATAGTTAGTTTTTGTTGATTATTTATTGCACTGAAATGTGCCTGACACTGTGGAAACCTGCCGGTGAGGCATCAGTAACGTATGCCGATACACCGCCGGTCTACCAAAATGCCATAAGACCAGCTGCGCTCCGCCTGTGCTGAAAGCTGACCAGGTTTGAATCGGCGAACTTTCAGCGCACTTTATACGCCGGTGGCGAGCACAAAAATGTCACTGCGCCCGCTGATTCTGTCGACACCTCCCCCTGCCACGCCACCACACCCAGCTTGGCGGATCTCTGTGTGCCTCAGTCCACAAAAATACCAAACTGGCTGTACACTGGGCTCTGCCAGACGAAAATACAACTGCGTGGGGTCCGCAGCCTCACCGGCGGACACAAAAATAGAGCCCAAAGAGACAAGTAGTTGTGAGTTACCTTTCTGGCTCAAACTGTATTTTTACTGACAGACAGAGAAACAGTGAGAAAGCCAGATGGACATTTAGAGTCAGACACAGAGAAACAGAAGCAGACTGAGCAGATGGTGCAAGGAAACAGCTACTTGAGTGGAATCTTCTGGAATCACATTCTGACACAGTGACAGCTGCTTCCTTGGCCCCCAGCTAGCAGTGGATAAATTAGCCTAAAAACCAGGATAATGTGACCTAAAAGTCTCAATGTGTCAAAAGGTGATCGAACACTGACAAAAAAAACACAAAACTTGTAAAAAGATCTGGAGCTGGATTCAGTCTGAGTCTCTGCCACAGCAAAAACCAGGGAGACTCAGACTCAGAAATAAGGAGATTAGGCTTTACCCTTATTCAGGTGGGATGATGGGCCAAGATGTGTCATAAAGCCTTGAGTTCTTGTAATACATATCAGCTTTAAAGAGGTCCAAGCTGGCTCTTTTCTTTATGTTCATATGATTAAATGCTTTGTGATAGTCTTAAACATTGACTGTGTCCATGGCCCTTAAAAAAAACATCATGGACCCCAATCTATAATCCTGGATGCATTTTTCATTTATCTCTTTTTTTTTTTTTTTCACTTATTCACCTGTAACTTTATTTTGCTTCGATGGAAAGGAGACCTCTGTGGATACTTCTGCTGTTAAAGTGAAATGCTTCTTAATGTAAAAATGAGCAGAAAGCCCAACATGTAATGATACATTAGGAAACATATTAACAGCTTATCTAGTGGACTGATGGTTGTGCTCATTATCAAGGGTGGCAGTACCTATTTAAGGTGAGGTGCACATCTGCATTCCCTGCTATGACCCTGTTCACATTTAGCATATCAGAATACAACAGGAAAAAACAAAAAAAAGCAGCTGAAAAGGAAAGTGGGAGAGAAACTTGTGGAGATGAAGTATTCTATATTTTCATGTTCCTTCCCAAGTGCAGGACCAACAGACTGAAAAACTTCTTTGTCTCTCATGCCATCAGACCGTACAACTCCTCTCTGGGGAGAAGGAGGAGGGGTAACAGGAGGACAGAGCATGAGAAGGAGCAGCAGCAGTAGTAGTAGTAGTTGTAACAGTAATGTGCAAATGTTGATTACTTTAAATCTTATTTTCATATGAATACATGTTGAAGTTCTATTATATTGTTTTATACACTCACCGGCCACTTTATTAGGTACACCATGCTAGTAATGGGTTGGACCCCCTTTTGCCTTCAGAACTGCCTCAATTCTTCGTGGCATAGATTCAACAAGGTGCTGGAAGCATTCCTCAGAGAGCTTGGTCCATATTGACATGATGGCATCACACATTTGCCGCAGATTTGTCGGCTGCACATCCATGATGCGAATCTCCCGTTCCACCACATCCCAAAGATGCTCTATTGGATTGAGATCTGGTGACTGTGGAGGCCATTTGAGTACAGTGAACTCATTGTCATGTTCAAGAAACCAGTCTGAGATGATTCCAGCTTTATGACATGGCGCATTATCCTACTGAAAGTAGCCATCAGAAGTTGGGTACATTGTGGTCATAAAGGGATGGACATGGTCAGCAACAATACTCAGGTAGGCTGTGGCATTGCAACGATGCTCAATTGGTACCAAGGGGCCCAAAGAGTGCCAAGAAAATATTCCCCACACCATGACACCACCACCACCAGCCTGAACCGTTGATACAAGGCAGGATGGATCCATGCTTTCATGTTGTTGACGCCAAATTCTGACCCTACCATCCGAATGTCGCAGCAGAAATCGAGACTCATCAGACCAGGCAACGTTTTTCCAATCTTCTATTGTCCAATTTCGATGAGCTTGTGCAAATTGTAGCCTCAGTTTCCTGTTCTTAGCTGAAAGGAGTGGCACCCGGTGTGGTCTTCTGCTGCTGTAGCCCATCTGCCTCAAAGTTCGACGTACTGTGCGTTCAGAGATGCTCTTCTGCCTACCTTGGTTGTAACGGGTGGTTATTTGAGTCACTGTTGCCTTTCTATCAGTTCGAACCAGTCTGGCCATTCTCCTCTGACCTCTGGCATCAACAAGGCATTTCCGCCCACAGAACTGCCGCTCACTGGATATTTTTTCTTTTTCGGACCATTCTCTGTAAACCCTAGAGATGGTTGTGCGTGAAAATCCCAGTAGATCAGCAGTTTCTGAAATACTCAGACCAGCCCTTCTGGCACCAACAACCATGCCACGTTCAAAGTCACTCAAATCACCTTTCTTCCCCATACTGATGCTCGGTTTGAACTGCAGGAGATTGTCTTGACCATGTCTACATGCCTAAATGCACTAAGTTGCCGCCATGTGATTGGCTGATTAGAAATTAAGTGTTAACGAGCAGTTGGACAGGTGTACCTAATAAAGTGGCCGGTGAGTGTATATTGTATGTTTGATCTTTTTTTCTCTTCTGTATAGAGAAAAAATATCCTGTAATACTTAATTTCCTCGAGGAAACTCTCAAAAGGATAAATAACGTTACATCTAATCTAATCTAACCTCTAAAATTGTGCATTTCTTTATAATCTCATACTCCACTGTGTGACCTCAACCTCAGTATTATGTGATTTGTATAGCTGAACTGTCAGCATGTCTGTTCTTTCCATATCTTATAAAGTCATACTGAGATATAAGTTTACCAAACTTTTCACTTCTCGTTAAAACTGAACAGTGCTCTCTGAGAGCCAAACTGATTTCTGGTTGCCAAAATCTTTCCTTTTTTCAGGACTGCTGGCATAAACTAAAAACACCAAGAACTGAAGGGAGTCATCTCCCACTCTTTTTGTGTTTTTGGCTCCAAAATAATCTGCCTTTTCTGTGTTTTCACAAACCTCAGGGTGAACAATCCTTGTGTTCTGCAGGCGCTATAATGAACCAAATCCAGCCCTGATGACACATCCATTTATTATATGAAATAACTATTTCCACCCAGTTGATCTAACTGGTAAAAAAAAAACGCACCCAGAGAAAATGGTTCAATTTAACACTGGAGCAGTAAATCATTCTGTTAACTGATCCTGCAGCTAAACCACAGGGAGAGGATAAATTCAGTGAGCTCATACATGTCATAAACAGAAAGCAGCTCTGCATTAGGGACCATTTATCAGCAGCACACACTATACACCTGTGTGTGTGTGTGTGTGTGTGTGTGTGAATGTATTAATGCTGTTTAAGTAGCCTCATCTTCATCACAGAGCTCTTCATTCTCCTATTTATCTGTGCCAACGGGGTTGAAGGTGGCAGCCAGGCGGATGCTATCAATTAATGAGATGTCAACAAGGCAGTCTGCATTATTCATGTGTGAACACTCACTCTGTGATGAAATCCTCTGCTCATCGGAAACACAATAACACAATACTCTTTTTGCTCAAAAATTCTGACTAACTATGAACAACACTCTTCATGATTAGGTCCAGGTCTTTTTGCAGTGTTCCAGGTTTAAATTTTGATCCAATATAAAAAGATCCAGTTTTAGCACAGTCATATAGAAATTAAGTTGGCACATTTATCTGTTTGTATGTATTTATAAACTGTGTATTGTTTTTGCTTTTACTGTAAAGCGCTTTGTGACCTTGGTCTGTGAAAGGCGCTGTATAAATAAAGTTTACTTACTTACTTACATTTGTTGAGTATGCATATGGAATTCATACCAGCTTTGACTTCTGGCATCTATTCTTCATCGCTCATAAAGTATTGACTGCCAAAATATTTATTCAACCACTGGTGACTGGCTGCAGTATGGATTGGCCCACCTCCTCCTTACGAGACAGGGAACATGGGTTCAAATACACAATATGAACGGACTCCTCCCTCTGTAAGTTTTCAGCATCAAAAAATGTATATCAGCATTGTGTAGTATTCTAAACACCATATTGTCGGGAATTTTCTGTATTTTCATTGTATTCTGTTTTGAATACAAAACCTGGCGCAGTGCGAGGTGGCAGCCTGTTACAGCAGCTCCCGTGTGTTTTATACTTTTTGTATCTTTTCTCTTTCATTTCTGTCCTGACACATATGTGTCTTCACCAGCTAGTGTCTAACCACTGGATACACCGACTTTTGTCTTTTTTGTAACTTTTCTGGCTGTTTTTCTGGCGATCAGCTGATTGCGCTGAGTAAACCTGTGCTGCTGCCCGGAGCGAGGCCTGACATCCCGGAGGAGCTGCGGAGGAGGCGCCGGGGGGGCAGAGCAGGAGCCATGCTGAGGGCAAAGAAGAGGAGATTTCCCCAACTGTACCAACGATTATCACGGGGAACATGAGGTCTTTGGGGAATAAGACGGGCGAGCTCGCTGCGCTGATTAAGACTCAGAGGGAAGACAGTGAGTGTAGCATCTTTTGTTTCACTGAGACATGGCTGAACTCGCACATCCCGGACCACAGTGTGGCGGCACCCGGCTTCAGCGTTGTTCAGGCAGACAGAGACGTTATTAGCAGCGGTAAGAAGAAGGGAGGAGGGATTGCACTGTATGTGAGCGAGAGGTGGTGTAATCCCGGACATGTGCATGTGAAGGAACATCTCTGTGACCCGGACATTGAACTGTTTGCTGTTGGAATGCGTCCGTATTGCCTGTCCCCCATTGTGATCGCTGTTTACATCCCCCCCATCAGCTGACGCCCCGACAGCCTGTGATGTCATCACCTCCACCATTGCCAGGGTACAGACTCAACATCCCAATGCCCCCCCCCGACTACCTGACAGACAGGCCACAGTTTGTCCGTCTGGGCAGTGTTCTGTCTGACGCGGTGGTCAGTGATGCAGGAACTCCACAGGGGACTGTGCTGTCCCCTTTCCTTTTCACTAACTTTGTGGAGTGGGCTGGACGCAATCACCTGAGGCTGATCGACTTCAGGAAGAAGAGGAAGGCTTCACAGCCGCTGTGCATCCTGCGAGATGATGTGGAGGAGGTGGAGGTCTACAAGTACCTGGGCGTCAATATCAACAACAGACTGGACTGGCACCGATGCTGTCAACAAGAAGGGGATGAGCAGACTCTACTTCCTGAGGAAGCTGAGATCCTTCAACGTGTGTAGCAAGATGTTTGAGATGTTCTATCAGTCTGTGGTGGCCAGCGTACTTTTCTTTGCCGTGGTTTGTTGGGGGAGCAGCATCGGAGCCAGTGACACCAACAGACTCAACAAACTGATCAGGAAGGCTGGCTCCGTGATTGGCTGCAAACAGGACACTGTGGAGGCTGTGGTGGAGAGGAGGACACTGACCAAACTGTTATCCATCATGGATAACCCTGATCACCCTCTTCACCCCACTCTGGACAGATAGCGGAGCTCCTTCTCCAACAGACTGTTGCAGCTCTCCTGTCGAAGGGACAGATACAGGAAATCTTTCCTACCACAAGCAATTGCGCTGTTCA
Organism: Xyrichtys novacula; assembly: GCA_962446985.1. Lineage (NCBI taxonomy): Eukaryota > Metazoa > Chordata > Actinopteri > Labriformes > Labridae > Xyrichtys > Xyrichtys novacula. Next base: position 13,567,322 of record OY660887.1, on the reverse strand, counting down.
ACAACTCACATCTGTCAGACAGGGACTCACACCTGTCTGCTGTATAGTACATTTAAAAAAAAAAAAACTCCTACCACATCGCATTACTTTAGCACCTTAAATTGTCTGTTTATTTATCATCCCATCTGTATATTTCGCATTTCATATTTATTACTCATTTCAATAGCCCATGTTTTTTCATATATCACTTTATTTCTCTTAGGGTGTTTAGTATATTTAGTCTGCATTGTACATACATGTTGTTATATTTAATTTTATTTTGTATTTATTGCTGCTGTAACATGAAAATTTCCCAGTTTGGTACCTACCTACCTACCTACCTACCTACCTACCTATCGGAACACTTAAAAAGTGTAGTGATATTCTTATAACTAATAAAATAGTATAACTTGCGCTCAACCAAAGAGCAGCAAGGTCTGGTCACTGAATTTCCTGCATTTGTTGCTCTGTTTTATCCTTTTTTTGTCGTGTTTGTTGGCTGCTGCTAGGTCTTTCTGCTGGGTGAAGACTTTGTTCAGGAAAAGAGCTTCTTTCATTGATAGAGCAAATCAGGACAATGAGATCCAATTCCAGCAAACATCAAGAGGTGCTTTTGTGGTTGCTGTGCTGGTGCAAAGGTAAAGGCAAAGTTGAAGCCTAGGAAATATAGATATGTACCCTTTCTTCCATCAGTCATCATGGACATGTCAGCAATGTTGGTAAAGACTGAGAAAGCTTACTGTGATTGCAGTCTCCTGTACTTTACTGATATCATGCATGGTACACGGAAGGACAACGGACTCTCCTTCCTTCTGCTCATAGCTCACTGTGATTGTGTTGCCATTGTAAGTCTCCTGGGGGTAGGTGTGCCTTGTTCTGGCAAAAAGTCCCCACAGTATAGAAACACTCAGCCATGCAGGAAGTATGGACATTTCCATTGCAAATTTCCCCACCGCAGTCCTGAGCCCACATCAGCTGAAAACACTGATACATTATCACCAACATCGAGTGTTGTTTAACACCTGTCCCAACCTTTTTTAAATGTGTTGCATGCATCAAATTCAAGACAAGCATACTTTATATACAGTTGAGGCCAAAATTATTAGCCCCCCTATGAAATATTTACTTTTTTTCCAAAATTTCCTTATGCTGTTCAACAAATTAATGATTTTTTTACACAGCTTTTCCAAACATCCTAGTTTAATTTTGGATCCTTGAATTATTTTACTTTGCACACAGAATCAAAATTATTTTGCTGGATAACAGCATGCAGTCGGTTGCTGTAGTTTGTAACAAGGCTCTGGCACATCTCCTCAGGAATCCCAGCCCATTCCTCTTTGGAAAATCTTTCAAGCTCCTCCAGATTTGATGGTCTTTTAGCATGAACCCTGGTCTTCAGTGCAGCCCACAGATTTTCAATGAGATTTAAGTCAGGGCTTTGTGCAGGCCGGTCAATAACGTTCACTTTGGTTTCCTGGAGGTAGCTCCTCTCCAGGAGCGCTTTATGTTTTGGGTTGTTGTCATGTTAGAAGACAAAGCAGCATCCCAGATCCAGTTTTGCTGCTGACTGCTTGAGGTTTTCTTTCAAAATCTTCACATATCCTTCTTTCTTCATTATTCCTTTAACCTTGACAAGATTCCCAGTTCCAGATGCACCGAAACATCCCCACAGCATGATGCTCCGACCACCGTGTTCAACTGTGGGGACAGTGTTCTTGGGGTTATACGCCTCTTCCTTCTTTCTCCAAACTTAAGCAATGTCTCTGTGAACAAAAGAGCTCTAGTTTGGTCTCATCTGACCAAAGAACACGTCTCCAGTATGCACAATCTGTCTCCAGATTGTCTTTAGCATACCTCAGTCTGGCTTGAAGGTGTCTTTTTTGTAGAAGTGGAGTTTTTCTTGGCCTGCATCCTCACAGACCATTTCTGTTCAGGGCTCTAGAGACTGTCTTGTTTGACACCACAATTCCTGACTTGGTTAAGTCAGCAACTACTCTTTTGGTGGTTGTTCTAAGGTGTTTAGTAACATCTCCAACCACTTTTCTTTTCCGTTTCTTTGAAATTTTTTGCTTCCTACCTCTTCCAGACTTGTTCTGTACACTGTGGCTCTCCTTGAATTTTTTGATAATACTTCTCACTCCACTTTTTGACACTTGGAAATGTTGTGATAACTTTTTATATCCTCCTCCTGCTTTGTGAGCATCAACAATTCTTTTTCTCAAGTCTAAACTGAATTCTTTTGTATTTGCCATGATGCCTTCTCAAGTGACAGCTCAGATGCGTAAAGAGGTTTTGGCCATAGGTTTTCTTCAGGTTCCTCCACCTCATTCAACTCCGGTTCATCATGTTCAGACTCTAAGCCTGAGGATTCATCATAGCATTCTTCTCCGGCCGCTGCCATTGCCACTGCGGTCTTGTTTTGAGCTGATAAACAAGAGAGTGCGTATTTCCGCTTTTACGTACATCCCAGTGGAGAACGTGTACTGTGATAGGTTTCCTTCTTTGACGAACACTGCGTGTGGCCAATTGCATTTTAGAGAAAGAAAAAAAAAAAAACAGCGAACCTAAAAGTAACGAGTACTCATGAGCCTTCTCAGAAATTTACTTGAATAAGAGTAAAAATCTTTACCTTGGAAATGTATTCGAGTAAGGGTAATAAGTATCAAAGAATTATAGTGTTTGAGTAAAGTACAAATCCTCAGAATCTGTATTTAAGTACAGTACTCAATTAAATTTACTCCGTTACTGTCCACCAATGTATATATTGTTGCCCCGGTGTGTAATGACTTTAAGTCATTAATTCAGTCACAGTTCCTTTTTGCAAAATGTAGATTACAACAAACATACAAAAATGAAATTTCCAACAATTTATCTAAATCATCAACCTTGTACCAGTTATTAGCTAAATATAACTTATTAGAAAATACATCCTTTGGAAAAATCTTTGCTGTGGCAAGTTAAAAATATTCACTTTCTTTCTTTCTTTCTTTCTTTTTTCTTTCTTCCCTTCTTTCTTTTATAAACTTAAATAGAGTTGAACAGGATGTGCTGTATGTTACAATCTGTGTGTCATGATGTAAGGTGCTTTAAGACCTCTTGGATTATGTGTCTTTGTGTTGAGGAATGTAACCCTTTCACAGCTGCCCAGCCTTCATGATGTGGACGAGATAAGCTGTTCAAGTAGTGCACACACATTCAAAGACATGCCACACAAATGCCGAGTGTGTGGCCACTTATATGTGTGGCCAGTTTAAGCTGCTCCAGCATTTTTTTGTCAGACTTAGCTTGACACTCCAGTGGAAGAAAAAAAATGGACCGGGTCAACAATAGTCACTGTGTGCAGAAAATTTGTTGCCTGCAGGCTGAAAGAAATCACTCTCACTTCCCAGCGAGACTCTGCTTTTTAAAGAAAACCAGCTTCTAATTCGAAACGTCACCAGGGTCAATATCATATTGAGAATCTGCTGAAGAAAAGGCTCTATCCACTTCCTCAAGCATGGAAAGATGGCGTCTCTAATTCAGCTTCCACTGTGGCAGCCAGAGCTGGTCAAACAAGACAGAGGTTGACTTTATGTTTTTCATTGACCAAGTATAATACTGGGTAAAAGAAGGACTTAACACCTCAACTTCAGAGATAAAATATTTACTTGTGTCAGACAGGATAGACCCAAACCAAAAACAAGCACTCTCACACATATCAAGTGAGATTTGCTCTCTATAGCCCAAAGAGGGAAACTCAGGCTTTACTGTGCATTTAGAGGGAAACAAGAAAGGGTTTCTTATTTCTTTCTTTATTTTTTTATTTATTTTCTCTCTAGGTCTGTTTGGTATCCGAGGGTTAATAACACTGTCATAATATCAGCTTTCCACTTCATAATTATTGTTAAAATAGGGTGACCATATTCTGAATCCCCAAAAAGAGGACACGATTAGCGCAATTACTTATGAGAATAAAGTTGTAATAAAATCATGTCTTATGAGAATCAAGTCGTTATAGTTGGGTCACAAAGTGAGATTCTGTGACCATCCTCTGGCAAGGATGTTTTGACGATTGATTTGACCTCTATGGACCCTTTAGAAAAGATTTAGCCCCCAGGTCCCTCGCAAAAATCCCGGCATTTTTTGCTAGACAGCCAAATTCAAGATGGCGGCAAGCGCCATCTCTAAAAATTAACTTTTGATCTGGATGACCTAGAATCATGTATGAAGGCACTTTTCCATACAAGTCAAGCATGAGGATTCCAAATCTGACATAGTTTTAATCATACAACTTTGTTTTGACCGCGATATTCAAGATGGCTGCCATCTAGTACTGTAATTCTCAACCTTTTCAGGACTTGACCCCCCCCCAAAACAATCATATTTGAACTGGGTAACCCCCAATTTGTTTGATTCTGTTCCACATATAGATATTGTGAAAATAACCGCTCTACAAACCCGTAACACCTTGTATTGTGAGGCGTGTGAGCTTGTAGATCGGCTATATTCACAATTTTTGCCTTTTTCTTATATCATTTGACAATTTGGCCAATGGTTTAGCATTGTTTGTTGATTACTTTGGATGCAGTGATGATCTTTTTCTTTGAGGATCTTACAAGTCCTAACATTATAATGTCACTGTCATCTGGGGGTACGCCACCAACCAATGATTAAGTACAGAGAAAACTTAACTTAACAACAACATAAAGGCCAGTGAATATTGCACTCAAACTATCCAGTATGCTTGATTCATGTCAGCAGCAGTACTTAACTCAGGCAATTTGATTGGCTGTCCTGTCCCTTCATGTCAGGGATCATCTTTGGGTCGACTTAATGGTATATGTGGCTTCATTACACAGACTACCACACTGGAGAATACATGACTGTCTGTCTGTCCTGGTTGGTATATTATTTTCTTCCATATTCAAGCAGCCATGTATTCTGCATGCACACTGTCTTTACAGATCAAATGTGTAGCTCCTCTAACTGTGGGCTCAAAAGAATGACTGAGGCAACATTTAGGAAAGCAGCAGCACTAAACAAGCAGCATGTGCTAACATGCCCTGACATGAAGGGACAGGAGGGTGGAGGGTGGCGGACCCCGCACAGTTGTATTTTCGTCTGGCGGAGCCCAGCGTACAGCCAGTTTGGTATTATCATGGACATTTTCGTGCTCGCCAATGGCGTGTAAAGTGCACTGAAAGCTCGCCGATTCAAACCTGGTCAGCTTTCAGCGCAGCTGGTCTAGTGGTATTTTGGTAGACCAGCAGCGTATCAGCATACGTTACTGATGCCTCACCGGCAGGTTTCCACAGTGTCAGGCACATTTCAGTGCAATAAATAATCAACAAAAACTAACTATTAATCTGAGTCAGCACATACATTTAGATCTATATCGATATATTCTGATCTATATCTGATCTGATGAGCGCGTTTGGCACGCATTTGGACACACAACCGGATCGAATCAACACAGCTGAAACCGCATTAAATTAAATTAAATATCTAGTAAATAAACACACATGATGAAGTTAACAAGATATTTAATTTGTCTCCCTCCTTTTCTTTCTTCCTCTTCCTCTTATTTCTCGCGCAGCTCAACCTAGACATGTGTCTGTGTCCTCTCTCTGTACTGCTGCAGCTGAACAGATGATTTGTTTCAGTGCTCAGATGAGTTATTTACTTCAAGCCGACATACGGATATTATAATATTCAGTTTTGTGAGGCAAATTTATTTTATATGCCAACATCTATGAAAGAAAGAGCCAGGCCACAGAGCGCGATGCGTCATTTACGCACAGATGGTTCCAATTTTAATGCCATTTTTGGAGTTTATATTGTGATCTGTGCGCTCAACCCACCTTTGTCACGTGAGGTTTGAATATATGCAACTTTATGTGAGTGTCTTTATTAGTGGAAAAGGGTGTTTGTCTTACCAGTGGGTCCAACATTACACACACCAAATCCGTCTGTGCTCACATGAGAGAGTGTGGAGGACGCCAAATACAGCACTTACAGTGGCACTTGTTGAGGAGCTGCCTTCTGTCACCATCGTGTGGCATTGCTGTCTTCAGACATCTCTTGATCTCTTTGACTACTTCACGAAAATAGTAATACGCCTCGCCAGTGGTGGATTTAAAGGCAAGGAGAGGAGCCTATGTGATTGGTGAAAACAGGTGTCAGCTGTGTTAAACCCACTCCACGCCCTCTCTCCTCCCTCGCTACGACTTTCGCCGCTGGGAGGAGCTGAGTTAAGGAGGGAGGATACTTACGCTGCGCTGCGTCGCTCACCAAAATTCCAAATTGTGCTTGGGAACGCCTTGTCGGCGCGGCGGACCTGACTTACGCTGCGCCTGCAGCACGTCTCCAGCGAGGCACGAAATAGAGCCCCAAACAAACAAATTGGGGGTTACCCAGTTCAAATATGATTGTTTTGGGGGGTCAAGTCCTGAAGGTTGAGAATCACAGTACTAGATGGCAGCAATCTTGAATATCGCGGTCAAAACAAAGTTGTATGATTAAAACTATGTCAGATTTGGAATCCTCATGCTTGACTTGTATGGAAAAGTGCCTTCATACATGATTCTAGGTCATCCAGATCAAAAGTTAATTTTTAGAGATGGCGCCTGCCGCCATCTTGAATTTAGCTGTCTAGCAAAAAATGCCGGGATTTTTGCGAGGGACCTGGGGGCTAAATCTTTTCTAAAGGGTCCATAGAGGTCAAATCAATCGTCAAAACATCCTTGCCAGAGGATGGTCACAGAATCTCACTTTGTGACCCAACTATTAAGTAAATGAAATCTTAAAGCTGCTTTTGTGAAGGAGGAAATAGCTGGAGCTGGTCAACTGCAGAGTAATCAGTGGACAATAAGTTGCAATCCAACTGATAATCAACAGTTGAGATTCAGAGGGAGTCGAGCTCCGACAAGCACAGCGTCTGTCTCTGATGCCGGCACAACACCGACAGCAACCTACACCTGCAGAGGCCCCAACACCTTATGGCATATAGATTCACACGATAAACTAAAGCCGCATGCTATTGCTATAAACAGTTGCCATTTCCAGCCATTTCCCCTTCCTCAAGAACAGCGATTCCTTACAAGTCCGCCTGGTTCTTTCTACGGAAAATATGCATTTCTTGCATATGTGCTGATACTTATGACAATGTGATGTTGAAACGCCAAAGGATTTATCTCTTTGTTTGTAAAACCAAGCTACTGAGGTTCAGTTCATCTAAATGCTCCACAGTGCTTATTCAAACAACTAACAACAGGTTAGAATAGCTATTAGCTACGACTTTATGCTCGTAAGTAATGATTTTATTACAACTTTATTCTCATAAATAATTCCAAGGTCTAATTTTTTTTATTTTCTTAATGTGACCCTAATGCTCCATCACAGGCTTTCATTGCATCAAAATAAAAAAGACTTGCTAAAATATCCATGAATTTCACTGAATTTACCATGTTGTGACGTTGTTTTAGATGTTTCTAACATCAGGAGCAGGGTCGTAATGTTTGCCAATTGTTTGTTTTGCCAATTCGTGCAGTTTACAGCACAACAGCTCCTTGACATTTTCTTTCTCTGTTGACTCCGCTAGGAAACAAATAAGAAATGTCCCGCTTTCTGCTCCAAGGCTGCGCACACATACCTGCAATAACGTTGCACAGAAACCTGTCTATAGCCTGCACAAGAGGCATGCACACAAAGGGCTGTCATATACCTTCCGCCACCATGATGAAAAGAACTCTTCTATTGGGTTCAGAAATGGTGAGTAAGGCCCGAGATATTGCACGAGAAATGGAGGATGATCAGCAAACCAGTTTGGGTTTAATTTCAACATACACACATTCAAAGACACAAGCATGCACAAACACAAGAGTGCTAAAAAGTGAGATTATAACCAAGTTCAATGATCTCCAGAGTCGAAATTGCATTGGCAACTACTAGTATATCTGGAGGGCCAACACAGCTTTCGGCTATTCTTTTTTTTTTCAATTCCTAATTTACTTACTCTTTCACTTACTCCTTGTAAAGGTCAAGTAAGAGACCTCTGTGCCTCTTTAGAAACACAACAGGTAAACCTGTTTTGGATGAATTCATCCAAAACAGTTTATTGTAGTGTATATTGGACAGACCTGAGTACTGAACCGATACCTCTTTTAATAAACTGGGAGTGATTTCATCCGCATGCTGACAAGATTATCTGCACAGAGGGCAGGCAGATGTCCTAATGCTTTCAGACGTCCCTCTGCACCGCAGCAAATGTTAGTGAGCCCACATGTCTGATATGACCTACTGATGTGTCTGACACCTGACCTTGAGGTGTGTGTGTATTTCTGTGCAGAGGGTAGTTTATGTGTGTGTGTGTGCGAGAGAGTGAGTGACAGCTGACAGCCCTGCAGGCGGTCACACAGCAGACTCCCTGCAGTGCTGACATCTTCCAGCCAGCAGGACCTGACGGCCAACCAACAAGGGTCCATGCTCCTCTCCATGTGTGTGATTGTGGCTTTAATTGCTCTTCATTGTTGGCCATCGTCTCTTTGAGACCTGAGGGTCAAAAAAGCCAGAGGTCAAAGTACACAGAACGTGTGGTGCTTCACAAACAGACCTGCATGTTTGCTGCACTGTTGCTGCTTCAATCCAGAAGTGAAAAGTTTCATTGTTAAAGAACTTTCATGAGGTACATAACATTCAGATCACCAACCAGCAATCAAAACATCCAGTGTGTTAGGGACAAATACATAAAGTGGTTTCATGAACCACAATAACGGCTGAGATGACTGAAACTGATCTAAACTAAACTGAAATGAGAAAAAAATTACAAATATTTCTGTACTCAAACAAGTAAATACAGTAAAACTCCAACTCCAAAATCTTGAGATAGTTTGTCAAATGTTCACGGAAACAAGATTCTGATAGAAATAATTTAAATCCTTAATTAATGACCAGTATTTGAGCTTCAGTTAGGACCCTAATAATAACTAAAATAATGAGCTTAATGCATGATCAAAGGCTGGCATTTATAAACCGGGACAGGTCCATATTTCTGATATGGAATATGGAAATATGGAAAACAACTTACCAATGAGTTCACAATGATCACCCACAACCATTCATACATCCTGTACAATCAGGCTGTCACCACATCAGATAAATAACCCTTTCTTCCTTGAGTGAATGAACAAATATTATTTAAACATAAATATGCAGCCACACATTCTGGGTTCACCTGACTGACTAAGCTAAAATAAATAATAATAAACAGGACACTGATTTGGAAATCCCATAATCTATGATACCAACTTCAGCACCAAAGATGCCAAGTTGGCTTTACCAATGCACCTTTTTTTGTAAGATTCCCACTGAAACAGCTAAGGATATACCAACGAAAAAACTCTTGGAACCTTTGACTCTTTGGCGAATGACACACAGCCAGCCAGCGGGTGGGCGGGGGGAGTCTTGTCATTCACTCACAATGAATGAACGATATGCATCAGTCAGTGAACGAAATGTTTCAGGCAGTCAGTTTCTAACGTGGTGAACAAAACAAACAACTTCTGAATGACTTTATACAGGCAGAGGAGGGAGGGGTTGTAGTGTCATATACTTACTGCCGCACAGCTGTTCGTTCACTGAGGCTAAGATGAAGCAGTGCATTATAGTGCTTTTACATTAATACACGTGTATAAACTTTCCTGCAAGAAGCATTTAATTTCAGCCGATTTAAAGCAATACGTTATTTGATATCTTCAAAAGTAGCACAATCCCCGCTACAGCTGCTATGTTTTTTTTATTTTTTATCTCTTCCCTTTTCAGTGATATAAAAGAACGACGACTCACACTCATTCAGCGGGCGTGCTGCTGAGTTGTTTCCACTAACAGCGACACACAGAGAGGTGAGTTTTTCAGGGCAGGGGAGTGATTCTTCCTTCAGGACTTGGCAAATGAACGACATATGTCACCCAGTGAACAACACTGGGACTTAAGCAGCAGGGGAGGGGAGGTGCTCATTCAATGAACTAACTCACGGCTGTGTCACTCACTCGTGTTCTGCACTGGCAGGACAGGGCTCTGAAGCACTGACTGATTCAGTGAATGAATCTTTTGAATGAATCGTTTTAATGAACAGATTCTCAAGACTCAGTACAGTCAAAAGAACTTGTCTTCCTATCACAACTGTGTCAGAAGTGGCACTTTTGAAAGCACTGTTTATTTGAAAACAATCTAAAAAAAATAAGCTTTTGTTGTATTTTATTGCATCCATTTTTTGATTTGCTCTCTTTTTAGTCAAAAAAAAAAAAGTAAAGGAAGAGGTGAAGATGAGAGGAGACAGACTCGCATCCTGTTTTACTTGTCAGGATTTCAGCCCTGTTCTTGGTTTTACTGCTTTTAGGTACTCATGGTTGGTGTGTGAGAAAAGCTGGGAGGATTGTTTGCTTTAACCTGTTTTTCCTGCTGGGGCTTCAAAAAGACATAAAGGGTAACCTTTACAAAAATAGACCATAGACAGGCCAACCCTCTCTATGGCTTTCTCTTCTTTATTAACCACACCTGTTATTTGGACATAAGAGACTTTCCTGTGAAATTGGGCAACACAAGAAAAACATTTGCTCTAGTATATGCACAGTGTATGAGGCATTAAGTATTAAGTGAGAGAGGCCAGGGCAAGGCACACCAAGAATGCTATGAACACATATTTTAATGATTTTGCATGCAAAATAAACAAGGGTGTTTTCAACCACCTATTGCTAGTGAAGTGTTGTACAATCTGAACACTAATGCTGGGCTTCCACCAAACAATTTTCACAGTCCTAGACTAAAAACTAAAAGTCTCAAGTACAAAACCCAATTCCAACCGAGTTTGGAAATTGTGATAAATGTAATTAATAATGAATTGCAAATCCTTTTCAACCTATATTCAATTGAATACACTCCAGAGACAAGACATTCAATGTTTTAACTCATAAATGTTATTTTTTATGCAAATAAAAAATTTACTCTAGAATTTGATGGCAGCAACACATGACAAAGAAGTTGGGAAAGGTGGCAAAAAATACTGAGAAATTTGAGGAATGCTCATCGAACACCTATTTGGAACATCCCACGGGTGAGCAGGCTAAATGGGAACAGGTGAGTGCCATAATTGGGTATAAAAGCATCCACAAGCAAGGATGGGGCGAGGTTCACCACTTTGTAAACGACTGCGTGAGTAAATAGCCAAACAGTTTAAGAACAACGTTTCTCAAAGTAAAATTGCAAGGAATTTAGGGATTTCAACATCTATGTTCCATAATATCATCAAAAGGTTCAGAGAATCTGGAGAAATTACTGCACGTAAGCGGCACGGCCAGAAACCAACACTGAATGCCTGTGACCTTCGATCCCTCAGGCGTATCAAAAACCAACATCAATGTGTAAAGGATATCATCACATGGGCTCAGGATTACTTCAGAAAACCACTGTCAGGAAATACAGTTCGTCGCTACATCTGTAAGTGCAAGTTAAAACTCTACTATGCAAAGCGAAAGCCATTTATCAACAACACCCAGAAATGCTGCCAGCTTCTCTGGGCCTGAGCTCATCTAAGATGGACTGATGCAAAGTGGAAAAGTGTCCTGTGGTCTGACGAGTCCACATTCAAATTGGTTTTGGAAATAGTGGACGTCGTGTCCTCCGGGCCAAAGAGGAAAAGAACCATCCGGACTGTTATCGACGCAAAGTTCAAAAGCCAGCATCTGTGATGGTATGGGGGTGCATTAGTGCCCAAGGCATGGGTAACTTACACATCTGTGAAGGCAACATTAATGCTGAAAGTACAGGTTTTGGAGCAACATATGCTGCCATCCAAGCAACGTCTTTTCATGGACGCCCCTGCTCATTTCAGCAAGACAATGCCAAGCCACATTCTGCATGTATTACAACAGTGTGGCTTCGTAGTAAAACAGTGCAGGTACTCGACTGGCCTGCCTGCAGTCCAGACCTGTCTCCCATTGAAAATGTGTGGCGCATTATGAAGCGTAAAATACGACAACTAAAGCACCCCAGACAACTAAAGCTGTACATCAAGCAAGAATGGGAAAGAATTCCACCTTCAAAGCTTCAACAATTAGTCTCCTCAGTTCCCAAACGTTTATTGAGTGTTGTTAAAAGGAAAGGTGATGTAACACAGTGATAAACATGCTCCTGTCCCAACCGCTTTGGCACATGCTGCAGCCATGAAATGCTGAGTTGATTATTATTTGCAAAAAAAAATAAAGTTTATGAGTTTGAACATTAAATATCTCGTCCTTGAAGTGTATTCAATTGAATATAGGTTGAAAAGGATTTGCAAATCATTGTATTCTGTTTTAATTTACGTTAATCACAATTTCCCAACTTCAATGGACTTGGGTTTTGTAAATCTTAGAATTTTACTGGAGTCACAGCAGAGTCACAGCGCACTCCCGTCATCTACATGTAATGGAACAATGCCACGGCTAAATAAAAGCTGCCACACCTCAATAATAGAGTTTTTTTGTGCTACCTCGAACTCAGTATGTATTAGTATATGCGGCACACATGGGACGGGCGTGCCGAGCATCAGCATAGTTCCGAGTTGTCATATGCGAGGACACAGCTGTTTAAGACCCCCCTTCAAATCACACACTACCACAGATAGATTCCCTACTATTGGGAAACACTGTAAAAAATACTGAAAGAATGTAGTTGTCTTGTAAAGACTTACCCTGCAAGATTCACAGTCTTTGTAAATTCTCGGTCTGAGACTAGGCTGTGACTAAACTCTAAACACTTTTTGGAGTTTTTTCTAAATCTCCCCAAAGTCCTCTTAGCTGGTTTAAGTGAGATGCAGACAGATTACATCTCTTGATGATTCAAAAGTGTGTTTTGTGTGAGATTGGACATGAATCAAACCAATCAGCCACTTTATTTTATTAATTTATCTTTGCAATTGGATTTTTAAAATTTTTGTAATATACTGTGTAGTGCGTAAGGCAGTAAAGAATCTGGATGTAAGTAGTTTTTTGCTTCCTCATGACAAAAACTTGACAACTGTGTTACTGACCACACCCTGATCTGGACCAACACACCCATTGCATATCAACGCAGGTCCAAGTTTATTTGCTATGTGGGTGCTGGTCTTAGAAACAATACTATGATGGGGGGAAAATCAAGATGACACTTTTGTTGCACCTGAATTGTTTAGCAATAGGTGTATGATATGGCCCCTCACACTACTAAAGCATAGGTGGTGTGGATTTGTTGGATGATCTGATCTGTCTGATGTTACAGTTAGCAGTTAAAAAAAAGATAAATATTGATATTAATATTAAGAAATATTAATGGAGACATTTTTCTCAGCCATCAAAGGTAATGCAAGCTTCAGAAATCCTGTCACATATTGGTACTCAGAACCACTGATCCGATTAAGATGGTACTGTAGGACATGCCAGGATGCTGAAATCAACAGGATAAAGACAGCTGTGTACTGAATGTGGTACAAGGTCCCTTTCTGTTTTAATCCTTAAAGAAACTGCTTCAGGGTATGGCACAGAAAAACTTCCCTTTCATTAAAGACCTCCTGGTCTGCCTCGTCAAAGTAATTACAACATGAAGCCTGAAGTTCACAATGGTTTTGAATTCATCTTCTCCTTGGTTGAAGATCTGTTCGTGGGAGGTCTGTTGTCATAGGATTAATGACTCAACAGACACATTAATTTGCCTTGATATAAAAATTATTTGATATGCATATTAAATAATTGGTAATTGCATGCAGTTATCATACAATAATATATTAAATATTTACCTGTAACATACCATTTCAGCATTTCAGAAAAAGGCTTATGAAATTGGAAAACTCTTAATATAAAAGATATGAAAGTAATTTATGAATAAAACTCAGGAGACCACAGGTATTTCACTGTGGACTAATGAGCCAGTCCCAGTCCTAAACAAAGCACTAAATCACATAAAGAACAGGCTTATTGATGTGTTCGAGGCTTGAGTGAATGAGAATGAAACAGGAATATGAGGTTTCCTGTTGAATAATTTGGCAAATCTATGACGGTGAGGTTTTATTGACACTCCAGCCTAGAGTGGTAAGCCCTTCGAAATGCAGTAGGTAAGACAGCGTTTCAATCACCCCCTTTCAGAGTAAAGAGAAGTAATTAGAAAAGAGGCCAAAAAACTGAAGCGGGAAAAACAGACAAAGAAAAACTCTGAGTGATTGAGAAGAGGAACAAAGACAGACTCAATTTACTAATGGCAGGATGAGAAATTGAGAGATGTGCCAATTATGTGTCGGATAAGTAATGCAAGTGAGCTCATTAGCTACTGGGCTGAGTTTCCCACAAAGGGCCTCTTCACACTCAGCTGCAGGACTCTCCATTCAATGGCTTTAGAGGTTTTAATAAAGACACTGCACACAGCCCAGCAATTCACAGTCCACTCAGGAGTGCTGCTTTATAATGGTCCCTATTTGGACTCATTACAGGCACTACTTTTTAATGCACAGTGTTGTAGTGGAGTAAAGGTAAGAGCCAAGCTTTGTTGCATAAGGGCGACTGCTTTGTGGGTGTATTGTACTGTCAGGAACAAAAGTGTGGTCCTGTAATGTCAGCGTTAGACTGGAAATGGATTTAAAGTGCAGCGGGCCTGATGGCTGATAGAAGGCCGGTGTTTTGTGACTTTCATAAAAGTAGGAAAGCTTCAGAGTGACAGATGTGAAGTTCAGACTCAAGTTTGGCTGTGAAATAAAGACTTTTTTCTTTTCTTTCTTTGCTGACAATTGATGGGAGACAAAGACGTGGAACTGAACCACCTTTAAAAAACTGCTAAAGGTAAAATAGATAAATAAACATAACAGCACAGCAGCTGAACAATTGATTATCTCTTTTTTCCCTATCATTACATATTGTTCAAACAAAGTGGTAATTATTTTCCCTTTCCTCAAACTGTTCCATCATCACAAATAAGAGAAAAGCTTTTCTTAAGTAAGTATCACTCTAATTAATAAACGGTTTGATTTCTGCCCCTTTTATATCCTCCCCTCAGTCATCATGGTAACCTCAGCAGTATAACTAGTTAATCTTAGTGTAAAAGAGTGTTGGACAGGCTTGAAAGATGATTGTCTTTCACACACAAAGTGTATTTTCTGTTGTGTCTAGGATGTGTTTGAGGATTAATGAGTGAGGACAAAAATGAGTATTTTTAATGGCAGTATTTTCACTTTATTGTACTGTGTATTAACAGAATTGTAAAATATCTGCTCCACATTAAATACCACTATCTAGGGCTTGACATTGTGCCTCTCCTGAATTGAGTGGATTCTAGCAGCAACCTGTTACACAGTCACTCCCTCCAGCTTTGTTGGTGGTTTCAATTTCATTGATTTTTATTTTTCATGACAGTCTTCTCCTGAATAATAAACTGATTCTAGTATAATACTATAGTACAGCAGCCAGGTACAAATTTTAGCCAAAATCATTCAGTTGGTGATACAAGCATTAAAATTGGCATGAGCATTCTTCACGGGTCACTTGACTAGAAAAAGTGTCCCAGCCATTTGAAATTTCAAGATGGCAGCCATTTTTCAAGATGCTTTCTGTGCTCTCTGTTATGTGAGAATTGTATAAATGTGTGGTTTAACTTCTGTTGCAAACCAAATTGCCCTGCGGGGATATTTAAGATTTTCAAATCAAATCAAAACAAAGAAAAGGTGCAGACATTTCTGTCAGATCTTTGGTCTGTAGAACACTGAAAGTTTTACCATGGACCATAAGTGTGTGATCACAGGTCACTTTGAACCATCTAGTGTGCTTACAGGACTGAATTATTAAAAATCAGGCTAAACTGTCTAGGTATGTGTGGTCTCCATCAATTTTAAAGTCCAGTTAAGATAAGGTAAGAGCTGTCTGATGTGTGGCTTGACCATCAAAAAAGCCATTATTTTTTTGTTAGTTTTTGTTGGCCAGCCTATCTGTGTATCTACCTGTTTCCTGTTACCAATTTAACTTCCCCCCAAAATCTGCGAATGAGCCACTATGTGGTCAATAAATGTTTACATCTCAACACTCTTCCAGCAACATCTATTTTTAGATTTCCCTCTGATCCACACACCCTCTAGCTCGAATTCAAAGGATTCAAAGTGGAAATTAAACTTTGACCTTAATTGAGGCACATTTTTACAGGAGTGGATCTCCCCTTACACCATAAGATTGTTGTGTAATGAAACACTTTAAAACACTTTTACTATGTAGTGCACCCTAATGGGGCCTTATTTGGGCACACAGGCTCCTATGTTGAACATCGATAGTGGTGAGACCCTTGTCATACCCAGAAACAGAAACAAAGAAAGCCTCCAGTGCCCACACAGAAACTGGAGCACTGGCAGAAAGGTTTTTAGTGGGTTTCACTGGCCAAAGAGCCTCAGGGTGGGTTATCCTCAGGATAACAACCCTTCAGAAAAACACAGATGGGAGAAAAGTACAACCATTTTATTTTTATTTCTAAAGGTAACTTTCTACAGGAACACTACTGTTATGTCTGCTTGGTTTGAATCCAGCTTTAATATGAGTTTCGCCAGCAGAGGGCGCTCTGTATTTCACGCATCAGTAGCTGACAGTAGAAGAAGTCTGGTCAGTACGTGATGAGAGTTGAAACAAGATGCAGAGTGTGCTCCTGTTCACCTGTTTGTAATTGTGTGTTCACAGGTAAGCTGGATGGTAAACAATATATTAATACAAGACAACAGTAGTGGTAGATTATAAGTGCCTTAGAATGTCAAGGATATCGATCTGCAGAACGAGTTCACAAGTTAATGAGTCCGTGAAGGCGACTCGTCACGTTTGTGTATCTAAAATGGCGGACTCGCAGTGCGCGGCGATCGCGGTAATGAACCAGAGAAGTGTTTTAGGTTGTATAAGCTCTGATAGGTAAAACTTTCTACTTTAGATGCACATAATCCCTGTGTTAGCATGAGTTAATGGCCAAAACTTATGTCAAGTAGAGTAGATGTGTTATTCCAAGCAGATGCTTGTGTAAACCGAGATACAGAGTGAGGTGAAGAGTTAAGTTGAACGCAAGGCTAAGCTAAAGAGTGAACGTGTGGTGGTCTCATATCAATGCTTAGACAGTGATGAGTCTATTTTTGTTAACATGAGTGTGTTTTGGAGTAAAGCTACACTATGTGATGTTTGTGTAGACAGAAAGTGTAGAATAATTTAGGTTTATTTCATTGAGAATAAATAGAGAATAAATAGGACATAAATAGAGTTTAAAAAGACATTTGTTCAGAAGAGATTTAAAGTAATACATGCAGTTAATAAAAGGTTAAAAACAGTGTTTAAAAACAATGCTTAAAAACACTATAAAACCTCATTTTGAGTATATTTGGATATTTGTTTATCAAGTTAAACGCGTTATGTGATTTTGGCAGTTCATAGGAAAGGATGTATGTGATTAAAAACTATAAACGTTGAGACAGTCATGCCACTTGTAACATTTCAGTTCAGAGTTTACATGTTTTGGTTATTAGAATATAGAGTAGAAGAAGTCCGGTCAGTACGTGATGAGAGTTGAAACAAGATGCAGCGTGTGCTCCTGTTCACCTGTTTGTAATTGTGTGTTCACAGGAGTCCTGTTCAAATAAATGTGTTGCACAGGAGATGAGTTGGCCCATCATTTTCTGCAGTGTAACATATTTTGGCGAGCCAGCCAGGAGGTGGCGCTGGTGAGATCCATACCATCACCAACCACCTTCCATCCCAAGAGACGAACCTTAGGGGAACGAAATGGAGGCTTTGCAGCCCCTGCGTGATCAAGTGAGTGCAGCCTTGTGGCAGCTGGAGAGAGAGCCTCTCGTGGATGTCTGCAGACGACTGAAATGTTCCGGTCTGGACAGCGGAGAGCCTCACAGCAAGACCAAGAGGACACTCATCAAGTTGGCAGAGGGTATGTTTGATGAGATTGAGAAAAGTGAGGACAGAGATCAAGTGGAACAGTTTTAAGAAGATACGATCACATACATTCAGAGACTAAACACAGGAGAGTGTCAATCTAAAGAGGACCCCCCATCCAATGAGTCTGTGCCAAAGAACGTACCTGAGGACACCCCTCCACGTGCCACTCCAGCAAAGACTACAGAGTCTCCACCCAAAACCCGACCAGAGCCAACCAGAACTCTGCAAGAGGTAACATTGAGGAGAGAGTTTAAAATCTGTGGGCAGATTGGAGAGCATGGGCAGAAGGATAAGATATCCTACCTCAGCCTAGTTCGCCAGATTGAGAATGGGAGTGAAAAAGGACACTCAGAGACTGAAATAGTTGAAGCAGTTATCAGGGCCATTAGTCCAGGAATGCCCTTGAGAGACATGTTAGAGATAAAACGTGGGTTGACGCTCAGTAAACTACTCACTATATTAAAGGGACACTACAAGGTGGACAGCCCCACTGAGTTGTATCATCAGCTTCTGAGTATCTCCCAAGAACCCAAAGAAACTGCCCTTAACTTTGTGTTTCGTGCTATTGAACTCAAAGAGAAACTGTTATGGAAAGCAGCAAATGAGGAGACTGATGAACTGTACAGCAGAGCCACAATCCAGCGCAAGTTCCTTCGTTCCATTGAAACTGGGCTGCTCAGTGACTCTATTAAGTATCAGCTACTGCCCCTCCTCAGCGACATCAGCATAACAGATGAAGAACTGATCGAGAGAGTCAACGAAGCATCAAAGCTAGAAAATGAGAGATGTGAGAAACGAAAAAGGTCCACTGCTGCCAAGGTTCCCAGGGTACAAGAGCTCCAAACCGGCTGCCAGGCAGCCCCGACACCTATTCAGAGCCACACCAAGCACAGAGGATCTCCCACTGCAGTGGACGTAAAGACAGTGAAAGGTAAAGAGACTAAGTCAGACACACAGCAGATTATGGAAGAAATACGTAAAGAAATGAAACAAATGTTCATGGCTGCTTTGGAAACCAGTCCCCGCCCCATGGCACCAAAGCAGAGAGAAAAAGGCTGTAAAAAATGCAGAGAAGAGGGGAAAGGAGAAAACTGTATGCACTGTTTCAAATGTGGGCGAGAGGGCCACTACTCTCGTGGATGCAGAGCACAGAGACTGTTGACGGGAAACGGGGAGGGACTATTGAGATGGGACCAGCAATAGTCCAGAGCCAAGAGTCCCACAATGAACAATCATCCCTCAAAGAAACAGCAGCTAGCACCCCATCAGCTGTCTCTGAAGTTCGCTATCTACCTCCTCAACGCAAGTCAAAGTTGGTAAGCCTGGTGGGAAACAGATGTACTGTGAATTGTTTTATGGACAATCAGCCAGTCAAAGTGTTGTGGGATTCAGGGGCGCAGTCCAGCATAATAAATGAAAACTGGCGGCAAAACCACCTTCCCCACACAGTGGTCAGACCTGTTTCAGAACTGCTAGATGATGAAACACTTACAGTGTTTGCTGCCAATGATACGCCCATCCCCTATATTGGTTGGATAGAGGTCAGTTTCAGACTTAACAGTGATTTGTCCCAGATGAGTGAGCTGCAAGTGCCGATATTGGTATCAAGTGACCCAGCGGTGGCTGGTGACCCCATCATCGGTTACAATGTCATTGAAGTCATTGTCAATCAGAGAGAAGTAAAGACTAAAGGTGGAAGAAAGCAGCTAGCACACTACGTGAGTAAAGCTTTTAAAATAACTGTACAAACTACTCACAGTGTTGTCAAGCTAGTGCAGAACAGCAGCGAGGACTCAGAGACAGGTGTGGTACGTACTGGGATAAAAAGAGTACCCTTGCCAGCCAACCATGTCACCACAGTCTATGTAAGAACACACGTTAATCCACATGCTCGGGGCCAGGACATGCTCTTTTCTCCTGATCAACCACCAGAGGGAGTGATCTTTAATGATGTATTGGTGCATATTCCAGACAGAAAAGTACCATACGTACCCATTCCAGTGACAAACACCACAGACCACACCATTTTTTTGGAGAGTTGTAAAGTTTTAGGGCACCTTGAACCAGTCAAGAAAGTGTATGCAGCAGACATTCAGACAAAAGTAAACGAGCTGACACAAGAAGAAAAGAACGGTCCAGAGCTAAAGTCACTAAGTTCCAACCAGCAGAGACCAAAGTCATGGGATCCCCCAGTGGATCTCCAACACTTGACAGAGAGTCAACAATCAGCTGCGAAGCAGATGTTACGGGAGGAATGTGAGGCGTTCGCATATGACAGTGACGATGTAGGCTGCATACCATCTCTGAAAATGCACATAACCCTCCACGACACAAGTCCTGTGCAAAAGACCTACATGTCTGTCCCAAAGCCCCTTCACAAGGAAGTAAAAGAGTATTTGCAAGACCTGCTTAACAAAGGTTGGATCACACCATCACGATCCCCCTACTCATCACCCGTGGTGTGTGTGCGCAAGAAAGATGGTACTCTTCGCCTTTGCTGTGACTTCAGAGAGCTCAACCGTAAGTCAGTTCCAGACCGTCACCCGATACCGAGAATTCAGGACATGTTGGATGCGCTGGGTGGAAGCTCTTGGTTTTCAGTGTTGGACCAGGGCAAGGCATACCACCAGGGTTTCCTGGATGAAGAAAGCCGCCCCTTGACTGCCTTCATCACACCCTGGGGCCTCTATCAATGGGTACGCATCCCCTTTGGCCTGAGCTCCGCACCTGCTGACTTTCAGAGGAGCATTGAACACTGTTTGGCGGGCCTCAGAGATACTGTTTGCCTTCCATACCTGGACGACAACCTGGTGCACAGCAGCAGCTTTGAGGAGCACTTAGAGCACATCCACCTTGTCCTCCAGTGTTACAAAGACCATGGTGTTAAGCTGACTCCAAAGAAATGTGAACTGTTCAAGCGCAGTGTCAAGTTTCTGGGCAAGATGGTAACAGGTGAAGGCTACACAATGGATCCAGCAGAGTTGGCCCCAGTGATGGCTTTAAAGGAGAAAACACCTGCAACAGTTGGAGAGGTACGTCAAATGCTTGGTTTTCTCTCTTATTACAGACCTTTCATCCCCAACTTCTCTGGTGTTGCCCAGCCCCTTTATAGCCTGCTTAGTCCTCCACCTTCTGAGAACAACACTTCCCCAGTTCCTACTGACAGGTCTAAAAAGGGGGTGAAAAAAAGTAAAGGTCACTTACCATCACGCACACCCATTCAGTGGACCAGCTCCCACCAAGATATTTTGAACCAGCTTGTAGATGCTCTTACCAGACCTCCTGTCCTCGGGTACCCCGACTTCACTGAGCCCTTCGTGTTACATTGTGACGCATCACAGGTTGGGCTAGGCGCCATTTTGTACCAGCGACAGCAAGGCAAAATGAGGGTTATAGCGTATGGTTCCCGCACCCTGAGCCCGGCAGAGAAAAAGTACCACCTGCACTCTGGCAAGTTGGAGTTTTTGGCAATGAAGTGGGCCATTTGTGAACGTGTCCGAGATTATCTGTACCACGCCCCATCATTCGTGGTGTACACTGATAATAACCCGCTTACATATGTGCTCACTACCGCAAAACTCAACGCCACCGGTCACAGATGGGTTGCAGAGCTGGCCAACTTCAACTTCACTATACGCTATCGCCCGGGCAAGACCAACATTGATGCTGATGGACTGTCCCGGATGCCACTGGACATTGACAGCTACATGAGGAGTTGCACAGCTGAAGTTGGACAGGAAGCCATAAGTGCATCCATGGAGTCTGTATCAGTGGAGCAGAGAGACCCTTGCCAAGGTGTTGGAGTTTTCCAGGTTAGCGCTCTAAAGTTGATCAAAGATTCTGACACTAACCAGCCTTTCACACCAGACCAGATTCGCAGAGCACAGGAAGCAGATGAAGTCCTGTCGAGAGTGCTCTGGTACAAGTCACAGAGTAGAAGACCAGGTAGGGCAGAGGTGAAGGAAGAACGTCCTGCGGTAACTGCACTGCTCAAGCAGTGGTTGAAGCTTCACGTCGACCAAGACGGCATCCTGCGTCGCCAAACAACCCGCGGAGAGCAGTTACTGGTACCTAAGTCCTACCGTCCCCTGATTTTCAAAGAGCTTCATCAGGACATGGGCCACTTAGGGGTGGAAAGGACGCTCGACCTGATTCGAGAAAGGTTCTACTGGCCACAGATGGCGAGAGAAGTCGAACACTTTGTGACAGAAGAATGTGAGTGTCTTAAGAAAAAGAAGCTGAGTAAGCAGACCCGTGCACCTCTGACCTAGATCCAGTCTACTTACCCATTCCAGCTTGTGTCCATAGACTTTCTCCACCTAGAAAAGTGTAAGCACGGCTACGAGTATATATTAGTCGTCATGGATCACTTCACAAGGTTCGCCCAAGCCTATGCGACAAAGAACAAAGCAGCTAAAACTGTCGCTGACAAGCTCTTCAACGACTTCGCACTCAAGTTTGGCTTCCCTACCAGACTGCACCATGACATGGGTAAAGAGTTCGAAAACAAGCTCATGGCACGATTGAAAGAACTCTCAGGAATCCAGGGCTCCCACACAACACCTTACCGCCCACAGGGGAATGGACAGGTGGAGAGATTTAACCGCACCCTGTTGTCCATGTTGAGGACCCTGGAGGACAAAGAGAAGGATGATTGGAAAGAGTCACTGGCTAAAGTTGTTCATGTGTACAATTGTACAAAGAGCGAGGCAACAGGCTACGCCCCAAATTATCTCATCTTTGGACGTTCCCCCCGCCTCCCCATTGACCTGCTCTTTGATCTGAAAAAAAAAATGAAGCGCATGTGGACTATGATGACTACGTCAGCTGCTGGAAAAAGAGAATGCAGGAGGCCTACACAGTGGCGTCGAAAACAGCTACCAAAGAAGCTGCTCGAGGAAAAGCCTACTATGACATGAGAGTAAAAGGGAGAGATCTTCAGCCTGGGGATAGAGTACTCCTTCGAAATCTCACACCTCGAGGTGGACCCGCAAAGATCCAGTCTTACTGGGAGGACCAAGTCTACAAAGTGGAAGAGAGAAAAGCGAATGACAGTCCAGTGTATCGGATCAGTCCTGAAAATGGCCAAGGAAGAGAAAGAGTGGTGCACAGGAACCTTCTACTCCCCTGTAACTTTCTGCCCCTTGAGAAGCCACCAGCACGGACTGTTCATCCCCAAAAAGACTCTCCGCCTGTCACAAAGAGAAAGCCCCGACCTCCACGTGGACAGCAGCAGCAGCAACCAGAGAACGGCGACACGTCAGATGAAGACAACAGTGGCACCTACCAGTGGTACCTCAGACCTGTTCCGGGGAGACGACAGAGGGAGACTTCACGCAACCCTTTGGCACAGCCCTTCCAGCCTCAACCAAGTCTTCAGCGTAGCGTGGATTTGCAACTACAGAGCGAAGAGGATATGCCACTACATAGTGAAAAGGACACGCCAGGGCAGATTCAAGACCCTGAACCTGACCTTGAACAGCCAGGGAGTGGTGAGACTGAGATTGACATTCCAGCTCCAGATGAAGGTGAGACTGTCACTGTGAGACAGCGACCTCAAAGACAGAGACAGCAGCCAACTGTGCTGAGTTATGACACTTTAGGTCAGCCGACTTTGGTTCAGAGGGACTGGAAGGTAACGAGGGCTCTTGTTATTGAGAGTAATACCTTCTGGAGACCATGGGCTGTTGAAGTGTGTTAAAGCTATGGTTGAGTATGTGATGTAAACAGAAATGTCAGGAGACATTTAATTTTGTGGGGGAGAGTGTGGCACTATGATATAGATGGATGATATAGATGGATGAATAAAAATAGTTGCCCCCCCCATTTTATTTTTATTTCTAAAGGTAACTTTCTACAGGAACACTACTGTTATGTCTGCTTGGTTTGAATCCAGCTTTAATATGAGTTTCGCCAGCAGAGGGCGCTCTGTATTTCACGCATCAGTAGCTGACAGTAGAAGAAGTCTGGTCAGTACGTGATGAGAGTTGAAACAAGATGCAGAGTGTGCTCCTGTTCACCTGTTTGTAATTGTGTGTTCACAGGTAAGCTGGATGGTAAACAATATATTAATACAAGACAACAGTAGTGGTAGATTATAAGTGCCTTAGAATGTCAAGGATGTCGATCTGCAGAACGAGTTCACAAGTTAATGAGTCTGTGAAGGCGACTCGTCACGTTTGTGTATCTAAAATGGCGGACTCGCAGTGCGCGGCAATCGCGGTAATGAACCAGAGAAGTGTTTTAGGTTGTATTAGGTCTGATAGGTAAAACTTTCTACTTTAGATTCACATAATCCCTGTGTTAGCATGAGTTAATGGCCAAAACTTATGTCAAGTAGAGTAGATGTCAGTGGCGGCTGCTGGTCTTTCAAGGAGGGGAAGCTCATTTTTCTGGCCTACATCAAAATTGTATTTGTTTATTAGTATGTAACAGAACAGAGTCGCCAAACACAACGGCAGTCGTTTTTAACAAAGACAAAAGTCGCTGAGGATCGGTAAAGTCTCCGGAGCAGTTAAGAACAACGGAATGAATAACTTGGAAAATGCCTTGGTAGAGGTTTTATTCTTCAAGATCGCTGATTCGCTTGTTTAGCTGTCAATCAAAAAAGGATTTCGCCTCAGACAGCTCATCCAATCATGGATGCAGAAGCTCGGAGTCCGGGAGAAAGTCGGGACCGCCCTCTCGCCATAGAACTCCAGTGAAGCTGAGCTTCCGATGGGCGGGACAAAGCCCAGCATTTATCCAATGAGCGTCTAGTTTCGCTGCTGGAACAACCCACTTTGAGCTTCCACATTGAAGTCAGCAGAAGCCCAGCGTCCGGCTGTGTGAAGCACTGAGGCGCTGCGAGGATGAATGAGAACGAAGTTATGCCGGTTACCTGTGATGATCAGCTTCTTATCACAGTGTCTGAACAAAAGATGAAGGCTTTCTAGCGCGTATTTAGTTAATGAAATGTACACACAGTAGTACGTATTTCACCGCTTTTTCTTTTTTTTGGGGGGTGACATTTTAAGGGAAGCCGAGCTTCCCTTGCAGTCTTAGAGCAATCGCCACTGGTAGATGTGTTATTCCAAGCAGATGCTTGTGTAAACCGAGATACAGAGTGAGGTGAAGAGTTAAGTTGAACGCAAGGCTAAGCTAAAGAGTGAACGTGTGGTCTCATATCAATGCTTAGACAGTGATGAGTCTATTTTTGTTAACATGAGTGTGTTTTGGAGTAAAGCTACACTATGTGATGTTTGTGTAGACAGAAAGTGTAGAATAATTTAGGTTTATTTCATTGAGAATAAATAGAGAATAAATAGGACATAAATAGAGTTTAAAAAGACATTTGTTCAGAAGAGATTTAAAGTAATACATGCAGTTAATAAAAGGTTAAAAACAGTGTTTAAAAACTGCTTAAAAACACTATAAAACCTCATTTTGAGTATATTTGGATATTTGTTAATCAAGTTAAACAGCGGTCTATGTCTCCACGTGCAAACCTTAACCAAAAAGCCACCCCATAGCCACAAACAATCAGAACAGCACCTAACTTCTTTAACAGTACATGTAGGGTCTCAGCCATACTAGCCAACAAACATCTTTTTAGCTATTTTTACTGTAAATCCAAAGTATTTGGGGAAAAGTAGTATTAATAGTACAGCTAGAGCACTGACTATTGGTGGTAAAGTTAAAGCCTGCATAAAGGTATGTTTGTGTGCTGCATTTGGTATTTCATCCCAAACACACAGACACCTCTTAACTAAATCTTTTGAATAATCTCAGAAATGAAAGATGCAAGCCATCTTCCAGCCAGACACTTTCACTCCTCTGAGTGTCTGATAGCTTAAATGGACCTCAGGAGATCATTTAAGAAACTCTGGTTATACTCAAAGAAAGTGCATTACTTGTACTTTTCTGGTCCAGTATAATATCAGACAAGGAGCAATTAGTACAATGATCATGTGACCCTATTTCAAAAACATGGTAAACTCTACCAATCACTAGCCACGTTTACATGCAGACTTTTTTCTCATTCGGATTATAATCATTCCGATTGAAGCTCCCAGGCGAACTGTTTACATGGAAGCGATCTATTCTGATCTGGTGTTTACATGTGCCACGGCATTCAATCGGAACAGCTATTTACAGACACGTGATACCTTCAAACATCACATGATTGATCAAAGATGGAGGTCTTTCGTCTGTTAAGCAGAGTAGTAGCGATTGTTTTTTCACTTTTATTAAAGCAACAGCTTGCTACCAACGCGCTCTTACTGGACGCACTACAGAGGAGAAGACGTGAAGAAGAAGCCTTTATTGTTAGTGCTGTGCAATGTTTGCCCGCTCTGCCCATGCCTCCTCCGAAGACCAAAAAGCTGTGGATGAAGATCCGCAGCAAAGACTGGTGGGAAAGAGTTGTGCTTCTGGAGTTTACCGACCTTGAATGGAAGCAAAACTTTCGGATGACGCGCTCTTCATTCACAAAGTTGTGTGGACTGGCAGAGGGATTTATGGCTCCTGATGAAGTCACCGTCAGAGCACCCATTCCGTGTATGATGCGCGTCGCTATTGTTTTGTATAGACTTGGTAGCTGCGCAGAATACCGCCTCGTATCTAACCAATTCGGCATTCACAAAAGCACAGTGAAAAAGTTCACATACATGTTTTGTCAGGGCATGTTAAAAGGACCAATAAAAGAGCTCATTCAGATGCCCAATGAAGAGGAAGCCTCAGAAATTGCCACGCGATTCGAGGCAGCACATTTCATCCCTCAAATCATGGGACTGATTGATGGGACACACATCCCCATCCTCCCTCCATCAGATGGCTTTAAAGACTTTGTGAACAGAAAAGGATGGACTTCCTATGTCCTCCAGGCTGTAGTGGATGACAGATGCTGGTACATTATTATACTCATACACTGCACTTCTTTTCCAACAGCTTAAATAAGTAATCAGGCAAAAACAAGCCCTATAAGATCCCTCTTTATAGTTTTCCTCCATTTACGTAGTTAAAATTGTATTGATTGTGACTGTTACGGTGGCCCTGCAGTGCAAAACATAACACAAAAAGAGAAAACAACATATAAAGAAACAAGTGCAAACTTATTTTTTAATTTGTAAAAGTGTTTCACACCTTGTAATTTTGGTTTGCACTTCTCAGCCACTGTAAGCAATACCTCCCATGAGAATAAAAAGTTATGGTGGACTCCACATAATTAAATGTAAATAGCACTGGAGCCCTCTGTTAACCCTGATGTACAATAACAGCATTTATTTCATAACAAGTAAAAGACAATCTAAAATGATCTGCCTTAACCCTTTGATGCGCATAATCGGTCTAAAGTGACCCGGCTGAGTTTTTATTATCAATATCTTTGCAATTAATTAATTTTATTATTCAGTCTTCAAGGTATTCCTCAATTAACTTGTTTATTATCATCTTGTATCCTTATTTCATTTTTTAACTTTCTTTTTACGTAAAACACCTCTTTTAATCACTACCCCTCTAATGCGCAACATGGGTCTAAAATGACCCTTATCCATTTTATGTCATTTCATGTATGACTGAGTGTTTCTGTGACATATCTTAGAATGAAATCTATTTTTATCTGTAACTATTACAATTATTCCCGAAATTACTTGTTACTGTTATGTACAAATCCACATTTTTATTTTCCCTTAATTATTTTATCAACAATTACACCTTTTGTCTATGGTAGTATCCTGTTTTTTTTAATCTACTTGTAGAACAAGTAAAGCCAAAAGATTAACTTGTACTGTTAGACCCAATGTGAATAAGGTAGGGGGAATTATATACAACGTCCAGCAACCTGATTGATTGTAATATTTTTAAAGCCATTTTTTAAAGCTGAAATTTGCTTTTCCTCACCCATATTATCATAAAAGTCTTACCAGTAAAACTAGTGGACCCAAAAAGAGTCTACTGGTTTTACTATTGAGCATTTTCCGATCTACTTATAGTACTTGTGAACCTTTTTGCTTCACTAGTAAAGTCTACTTTTGACTAATTAATATTTTGAATACATGTACTCCAAATTTGAGTAAAATTAGAGCTAAACTAAGGTGTATATCATTGATATCAATTGTCTGCCCAAATGATTTTTCATATTATTATGTTCAGTTGAATTCAGTCAGAACACAGCACAGTTCAACAGTGTAGCTGCGTTATCAGTCAACTGTTTTCTGTGTATGTGAGACAAAATTACAAGTATGTCATCAATATTGACTACATCTGTTTTTTTCTTGCCCTACTCAGTGCTAAAGAAATTACTTGAAACAAAATACTATTACATGATAAAGTATATAAATCATAAATTAGACACAAGTCATTTTGACGCATGTCTGTAAACTAAATAAAAACTAGTTCTGTTCCTAGAATAAAAAGGGGAATATTAAAGTGAAGATATGTGGCGATCAAAATCAGGAAACTGAAAAAAATCTTGCCATAATTATTGATAAAATGAACCGATTTAAAAAGATGGCACAAAGACGAGCTTACCCAGCATTAAATAGCCATTGAAATGAATGCGGGTCATATTGGACCCATGTTGCGCATTAGAGGGGTGTACCTATGTTGTGCATCAAAGGGTTAAAATGCATCAAATGCAACCAAAAGTGTAAACCTCAGTATTATCTTGTTTCTGAAAGTGAGTGCATTTGACAGTTATATGCAAACATTTTTTTTGTTTTAGTTTTAGAAGTATCAGCTGTAAAATGCCAGGAAGTGCTCATGACTCAAATGTGCTCCGTCAGTCTGATCTCTTCACGAGGGCTCACCTGCTGCCAAAGGTGGGGCTTCTGTCAGCTGATACTTATTATTTTATAAAAACAACTGTCCATATTTGTTGATCTATAAAAACATTTCTAGCATGTCATAACACTAAAAAATGTATGTGATAAATATTGTACAAGCATATCCACCCAGAGGTAAAAAATAGTTTTTCTTGTTTTTCTCTTCCTGTTTAGTGTGTCAGAAACATCGAGGGAGAAGATGTCAGGCTGTTAATTGTTGGAGACCCTGCATACCCCCTCCTTGAATGGCTAGTTAAAGGCTACATAAGTTCCCCTTACCTGACAAGAGAACAGGAGTCTTTCAATGTATACCTCAGCTCTGTACGAGTGGGTATAGAAATGACCTTTGGCATCCTTAAGTCGAGGTGGAGGGTGCTACAGAAAAGGAGTGACTTTCATTTTACATTTGCACCGGCCATGATCGCTACCTGTTGTGCATTGCACAACTTCTGCCAGAAAGAGAGAGATTTCTCCAATAGCAGCTGGTTGGAGGAACTCAGAGACCACACTGCAAACTACCCTAACCCAACCCAGCCAGTGTACCGACAGAACACTGCGACTGGCAGCAGTGTAAGGGCAGCACTGACCAAATATATGGCCCGCTACTTCCCCCTTCGAACAGGACATCTTCATTAACAGCATCTCTAGATGAAAACATAACTCAAAGCAAAAATAAACATTTTAATGTTTATTCTGAAGACATTCAGATAACAGAAAGTGGCAGTGCAGTATAAAATACCTCTTTTACAGTATAGAACAAAATTACAAGTAAAAAAAAACTCTGCAAGTGCATTGCAAAAAAATATGTGTGCACTGCACATTGTGCATTGTTGTGCAAAATGTTTTTTTTTTGTTCAAGTAGGTTCTACCTTCCCTTTAACAAAACTTTTAAAGCCTTTTGTGTAAACATAACTTCAACAGTAAACATAGGTTACAGCATTCCTGAACAACCTTTTTTTGTGGTTAACTCAAACAACTGAGGCAGTTTTTATTTCTTCACCTTTGATTATTCTAAGTTTTGTATGGTGTAGTCAGGGTTATCAGGCTGTGGCTGTTGGAATGAAGGCCGGGGTTGTGAGTATGGCTGCTGAGGTGGTGGATATGGCTGCTGAGGTGGTGGATATGGCTGCTGAGGTGGTGGATATGGTGGCTGAGAATATGAGGGATGAGGATGCTGGAATGTAGTTTGCCATGGTGCATGTGAAGCTGCCTGGGAGGAATGTGTGAGGATATGTGAAAGACCTTCAAACAACTGCCCTATCAGCCGTTCATTTGAGCGTGAACTTTCTTCAAGAAACCTTGACAGCATCCGTTCTTCTTGTTGTTGACTTCGTTCCTGCTGTCCCTCTAACCATCTGTTCTGGGAAGCCTGCATTTTTTCCAAGAAAGCTTGTTGATCAGACGACCAAGTGAGCAAAGCTCTCTCGTAGCCAGAAGTGGACTTTGTTTTGGCCTCTGTAAAAGGAGTGTTTAAGCATTTCAGTTTTTTCACTATTAATAAAGAATTGCAACACAAAAAAGTCCCAAGACTTTAAAATGACAGACATAGCCAAAGGAGCCAGTATGTGCTCTATTTAACCATGCCCTGTAACAGATTTTTTTGAATGCAACTTACTCTTTTTTGCAGTACTTTGTACAGTCAAATTAAGGATTTGGGAGCTGCTGTCCTCACTGGCCTCTGTGTTCTCCTCGCCCCCCTGTGGTGTCGTGGTCATCATCTGATAAACGTTATAGGGAAAAACGTTTTACAATGGAGCTGACGAGCGAGGCATTTACATTCACAGCACATGTAAAATACCTAAGCATAGCACCCAACTGTAGCCTATAATGAACATAATAACATATCCGACTAGTGATAAGCAGTAGTACTAGTAACACTACCTAACGTTGGTTAGCAAGTGTGTGTTGTTCAGTGTTGGGCAAGTTACTTCCAAAACGTACAGCATTATTTATTGCTTGTTACTATCATTTTAAAATAATAAGTTACATTACAATATTACTGTATTTGAAATGTAAGGCATTACACGACTATTGCATTACTTTTAAATTACTTTCGTGACAATAACAGGAAATATGGACTTGTCATTTCAAATGTGGCTCATTATTCTCAAACAGCTCCTGACACATCCAGTGAAGGTGAAATGGTACCTTTCTGACTGACTTAGCTTAAGGCTTAAAACAGTAAAATATAACAGCCACCTCTTCATTTTTGGCTAAATTAAAAATGCATCGTAATCCGGATTGTAATGCTCATATCTGACATTTGTACCGTGTAAAATATTACCAATTTTTCTTTTGTAATGCCTTACATTACTGCGTTACAGTAAATAGCAATGTGTTACAGTAATCACATTACTTTTGAAATATATTACTCCAAACCAGACATGCTCGGTTCACCATCACCCGGTGCAGCGTTAAGAGAACTCTCCCCATCACACGACTCCTCGTCAAAACCCACATCCACTCCGTTGCCAGCGATGTTTGCCAATGGTCTTCCCCCCAGTATCTCGTCCATCGGTTCGAAAAACGGGAAGTTGTTGGGGTCATACCCACTTTTGCTGTTGTGCTGTTTAGCCCTATAGTAGCCAGTCTTCAGTGTTTTCCAGCGGTTCCTAATCTGTTCGACGTTACGGTCCACCCCTGCCTCGCAGAGTTTTTCGTGAACTTTTTTAAATAGTTCAGCATTTCGTGTTTTCCTACCGTCTAAGCGTGCGACAATGTCTAGTTCTTTGAGAGTTTGTATTAAAAACAAACTCTCCGACGCAGACCAGTTCATCGTGCTCTGTTTGGAAGCCGCCATCATGTTTCCATGTGAGTCATACGTCACTGCTTGGTTACATCAGGACAGAGCATGCGCAGACAGAACCCAGCCTGACAACTTTCCGATTCACCGTTTACATGACAGGATTTTGCTTTTAATCGGAATGGGAAAAGGAATATTCTACCCCTGTGAATCGGAATGAAATTCCATTCGGAATGGGCCTGTTTATTCCGAATGAGGTGTTTATATGGAGCATTTTCATTCCGATTGGGCTTCTATTCCGATTCTATTCGGAATATTTGGCTCCATGTAAACGTAGCTACTGTTTGGCTGTTTGTATCACATCTCTCATCCGTCACATTAACAACAGGATGCTGATTCCATCAGTAAGTGACGGACAGACAGTATCTCCTCTTTACATCCTTCACCGCTTCGCTCTATGGTGTCTAGCGAATACTTTTAATTTGTCACACCAAGGTGAGCTTTTAACTGCCAGGAAGTCAGGCTGATAGATAAATCCCAGATCAATCCACAGATCTTAGCTGCTCCCTGGCTGACTGAGAGGAGGCGATCAGACGACACAGGTGAAGGCTTTATGGAGAAACACCTCCTGGATTTTTCTTCAGTAGTTGACTGCATAAACTGATGAAGAATTTGACATAGTAAGTGAACCCCCAATTTACAACTCTAATGCCACATGCTGTGTGTAGTGTGCATACGCTTATTTTACATTTACGCCAGCAACATGATTATAAAATTTGGTAATTTAATGAGGCAGACACCAGAGTTCAGGATATATGCTAAAAGTACATTTGATCCTTGCATCAAGCAGATACACAGAAGTGGTCCCCAGTTGTAGGTTATCAGTGTCTTCATCATTTCTAAATATAGTCAACAGATAATTTAAACTCTTGCACTTTGGTAAACTTGAATGTTTATAAAATGTGCTATACATTTGGTGTAATTTGCCCTCTCACTCAGCATTGATAGACTTTTGGAAGCCAGATCATCTAAAGGTGGTTTCCTCTGTACAGAAAAAAAAAAAAAAAAGAAACCTGACTTTCTGAGGAAAGTGATTTCTCAGCACCTTTCCTTGTCACTTGTAAGGAAACAAGGGTACAGTTTCTTGCAAAGGCTGTAATTACACACACTCATCTCTGGATGTGTTTGTGTGTGTGGACCCAAAGCCTGGAGGACCCAGAGGGTGTCCCTCACCTCACCGACAGACAACAGTTTGTGAGGCTTAAGAACTGTGTGTCTGACATGGTGGTCTGCAGCACGGGGGCTCCACAGGAGACAGTGCTCTCCCCCTTCCTCTTCACTCTGTACAGCCCCCGTGCTTCAGAACTGTGTGTCGGTCATGGTGTTCTGCAGCACAGGGGCTCCACAGGGAACAGTGCTCTCCCCCTTCCTCTTCACCCTGTACACCTTGGACTTAAACTACAACTCTGGGAGCTGTCACCTCCAGAATTTCTCTGATGACACAGCCATCATCGGATGTGTATCATCAGGGGATGAGTGGGAATACAGGACTGTCATCACTGACTTTGTCAATTAGTGTGGCACAAACCACCTCCAGCTAAACGCAAGTAAGACAAAGGAGATGGTCATGGATGTCCATAGGAGGAGGACATCTCAGACTGCTCCATTGAACATCCAGGGTCTGGACATCGAGATGGTGGAGTCCTACAGATTCCTGGGTGTCCACCTCAACAATAAACTGGACTGGTCAACCAACACAGACGTCCTGTACAAGACGGGCCAAAGTCATCGCCACCTGCTATGGAGACTGAGGTCCTTTGGAGTGTGCAGGACTCTGCTCAGGACTTTCTATGACTCTGTGGTAGCATCTGCACTTTTCTATGCAGTGGTCTGCTGGGTGGCAGGGAACACCGAGAGGGACAAGAAGAGACTGAACAGGAGGGCCGATTCTGCCCTGGACTGCTCTTTGGACTCCCTGGAGGAGGTGGGTGAGAGGAGGATGTTAGCAAAGCTTGTATCCATCATGGACAATCCCTCTCACCCACTGCACCAGACTGTGGGGGCTTTAAGCAGCTCCTTCAGCAGCAGATTGAGACTCCCACCCTGTAAACTGGACTCACACCCTAATCTATTTAATCCTTGGCTTTTAATACATTGTAGTGATATTTTGTTTGTTGTCATCTCAGCACTTGCCATGAGTCTGCTTATTTATATATTTATTTATTTTTTGCATTAATGTATTTTTGCTCACTTTGTATTTGTATTTGTATTTGTATTTGTTTATTTAGCACAGATTAAAAACAGTGCAAGGAGGGAACGAAGCCGATGGGCTTATACAGAGTTCCACTCCCGTCAGGTCAGAGAAAACATAAGGTGCGGACAACTAAGTACACAGACTGGAACACAGACACAGACAAATCTGCAAACAGTGATAAAGAAAATAAAGTATTTATAAAAAGGAAAGAGATATGATCATAACAGATAATGATGTATTTAAGACATGATCAGATGAGATTTTAATGATATTTTAAAGGAGTTAAAGGATGATATTGATTTTAGAGATGCATCAAGATTATTCCACAGTTTCGGACCTCTAAAAGTGATGTTAGACTGATGACTAGAAGTTCTACATGAAGGTAACTGAAGATGGCCATTTTGTCGTGTTGAGTACGGATGAAGGTCGGATGAAAAGGTAAAAAAGTTTCGGAAAGTTTCAGGAAGGGCTTGTTTGTTGTTGATGAATTTGTGGACATATAAACAAGAGTGAAGGACATTGAGTTTGTCAATTGGTAAGATGGAGTATTTAGAAAAGAGAGGAGCAGAAGGTTCGTGTTTGCTGGATCGTGATATCATTCTTATGAATCTTTTCTGAATTATTAATATTTTCTTGAGGTAAGTTGGATACGTTGCACACCATACAATGTTACAATAGTTCATGTACGGAAATAGAAAGCTGTAGTACAAAGACAAATGAGCAGAGGGATTGATCAGGGGACAGACCTTACTAATTATACCGAGGCTCTTCATTGACCTTTTGCATACTTGGCTGATATGAATGTTCCACTTTAGACCCTCATCGACGACAACACCCAAAAAAGTGGTGTGGGGTACTTGAGGGATTCCAGTACCATTAATTGATATTTTGGCTTTTTCTTTTGGATAAGATTTGTTTTTGTTGCTGAAGATCATGAAATTACATTTTTTTATATTAAGAGTTAGCTTATTAGTCAGGAACCAGTTAGCAACAGAGGACAATTCATCATTCACACGGGCAATGAGAGTCTCAAAGTCAGCATGGACATCTATGAAACAGGTGTCATCAGCAAATAACAAGGGGAGAAGGTTATTACAGGACATAGGTAAGTCATTGATATAAATTAAGAATAACAGAGGACCGAGGATTGATCCCTGAGGGACCCCAAAGAGAATACTGGATTTAGTGGATGAAGCACCATTTAGATGAACAAACTGTTCTCTATTATCTAGATAACTGATCAGCTAGTTGAGGGCAATATTCTGGATTCCATATCTGTTAAGCTTTGAGATGAGGATTTTGTGATCGACAGTGTCAAAAGCTTTGCTTAAATCAAGAAAGACACCAAGGGCAAATTTTTTCCCATCTAGAGCAGAGGAAACAGTATTAACAAGTTGCAGCAATGCATGCTCAGTTGAGTGTTTTTTGCGGAACCCGTATTGGTGATTATACAAAACATTATTAACCGTCAAGTGGTCGGAGATTCTCGCATTGACTAGTTTTTCCAAGATTTTGGAAAAACAGGGTAGAACAGATATTGGGCGATAGTTGCCAAAATCTCTTGTATTGCCTGATTTAAATATTGGAGTAACTTTGGCAATTTTAAGATCTCGAGGGACAATACCAGACAGAAGGGATAAAGAGAGAATGTGGGTTAAAGGGTGAATGATGTAATCTATAGATTCTTTGACAAGACTGCTTTTAATACCATCGTGACCCTGAGCAGAGTCCTTTAAATTCCTAACAATGTCATGGACCTCTTCTAAACTGGGAGGGTCAAAACTAGAGAGTGTTGAAAATATGCCTTTCATGAAACTTGTGGGATTAACATCTGAGTAAAACTTTATCTTGTTATTTGTTTTATTTGTTTTTATGTCTCAATGTACAGCACTTTGGCTACCCCCATAGAAATAAAGTTGATTGATTGGTTGATTGATATTTAACATTTATGTACAGTTATTTAACCATGACCATCCTGATACCTCATCATCTGTTGTTCATCTCCTTATTTATTCATTCATCCAGTGTTTTTTTTTTTTTTTTCCGGTACTTAAATTGTGTATATTGTATATAGTTTTATTTATTTCTCCCTTTTTCCTTTTCTAAATTTTTTCTTCATTGTAACATTTAAGTTCTTAGTATTTCGATCATTATTCTTATAACTGCATTTTTGCACTTTCTTTGTCTGTGTTGCTGCTGTGACAAAAAAATTTCCCCCATGGGGATCAATAAAGGAATATTCTATTCTATTCTATTCTATTCTAAATAAAGTGGATTGGATTGGTTTGACGCATCCTGTCTATCTAAAGTTTAAACATCATAGTGACCTTAGCTCTCGCCAATTGATCCTGCTTGGTTGGTAACAAAGACACAGTTGCCATGAGCCTGGCTGTGTTAAAGGTCGAACTAGTTTTAACAAGGGGTACTTTGGTGGACATTGAGCTCTGAAAATACTGAACTGAGTTGAGTTGAGTTTGAACAGAACGTAGGTGCAGCCAATCAAAAAAAAAAAAAAAAAAACAGCTTCAGTTGATCCAGCCCCTAAAACAGGCAGCTTTGGAAATATTTATTAACTTCAAGCACTTTTTGTAAGATTCTGGAAAGGAAAAACATGGAAAGGGAAATCTGTTAAAGTGGGATGGGGGGGGGTTAAGAAAACAAACTTATTTTTATTTATGAAAGTTAGAAACTTACTGTTAAGTTTCCTTTTTGTTTACAGTTAAGTTTCCTTTTATTAGTATTTTATTTCATTTTTTTTTGTAAAAAACAAATAAATATCTAAAAAACTATAATTCATTGAATCCACTCAAACATGAGTGGCTACCTGAATGGCTGGACAGAAGTACGGCAGCGCTTCCACCAGCCCTTTTGGCACCAGAGGAGCATGTCTGGTTTGGGGAAGGCCCACGCCTACCCTGCTCCCTATGGGAGATGGGAGACATCCCCCTCACCTAACCTGGAGCGACTTCCCAATGAGGACAAACTTAGCCTTTGTAGGAAATACTATTAAGGAGGTTTTGCATTTCAACTATTTTTCTGGCTTGTCAACGTTGTGTGGTTTTTCTGTGAAGCCAGCATACAGTGAACAGCTCCAGATAAAGACATATGTCAAGCGGTCGGCCTTTGGGTTACTGCTTTGGGTAGCAGTTCTTACCACCTGGATCAGAATATTTCAGCATTTCAAAGCTGAGTGGGGAGAGGTGGGAGACTACCTGTCCTTCACAATCCCACTGGGCATCCCTTAGAAAATTACTTAAGACAGTCCTTGTGGACCACAGAATGTTCTTTTGTAATTTAATTGTAAGCTTTGGTGATAAAGTGTGGTCTCTGAAACTGAATTTGTTGTTTCGATCCAGTTGACAGAGTAATCACAGTTACCCTCTTCAAGAGCTCAGTGCTTTTACTGAGAATTCATCTGTTCAGTTTAGAAGATCCCATGGTTTTAGTGATCTTGTATAGGAGACAATATTGTCTACCAAAACACCTTTAAACAGTAATTTCTGAAACAATTGTATGCATTAAGATTTGAAATAAATGTCAAATTTAACAATTTTTATTGTCTTGTTGTTTTTTTGTTAATTTGTTAAATTGTTAATATTTCTGTATTGTTGTGCACAGACATCTGTTTTACTCATGAATGATTAATAAAAAAAAAAAACAGTCAATGGTAAAAGAAAAAACAAAACAAAAAAAACCTACAGTGGCACCAATCCACAAAACCAGACGGGGTCGAGGGGGAGAGGGGACTTCAGGGGATGGACCGTGCACCTCCAGTCCCCTATTTTAAGGGTGCACAGTCCCCTATCCCCAAAATCCTAACCCTAACACTTGGGAAAAATCTTTCAAGGTCCCATTCACTTATGAGGGGGAATAGAAATCACCATATCTCGGGAACGGAGCGTCGCAGCAACAAGCTGTTCAGCGGGGTCGACAATGCTGGGATACACTAAGTTTCAAAGTTCTTGGACAAGTGTCTGAGCTCTGGGACCGATCGCAAAGGTGCACCCAGGGGTGCAAACCCCCATTTATCCCCTAACCCCTAACCCTAACAACCCTAACCCAGGGCTAACCCTAACCCTGGCACTAGGTTAACCCTAAAACTAACCCTTGGTGGTTAATCTATAAATAAATAAATATAACCCTAACCCTAGGAAGACCCACTAAAATGTGTCGCAGAAGGAAACCAGAAAGCTCTCCTTACCCTAACCCCTAACAATAACCTTTAACCCCAACCCCAACCTCTAACCACATGCGACAGCCAGTGCAAGCCCTTGATTAGCATACCTGAAACCGCCAAGTCAGGTGACGAAAGCAGGGGTTATCACTGTATCTCTGACACAAACCTAACCCCTAACCCCAACCCCTCCAAACCAAACCCTTACCCTAAACATTTTATTTCTCAGCTATACTATTTACATTTGAAAGAGGGCAAAATCAATATTTTATCTAAGAAATTTAAATTACAAAACTCATAAAACACAATGTATGAATAAAGAAATAAACAAAAACATTATGAGAGGTTTACTTGTTATATTTCTTCGTTGTCATTATTTTTTTCATGCTTTTTTTGTACTAATCTGCATTTTGTTTCTCGGTCTTAACACCAAGACTCAAGATGTTTATTGTCACAAGATTTATGTACAAGTCCATTGCACTGTGAAAAGCTTAGGTTGGGGTGCTCCATAGAATAAAAACAATAAATAAGTAACAGTGCTATACTTTTC
Source organism: Xyrichtys novacula (assembly GCA_962446985.1). NCBI lineage: Eukaryota > Metazoa > Chordata > Actinopteri > Labriformes > Labridae > Xyrichtys > Xyrichtys novacula. The sequence goes on along the minus strand of OY660887.1, from coordinate 13,528,881 downwards.
TAAAAGTTTAAAAACAAATAAAAGAGCCAGAGACAGTACACAAGGCCATGACACCATAGAAAGTTCATTTCGTAGACTTATTTAAAAGTCTTACAGCCTGGGGAAGGAAACTGTTCTTCAGTCTACTTGTGCTTGCAACGTTCGTTGTACAGATCCTCCAAACTGGGCAGCTGACATCCAGTGATGTGCTCGGCTGTGCGCACCACCCTTCTTAGGGCCTTATGGTCCTTGTCTGTACAGCTCCCGAGCGGTCGTCCAGTAACTGGAAGGTTGGCGGTTCGATTCCCCCTATTCCAAGTCTGTCTGTTGTGTCCTTGCTCCCAGTGTGTGTCCTCTACTGGTGTATGATTGTGAGTGTTGTGTGGTGTTGGTCAGAGAGGCCGTAGGCACAAAATGGCAGCCACGTTTCCGTCAGCCTGCCCCAGGGCAGCTGTGACCACTAAGGTAGTTTACCACCACCGAGGTGTGACTGTGTGAGCGAATGAATGATGTATCCAAGTAAAGCGCTTTAAAGGTCTCTGATAAAGTGCTATATGAAATCTGATGCATTATTATTATTATTATTATTGGACTCAACTTCTTGAGACGCCTGAGTCCATATAGGCGCTGCTGGGCCTTGGAGACCACCCCGCATGCATGTTCTTCCCATTTCATCTTCTCATCAACCACACCACAATAAATTCTGTAATAAAATGTCCAGAAAGGCCGAAAAAAAAAAAAAAAAGGTTGAAACACAGTTTATTTATTTATTTATTTATTTATTACCTTTTTAAGAAGACAACCAGGTTTTTCTTTAAGAAAGTGAAAAATTTATAGTTAAGTTTCCTTTCATTTTACGGTTAAGTTATCAGTATTTTATTTTATTTCATTTAAGAAAGAATATATATATATATATATATATATATATATATATATATATTAAAATTAATATAAAAATTAATATAAAATTAAAAAAAAACCATATCGTCTTTTGGTATTTAGTTAGTTTTTTTTTGTGTAGTGTGTTGTTAAGCGCTTTGGGTATCCTGAAAGGCGCTATATAAATGTAAGATATTATTATTATTTATTATATTTCATAAAAGCCACTCAAATATGAGCAGCTATCAATATGGCTGGATGGAAGTCCACTATGGCCAAAGAGGCCAGCGCTTCCACCAGCCCTTATGGGGCCGTGGGGGTGTATGCTGCTGGGAGAAGGCCCGCGCCTACCCCACTCCCTATGGAAGACAGGACACATTCCCCTCACCTAACCATAATCCCTAACCCTACCCCTACCCCTAACATAAACCCCCTCACCCTAACCCCCTAACCCTAACAACCCCTACCCAGGGCTTACCCTAACCCTAGGTTAACCCTAACGCAAGGTTAACCCTTACCCTTACCCTAGGTGGTTAATAAATAAATAAATATAACCCTAACCGTAGGAAGACGCACTAAAATGCGTTGCAAAAGGATCCCAGAAAGCTCTCCTAACCCTAACCCTAACAACCTCTACACAGGCCTTACCCTAACCCTAGGTTAACCCTAACCCTAGGTCAACCCTTACCCTAACCCTAGGTGGTTAATTTATAAATAAATAAATATAACCCTAACCCTAGGAAGACCCACTAAAATGTGTCGCAGAAAGAAACCAGAAAGCTCTCCTTACCCTAACCCTAACCCCCAACACTAACCTCTACCCCTACCCCTAACCACATGCGACAGCCAGTGCAAGCCCTTGATTAGCCAACCCCAAACCGCCAATCAGCTGATAAAAGCGGGAGCTATCACTGTATCTCTGATACAAACCTAACACCTAACCCCTAACCCTAAGCCTCCTAACCCTAACCCTAAATGTTACTTTTTTTTAGGTATATTAATTACATTTGAAAGAGGGCAAAATCAATATATTTAAGAAATTTTAAATACAAAACTCATAAAACACAATGTATACATAAAGAAATAAACAAAAACTTTATAATTCATTGAAGCCACACAAATATGAGTGTCTACGAATACGGCTGGACAGAAGTCCGCTATGGCCAAAAGGGCCAGCGTTTCAGCCAGCCTTTTCGGCACCAGGGGAACGTGTCTGGTGGAGCAAAGGCCCATGCACACCCCATTTCCTGTGGGAGACAGGAGACATTCCCCTCAGCTGTCCAATCAGACTCTGAAAAAAGAAAACGACATGAATGATTAGAGGTTGCCGCTTCCTCTAAAGACGTAAGTAATTACGATGATGATCCTGTTGAAAAGTTACACTAGATTTGGTAGATCAGGGGCTGGCTGGTTCACCCCCAAAAGAAAACTCCATATTCACATTCGTAAAATCACTGCGTGTTATTGGACAAGCACTTCAGTTTGATGTGACCGATCACTGTCCTTTAAACCACTTTTATGTTTTCACACTGCCAAATGAAAAGTATCTGGAAGTTCCTATCTTTATTCTCTTCCTGTATCCTGATAGATTATTATGGGAACTTAGTTTTGTATAAGAGGTTTACTTGTTATATTTTTTTGTTGTCATTTTTTTTTTTCATGCTCTTTTGTACTTATCCGCATTTTGTTGCTTAGGCTTAACACCACAATAAATTCTGTAATAAAATGTCCAGAAAGGCCAAAAAAAAAAAAAAAAAAAAACCCCACATCCATTGCAATGGACATGACATATTTCTGGCTCTAAACCAATGAAAACTCTGTGAACTAGTGATGTCAGAAGCGCCGGTTCCTGATTGGATCCTGATTATCCAATTACAATCAAGTCATGACTTTGTGCATGCTCAGAGGGAGTGCCAGACGTCGGGCAACACAGGCATGCCTAAGCAACTGGAGAAAGGGAGGAGTAAGTGCTCATTTTCATTAAGAAATAGGAATTTATGTTTAAGCTAGCCAAACAAATTTGCTCTCAGTATAATTTCAAGTGTTACAAGTGATAGTATTTCAAGTCATCTTGACTATATCTCATATCATTAATTTCTAGAATTATGATGTCCATTGCAATGGACATCAGGAGTTAGGCAAAGTTAGCCAACACTTACTCACTACTAGTGTCAGTATGCAAAGAAACAAAATACCTATAAGCTTTTTAAAGGTAAAGTATGATGTCTCAGTTTATTTATTGATGTTTATAAAATTTTATATGGATATATTTTTTGTACATAATGTTCTTGTGGAGTATAAAGTCGAAGACTCCCTTGAACGTCTGGTAGATGGAGAGTTATCCGAACTTGACTCCTTGATTTAGGAAATGAGGCAGATGAGACTGGGGGCTCTATTTTCGTCCGCGCCGGTGAGGCGGCGGAGGGCGGCGAGCCCCGCGCAGTTGTATTTTCGTCTGGCGGAGCCCAGCGTAAGGCCAATTTGGTATTTTCGTGGCATTAGCCGCACGGAGGCGAGCCGAGATCCGCCAAGCTGGGCGTGGTGGCGTGGCAGGGGGAGGTGTTGACAGAATCAGCAGGCGCAGTGACATTTTCGTGCTCGCCAACGGCGTGTAAAGTGCGCTGAAAGCTCGCCGATTCAAACCTGGTCAGCTTTCAGCGCAAGGCGGAACGCAGCTGGTCTTGTAGTATTTTGGTAGACCGGCGGCGTATCGACATACGTCACTGATGCCTCACCGGCAGGTTTCCACAGTGTCAGGCAGATTTCAGTGCAATAAATAATCATCATCAACTATTAATCTGAGTCAGCACATACATTTAGATCTATATAGATATATTCTGATCTATATCTGATCTGATGACCGCGTTTGGCACCCGTTTGGACACACAACCTGACCGAATCAACACAGCTGAGACCGCATTAAATTAAATTAAATATCTAGTAAATAAACACAAATGATGAAGTTAACTAGATATTTAATTTGTCTCCCTCCTTTTCTTTCTTCCTCTTCCTCTTATTTCTCGCACAGCTCGACCTGGATATGTGTCTGTGTCCTCTCTCTGTGCGGCGGCGGCTGAACGGATGATTTGTTTCAGTGCTCAGATGAGTTATTTACTTTAAGCCTACATACGAATATTATAATATTTAGTTTTGTGAACCAAATTTATTTTATATGCCAACATCTATGAAAGAGAGAGCCATGAGGCCAAGGAGCATGATGCGTCATTACGCACAGATGGTTGTGATTTTAATGCCATTATTGGAATTTATGGTGTGATCTGTGCGCACAATTCATCTTTGTCATATGGGATTTAAATATATGCAGCACATACATTTAGATCTACAGTACGTTTTGATGTATATCTATAGGAGCGCGTTTGGCACGCCTAATTGCCACTCCACCTGACCGACTAACACAGCTGAAACTCTGATGCAAACTAACTACTTCACGTCTCTCTACCAACCACAAACAGCTTCGTCATCACAGAGAGAGTATATATTTGGCATGTCATCTCAGAACACTGAGAAAAGAATCAACGCACACTGAAGCAAAGTAAGTTATGACCGTTGTTCTCAAGATTTACATGCAGCATGTGATCTCACAGCTACAAATTTAATAATTTCCATGCTTAACATTATCTACAAAGATGGAGTACATAATTGCAAGGAGGTGGAGGAGGAGGAGGAGAAATTACAGAGAGAGGGTGATTCATCACAGGGCATCATATTTAACCTTAACAGAGCAGGAATGCAGGTGGGCCACATGGATAACGCCTCCAACACTGTGTTCAATACAACTGCCTTTTAACAATCTACTATTTTCCTTGACACAGGACCAAATTACACCTGCCTCGTGAGGTGGTCCACGCGATCACACGGATTGTGGCCTCAGATGCGGACCCCGGTGGCCCATGCGCTCTCCCAGTTGCTGTGAGGGTGACAGCGGCTCTGACTTTCTTCGCCACCGGGTCTTTCCAGCATACCGTGGCTTCGGTGGTAGGGATAAGTCAGGCTGCTGTCAGTTTGGCCATACATGCAGTGTCCACCAGTCTAGTCCAACACGCAAATGAGCACATCATTTCCCCATCATCACCTGCAAGCCAGCTGGAAACGAAGCGAGGGTTCTTGTTGAAATATGGATTCCCTGGGGTCCTTGGAGCAATTGACTGCACACATGTGCAGTTGCGCGCACCAGAGACCCAAGCCCTCATTTATGTGAATCGTAAGGGAGTCCACTCCATTAATATCCAGGTGATTTGTGACTCAAATTGCCTGGTGACAAACGTGTACGCTAATTACCCTGGGTCTGCACATGATTCATTCATCCTGGCGAATTCTATCATCCCTACAGTCTTTCAGGGGGACACCCCTCTGGATGGGTGGCTGCTAGGTGATAACGGCTATCCACTGAAAACGTGGTTGATGACGCCATACATTACACCTTCAACAAGACAGCAACGTGTTTTTAACAGTGTCTTCAGCAGTGCTAGGTCAGTCATTGAACGTACTTTTGGAATCCTCAAAATGCGTTTCAGATGTCTGGACCGGTCAGGTGGTTCATTAACATACAGCCCGCAGAGTGTCGGTGCATTCTTTGTGGCATGTTGTGTTTTACACAACTTAGCTATACGCCATGGATGCCACTACGACCTCGCCGAGGACACATTACTGGACTTTAGACAGAGAGAGGCCGAATTGCATGTGCCATGTCAGCAGGGAGAGCAGCAGAGCGCGCAGGTGAGGAGGGACCGCCTCGCAGCACAGCTCTGCCCTTAAGTGTGAGTATTTGCTTTCATTCATTTATACACTTTTTGTAATTATCCACATTAAAACATCCAATAAATAGTCAAACATGATTGCATTAACAAGTGTTTTTATTGTGTTTCTCCCCTCCCAACCCCCCTTCTTCTTCTTCTTCCTCCTCCTCCTCCTCCTCCTCCTCTTGGGTCTGGACGCTGCAGTCGGTCAGTCAACCCAGGGGGCCGCCCCCCTCTTGTGCGCGGCCTCAGCGGCCACCTGGGACAGGCGGGGGCGGATGATTCTGCTGGTGGCAGCAGCCTTTCGGCTACCTGGACCAGCCGCTGCAGTGTCGCAACACCAGCGGCTAAGGGGAGCAGGCTGGCCTGGAGGACCTCCTGGAGAGCCTTCACCTGGGCCTCCAGCGACCCAAGCTGTGTCCCCATCAACCCCAGCTCCCTCTCCAACATCAGAAAACCAGCCCGCTGGGTGTCCAGGAAGGGCTGGTCCTCCCGCTGAACGCGGTTTCGTCTCCGACCCCATGTTGCCGGCTCGTCTCCACGTCCTGCCCCCTCCCGCGTCTCCGGCACCGGCTCCGGCTCCCCCTGGTCCTCCTCCTCGCGGTCGTCTTCGTCCTCTCCCTCCTTCTCCTCCCCCCCGACCACCTGCTGCTGCTGTTCTTCCTCCTCCTCCTCCTCCTCCTCCCTTGTGGTCTGCTGCTGCCGCGACGGCGGCAATTCTGCCGAGGCTGACCAGAAATTTTATTTTAGTAAATCACAGAAATTCTTTTTTTAAAAATGTTAATACTTTCATTTAGAATAAAGAAGTTAGAAATTGTGTGAGCAAAGTTCATTTCAGATGCAAACATTAGCGGAAAGGGGGAGAAAATACAATCAGGCTTTGTTTGATCCGTCTTTACGCACAGGTGGTTCCGATTTCAATCCCATTACGCATGGCATTTTTTCAGATCACCTGTGCACACAACACACCTTAGTAACACATGGTTAAATATACATGTTAGTGTCTTTATTTGTGGAAAAGAATGTTTGTCTTACCCGTGAGTCCAACCTCAGAGACACCAAACCCCTCGATACTAATTTTGGGGAGTGTGGAGGACGCCACGTCCTCCGCAGGGCTCAGCACCACACTCGTTGAGGGGCCGCCTCCGGTCGTTGCAGTCTGGCGACGGTGTTGGGATAATTTAAGTTTAGCCCGTCGTCTAACATCATTGAACCGCTTTTTGCATTGCGCAGCGGTTCTCAGCACGTCCGGGCAAACTTGATTGACAGCAGCACTTACCTCTTCCCAGGCTGCTTTTGCATCATCGACCCGTGGAGGTCTGTTCGTGTGACCGTATATCCGGCCACTGCGAGACTGGACCTCCCGGACCAGAGCATCAGTTTCCTCCTGAGAGAAGTTCGGCTGTCTCGCACTCGTTTCCATCTCGGCCATCTGTGAGTCTGCTGCACGAAAATGCCAATGCGCCTCGCCGACGGCGGATTTAAAGGCGAGGAGAGGCGGTTATTTGATTGGCGCAAATTGGACTCGGCTGTGTTAAACTCACTTCACACCCACTCTCCTTCCCCCCACGACGTATGCTGCTGGGAGGAGCTGAGTTAGGGAGGGGGGATACTTACGCCGGGCTGCGCGGCCCACCAAAATACCAAAATGTGCTTGGGAACGCCTTGTCAGCGCGGCGGATCTGATTGACGCTGCGCTTGCGGCAGATCTCCGGCGAGGCACCAAAATAGAGCCCTGGGAGTGAGATAGTTGGTAAGCTCAGAATTGTTTTTAATTCATAGTATGAGGTTTTCATAATTTTTTTAACTCATATGTAAGATCTAAATTACATGGAGTGCATGAGTTCAACAGTGGTAATACATAAAATGAGTTTAAAATGTGATTGTTTTGTTATTAGAATCAGAGAGGGACAGTGAAGAGGTTTTATGCATGCCAGAAGAACTTGAGGTGGCAGGAGAGTTTGAGATAGAGGAGACAAACAGTGTGGTAATAGAGTATAAGGAGGAGATGACAGTAACCAGGAAGGAGGAGATCAAGTGGCGTCACAGGCCATTCACTACAGTCATTGACACTTCCTTCGAGAATCCTCCAATTCAAGAGACACAACCCATGAGACCCTATGAATACTTCAAAAAGTATATAACAGATGAGATCTTCGCTTTGATGGCCGCCAACACAAACGTTTATGCTATGCAAAGTTGTACACTAGGTTTCAAATCAACTGGTTCAGGGGAGATCAGAACCCTTGTTGGTCTCCACCTTGCTATGGGAGTGATGAAAATGCCAAGAGTCTCCATGTACTGGGAAGCTGGGATGGACATTGGTATTTTTCAAAACACCATGCCCCGCAATAGTTTCTTTCAGCTCCGATCACATTTGCATTTGGTCAACAATTTGGAGAAGCCAGCTGAGAACAATTGTGTTTTTCAAGGTATGTCCTCTCTATGATGCCATACGCAGCAGGTGCTTGGAGCTTCCACTCGAGGAGAACCTTTGCATTGATGAACAAATGGTGCCATTTCGTGGAACTCTGTCTGTCAAGCAATACATCAAAGGAAAGCCACACCCTTGGGGGTTGAAAATATATTTCCTGTGTGGGAAAAGTGGCATGGCCTATGACTTCCTGCTGCACCAAGGAGCTACAATGGAGATATCTCAACAGCACAGGAAGCAGCTGGGACTTGGAGCTGGAGTGGTGTACCATCTTATCCAGCGAATCACAGGGGCCAACCATAAGTTGTACTATGACAATTATTTCACAACATACAATCTTCTGGAGCTGCTGGCTGAGAGGAAAATTCATGCCGCTGGGAAAACAAGGGTCTGTCGCTTTACCAGGCCTCCTCTACAGTCTGACAAAGAGATGGCCAAAAAGCCACGAGGAAGCTGTAATGAAGTTGTAAGCCGTGATGGTAAGGTGGTACTGGTCAAATGGTATGACAACAGAGCAGTTGTTATGGCCTCCAACTTTGTTGGTGTTGGCAGAATGGATGAAGTGCAGCGGTGGGACAAGAAGACGGCCCAATTTTTGAAGGTGTCCCATCCAGAGGTGGTGAAGCTGTACAACAAAGCAATGGGTGGTGTTGACCTGCTTGATCAACTTGTCAGTCTGTACCGAACAGAAATTCGGTCAAAGAAGTGGACCCTGAGGATGATCACACATGCTTTTGATGTGGCTGTGGTCAACAGCTGGCTGGAATATAGGCTGGATGTCAAGAGGGCCAATATCCAGACAAAAGACATCCTGGATCTTCTCCATTTCAAGATTAATGTGGCCCAGTATCTGGTGAGAGTCGAGAAAACAGTGGCAGCAAAACGTGGAAGACCCAGTATTTCTCCAGAACCACAAAATGTCCCCCGCAGACCACTTTACAGACCAGTTCCGGATGTAAGGCCACTACCTGAAGTGCAGTATGACATGGTTGACCACATGCCAAACTACGTTGAAAAGAAAGAAAGAAAACCACCAGATGCAAGGTGCCAAACTGTACAGGAAAAACACATATTTTGTGACAAGTGCAACATCCACCTGTGCTCTGCTTCAAGGCTGCTCATCGAAAATGAGAAAACATGAAAATATCCACAAGTTGATGTCTTCTCCAGTTCAAGATCAAGTCCATTCAGAGCAAATGTGTGACTTATTCATCAGTTAATGTAAAAAGTACAGTAATGCATTGGAAGTTCCATGATAGTTTAGGAAGATAGTTATTGAAGGCAAAACTGATTTCATTAGGTAATCATATCTACCATCATACATTTATGAAGTTCATGTGCATGTACAGACCTGTGCACATACTTACAAATACGCAGAATATCCAGTTCCAGATGTTTAGGTCATACCTGAGTAATTACTATGTGAAAAAACAATACCTTATTTTAATTAAGTTGTAATGACATTTTACGCCCGTCTAGTCATGGCGTCCACTATAATGGACATGAAAATATACCAATAAAAACATGAGTTGAAAAAAATGTTTTTTTTCCTCCTTTATTTTGGAGAGGAGTAAAAATCAGTTGGACAAAAATTTTGAAGAAATAATAAATATATATATGAAAAAACAAAAAACTATATTTCGTCAAAGTCACTCAAATATGAATGGCTATCAATATGGCTGGACTCAAGTCCGCTATGGCAAAAAAGCTATGGCTTCCGCCAGCCCTTTTGGGACTGTGTCCAGCTGGGGAAAGGCCCACGCCTAGCCCGCTCCCTATGGAAGAAGGGAGACATTCCCCTCACCTAATCCTCATCCCTACCCCTAACCCTTCCCCTAACATAAACCCCCTAACCCTAACAACCCTTACCCAGGGCTAACCCTAACCCTTACCCTAGGTGGTTAATAAATAAATATAATTATGATGATCCTGTTGAAAAGTGACACTAGATTTGGTAGATCAGGGGCTGGCTGGTTCACCCTCAAAATCAAACTTCATATTCACATTCGGAAATCACTGCGTGTTATTGGACGAGCACTTCAGTTTGATGTGACCGATCACTGTCCTTCAAACCACTTTTATGTTTTCACACTGCCAAATGAAAAGTATCTGTAAGTTCCTATCTTTATTCTATTTCTGTATCCTGATAGATTATTATGGGAACTTAGTTTTGTATAAGAGGTTTACTTGTTATATTTTTTCGTTGTCATTTTTTTTTTTCATGCTTTTTTGTACTAATCTGCATTTTGTTACTCAGGCTTCACACCACAATAAATTCTGTAATAAAATGTCCAGAAAGGCCAAAAAAAAAAAAAAAAAAAAAATCAGTAAAACAGTTTAAAACACAGTCCATTTTTATTTTATTTTATTTTTTTATCTTTTTATGAAGACAATCAGGTTTTTCTTTATGAAAGTTAAAAATCTATGGTTAAGTTTCCTTTTATTTTACGGTTAAGTTTCATTTAATAGGAAAATAATCAGTATTTTATTTTATTTCATTTAAGAAAGAAAAAATATATTACAAAAAACTATATCTCATCAAAGCCACTCAAATATGAGTGGCTATCAGTATGGCTGGACGGAAGTCAGCTATGGCCAAAGAGGCCAGCGCTTCCACCAGCTCTTTTAGGACCGTAGGGGTGTCTCCGGCTAGGGGAAGGGCCGTCTACCCCGCTACCTATGGCAGACAGGAGACATTCCCCTCACCTAACCCTCATCCCTAACCCTAACCCTTCCCCTAACATAAACCCCCTAACCCTAACAACCCTTACCCAGGGCTAACCCTAACCCTTACCCTAGGTGGTTAATAAATAAATATAATTATGATGATCCTGTTGAAAAGTGACACTAGATTTGGTAGATCAGGGGCTGGCTGGTTCACCCTCAAAATCAAACTCCATATTCACATTCGGAAATCACTGCGTGTTATTGGACGAGCACTTCAGTTTGATGTGACCGATTACTGTCCTTTAAACCACTTTTATGTTTTCACACTGCCAAATGAAAAGTATCTGTAAGTTCCTATCTTTATTCTATTTCTGTATCCTGATAGATTATTATGGGAACTTAGTTTTGTATAAGAGGTTTACTTGTTATATTTTTTCGTTGTCATTTTATTTTATTTTTTTCATGCTTTTTTGTACTAATCTGCATTTTGTTACTCAGGCTTAACACCACAATGAATTCTGTAATAAAATGTCCAGAAAGGCCAAAAAAAAAAAAAAAAAAAAAAAAAAAAAATCAGTAAAACAGTTTAAAACACAGTCCATTTTTATTTTATTTTATTTTTTTTACCTTTTTATGAAGACAATCAGGTTTTTCTTTATGAAAGTTAAAAATTTATGGTTCAATTTCCTTTTATTTTACGGTTAAGTTTCCTTTTATAGGAAAATAATCAGTATTTTATTTTATTTCATTTAAGAAAGAAAAAATATATTACAAAAAACTATATTTCATCAAAGCCACTCAAATATGAGCGGCTATCAATATGGCTGGATGGAAGTCCGCTATGGCCAAAGAGGCCAGCACTTCCACCAGTTCTTTTAGGACCGTAGGGGTGTCTCCGGCTGGGGGAAGGGCCGTCTACCCCGCTACCTATGGCAGACAGGAGACATTCCCCTCACCCAACCCTTAACCTCCTCCTTCTGAACCTACACATCTCTGCTCCTCAAAAAAAAAAAAAAAAGAAAAAGAAAAAATGAATGGATACTGTATGTGATTTACATAACTTGTCTGCATTACTGATACAATTGTAAACCTCACTATCATTAGGATCCATGTTTGTTAGGACGGAATTTGGGAAACTGAGAAAATGCCCATTTATTTTTTTTGTTTCATTAGTTGATGTAAGTAAAATAACTTTTAGACCAGTTGCCTTTTAAAAAGAACATCTCACCAGCTGTATCTGACAAGCCCAGACTCACTAATTCACTGTGCCAAAGCCAGAAAAAGACCCAGAGCAGTCGAAGTGTCACGCGTGGGCACATTTCTCATACTTCTTTTCTTTTTTCCTTACTTTTATTTAACTTATTTCAGTTTTATTTCAGAAATAACACAAAAAGTCCTAAAAAAAACCAATATAGACAAATTCTTTTATTTTGTTATTTTATTTAAAAAGGTTACAAAATCATGAGCTACGCTCAAGAGCAATGGACTGAGGTATGGTACGGGAGGGGGGATGGTCGCCCCCGGTACTGTACCAACTACAGTGGCACTAATCCACAATACCAGGTGGGGTCGTGCCCCATTTACCCCCTAACCCTAACTCTAACCAAGTTAAAAATAAAATTATTTAAAAAAAAAAAAAAAAATTCATTTACAAATAAATAGATTTCATATAGATTATCATTATATACACTTTAGTAAAAGGTATTTCAAGCTAGTTCAACTTACAAATGAAAGTTAAGTCAATGAAAAGACTTTTTGTTTCAAGTTAGTTCACGTAGTTGAGTTAACTGCAATATCATAGTTCCCTTAACATTCCAAGCCAAGTTATGACTGATGATCAACTATTGAAACCTTGTTATATTTCAAGTAAAATCAAAGAACTGTTGTAAATTGTTAGTGAAAGTAATATCTCTTACAAATAACAGTGTAACAATACTGCAATATCTCAGCACTTTTTTAAACTGACAGTCACCGACTTACAAACATCCACACAAGTTAACCACACTACAAACTACCAGTGCAATCGCAGACTGTCGCTTCAGCAGTGACCCAAGGCAAACATCAGGCAGATCAACCAGCAAAAGAGAATACTTCAATAAATGTACATATCACAAAAACAATAACAGTGTAACAATACTACAATATCTCAGCACAACTTAAAACTGACAGTCACCAACCTTATTTTGATGAACAAACTTTGCATAAAACACTGTCGGGGTTTCAATTAACACAATCCTCTGAGCCAGTAATTCACAGAATCCCCATATTTATAGCCTTTACCTGAGCAGTTTGTTTCTGAACCCACGGATTCTTGCTTAGCACTGGTCTGGCTGGATTTTCATGATGACCTTCTGCAAAAACTCAAAGAAGTACTTCATCTCACGAGGGTACTCCAGGTTAAGACAGTAGATGGTTGCCATTAATATGGCAAGGACTGTAGGTACATCTTGGAGGTTATGCAGGATGATGGTCTCCTCAACTACCACTGTCACATTGAAGAGTTGACGAGGAAATGCTTCGTGCATAACATCTTCATGTCCAATTAAAAGTCCAACCAGCATCCCTTTCATTAGCACGTCCAGGGTTTTCACGTGGACCTGAAAGATTCAACCACATATATATATTTATTACTTTTTTAATTTTACAGTTATACCATGATTGGATTTTGGTTGGATCAGCTCCCCTGTAGTGTGCAACAAGACTTGGCACCAAGGCATCCAGTCCACCAAGAAATGACTGTACCAGGTCTGTGGCAACGACACGCTTGAATTTGGCACACAGCTTAAACAGATGGATGACAAAAAGAGAAAGGACAAGAGTAAGGAAACAAACAGCATATATAATGTGACAGAAAATGTTTAATATTAGCACTGTGTAAATACTATTTAAATGATTATGTCATCATGTTTTATTTTAAGACTGCAGTGGTGTTTGTGTGTAAGAGGTGCTAGTGTATTTGCACTATTTGTGTGTGTAAGTCTGCTGAACTCAAATCTATGCACAATTACCCTTATAGACTCTAAATTCTTCAAATTACATGTTTATAATTAGCAAATAAATGATTACCTGTCTTTCACTGAACAGTGCAGGCCACCTGTCCATGACTGTAGAGATGAGTGGCTCATCACCAATGATCTCGTATCCTCTGTGAGAATGTTGCAGTCAGCAGCTCATCCAGGAGATGAAGATCTGGATCTCTCTTTTGTACTTTAATAAGCATGGCCTTGCGGTCCTCCTCTGACTTAACAGCAGTTTTTCCTTCAAGTCGGTCCAGTATTTCACTCTTCACACTCTTTGAGATGACCATAATAGTCCTATACTTGGCAAAAGCCTCATTTGCAATCCTAAACTGAACCTCAACATCATGGGAGAAATCTGGAACTACAAAGGGATCTGGCCACTTAACTTAAGTGGCACTACTATTAGAGCCAACACTCTCAGTATCTAAGGTTGAGTCAGAGACTGGTTCAGTGCATGCAAACACAATTTTCAGTGTGGCATGTTCCTTTGGTAAGTCCCCAATGTCTGTCAAATTGCAGAGCTCATTTCCAAACTCTGGATCTTCAAACTGAACAATAAAGTTCCCTCAGAGACCAAGAGTGTTGCGCAATAGTCTGCGCAGCTCATCAACTGACTGGGGAACATCCTGGAGGGTGATGCGTCTTATTTCCTGAGGTGAGACAACAACTCTGAGAAGCATTGTTGAGTAGGTGCCAGTTGCTGAAACACATTGAACAAAGAAGAAGATACAATATAAGAAGACACTAAGACTCAGTTAAAAATAAAAAGGGCAAAACGAGTAAATATCAGATACATGAAACTACAGATTAAAGAAGCTGTATGATTACGATCCCAAAAGTCCCTGCCTGTATGATTGGTCAAAAGTTTTCATGTTCCCCCTTACCTTAATACAACATAGATGTCCTCTGAGTGACAAGCAGCTTTCCTTCAACCAAATATGCAGCTAGGGGAAGGAAGTCATTCAGATGGTCTGGATCAACAACTGCAGTCACTGCTGGGTCTCTTTTGGCAAGTTGGTAACACTTGATTAGATGCTCCAGGAAGGCAGCTGTGAATAATTCCATAATGAATGATGGGCGACCATCCACTACACAGATCTGCAGTAGCAATCCAAAACCTGCCAGTCCACTTGTCTGCCCCACTGACAGTACCATTCCTTTGGAATATTTTGTCCCAAAAGCAATGGAGGCAAGTGAGATGGAGTCCAGACCTTGAAACTTCTTCCATATAACCTCTCTAACAGCAGCATCCAAGATGCTCACAGACACAACTGAAACACGCCCAGTCTCAATACTTGGTTTGAAAATACTTGGCATCTCTAAATAATATGCCAATATCAGCTGATGTCTCGTTGCCAAAGTGTGCACATTTTTTTTTTAAGTTGCCAACATCATGCACTATTATTTTGAAGAAAGAATGTTTTGCTTTAAATCGAATTGTCCAGAATTCAATCAATGGACCAAATTTCTTGATCAGCAAAGGATAATGTTCAATAAAATGATGCTTGGGTTGTCATTTAGTACCGGGAAAAGTTTCCAAAACCAACTGCCTATGGTCAGAGATTTTGGCTTGTAGATAGCGCAGGGTTTCAGTTGTGAATGAGGAGCTACATAACAGCTCTACAATGTCCTTTAACTCAAGGATCACAGACCACATACTTTCAGTCACTGGAATGTGGTGACCAATCAATAGGGGCAGACATCGCAGAACTGCCCAGTTTTCATGTCCATTGCCACCAATTGTTCCTCTTTTTGAAAAGTCTTTTTGAACTGTCTGCGGCCTGTTGGTTTTGACGTAAAACTGAAAGGGAAACAATGCTATTCCGTCATTAAGTTGATCCAAAGTGAGATATTTTTTAGCAATCAAATCTGAAAGGCAAATGCATAGTTCCAGTGGCACAATGCCTTCTTATACATCATGCAGAAAATTGGGTGGAAATCCTGTTGCAGGATGGAAATGGGCATGTCTGCTTAAAGGACAGGCTCTCTTTATACCATCAACACATGAGGTATCTGTTGTCTTAAGCAAAGAAACAGCTTTGTTTTGTACTGACGCAACAGTGTTGTTGAATCACTGTTGCGTCAGTACATGACTTACATACATACAATGACTATCTTCATTTTGCAGATCTCCAACTCAGTAGATAGTTTCTGTTCTGCCAGCACTAGCGTTTCTGCTGGCATGAGTCAGTTACAACTCTGCAATACCAGAGTTGGCCACCAGGATACAGATGCCTCAAAAATCCTCTCCCTTTCTGAGTGGTTGTGTGAGTCACGTGAAAGAAAGAGCCCGTGGTTCTGAGTGGTTGAGTGAATCATGTGAACCATCAGTGCCCAGGCTTTTCATTTGTCTCATATTGACAGTAGGCTACATTATATACGAGCGCAAATAAATCTTTTATACAACAGATTAAAGTTGGGAGGGAAGAACACATGCAGTTTTGGTGATGAGCAGATTCAGGGAAATAAAGAAGCTCATTCAGGGCACTTCATCAAGAAAAACCTTGAAGCTGATAAAGTGGCTTCAGAGGAAGAACCTTTTAAAAAGGAAAATGAAATGTAGACTTTGTCATCACAACATTAAGCTCAAGAAGAGACTCAACACCCAAGATCAGTATGCCTGGTAAGGAGCCTAATATTATTAATATTATCTAATATTATTTAGATGATATTATATTATTTTATATATTATATTATTATAATATTATTTAGCCTAATATTATTTATATTATTTGAAATGGACAACTGTATGCTGGGCTGTTAAATTGTATAGGCTATCATGGCATTTGCATAGAATACTTTATTAGTTTATTATTAGCTTATGGGGAGGTTTCCATATATCTGCAGCTGCAGAGGTTGGTGTATCTGCACAGTCCTACTACTGTAGTATGGTAACTAGCCTATCTAAATTTAAGTAAGTGTAGATGTTTTATTTATTTCTTTTTATCGTTATTCCCATGACACAATTCTGTTCATGGGTTTCATACAGTCCATGTAATAAAACAGAAATTTAATGAAATGGGGGTCTGTGGTCTACTTTGTATCTGTTTTGTTGAGTGAAAAGGTTTAAGAACAGCTGCTTTAGAGCATGAAATAAAAAAAAATGTTCAGTTAGAATTTCCTTTATTCATGAAATAAAATAAATGTTTTATGTTATCATTCTTTTAGGGTCTGTCGACGAGCTGAACACAGGCCAAGACAAATTTCAGTGAGGCACAAGTCCATCTTCAGTCACTCAAAGATCACCAACCGTAACTGGATGGAGTTCATGTACAGGTAAGCAAGTAATAGCTCTTAAACACATCTTAGGCTCACTACATTGCCAGTCTTTTTGTAATTTGCATTAAATATCCTACTTAGCATAAAAGTGAATTCACCAGGTGAATCATGACCATAAAACCCTTGATTTTGTGAAAAATACAAATTGAAAACCAATAAACAAATGGTATTTATTAAATGTAGTATATTATATAATTGAATATAATTATTGTATTTATCTTTCTTTGTATTCTCCCCTATACACACATACACAATCTAGTTTGGCACTGTGTGTCACTTACCCACTATAGATCATAGCAGTGGGTTTGTTTTACTGGTTCAGGGAAAAAATCAGCCTATTCATTTTCCCATTAGACTTTTATAAAAATATTTATAACAATTATTTTAAGCTCAGAACTGTGAATCGTCACCATAAAACTTTTGATAATAATAATCGCTAAACAAAGGATCAAAGGTTTCATGATCATGACTCACCAGCATCCTGGATGGCTTGTTTGTAGGCCTAAAATAATCTTTATAAATATTTTTGTAAAAGTCTATGGGGAAAATGAATGGGCTGATTTTTCTCCTGCACCAGTAAAACACACCCACTGCTATGCTCTATATCCACTTGCATCTGCATAATTACATCAGGGGCCATAGAACTGTGGCTCACAGAGATGAATACAGTCCAACAATACATGTAAGGAAATTCAATTAACATTTCTTTACATGTTTATTTTTGTCTTTGAAAAATTTCTCAGGGTCTACACCTGCGTCAGATTGACCTGATGGAGGACACCATTGCTGGGAGCTCTACAACTCTCACTAAAATGACAAAAAAAACAGAGATGTATGTGTCTCGGCAATGGAGAGGATGAGAAGGCCTACGGGCCAGCAGCTTGGTGGGAGAAGGCAGTTCGTGGCCTTTGATGAAAGCCATTTTCGTCACAAAAGAAAGGTGTGTTATTGTAATATTTACAATTGTAAAATACTGTCAGCCAATGTATTTGTTCATACTGTATCTGTTTACTTCACATAATGTGTTTGTTTCTGCATTAGTATGGGAGAGGAAGAATGGCTGGTGCATGGAAGCGCAAGAAGTGGGTCTTTGGGATGCTGGGGGTGAAAAGAGATTCAACACGGCCAATTCTTCGACTGGTGGAGCGAAGGTCCCGGAACCACCTGGTGCCCTTAATAATCCATCATTTGAAGCCACGATCGAGCATCATCAGTGATGAATGGCGTGCTTACCGCATACTGCCTGCCTTTGGGTATGTTCAAATAGAGAGGGCACACTTCTTTTTTTTTTTCAAATTTAGATTTTGAAATATCCCTAATTTAAAAATTGAATGTAAAAAACCTTTGACACTGACACAATTTTTAGTTGACACTGTTTCACTTTATACAACCATGTTTACATGTTGCATTATAAGATTGTTTTTTTTTTTTACATTCATACAAGTACTGTATATAAATGTTTATTTATTTGTTTGGATTAACATTTATACGATTGCAGAGTGTTTAGTTTTTTTTTGTCATGCCGTGTAAGAAGTATTATTTTATTAAACTGCAATGTTCTGTGTCAGCCCTTGTTCAAATAATTATTATTTTCTACATTACTGCTTCTATCACTTGCCTGTGAGGCATCGGTGATTACGCAGCCGGTTTACCAAAATACCACTAGACCAGCTGCGGTCCGCCTGCGCTGAAAGCTGACCAGGTTTGAATAGGCGAGCTTTCAGCACCAGCTGATTCTGTCGACACCTCCCCCTACCGCGCATCCACGCGCAGCTTGGCGGACCTCGGCACGCTTCAGTCTAGGAAAATACCAAACTGGCTCTGCGCCAGGCTCTGCCAGACAAAAATACCACTGCGTGGGGTCCACCGCAGTCCACCGCATCGCAGGCGGGCACGAAAATAGAGCCCTTTATGTTTTTTTCTTGAAGTCCCTATTGGATTTCAAAGTTCAAAATCATTGATATACAAGCTGAGAGCTATGCTTGGTTCCTCGGTGAGAAGTTTGTTCTCTTTGAAGTAATCACCATCTTGAAATGAACCGTAATAACTTTCACAGCCACCAGATCTCTTTAATGTTTCAATAATCTCATCGCTCTCCAACAACTTAGCAAATCTAAAATAGGAACATAATCAAATGAATGTTTTTTGTTTTTTTCTTGTGTGTTGAGCAAGTATTCTACCGGTTCAATAACTGTAAATTTTTTTTCGATAAAATGACTGCCTTTTGTGCTCGATGCCCAAAGGTCCTAACCTTGCAAGAAATTTGAGTGGACTCAAAGTTTGTATTTCATTTAAGAGCAAAGTTTTAATGGAGGGGTTTAACTGCACAATTATTTTCCTCCAAAATTCTGGCTTTCTCAATACTTTGAGAAGCACATTCTCCAATATCAAAAAGATCAACTATTTCTTGAACTGCTGAATTTGAGACATGTAAAATTGTTTGCTTGCGAGAAATAAAGATGCCAGCTAATGTCTAAAGGATATCTCATTATGAAGAAAAGGTTCAGCCTCAAACACAGAATCATTCAAAGGTGTCTCAGTTTTAGAAACAGCGTTATCCTCATCTGCATTTCTGCATTTGTCTGTCTGTGGTGTACAAAAAGTTCTGGTCGTAAATTTTCTAGTATAAAATACCTATGACAATGACTTCTGTGAGCTTTAAATGTTGACAGTTAGGGGTGTAACAATAAATGTATTTGTATTGAACCGTTTCGGTACGCGACGTTCGGTTCGGTACAGGGCTGTGCACGGGTGAGTTCACGGGCCGGAAGTTTCTTTTTTTTTTTTTGGCTCACGGGCCGGAAGTTGCGTGTGTTTACGTTCGGCGGCTAACACGTGCAGCTTCACGTGCAGCTACACCTGCAGCCCGTGCCCATGATGGCTACTGCTAGCGGTAAACCGGAGCTTGAAGACCCTCCCCAGTCGCTGAAGTCTCCTGCTTGGGAACACTTCGGCTTCCCGGTTAAATATTGCAACGGAGAAAGACAGGTGGATAAAATGAGGGCGGTGTGCCGGCACTGTTCAGCTGAGATCGTGTATGTCTCCGGCAACACGTCAAACATGTTGACTCACCTAAAACGGCACCACCCGAGTATAAATATCGCCGCTACAAGAAGAAAAACCAGCTTAGTGCAAACGCAGCTGACCTCGGCATTCAAGCAGCCTCTCCCTGGCAATTCAGATCAGGCCAAAGCGATAACAAGAGCCATTGGAGTTTTTATAGCAGCGGATCTTAGA
Organism: Xyrichtys novacula; assembly: GCA_962446985.1. Classification (NCBI taxonomy): domain Eukaryota; kingdom Metazoa; phylum Chordata; class Actinopteri; order Labriformes; family Labridae; genus Xyrichtys; species Xyrichtys novacula. The sequence continues at coordinate 13,508,629 of OY660887.1, read as the reverse complement.
CCATATTCAGTCGTTGAAAATCCTGGTTTTAAACACATGCTCAAGGTGATTGAGCCCCGGTATGAAGTTCCGACTCGTCCGCACTTCAGCCAGAAAATAATTCCACAACTTTATGAACAAGCTAAATCTTCTGTTGTCCAAGACTTGTCCAAAGCATGTGCAGTAGCACTCACAACTGATGGATGGACATCCAGAGCTAACGAGAGCTACATAACTGTGACTGCCCATCACATCACCCCTGAGTGGAGCATAGTGAGCCATGTTCTGCAAACTCGGCCCATGTATGAACAACACACCAGCGCAAACCTGGCAGAGGGGCTCAAAGAGACAGTGTTGGAGTGGAGATTGGAGAGGCCAGGAACAACAATTACAGTCACAACAGACAATGCCAGGAATATTGTAAATGCAGTGAGTGAAGCTGGAATGGGCCCCCAAATTGGATGTTTTGCGCACACTATTAATCTAGCTTCTCAGAAAGCAACAGGTCTCAACCAAATATCCAGACTCCTTGGTAAAGTGAGACAGATTGTGTCTTTCTTTCACCGTAGCCCAACAGCTGCACACATATTGGAGAGAAAACAGGAGATGCTTAATATAGCAAAACACACCCTTATTCAGGACATCACCACCTGCTGGAACTCAAGCTATGATATGCTTGAGAGGTACCTTGAGCAGCAAGCAGCAGTGTTTTCAGCACTGACAGAACAGGCTCTCAAGAAGAAAGATATCAGCACATTGTCTGACCAGGAGGTGAGGACGGCAGAGGAGGTAATTGAGGTCCTGAAGCCACTAAAAACTCTCACAACACTCATAAGCACTGAAGCGACACCTTCAGCATCCATGATCCTGCCCCTCAAAGCCACAGTTCTCCACTCTATGGAACCAAAAGATGGCGACAGTGCAACAGTGACCCAAGTCAAGGCTGCCATCAGAGAAAACCTGGAGGACAGGTACTCCTCTTGTCAGGACTTCCTTCAGAAATGCACAGCACTTGACCCGAGGTTTAAACCTCTTCCTCATGTGGATGATGCCTGCCGTGACAACATCTACAACAGCCTTGTCACAGAGATTGTGGCCATGGAAAGAGAGGTATTGTAATAATTTAATAATAATGTAATAATTTTATGTGCATATAATGTCTTTTTCACCTATAATTTTGAAACAACAAATTGCTTGTGTTACTAATGTTCTTATTAAAAATACTAATACTTTTTTGTATTTTATTTTACAGAATGAGGAGGCCAAAGGGACAACAGCAGCTGCTTCATCCCCAGAGACAGGACACCCAGAGGCATCTAAATCATCTCCTCCTGTCAAGAAGTCAGCGATGGCTGAACTGTTTGGTGAGCTCTTCAAGACACAGGTGGGAAACAAGGATACTCTGCAGCTGGTGAAGGAGGAGGTTGCTGCATACAAGGCAGTGAGTTGTATTTCGGTAGACTCTGACCCACTTCTATGGTGGAAGGCCAATGAGGCCATATATCCCCTAACTGCAAAGTTAGCAAGGCGCTATCTTGCCATACCCGCTACCTCTGTCCCTAGTGAGAGGGTATTTTCAACCGCTGGGGACATTGTGACTGCCAGCAGATCTGCACTTACTGCTGACAATGTGGACAAGTTAATTTTTCTGGCAAAAAATATGAAGGTTGAGTAAAACTGAACAGGGCTTCATGCTGGAACTGTTATTGCTGCACTTTAGATGTTGAAAAGTTTTGTTAAAAGCTGTTTACAAGGAATTTATTTTTTTTAATAATATTTCATACATTTGTTGTTTATTTGAGAATTTTATAACTTATTACCAGGCAGCACTTTGCATTTATTTCATTTTCCTGTTTGTATAAAACAGTAAGTTGTTACAATACTTTGTTGTTTACAAATAATAAACACCCAAATTAACAACAAGAAAATTTAGGTTTTGCATTTTGTTCCCATACTGTATCGAAAATGAACCGAACCGTGACCTCAAAACCGAGGTATGTATCGAACCGAGATTTTTGTGTATCGTTACACCCCTATTGACAGTACACTAGATTTGAAAGCATAAGATGCAAATGGACATTTAACACATTCCCTGTTTCTTAAATGAGTCTTCAAATGAGAAAAATATTGGTTGATGTTACTAGGCTCTGAGAATGTACACAAATCACAGAATTTTTTTTTCACATCTTTGTGAGCATCTTGTCCATGTTCTTTAAAATGGCTTTTAAGTTCAGCTTGGGTTTGAAAACACTTTTCAAACCCAAGCTGAACTTAAAAACCATTTTAAAGAACATGGACAGTCCTCATAAATACAGACAAGGCATGTGCATCTCCAATGGTGTCCATGACGCTCTTTATAATGTTGCAATATTCTTCCTTGGACATTTGAGAAGTATGCACAAAACCTACACTTCCACCTCATGAGCTGGACATGCTTCTTTATATCTGTAGACAAAAAAAAGGTGAAAGCTGAGGTTAAGTCCTTTCTATCACAAACATTAAATTAAAAGAATAAATAAATCAACATGGTTCATCAATAAATATCCATGTGAGAAAAAAAAAAGAAATAAAATCTAAAACCCTTTTCACAAGCACAATTGCCAAAGTAACTAATTGCCTTTTAAGAAAAACTAATTTCAAAGTTATAGCCTTCAGACTTCTAGGAAATTCAGTTGGATAATTTAATATGAGTGTATTTCTGTACTCTCCAATCACACAAAAGATGTCACATAACGAAAAAACACATGGGCAAACGACAGCAGGCGCACACTGGCCGCAAAAGCAACCAATGAACACACACACAAACCAGAACTCATGCACACAACCTGGAAGGCACTGTCACCTATGACCATGTACACACCAAACTATGATTACACGCCTTTACACACAGTGTAAGCACTGCAACAAACTACCACGGACACACAGACCAAACTACGACCATGCAGGCGCGGACACACACAGAAAGGTGCTACGATCTACACACATGCCACAAACACTATGATCACACGTACATACCCACCCACTAAAATTAAGTCACAATAATACATTTACTCTTTCCTGGCTGTGCTTTTCCAGCTAAAATGTCAGAAATTACATAGATTTGGAGGAGAAAGGTCTTAAATTTACAGAAGTGGAGTTTTAGGCGGCTGAGTAGGTCTCCTCTCCTTGCCTCTGCCTCTCGCAGACTTGTTGAATCTCTCCTCTTTCATTAAACTGTGCACTCCCGGTGCACAAGTTTCTTCCGCCATTGAAAACAGTTCTCTGCCATCAATGTCCAACTGTTGTGATTTTTTTTTGTAGCTGGAGTTCAAATAAAGGCATATAAACAAGGTACAGAAACTATATCAGAGCATTGCTTTAATCTTGTCATGGTTTGAGAAAGACAAATGTCGTATTTAAAATATATGAGAAAACTGCTGTTTTCAAACCCCACCCCCACATTCCCGCCTTTTCATTTCATAACTTTTTTTTTATGGTAATGTAAGGTAGATGCTGAGTTGCGCCACTAGGTGTCGCTGCACATTAAAACAAGAGTTTACTATTGAGAATTGCCTTTTGTCCCTCTGACACACCGTAGGGGTTGATATCGCGGGTGTAATGAGCATTTCCTTTAGAGTTCTGATATCAACCTTGTAGGTAAGTCACGTTAGTTTCATGGGAAGATAAAGTACGAAATATTAAGCATATAAGCTGTTATAAGTTTGTTTTGATGAGCTATTTTGATGACTGAAACATTAAGCACTTGATAGCTGTGTAGTTTGTTGAGCTAACTACTTTATATTTTTGGTAAAATCTACGTTTGGAATACGAGTGTAATAGCGCTAACTTGAATGAGATGTAGCATTGTAATACACTTTTCTATTTGAAGTTTACTGAGAGTTCTGATATCAACCTTGTAGACCCCTGTGTTGTGAATAAACCAACGGTATTGCCACGATCCCGAACCTACCTGTGTCCGTGTGCATCTTCTTACCGGCTGCCGCTGCACCCCCCGCCAGAGGTCCATTTCACACATAAGCAGACACAACGCAGAGTAGCCTAGCTGTGGAGGTGTTGGAGAGCCGGCAGGCGCGCGCGAGATACAGAGAGAGGGCTACAACTTTGGTGCCGTGACCCGGATCGTGGTGTTGCCTTACCGAAGAGGGAATTCTACAACCAGGCTTGTATTGAACATTGAACCGTGAACTTTTCCTGGAGCTGACGGACATTTGCAACTTTTTTTTCATGGTTCTGAAGCAACGTTACCGTCCCAGCTATATCCTTTAGAGACTGTTGTGAATACGAATTACTACTGCTATTGCATTTTGAATATTTTTCTAATGGGTAAACTGAATTTTGAGTGGAAATTAATGGTAAACTGAAGCTATTTAAAGCTATTTGATATTCGAGGATATTTTTCTGTTTGTTTCAAGACTCATTTAAGCTTGTGTATTCAGCTAACTGATATTTAGTGACATTTTTGAGTTGAACATTAAAGTGAACTGACTAAGTAATTAAGTTTAATGGCCTATTAAGTTAAGTTTTTAGACATAGCTGATATTTTTTGGTTACTCTGGTAATACTGAAAGACATATTACACTGCATTACACACAGACAGTATTGAAATACTTTATTTGCACACAGTAATTGCATATTTCAGACACACACATTGCGTTGTTACGGCAACATTTATTTTGCATTTCACATAAAACAAATAGCAAGATGACACAGAATTACACTGATTCAGCACTTGAGCTGCAAAGTCCCTCCACTGTGACGTCCAGCCTCTTACCTCCAGCTGGGCCTGAAGCAAGTGGTTCAATGCCCCCTTTGCAACGACACGCTTTCCCATCCTCCATGTATTCAGCTAATGTGGCTCAGTACATCACGCCAGTCCGTCCATCCAGACAGCCGGGCTCCGGGGCTTCAGGACAGATACCCCCGCTCTGCCTTGACATCAGTCCTGTCACCAACCCAAGCAGCCCGACGGAGACACCGGCGAATGCCTCTGTTCACACCCCCAGCGAGCATGGACCCACAGCCTCCCTGCCTCCACAAAGCACCCCACACAGTGTTAGCGCTCAGAGGCCAGCGGTTCACCGGCTCCCCATGCCCTACCCCAGAGCCACCCCCTATGCTTTCCAGTCTGTTAGACCCAGCCCCCCAGTATACCTAGGCTATGCACACTCCACCCCTGCAACCCAAATGCCTGGGCCACGTTTCCAAATACCGTTAGCAGCAAGCATAGCTAACCAGCCTGCTGCTATGGGGCGGACCCCTCAAGTGCATTTCTCTGAAACATCTAGTAATGTTCTGGGTTCCAGCCATAGTGATTCAGTGCCCCTACCCCCTGCTCATGGGTATGCCCCCAACACCACCCCCTATAGCCCCCCTGTAATGTCTGAGCATACTGCTGCTGATATTCACCCCGATCCTGCAACATTGCCTAGCCTGTACAGTTACCCACAAGCGCCACATTCACAGACCCCTGTTCAAACTAGAGCCAGTGCAAGCCCCCCAGTGTCAGCCTATGGTGGTTTCATGCAAACGCATCAAGTGAAAAATGTTCCAGTCTTCACGGGTAATCCAGACTGCAAGATTTTAGTGGAGGACTGGGTGCGTGACATGCAATATCTCCTGGAAGCGATTGAACTCCCCACGCACCTGCGTTTTTCCACGGTGGTGAGGCACCTGGGCGGTGAAGCCCGGAAGTTAATTCTAAACATACCCATCCATAACCAGAGCCCAGAGAAAGCGTTTGAGGAACTGAGAGCAGAGTATGGCGACGCACGAGGGTCTTTAGACCCATTAGCTGACTTCTATGAGCGGAGCCAAAACCCGGGTGAGTCCGTCTGCTCTTATGCTATAGCGCTGGAGTCGAAACTGCGTGCTGTTGAAGAGAAGCAGAGGGGAGGCAAGCCTTTCCCCGACCGTGACAGCAAACTCACCCGCCAGTTCATGAGAGGGCTCACCGATGAAGAGGTGTATATGAGAATAGCACCCATGACACCTAGACTGCTGAGTTTTCGAGAGCTGCAGAATGAGCTCCGTAACCTGGCAAGAGAAAACAAAAAGTTCCAGTCTCAAAACAAAGGGAAAAAGACTGTTACCCAAGTACATGTTACACCAGAGGGAGATAGAAATGTGAAACCTGAAAAGGTAAACCCCACTTCTGAATTATCAGAGTTGACTGAGATTGTAAAGAGGCTAGCTCTTAAGCAAGAAGAACAAATGGCCAAGTTGTCCCACCTTGAGCGGAGAATAGCTTCACCACCCCCTACCCCCATCCAAGCAGTTCAGCCCCCACGGGCTAGGGCGGCCCCAAGCACAAGCTTCATCTGTTATCGGTGTGGTAAGCTCGGCCACACCGCCCGAATTTGTAGAGCAGTGCTGCCAGCCCCTGCCCCTGCTGGAACCCCCCAACCAAACGCCCCTGCCGTGGGGCCCACACCCCAATCAGACCAGCCTTTAAACGCTTAAGGCCCATGGTAGCTGGGGCAACCATGGGCATACAGCGAGGCCCCCATCCACCCACAAGAGACATTAGCACTGGAAAAGAGGAGACACCTCTAGTCGGGCCCAGGAACGAAGGAGAAGTTGAAGTCAACGGCATGCAGTGTAGGGCTCTCATTGACTCTGGCTCCCAGATAACCAGCATCACACACAGCTACTGGCAGAGCCACCCTGTCTTGCAGAGACTGAAGCTAAAGCCCTCCAAAGTACCCATAGAGGGCGCAGCTGGCCAAACTGTGCCCTACCACGGTGTGGTGAATATTGACTTGAAAGTTCTTGGAAAAGAGCATAAAGCTGTGCCTACCTTCGTAGTTCCTGACTCCGACTACCGTTCTTCAGTCCCCCTTCTAGTGGGCACAAATGTCATCAGAGCCTCCCGCAGCCACCTCCAAGCGTCATATGGCCAGCAGTTCCTCCATCTGGTGAAAGAGAAGCATCCAGAGTGGTACACAGCACTGCTGAAGGTGGGGAGGGCCGAGCAAAGTGAAATGCATGATGTGGTAGGTCCTGCTGTGTACACCGGCCGTAAAGTACGCGTTCCTGCGGGTAAAGAGATGGATTTGAGATGCAAGATTAAAGATGGTCCTCGGAGAAAGATCTACACTGCCCTGATTGAGAGCCAGGCCTCGGTGCGTCTTCCCCAAGACCTCCTGGTTGCCAAAGTTCTTGTTGATGTAAAGGGAGGATGTGCTCCAGTTAGAGTGATGAACCTGTCCCAGCGTGTCATAACTATTAAGCCCCACACAACCCTGGCCAGTGCCGTCCTGATACACCGCGTTCTGGAGTTTCCTGAGAACGAGGGGGGGGCCTGGGAACAAGGAGGCATGCCTCAGCCTGGGACAAGTGGTGGCGAGCTGTGGTGTGGACCTAAGTGACGCGGCAGTGGAGACCGAAGATCAACGCACCAGTCTGGAAACACTGCTAAACAAGAATGCGGATGTGTTCTCGCAGCACTCCCTGGACTATGGCCACACCACAACCATACAGCATGAGATCCCACTGGTAGACTCAAGGCCTTTCCGATTACCCTACCGTAAGATACCCCCATCCCAATGGCAAGACGTGCGGCGCATGTTAACTGAGATGGAGGCAACCGGGGTCATCCGTCCAAGTAAAAGCCCTTATGCCTCACCAGTGGTCGTCGTGACCAAGAAAGATGGGTCATTAAGACTCTGTATTGACTACAGAAAGCTTAACTCCTGCAGCACCCGAGATGCGTTTCCTCTACCAAGAATTGAGGAGGCCTTAGAGTCGTTAGGACAAGCTAAATACTTCTCCACGCTCGACCTGACCTCCGGTTATTGGCAAGTGGAGGTAGCGGAACACGACAAGCACAAGACAGCCTTTAGCACTCCCATGGGGCTTTTCGAGGCCAACAGAATGCCATTTGGGCTTCAAAACGCCCCCTCCACATTCCAGAGGTTAATGACCTGTTGCTTCAGTGACTTGAACTTTACGCATCTACTTATTTATTTGGACGACATAATTATTTTTTCTTCGACCTTCAGTGAACACCTAGACCGACTGCAGTGTGTCTTCAATCGGCTTAGAGAGCATGGCTTGAAGCTTAAGCCGTCAAAGTGCCAGTTCGTGAGAAAGGAAGTGAACTACCTGGGTCATCTGGTGTCGGCAGACGGCATCAGGACGGACCCGGAGAAGATCAGCCGTGTCAAAGACTGGCCGAGGCCTACAGACCGCAGGGAAGTGCTTCAATTCCTTGGGTTTGCTGGCTACTATAGACGCTACGTCAAGTCATACTCCAGTCTAGCTGCACCCTTGTACCGCCTCACCTCGGGAGACCCTAGAAGCAAGACGAGAGGGGCCCAGAAGAATCCAGCCCCCGATCCAACCTTTCTGTGGACTTCTGAGTGTGAGGAGGCATTCCTGGCGTTGAAAGAGAAGCTGACCAATGCACCGGTCCTGGGCTATCCAGATTACAGCCTGCCCTTCCTGCTGCAGACCGACGCGTCGAGAGATGGGCTTGGGGCTGTGCTTGCACAGATCCAGGGTGGAGCAGAGAGAGTTGTCGCTTACGCTAGCAGAGGCTTGACCCCACCTGAGACGAGATATCCTGCGCACAAGCTCGAATTCCTCGCTCTTAAGTGGGCGGTCACAGACAAATTCCATGACCACCTTTATGGACGCAAGTTCTCTGTGCTAACGGACAACAACCCTCTGAAGTACGTAATGAGCACTGCCAAACTCGACGCCACTGGCCAGCGGTGGGTTTCTCACCTGTCGATCTTTGATTTTGATATCCAGTATAGGAGGGGCCAAGACAACTCTAACGCCGACGCCCTTTCACGCATGTCCAACCAAGAGGTCAGTGAAGTCCTGCAGACTTGCCCCCAGCAAGTGGTAGCTGATGTACAGGGGCAGAATGAGACACGTGGCACCCAGGAAGTGGAGGAGTCCTCCGGGGAAACTGCTGCTTCTATGGAGGCGCCAGAGAGTGGCCAGGTGCTGGAGCCGAGTCAACCCTATGGAGACGTGGGAATGGAGGCACTGCCCGCTATGACAACACAGGAGATTCGGGCAGCGCAAAGAGAAGATCCGGACATTGGTCCAGTCCTGCACTTCAAGTCCCGCAACCGGAAACCAAGCCGCACCGAGAGGGTGGAAGTGGGTGCAAGTGGGGGCCTTCTCTTAAAAGAGTGGAGGAGATTAGTGGTGAAGAATGGTGTCATTTACCGGCGGGTCCGTGACTGCCATAGAGGAGAGTTGGAGCAGCTAATACTGCCACAGAGGCTGCGTGTAGCTGTTAAAACTGCTCTTCATGATGATTCCGGACATTTAGGATTTGAGAGAACATTGCAGATGATACGTGAGAGATTTTATTGGCCAAGAATGTTTCAAGAGATTAAAGCCTGGTGTGAGCAGTGTGAGCGATGTTGCCTGAGAAAGACTCCCACAGCTAACGTCAGAGCTCCCCTAGTCAGTATACACACCAGTGCCCCCATGGAGTTAGTCTGCATGGACTATTTGACGCTTGAGAAGTCCAGAGGTGGCATTGAAAATGTGCTCGTTGTCACTGACCACTTCTCCCGTTACGCGCAGGCCTACCCCACCAGGGACCAAAAGGCGGGCACAGTGGCAAGAGTATTGTGGAGGAACTACTTCAGTCGTTTCGGCTTCCCTGCAAAGCTGCATTCGGATAGGGGGCGCAACTTCGAAAGTGCTATTGTGAAAGAGCTGTGCAAGTGTACCGGCATTACTAAAACACACACGTCGCCCTACCATCCTCAGGGGAATGGGACCACCGAGAGGTTCAACCGTACCCTGATGAATATGCTGGGGACACTAAAGCCGCACTTGAAGCCTCGGTGGCACGAACACTTGGATGCCATGACACATGCATATAACTGCTCACAACACGACTCCACCGGGTATAGCCCGTACTACCTGATGTTTGGTAGGTACCCACGGCTCCCGATTGACCTGATTTTCGGGTCCCCCACCGCAAATCAGCCCTGTGGATACCACGAGTATGTCCAGACTCTGCATGATTCTTTGACGGAGGCTTATACCCTGGCTAACCAAACATCTCAGCATGCTAAAGAGCAGCAGAAAAAGTACTATGATCTGAAAGCCAGAAGTGAAGACTTTGCTGCTGGGGACCGAGTCTTAGTCAAAGTTTGCCATGTGGAGGGGAGACAGAAACTGGGAGACCGTTGGGAGTCACGCCCATATGTCATTGTCAAGAAGCAGCCCAACGTACCTGTTTATGTGGTGAGACCGGAGAATGGAGGACCGGAGAGGGTGCTGCACAGAAACCTCCTTACCCAGTGCATGTTCCTGCCTGTGGATCGAAGTAACCTAGTCTTGGAGGAGAGCCAGCTGGATAATGAACCGTGTGAGACTGGTGTTGATCTGGGTGAAGATGACAGTATGGAGGAAGTGGAAGATGGAGCTTTGACTGGAGCAGTTGGGGGAGAAGAGCACCCCAGCACCGAACTGACCGACACAGAGACACAAGGGGATATGCTGGTGACCAGTGGTGGTGCCTCTTCCTCTCGAGGCGTTGACACTCCAAGGAGAAGGCCGAGAAGGAGTCGACGTCCTCCCCTGAAACTGTCTTTAGAGTGCCGGGCCATGGAAGTGGAAAGTGACCAGCAGAAGATAGAGAGAGGAAGAAAGTTGTGGCAAAGGGCCAAAGCAAGAAGAGCAGCTGGACACATTTAGGGCCACGTAGTGCACACACCTAGATGAGTCAGCTCCCCCACACACACATTTTCTACACACTTTATACACACACACACACACTTGTCACATATTTGTTTATTTTTGAAGTTCTTTGAGTTACCTCATGAGTCTCTTTTGAATGAGTCTGATGGCGGGGACGCCATCTCTTAAAGAAGGGGTGGGTGTAAGGTAGATGCTGAGTTGCGCCACTAGGTGTCGCTGCACATTAAAACAAGAGTTTACTATTGAGAATTGCCTTTTGTCCCTCTGACACACCGTAGGGGTTGATATCGCGGGTGTAATGAGCATTTCCTTTAGAGTTCTGATATCAACCTTGTAGGTAAGTCACGTTAGTTTCATGGGAAGATAAAGTACGAAATATTAAGCATATAAGCTGTTATAAGTTTGTTTTGATGAGCTATTTTGATGACTGAAACATTAAGCACTTGATAGCTGTGTAGTTTGTTGAGCTAACTACTTTATATTTTTGGTAAAATCTACGTTTGGAATACGAGTGTAATAGCGCTAACTTGAATGAGATGTAGCATTGTAATACACTTTTCCTATTTGAAGTTTACTGAGAGTTCTGATATCAACCTTGTAGACCCCTGTGTTGTGAATAAACCAACGGTATTGCCACGATCCCGAACCTACCTGTGTCCGTGTGCATCTCCTTACCGGCTGCCGCTGCACCCCCCGCCAGAGGTCCATTTCACACATAAGCAGACACAACGCAGAGTAGCCTAGCTGTGGAGGTGTTGGAGAGCCGGCAGGCGCGCGCGAGATACAGAGAGAGGGCTACAGTAACTTAAACAACCAAGTTCAACAGACATATACAGATCTGGCAAAAGTCAAAATAAGTTGTGCATTCGAAAACTCATCAATTTAAGCTCATACTCCTTTACTTGCCAAAACTCTTTGAGTTAAAGAAAAGAAGTTAGTGAACATAACTAAATGAGGCCATGGTTAAGGGGTTAAAATTTTAAAATCTAAAAAAAAATACACAATAAAATTAAAAAACTAAGAAACTCATTATGATTATCCGCTGGAGATTATAAAAAAGGAGAAGTGGGCAGGGCTAATTCATTTCTATTCAGAAGCTCGTTTGGTGAACAGCAGATATTCTCCAGCCTGCAGTCTTTTTTTTTTCATTCTCCACCCAGTGGTTTTTTGTTGACCTGAAGAAGACCCACCACGGTCGAAACGTCTTCGTTGGCACACATTTCTTTTTGTAAGTAGTTCATTTGTTTTGAAAAAAATGTAAAAAAGACCAAATAATTTTAAAAACATTTAAAAACACTAAATAAATATTTAAATACATTTAAAAACTTTATGAAAACATTTTAAACACAGTTCTTTTATATTTAGATTTTTTATTCTTAACCTTTTTAACATATGATGGAAGAAGCTGAATTATTAAAGAATTTCAGTTTTGTTACTGTTATAGTTTTACAGTATAAAGATTCTACAACATAATAACCCTGTGTGCCGCTGTATATCTTGGCATTGGTGCTTTTTTGTGTAGACACATAGTTGTGATTCCTGCCTGTCTTCCGGGGGAGTATCAGTCATAGACATAGGCAGTGACCCACAGTCTACAGACTCAAACTCTAAAATAAGCTCTTTCTACACATTTACATGTTTTATTAATTAACTGTCAGTGTTGAGGAACCTCAGGCATGAGACCGCTATGAGACCCCCCCCAGCCCTCCTGACTTCTCTGTCACTGTGGAACATTGGCCAATCATGGACACAATCTGGATCTCCTCACAAAAGTGCACACATAAATTTTCTCATATCCTTGGAGCTTGATTCAGTCTCTTCACCATGAGCATAATGACACATTTCTACTTCACAGCTTTGGTTGCAGCTGAAGTAATAGATGTAGTCAATCTGGACATAAAAGATCTAAAATTGTATTTTGTTCTTCAGGGAATTAAAGATGCTAAACTAAATACTGTACAACTCGGAAAAGCTGATTCCTCTTTTTTCTGCTTCTGTGGGTGTAAAATATTTTAATTTGAGAAATGATGTGCACATTTCCAGGCTTTATTTTATTGACACACTGATCCCTTTTTAGCAGCTTGACTGCCAAATCAGGGTTTCTGCTAAGTCTTAAAAAGCTATAAAATGTCTAAAATCCAATAATTTGAATTTAAGGCCTTAAAATGTCAAAAATTATCTTAAAACCTCATAAAATACCTTAAATACAATTTAAAAGGTCCTAAAAATGTAATGATATAACTTACAGATAAAGGATAATTTGAAGTAATGTAAAATGTTATGATTTCCCTGTCTTTTGTACTTTTTTGCCAGTATGGATGTAAAATGGGGTTTAAATTGTATTTGTTATGGTCTTAAAAAAGTCAGAAAAGTTCTTAAAATTAATTGGTTGAAACCTGCAGAAACCCTGCAAATAAACTCTTGACATCTCTTTGAGGCACCGCCAGCACTCTAATATCCAGCACTTTAGAAGCCTCCCTTACTGTTGTTTTGCTATAAGCTCCTAATGAGATAACTGAAGTTCATCTATTCAAAATGACAGCTTATGAAATTTTGTTGTATATTTGAAGCCTGAATCTGGGTCACAACGTTTGGAAAGGGACAAAAAAATCCCCATCAGCAAAGACAGGGGTATTCCTCTTTGTTAAGTTAGGTTTGTGATGTGAATGTTGAGGGATTCACCTGTCAGTAATATCACAATCTGACAGAGTTAGGCACAAACTCATGATTTTGTAATGACCTGTGTTAAACGACCTTTCATAGGAGACCTGTCATGCTGTTCTGTATTTTACAAGTAATGTTACCATGTTATTTTCCAGAACAATACCTACTTATAACATGAGATACATGATTGGACACACTGTCTTAGGGGCCTTTCTCACCCAAAGTCCACTTAGAAAGTCCGGATCAGGGACCAAATGCTTACATTGTTGCATTTGGTCCAGCGAGTGTTCATAGGGGACTTTTGCTAAGTAAACCAAATGGTTAAAAAAAGAGGGAAAATTATTAAGGAAAATCACTGTCTGTCACCCGCTCATTTGGGGAACAATCTTCATTGTCCTGCAACGCACAGAATGTAGCTGAAAAGAGAGAACAATAGGCATCTTGCTAGACGCAATTCACAAGAGGTGGCCGAGATGTTGTGCAGTGTTCAGCCCATACTTCAATAAGCGCCTTTATCTCATCATCTCCCCACGTTTGTCCTTTAACTCATTTTGCTGATCCTCTCATTCATTAATCATTATTTAGGGCCCGAGCGTAGCTGCTAAGCAGCTGCGAGAGCCCTATTATTCCCCAAGGGGTTTTTCTTTGTTTCTTTTTAGGGCCCGAGCGTAGCTGCTAAGCAGCTGCGAGAGCCCTATTATTCCCCAAGGGGTTTTTTAGGGCCCGAGCCAGCTGCAGAGCAGCCGGGCGTAGGCCCTATTATTCCCCAAGTGGTTTTTTAGGGCCCGAGCCAGCTGCAGAGCAGCCGGGCGTAGGCCCTATTATTCCCCAAGTGGTTTTTCTTTGTTTCTTTCTTTCTTTAGGGCCCGAGCCAGCTGCAGAGCAGCCGGGCGTAGGCCCTATTATTCCCCAAGTGGTTTTTCTTTGTTTCTTTCTTTCTTTCTTTCTTTCTTTCTTTCTTTCTTCTTTTTCCTCCCCTTTGAACTGGAAAATGGCCCACTTCCCACTGGCGAAAACTCAGGAAATTTGGCAGGACGACCGGGCCTGGTGAAAAATTTGATATTCCGAAGTCGCCCAAACAAGAAAATGCAAAATGGCTCCATAGCGCCCCCTAAGGTGAAAATTCACACTATTGACTGTCACGCCTGTACGCTTTGTCAAAATGACACAAAAATTGACACACACATGTATCTCAATAAGATCTACAAAAAAGTCAGTGCGGGCGTATCTGTCAAATGTACGGTTAAAGGGTTATTTCGCATTTTTTGCCGATCCGCACACATTGGAATTTCGCTAACTCCTCCGAAGGCTTTCGTTCCACCGGCATTACATTTGCTCAGGCCAATCTACACCCCATGGCCATTAAAAGTTATTCAAATCATGACGCTGCACCCCACGGTTTAGGTTCTAGGGGGCGCCAAAGATAACCCTAAAATCCACATTTTTAAAAGTCTTATAACTTTTTATTTTTGCCCTCACTGGCCTCCAAGTTTTCTAGGATGATGCAATGTCCAGCCATCAACACATTTGTGAAGGAATTTTTACTCCCCAAAAGAGCGCCCCCCCATGGCAGGAGAAAAAAGTCCATTTTTTTCTTGTCCCCTAAGGTGAAAATACACATTGTTGAGTGTCACGCCTGTACGCTTTGTCAAAATGACACAAAAATTGACACACACATGTATCTCAATAAGATCTACAAAAAAGTCCATGCGCGCGTATCTGTCTAATGTACGGTTAAAGGGTTATTCCGCATTTTTTGCCGATACGCACACATTGGAATTTCGCTAACTCCTCCGAAGGCTTTCGTTCCACCGGCACCACATTTGCTCAGGCCAAATTACACCCCATGGCCATTAAAAGTTATTCAAATCATGACGCTGCACCCCACGGTTTACGTTCTAGGGGGCGCCAAAGATAACCCAAAAATCCCCATTTTTAAAAGTCTTATAACTTTTTATTTTTGTCCTCACTGGCCTCCAAGTTTTCTAGGATGATGCAATGTCCAGCCATCAACACATTTGTGAAGGAATTTTTACTCCCCAAAAGAGCACCCCCCCATGGCAGGAGAAAAAAGTCCATTTTTTCTTGTCCCCTAAGGTGAAAATACACATTGTTGACTGTCACGCCTGTACGCTTTGGCAAAATGACACAAAAATTGACAATCAAGTGTATCTCAATTAGATCTACGAAAAAGTCAAAGAGCGCGTATCTGTATAATGTACGGTAAAAGGGCTATTTTGCATTTTTTGCCGATTCGCACACATTGGAATTTCGCTAACTCCTCCTAAGGCTTTCGTCCCACTGACACCAAATTTGCTCAGGCCAATCTACACTCCATGGCCATTCAAAGTTGTAAAAATCATGACGCTGCACCCCACGGTTTACGTTTTAGGGGGCGCCAAAGATGACCCAAATATACATTACAGTAGACAAAGTAGTTTTGCCCACTGAGTGGCGCCAAAGGGACTTGTCTGTGGAGTCTGTGAGTCACTATTGGCCGTTTTTGACTACTTTAGATTTTACCTTTATATTTCCTCTTACAAAATTTTTACCTTGCCTTGCCTGGTACCATTTTTTTCAGCACAACCTCACCTGTGTCAATTTACAGTTATTTTATCATTTTGACATACTATATTTACACATTGGACCCAAATTCACACACAAAACATAAAATCCGAGTGGAAAAAAGTAACGTTTTTACTGTGAAAACCACAAATATGTGTGATGAACTGTTTTTAAAACTTAAACTTCAAATAAAAATTGTAAACTTCAAAACATATGCAAATTTTTAACAAAGAACATAGTAATTTACCTCTATTGACATCAAAATGCAGGCAATGGCCCAGGTGTTCTTTGTAAAATTATTTACAAAACACTGTATAGTCTCACAAATGTCACTTTTTATTTATGCCACTACAAAAAAACATGATGTAAATGATGCATGATGTAAAACATGATGTAAAAAACTTGTGTAGATCCTCCTCTATGTTAGTCCATGTGTAATTTTTCCATAATTCTTTGTTTTTTGCAGCATTTTTGTTAGTGTAACTGCAGATTGTGCTGACAGTGTCTATGGCAAAAAAAAAAAAAAAAAAACTGAAAATGCCTCAACATGAACCCCTGGTGGTCTCTGAGGGTGAAACCTGCTAACTGCTGCAGCTCTGTCAGCTTCAGTCTCCCATGCAGAGCTCGGAGCGCATGTGTGGCTCTGCACCCTTAGCAGCGTTGCTAACTCCTCAGTAAGGAAAGCCTGCTTCATGTCAGAGTCTCTAAACTCCAGAAGAAGTCGATAAAAGTCACTTTCTTTCTAAAAAAAAGTCGTTAGGGGGTCTGAAAAGTCATTGAATCTAACAACAAAGTCGCTAGGTTTGCAACTACGTGTCCCAGACTGCATCCCTGCTGAGAGTCCCTCCCTCCCTTCTCATATTGCAGGAAGAACGTAAGTTCCCGCCCCTTGTCAATCAGTCACCATATAATTTTGGATTGGTTGTTGTGGTGAAGTTTTCCACCAATAGGAGAGATGTTGTGGTGTGTTTTTTTTTTTCCTTTGGCAAGCCTTTTCCGCCTGTAAGAGCTGTCGCTAATGTCTGCATGCTATGTTTTCCTGTCTCATACAGCGCGATCGAGCGCCGAACGTGATCAAAATAAGCAGAAAACAAGTATCGTGGACATAATTTATCATAACTCTGGTTTTATTTGGCCTATCAACACAATTTAAAAACTGGTATATAGGTTGAGGTCCTCACTTTTGAGATAAATTGAAACGGAGAGTCAACGAGGCTCCGTCTTGCAGCTACATCCGGTTAAATATGTCATGTGACTTGAACGCACACACACACACACACACACACACACACACACACACACACACACAGACACACACACACACGCACACACACACACTCAGAGTCTGGTTTTTAGCACCTGCAAAAACATGCTATTTACATATTTGACAAGAATGCAGAGGCTCCTTTTGCCCCTGAAAAAAATCATATTTCAAACACAACTTGACTAGTCATTTCTCCAAAAGACAACCATGAAGCTCCATCCAAACCTGAAGCAGGCAGTTGGTGCATGTGTACAGTAACCTGAGGGGAGTGAGGTGACTGCTTCTGAGGAGAACATGAGCAGTGAAGATTCACCTTAGAGCTAGAACAGAGACGTGCACATGATTATACAGGGGCAGGGGCTCAAGTTTTTCCAGTTGTTTATACAATATGGAAATTAATGTGAAATTAAAAAACAAAGTATTAATAGAAAGGTAATGACTGTCCTGTGTAGGTGACAGTGATATCCAATAGGCTAGGCACTCACGAGGCTGGCTGTGGCAAGTGTAAGTGAAAGCAACACGCACTGGCAGGAAGAACAGCAAACGCCGATGAAGGAAAAGGGTCTTTGCAGTGATGGGCGTTACCAGAGAGGGCGATGGCCAGAGGACACAAATGGGACGGGGAGGCAGCGCGTTGGGGGGGGACGCGACACGGCTCGGGCCCGCCAGTGCCCCAACGGGGTCCTAGTTAGGGCCCGAGCGTAGCTGCTAAGCAGCTGCGAGAGCCCTCTTGTTCCTGTAGTTTCCTTCTTTTGTTATTATTATTATTATTATTTTTCCTCCCCTTTGAACTGGAAAATGGCCCACTTCCCACTGGCGAAAACTCATGAAATTTGGCAGGACGACCGGGCCTGGTGAAAAATTTGATATTCCGAAGTCGCCCAAACAAGAAAATGCAAAATGGCTCCATAGCGCCCCCTAAGGTGAAAATTCACACTATTGACTGTCACGCCTGTACGCTTTGTCAAAATGACACAAAAATTGACACACACATGTATCTCAATAAGATCTACAAAAAAGTCAGTGCGGGCGTATCTGTCAAATGTACGGTTAAAGGGTTATTTCGCATTTTTTGCCGATCCGCACACATTGGAATTTCGCTAACTCCTCCGAAGGCTTTCGTTCCACCGGCACCACATTTGCTCAGGCCAATCTACACCCCATGGCCATTAAAAGTTATTCAAATCATGACGCTGCACCCCACGGTTTAGGTTCTAGGGGGCGCCAAAGATAACCCTAAGATCCACATATTTAAAAGTCTTATAACTTTTTATTTTTGCCCTCACTGGCCTCCAAGTTTTCTAGGATGATGCAATGTCCAGCCATCAACACATTTGTGAAGGAATTTTTACTCCCCAAAAGAGCGCCCCCCCATGGCAGGAGAAAAAAGTCCATTTTTTCTTGTCCCCTAAGGTGAAAATACACATTGTTGAGTGTAACACCTGTACGCTTTGGCAAAATGACACAAAAATTGACACACACATGTATCTCAATAAGATCTACGAAAAAGTCAATGCGCGCGTATCTGTCAAATGTACGGTTAAAGGGTTATTCCGCATTTTTTGCCGATCCGCACACATTGGAATTTCGCTAACTCCTCCGAAGGCTTTCGTTCCACCGGCACCACATTTGCTCAGGCCAATCTACACCCCATGGCCATTAAAAGTTATTCAAATCATGACGCTGCACCCCACGGTTTAGGTTCTAGGGGGCGCCAAAGATAACCGTAAAATCCACATATTTAAAAGTCTTATAACTTTTTATTTTTGTCCTCACTGGCCTCCATGTTTTCTA
Organism: Xyrichtys novacula; assembly: GCA_962446985.1. Lineage (NCBI taxonomy): Eukaryota > Metazoa > Chordata > Actinopteri > Labriformes > Labridae > Xyrichtys > Xyrichtys novacula. The sequence continues at coordinate 13,489,686 of OY660887.1, read as the reverse complement.
GGATGATGCAATGTCCAGCCATCAACACATTTGTGAAGGAGTTTTTTCTCGTTAAAAGAGCGCCCCCCCATGGCAGGAGAATAAAGTCAAGTTTTTCCTGTTCATCATTCAATGGCTCAAACGCACTGCTCTCTCGGCAAAAGCGAAAGGAGGAGCAACTTGCCATTTGGATATATCTTAGCTGTGTTTGTGCCCTCACTCATGGTCCAGACTTTTTTCAAATAGGACATGGAGTTTTTCTGCAGCGAGTGTTTTGGTAGAAACTGCGCCTCCCGTTCATTATAATGGTAAATGACCACAAACAAGTGCGCACACCATCTTTGGACCTTGAGTGTGACGCGATCGGGTGGGGGAGGCGGTCGCGCTGGGGGCGGCGTGACACGGCTCGGGCCCGCCAGTGCCCCAACGGGGCCCTAGTTCTTTCTTTCTTTCTTCTTTTTCCTCCCCTTTGAACTGGAAAATGGCCCACTTCCCACTGGCGAAAACTCATGAAATTTGGCAGGACGACCGGGCCTGGTGAAAAATTCGATATTCTGAAGTCGCCCAAACAATAAAATGCAAAATGGCTCCATAGCGCCCCCTAAGGTGGAAATTCACACTATTGACTGTCACGCCTGTACGCTTTGTCATATTGACACAAAAATTGACACACATATGTATCTCAATAAGATCTACAAAAAAGTCAGTGCGGCCGTATCTGTCAAAATTACGGTTAAAGGGTTATTTCGCATTTTTTGCCGATCCGCACACATTGGAATTTCGCTAACTCCTCCGAAGGCCTTCGTTCCACCGGCACCACATTTGCTCAGGCCAATCTACACCCCGTGGCCATTAAAAGTTATCAAAATCATGACGCTGCACCCCAAGGTTTAGGTTCTAGGGGGCGCCAAAGATAACACTAAAATCCACATATTTAAAAGTCTTATAACTTTTTATTTTTGTCCTCACTGGCCTCCAAGTTTTCTAGGATGATGCAATGTCCAGCCATCAACACATTTGTGAAGGAATTTTTACTCCCCAAAAGAGCGCCCCCCATGGCAGGAGAAAAAAGTCCATTTTTTCTTGTCCCCTAAGGTGAAAATACACATTGTTGAGTGTCACGCCTATACGCTTTGTCAAAATGACACAAAAATTGACACACACATGTAACTCAATAAGATCTACAAAAAAGTCCATGCGCGCGTATCTGTCAAATGTACAGTTAAAGGGTTATTCCGCATTTTTTGCCGATACGCACACATTGGAATTTCGCTAACTCCTCCAAAGGCTTTCGTTCCACCGGCACCACATTTGCTCAGGCCAATCTACACCCCATGGCCATTAAAAGTTATTCAAATCATGATGCTGCACCCCATGGTTTAGGTTCTAGGGGGCGCCAAAAATAACCCAAAAATCCACATTCTTAAATGTTTTATAACTTTTTATTTTTGTCCTCACTGGCCTCCAAGTTTTCTAGGATGATGCAATGTCCAGCCATCAACACATTTGTGAAGGAATTTTTACTCCCCAAAAGAGCGCCCCCCCATGGTAGGAGAAAAAAGTCAATTTTTTCTTGTCCCCTTACATAAAAATACACATTGTTGAGTGTCACGCCTGAACGCTTTGTCATATTGACACAAAAATTGACAATCATGTGTATCTCAATTAGATCTACGAAAAAGTCAAAGAGCGCGTATCTGTATAATGTACGGTTAAAGGGCTATTTTGCATTTTTTGCCGATTCGCACACATTGGAATGTGGCTATCTCCTCCTAAGGCTTTCGTCCCACCGATACCAAATTTGCTCAGGGCAATCTACACCCCATGCCCATTCAAAGTTGTAAAAATCATGACGCTGCACCCCACGGTTTACGTTCTAGGGGGCGCCAAAGATGACCCAAAAATCCACATTCTTAAAAGTCATTTTGGCCACTGCAGGAGTACAGAGTACTGCAGTTCTAGGGGGCGCCAAAGATGACCCAAAAATCCACATTCTTAAAAGTCTTTTTGGCCACTGCAGGAGTACAGAGTACTGCAGGATACACACACATATACACACACGCCAACATACACACACACACACACACACACACACACACACACACACACACACACACACACACACACTCAGAGTCTGTTTTTTAGCACCTGCAAAAACATGCTGTTTACATATTTGACAAGAATGCAGAGGCTTCCTTTTGCCCCTGAAAAAAATCAAATTTTAAACACAACTTGACTGTTCATTTCTCCAAAAGACAACCATGAAGCTCCATTTCAAACCTGAAGCAGATAGTTGGTGCATGTGTACAGTAACCTGAGGGGAGTGAGGTGACTATTTCTGAGGAGAACATGAGCAGTGAAGATTCACCTTGGAGCTAGAACAGGGACGTGCACATGATTATACAGGGGCAGGGGCTCAAGTTTTTTCCAGTCATTTATACAATATGGAAATTAATGTGAAATTAAACCACAAATATGTGTGATGAACTGTTTTTAAAACTTAAACTTCAAATAAAAATTGTAAACTTCAAAACATATGCAAATTTTTAACAAAGAACATAGTAATTTACCTCTATTTACATCAAAATGCAGGCAATGGCCCAGGCGTTCTTTGTAAAATTATTTACAAAACACTGTATAGTCTCACAAATGTCACTTTTTATTTATGCCACTACAAAAAAACATGATGTAAATGATGCATGATGTAAAACATGATGTAAAAAACTTGTGTAGATCCTCCTCTATGTCAGTCCATGTGTAATTTTTCCATAATTCTTTGTTTTTTGCAGCATTTTTGTTAGTGTAACTGCAGATTGTGCTGACAGTGTCTATGGCACAAAAAAAAAAAAAATTAAAATGCCTCAACATGAACCCCTGGTGGTCTCTGAGGGTGAAACCTGCTAACTGCTGCAGCTCTGTCAGCTTCAGTCTCCCATGCAGAGCTCTGAGCGCATGTGTGGCTCTGCACCCTTAGCAGCGTTGCTAACTCCTCAGTAAGGAAAGCCTGCTTCATGTCAGAGTCTCTAAACTCCAGAAGAAGTCGATAAAAGTCCCTTTCTTTCTAAAAAAAAGTCGTTAGGGGGTCTGAAAAGTCATTGAATCTAACAACAAAGTCGCTAGGTTTGCAACTACGTGTCCCAGACTGCATCCCTGCTGAGAGTCCCTCCCTCCCTTCTCATGTTGCAGGAAGAACGTAAGCACCCGCCCCTTGTCAATCAGTCACCATATAATTTTGGATTGGTTGTTGTGGTGAAGTTTTCCACCAATAGGAGAGATGTTGTGGTGTGTTTTTTTTTTCTTTTGGCAAGCCTTTTCCGCCTGTAAGACCTGTCGCTAATGTCTGCATGCTATGTTTTCCTGTCTCATACAGCGCGATCGAGCGCCGAACGTGATCAAAATAAGCAGAAAAAAAGTATCGCGGACATAATTTATCATAACTCTGGTTTTATTTGGCCTATCAACACAATTTAAAAACTGGTATATAGGTTGAGGTCCTCACTTTTGAGATAAGTTGAAACGGAGAGTCAACGAGGCTCCGTCTTGCAGCTACATCCGGTTAAATATGTCATGTGACTTGAACGCACACATAGACACACACACACGCACACACACACACACACACACACACACACACACACACACACACACACTCAGAGTCTGGTTTTTAGCACCTGCAAAAACATGCTATTTACATATTTGACAAGAATGCAGAGGCTCCTTTTGCCCCTGAAAAAAATCAAATTTCAAACACAACTTGACTGGTCATTTCTCCAAAAGACAACCATGAAGCTCCATCCAAACCTGAAGCAGGCAGTTGGTGCATGTGTACAGTAACCTGAGGGGAGTGAGGTGAGTGCTTCTGAGGAGAACATGAGCAGTGAAGATTCACCTTGGAGCTAGAACAGAGACATGCACATGATTATACAGGGGCAGGGGCTCAAGTTTTTTCCAGTCGTTTATACAATATGGAAATTAATGTGAAATTAAAACACAAAGTATTAATAGAAAGGTAATGACTGTCCTGTGTAGGTGACAGTGATATCCAATAGGCTAGGCACTCACGAGGCTGGCTGTGGCAAGTGTAAGTGAAAGCAACACGCACTGGCAGGAAGAACAGCAAACGCCGATGAAGGAAAAGGGTCTTTGCAGTGATGGGCGTTAACAGAGAGGGCGATGGCCAGAGGACACAAATGGGACGGGGAGGCAGCACGTTGGGGGGGGGGGGGGGGGGGGGGACGACACGGCTCGGGCCCGCCAGTGCCCCAACGGGGTCCTAGTTAGGGCCCGAGCGTAGCTGCTAAGCAGCTGCGAGAGCCCTCTTGTTCCTGCATGTTTCCTTCTTTTGTTATTAGGGCCCGAGCGTAGCTGCTAAGCAGCTGCGAGAGCCCTATTATTCCCCAAGTGGTTTTTCTTTGTTTCTTTCTTTCTTTTTTCTTTTTCCTCCCCTTTGAACTGGAAAATGGCCCACTTCCCACTGGCAAAAACTCATGAAATTTGGCAGGACGACCGGGCCTGGTGAAAAATTCGATATTCTGAAGTCGCCCAAACAATAAAATGCAAAATGGCTCCATAGCGCCCCCTAAGGTGGAAATTCACACTATTGACTGTCACGCCTGTACGCTTTGTCATATTGACACAAAAATTGACACACATATGTATCTTAATAAGATCTACAAAAAAGTCAGTGCGGCTGTATCTGTCAAAATTACGGTTAAAGGGTTATTTCGCATTTTTTGCCGATCCGCACACATTGGAATTTCGCTAACTCCTCCGAAGGCTTTCGTTCCACCGGCACCACATTTGCTCAGGCCAATCTACACCCCGTGGCCATTAAAAGTTATCAAAATCATGACGCTGCACCCCAAGGTTTAGGTTCTAGGGGGCGCCAAAGATAACACTAAAATCCACATATTTAAAAGTCTTATAACTTTTTATTTTTGTCCTCACTGGCCTCCAAGTTTTCTAGGATGATGCAATGTCCAGCCATCAACACATTTGTGAAGGAATTTTTACTCCCCAAAAGAGCGCCCCCCCCATGGCAGAAGAAAAAAGTCCATTTTTTCTTGTCCCCTAAGGTGAAAATACACATTGTTGAGTGTCACGCCTATACGCTTTGTCAAAATGACACAAAAATTGACACACACATGTAACTCAATAAGATCTACGAAAAAGTCAATGCGCGCGTATCTGTCAAATGTACGGTTAAAGGGTTATTCCGCATTTTTTGCCGATCCGCACACATTGGAATGTGGCTAACTCCTCCTAAGGCTTTCGTTCCACCGGCACCACATTTGCTCAGGCCAATCTACACCCCATGGCCATTAAAAGTTATTCAAATCATGACGCTGCACCCCACGGTTTAGGTTCTAGGGGGCGCCAAAGATAACCCTAAAATCCACCATATTTAAAAGTCTTATAACTTTTTATTTTTGTCCTCACTGGCCTCCAAGTTTTCTAGGATGATGCAATGTCCAGCCATCAACACATTTGTGAAGGAATTTTTACTCCCCAAAAGAGCGCCCCCCCATGGCAGGAGAAAAAAGTCCATTTTTTCTTGTCCCCTAAGGTGAAAATACATATTGTTGAGATTCACGCCTATACGCTTTGTCATATTGACACAAAATTTGACAATCACGTGCCTTGCCTGGTATCATTTTTTTCAGCACAACCTCACCTGTGCGAATTTACAGTTATTTTATCATTGGATTGGTTGTTGTGGTGAAGTTTTCCACCAATAGGAGAGATGTTGTGGTGTGTTTTTTTTTTCCTTTGGCAAGCCTTTTCCGCCTGTAAGACCTGTCGCTAATGTCTGCATGCTATGTTTTCCTGTCTCATACAGCGCGATCGAGCGCCGAACGTGATCAAAATAAGCAGAAAACAAGTATCGTGGACATAATTTATCATAACTCTGGTTTTATTTGGCCTATCAACACAATTTAAAAACTGGTATATAGGTTGAGGTCCTCACTTTTGAGATAAATTGAAACGGAGAGTCAACGAGGCTCCGTCTTGCAGCTACATCCGGTTAAATATGTCATGTGACTTGAACGCACACATACACACGCACGCACGCACACACACACACACACACACACACACAGACACACACACACACACACACACTCAGAGTCTGGTTTTTAGCACCTGCAAAAACATGCTATTTACATATTTGACAAGAATGCAGAGGCTCCTTTTGCCCCTGAAAAAAATCATATTTCAAACACAACTTGACTGGTCTTTTCTCCAAAAGACAACCATGAAGCTCCATCCAAACCTGAAGCAGGCAGTTGGTGCATGTGTACAGTAACCTGAGGGGAGTGAGGTGACTGCTTCTGAGGAGAACATGAGCAGTGAAGATTCACCTTAGAGCTAGAACAGAGACGTGCACATGATTATACAGGGGCAGGGGCTCAAGTTTTTTCCAGTTGTTTATACAATATGGAAATTAATGTGAAATTAAAAAACAAAGTATTAATAGAAAGGTAATGACTGTCCTGTGTAGGTGACAGTGATATCCAATAGGCTAGGCACTCACGAGGCTGGCTGTGGCAAGTGTAAGTGAAAGCAACACGCACTGGCAGGAAGAACAGCAAACGCCGATGAAGGAAAAGGGTCTTTGCAGTGATGGGCGTTACCAGAGAGGGCGATGGCCAGAGGACACAAATGGGACGGGGAGGCAGCGCGTTGGGGGGGGGGGACGCGACACAGCTCGGGCCCGCCAGTGCCCCAACGGGGTCCTAGTTATTAGGGCCCGAGCCAGCTGCAGAGCAGCCGGGCGTAGGCCCTATTATTCCCCAAGTGGTTTTTCTTTGTTTCTTTCTTTCTTTAGGGCCCGAGCCAGCTGCAGAGCAGCCGGGCGTAGGCCCTATTATTCCCCAAGTGGTTTTTCTTTGTTTCTTTCTTTCTTTCTTTCTTTCTTTCTTTCTTCTTTTTCCTCCCCTTTGAACTGGAAAATGGCCCACTTCCCACTGGCGAAAACTCATGAAATTTGGCAGGACGACCGGGCCTGGTGAAAAATTCGATATTCTGAAGTCGCCCAAACAATAAAATGCAAAATGGCTCCATAGCGCCCCCTAAGGTGGAAATTCACACTATTGACTGTCACGCCTGTACGCTTTGTCATATTGACACAAAAATTGACACACATATGTATCTCAATAAGATCTACAAAAAAGTTAGTGCGGCCGTATCTGTCAAATGTACGGTCAAAGGGTTATTTCGCATTTTTTGCCGATCCGCACACATTGGAATTTCGCTAACTCCTCCGAAGGCTTTCGTTCCACCGGCACCACATTTGCTCAGGCCAATCTACACCCCGTGGCCATTAAAAGTTATCAAAATCATGACGCTGCACCCCAAGGTTTAGGTTCTAGGGGGCGCCAAAGATAACACTAAAATCCACATATTTAAAAGTCTTATAACTTTTTATTTTTGTCCTCACTGGCCTCCAAGTTTTCTAGGATGATGCAATGTCCAGCCATCAACACATTTGTGAAGGAATTTTTACTCCCCAAAAGAGCGCCCCCCCATGGCAGGAGAAAAAAGTCCATTTTTTCTTGTCCCCTAAGGTGAAAATACACATTCTTGAGTGTCACGCCTATACGCTTTGTCAAAATGACACAAAAATTAACACACACATGTAACTCAATAAGATCTACAAAAAAGTCCATGCGCGCGTATCTGTCAAATGTACAGTTAAAGGGTTATTCCGCATTTTTTGCCGATACGCACACATTGGAATTTCGCTAACTCCTCCGAAGGCTTTCGTTCCACCGGCACCACATTTGCTCAGGCCAATCTACACCCCATGGCCATTAAAAGTTATTCAAATCATGATGCTGCACCCCATGGTTTAGGTTCTAGGGGGCGCCAAAAATAACCCAAAAATCCACATTCTTAAATGTTTTATAACTTTTTATTTTTGTCCTCACTGGCCTCCAAGTTCTCTAGGATGATGCAATGTCCAGCCATCAACACATTTGTGAAGGAATTTTTACTCCCCAAAAGAGCGCCCCCCATGGTAGGAGAAAAAAGTCCATTTTTTCTTGTCCCCTTACATGAAAATACACATTGTTGAGTGTCACGCCTGAACGCTTTGTCATATTGACACAAAAATTGACAATCATGTGTATCTCAATTAGATCTACGAAAAAGTCAAAGAGCGCGTATCTTTATAATGTACGGTTAAAGGGCTATTTTGCATTTTTTGCCGATTCGCACACATTGGAATGTGGCTATCTCCTCCTAAGGCTTTCGTCCCACCGATACCAAATTTGCTCAGGGCAATCTACACCCCATGCCCATTCAAAGTTGTAAAAATCATGACGCTGCACCCCACGGTTTACGTTCTAGGGGGCGCCAAAGATGACCCAAAAATCCACATTCTTAAAAGTCATTTTGGCCACTGCAGGAGTACAGAGTACTGCAGTTCTAGGGGGCGCCAAAGATGACCCAAAAATCCACATTCTTAAAAGGTTTTTTTGGCCACTGCAGGAGTACAGAGTACTGCAGGATACACACACATATACACACACACCAACATACACACACACACAGACACACACACACACAGACACACACACACACTCAGAGTCTGTTTTTTAGCACCTGCAAAAACATGCTGTTTACATATTTGACAAGAATGCAGAGGCTTCCTTTTGCCCCTGAAAAAAATCAAATTTCAAACACAACTTGACTGTTCATTTCTCCAAAAGACAACCATGAAGCTCCATTTCAAACCTGAAGCAGATAGTTGGTGCATGTGTACAGTAACCTGAGGGGAGTGAGGTGACTATTTCTGAGGAGAACATGAGCAGTGAAGATTCACCTTGGAGCTAGAACAGGGACGTGCACATGATTATACAGGGGCAGGGGCTCAAGTTTTTTCCAGTCATTTATACAATATGGAAATTAATGTGAAATTAAACCACAAATATGTGTGATGAACTGTTTTTAAAACTTAAACTTCAAATAAAAATTGTAAACTTCAAAACATATGCAAATTTTTAACAAAGAACATAGTAATTTACCTCTATTTACATCAAAATGCAGGCAATGGCCCAGGCGTTCTTTGCAAAATTATTTACAAAACACTGTATAGTCTCACAAATGTCACTTTTTATTTATGCCACTACAAAAAAACATGATGTAAATGATGCATGATGTAAAACATGATGTAAAAAACTTGTGTAGATCCTCCTCTATGTCAGTCCATGTGTAATTTTTCCATAATTCTTTGTTTTTTGCAGCATTTTTGTTAGTGTAACTGCAGATTGTGCTGACAGTGTCTATGGCACAAAAAAAAAAAAAAATTAAAATGCCTCAACATGAACCCCTGGTGGTCTCTGAGGGTGAAACCTGCTAACTGCTGCAGCTCTGTCAGCTTCAGTCTCCCATGCAGAGCTCTGAGCGCATGTGTGGCTCTGCACCCTTAGCAGCGTTGCTAACTCCTCAGTAAGGAAAGCCTGCTTCATGTCAGAGTCTCTAAACTCCAGAAGAAGTCGATAAAAGTCCCTTTCTTTCTAAAAAAAGTCGTTAGGGGGTCTGAAAAGTCATTGAATCTAACAACAAAGTCGCTAGGTTTGCAACTACGTGTCCCAGACTGCATCCCTGCTGAGAGTCCCTCCCTCCCTTCTCATATTGCAGGAAGAACGTAAGCGCCCTCCCCTTGTCAATCAGTCACCATATAATTTTGGATTGGTTGTTGTGGTGAAGTTTTCCACCAATAGGAGAGATGTTGTGGTGTGTTTTTTTTTTTTTTGGCAAGCCTTTTCCGCCTGTAAGACCTGTCGCTAATGTCTGCATGCTATGTTTTCCTGTCTCATACAGCGCGATCGAGCGCCGAACGTGATCAAAATAAGCAGAAAAAAAGTATCGCGGACATAATTTATCATAACTCTGGTTTTATTTGGCCTATCAACACAATTTAAAAACTGGTATATAGGTTGAGGTCCTCACTTTTGAGATAAGTTGAAACGGAGAGTCAACGAGGCTCCGTCTTGCAGCTACATCCGGTTAAATATGTCATGTGACTTGAACGCACACACAGACACACACACACACACACACACACACACACACACACACACACACACACACACACACACTCAGAGTCTGGTTTTTAGCACCTGCAAAAACATGCTATTTACATATTTGACAAGAATGCAGAGGCTCCTTTTGCCCCTGAAAAAAAAATCAAATTTCAAACACAACTTGACTGGTCATTTCTCCAAAAGACAACCATGAAGCTCCATCCAAAGCTCCATCCGACAAGGCTCGGGCCCGCCAGTGCCCCAACGGGGTCCTAGTTAGGGCCCGAGCGTAGCTGCTAAGCAGCTGCGAGAGCCCTATTATTCCCCAAGTGGTTTTTCTTTGTTTCTTTCTTTCTTCTTTTTCCTCCCCTTTGAACTGGAAAATGGCCCACTTCCCACTGGCGAAAACTCATGAAATTTGGCAGGATGACCGGGCCTGGTGAAAAATTTGATATTCCGAAGTCGCCCAAACAAGAAAATGCAAAATGGCTCCATAGCGCCCCCTAAGGTGAAAATTCACACTATTGACTGTCACGCCTGTACGCTTTGTCAAAATGACACAAAAATTGACACACATATGTATCTCAATAAGATCTACAAAAAAGTCAGTGCGGGCGTATCTGTCAAATGTACGGTTAAAGGGTTATTCCGCATTTTTTGCCGATCCGCACACATTGGAATTTCGCTAACTCCTCCGAAGGCTTTCTTTCCACCGGCACCACATTTGCTCAGGCCAATCTACACCCCATGGCCATTAAAAGTTATTCAAATCATGACGCTGCACCCCACGGTTTAGGTTCTAGGGGGCGCCAAAGATAACCCTAAAATCCACATATTTAAAAGTCTTATAACTTTTTATTTTTGCCCTCACTGGCCTCCAAGTTTTCTAGGATGATGCAATGTCCAGCCATCAACACATTTGTGAAGGAATTTTTACTCCCCAAAAGAGCGCCCCCCCATGGCCGGAGAAAAAAGTCAATTTTTTCTTGTCCCCTAAGGTGAAAATACACATTGTTGAGTGTCACGCCTTTACGCTTTGTCATATTGACACAAAATTTGACACACACATGTATCTCAATAAGATCTACGAAAAAGTCAATGCGCGCATATCTGTCAAATGTACGGTTAAAGGGTTATTCCGCATTTTTTGCTGATCCGCACACATTGGAATTTCGCTAACTCCTCCTAAGGCTGGCGTTCCACCGGCACCACATTTGCTCAGGCCAATCTACACCCCATGGCCATTAAAAGTTATTCAAATCATGACGCTGCACCCCACGGTTTAGGTTCTAGGGGGCGCCAAAGATAACCCTAAAATCCACATATTTCAAAGTCTTATAACTTTTTATTTTTGTCCTCACTGCCCTCCAAGTTTTCTAGGATGATGCAATGTCCAGCCATCAACACATTTGTGAAGGAATTTTTACTCCCCAAAAGAGCGCCCCCCCATGGCAGGAGAAAAAAGTCAATTTTTTCTTGTCCCGTAAGGTGAAAATTCACATTGTTGAGTGTGACACCTGTACGCTTTGTCATATTGACACAAAATTTGACAATCACGTGTATCTCAATAAGATCTACGAAAAAGTCAATGGGTGCGTATCTGTCAAATGTACGGTTAGAGGGCTATTTTGCATTTTTTGCAGATTCGCACACATTGGAATGTGGCTAACTCCTCCTAAGGCTTTCGTCCCACTGAAACCAAATTTGCTCAGGCCAATCTACACCCCATGGCCATTCAAAGTTGTAAAAATCATGACGCTGCACCCCACGGTTTACGTTCTAGGGGGCGCCAAAGATGACCAAAAAATCCACATTCTTAAAAGAATCCACATTCTCCCCCCCCATGGTAGGAGAAAAAGTCAAGTTTTTCCTGCCCATCGCTCAATGGCTCAATCGCATCGCTCTCCAGGCAACACCGTAACGAGGAGCAACCTGCCATTTGGATATATCCCAGCTGTGTTTGTGCCCTCACTCATGGTCCAGACTTTTTTCAAATAGGACATGAAGTTTGTCTGCAGCGAGTGTTTTGGTAGAAACTGCGCCTCCCATTCATTATAATGCGAAATGACCACAGACAAGTGCGCACACCATCTTTGGACCTTGAGTGTGACGCGATCGGGAGGGGGAGGCGGTCACGCTGGGGGCGGCACGACGCGGCTCGGGCCCGACAGTGCCCCACCGGGGCCCTAGTTCTTTCTTTCTTTCTTCTTTTTCCTCCCCTTTGAACTGGAAAATGGCCCACTTCCCACTGGCGAAAACTCATGAAATTTGGCAGGACGACCGGGCCTGGTGAAAAATTCGATATTCTGAAGTCGCCCAAACAATAAAATGCAAAATGGCTCCATAGCGCCCCCTAAGGTGGAAATTCACACTATTGACTGTCACGCCTGTACGCTTTGTCATATTGACACAAAAATTGACACACATATGTATCTTAATAAGATCTACAAAAAAGTCAGTGCGGCCGTATCTGTCAAAATTACGGTTAAAGGGTTATTTCGCATTTTTTGCCGATCCGCACACATTGGAATTTCGCTAACTCCTCCGAAGGCTTTCGTTCCACCGGCACCACATTTGCTCAGGCCAATCTACACCCCGTGGCCATTAAAAGTTATCAAAATCATGACGCTGCACCCCAAGGTTTAGGTTCTAGGGGGCGCCAAAGATAACACTAAAATCCACATATTTAAAAGTCTTATAACTTTTTATTTTTGTCCTCACTGGCCTCCAAGTTTTCTAGGATGATGCAATGTCCAGCCATCAACACATTTGTGAAGGAATTTTTACTCCCCAAAAGAGCGCCCCCCCATGGCAGAAGAAAAAAGTCCATTTTTTCTTGTCCCCTAAGGTGAAAATACACATTGTTGAGTGTCACGCCTATACGCTTTGTCAAAATGACACAAAAATTGACACACACATGTAACTCAATAAGATCTACGAAAAAGTCAATGCGCGCGTATCTGTCAAATGTACGGTTAAAGGGTTATTCCGCATTTTTTGCCGATCCGCACACATTGGATTGTGGCTAACTCCTCCTAAGGCTTTCGTTCCACCGGCACCACATTTGCTCAGGCCAATCTACACCCCGTGGCCATTAAAAGTTATCAAAATCATGACGCTGCACCCCAAGGTTTAGGTTCTAGGGGGCGCCAAAGATAACACTAAAATCCACATATTTAAAAGTCTTATAACTTTTTATTTTTGTCCTCACTGGCCTCCAAGTTTTCTAGGATGATGCAATGTCCAGCCATCAACACATTTGTGAAGGAATTTTTACTCCCCAAAAGAGCGCCCCCCCATGGCAGAAGAAAAAAGTCCATTTTTTCTTGTCCCCTAAGGTGAAAATTCACACTATTGACTGTCAGGCCTGTACGCTTTGTCATATTGACACAAAAATTGACACACACATGTATCTCAATAAGATCTACGAAAAAGTCAATGCCGCGTATCTGTCAAATGTACGGTTAAAGGGTTATTTCGCATTTTTTGCCGATGCGCACACATTGGAATTTCGCTAACTCCTCCTAAGGCTTTCGTTCCACCGGCACCACATTTGCTCAGGCCAATCTACACCCCATGGCCATTGAAAGTTATTCAAATCATGATGCTGCACCCCACGGTTTAGGTTCTAGGGGGCGCCAAATATAACCCTAAATCCACATATTTAAAAGTCTTATAACTTTTTATTTTTGTCCTCACTGGCCTCCAAGTTCTCTAGGATGATGCAATGTCCAGCCATCAACACATTTGTGAAGGAATTTTTACTCCCCAAAAGAGCGCCCCCCCATGGCAGGAGAAAAAAGTCCATTTTTTCTTGTCCCCTAAGGTGAAAATACACATTGTTGAGTGTCACGCCTGTACGCTTTGTCATATTGACACAAAATTTGACAATCACGTGTGTCTCAATAACATCTACGAAAAAGTCAATGCACGCGTATCTGTCAAATGTACGGTTAAAGGGCTATTTTGCATTTTTTGCCGATTCGCACACATTGGAATGTGGCTAACTCCTCCTAAGGCTTTCATCCCACTGACACCAAATTTGCTCAGGCCAATCTACACCCCATGGCCATTAAAAGTTGTAAAAATCATGACGGTGCACCCCAGGGTTTACGTTCTAGGGGGCGCCAAAGATGACCCAAATATCCACATTCTTAAAAGAATCCACATCTCCCCCCCCCCCCATCCCCCATCCCCCATCCCCCATGGCAGGAGAAACAGTCAAGTTTTTCCTGCCCATCACTCAATGGCTCAATCGCATCGCTCTCCCGGCAACACCGTAACGAGGAGCAACTTGCCGTTTGGATATATCCTAGCTGTGTTTGTGCCCTCACTCATGGTCCAGACTTTTTTCAAATAGGATATGTAGTTTGTCTGCAGCGAGTGTTTTGGTAGAAACTGCGCCTCCCATTCATTATAATGGGAAATGACCACAGACAAGTGCGCACACCATCTTTGGACCTTGAGTGTGACGCGATCGGGAGGGGGAGGTGGTCGCGCTGGGGGCGGCGCGACGCGGCTCGGGCCCGACAGTGCCCCACCGGGGCCCTAGTTATTATTTTTCCTCCCCTTTGAACTGGAAAATGGCCCACTTCCCACTGGCGAAAACTCATGAAATTTGGCAGGACGACCGGGCCTGGTGAAAAATTTGATATTCCGAAGTCGCCCAAACAAGAACATGCAAAATGGCTCCATAGCGCCCCCTAAGGTGAAAATTCACACTATTGACTGTCACGCCTGTACGCTTTGTCAAAATGACACAAAAATTGACACACACATGTATCTCAATAAGATCTACAAAAAAGTCAGTGCGGGCGTATCTGTCAAATGTACGGTTAAAGGGTTATTTCGCATTTTTTGCCGATCCGCACACATTGGAATTTCGCTAACTCCTCCGAAGGCTTTCATTCCACCGGCACCACATTTGCTCAGGCCAATCTACACCCCATGGCCATTAAAAGTTATTCAAATCATGACGCTGCACCCCAGGGTTTAGGTTCTAGGGGGCGCCAAAGATAACCCTAAGATCCACATATTTAAAAGTCTTATAACTTTTTATTTTTGCCCTCACTGGCCTCCAAGTTTTCTAGGATGATGCAATGTCCAGCCATCAACACATTTGTGAAGGAATTTTTACTCCCCAAAAGAGCGCCCCCCCATGGCAGGAGAAAAAAGTCCATTTTTTCTTGTCCCCTAAGGTGAAAATACACATTGTTGAGTTTAACACCTGTACGCTTTGGCAAAATGACACAAAAATTGACACACACATGTATCTCAATAAGATCTACGAAAAAGTCAATGCGCGCGTATCTGTCAAATGTACGGTGAAAGGGTTATTCCGCATTTTTTGCCGATCCGCACACATTGGAATTTCGCTAACTCCTCCTAAGGCTTTCGTTCCACCGGCACCACATTTGCTCAGGCCAATCTACACCCCATGGCCATTAAAAGTTGTACAAATCATGACGCTGCACCCCACGGTTTAGGTTCTAGGGGGCGCCAAAGATAACCCTAAAATCCACATATTTAAAAGTCTTATAACTTTTTATTTTTGTCCTCACTGGCCTCCAAGTTTTCTAGGATGATGCAATGTCCAGCCATCAACACATTTGTGAAGGAATTTTTACTCCCCAAAAGAGCGCCCCCCCCATGGCAGGAGAAAAAAGTCAATTTTTTCTTGTCCCCTAAGGTGGAAATTCACACTATTGACTGTCACGCCTGTACGCTTTATCATATTGACACAAAAATTGACACACATATGTATCTCAATAATATCTACAAAAAAGTCAATGCGCGCGTATCTGTCAAATGTACGGTTAAAGAGCTATTTTGCATTTTTTGCCGATTCGCACACATTGGAATGTGGCTAACTCCTCCTAAGGCTTTCGTCCCACTGACACCAAATTTGCTCAGGCCAATCTACACCCCATGGCCATTCAAAGTTGTAAAAATCATGACGCTGCACCCCACGGTTTACGTTCTAGGGGGCGCCAAAGATGACCCAAAAATCCACATTCTTAAAAGAATCCAAATCCCCCCCCCCCCCCCAAGGCAGGAGAAAAAGTCAAGTTAACCCTGCCCATCGCTCAATGGCTCAATCGCATCGCTCTCCAGGCAACACCGTAAGGAGGAGCAACCTGCCATTTCGATATATCATAGCTGTGTTTGTGCCCTCACTCATGGTCCAGACTTTTTAGGGCCCGAGCGTAGCTGCTAAGCAGCTGCGAGAGCCCTCTTGTTCCTGATGGATTCTTCTTTTGTTATTATTAGGGCCCGAGCGTAGCTGCTAAGCAGCTGCGAGAGCCCTCTTGTTCCTGTAGTTTCCTTCTTTTGTTATTAGGGCCCGAGCGTAGCTGCTAAGCAGCTGCGAGAGCCCTATTATTCCCCAAGTGGTTTTTCTTTGTTTCTTAGGGCCCGAGCGTAGCTGCTAAGCAGCTGCGAGAGCCCTATTATTCCCCAAGTGGTTTTTCTTTGTTTCTTTTTTCTTTTTCCTCCCCTTTGAACTGGAAAATGGCCCACTTCCCACTGGCGAAAACTCATGAAATTTGGCAGGACGACCGGGCCTGGTGAAAAATTTGATATTCCGAAGTCGCCCAAACAAGAAAATGCAAAATGGCTCCATAGCGCCCCCTAAGGTGAAAATTCACACTATTGACTGTCACGCCTGTACGCTTTTTCAAAATTACACAAAAATTGACACGCACATGTATCTCAATAAGATCTACAAAAAAGTCAGTGCGGGCGTATCTGTCAAATGTACGGTTAAAGGGTTATTGCGCATTTTTTGCCGATCCGCACACATTGGAATTTCGCTAACTCCTCCGAAGGCTTTCGTTCCACCGGCACCACATTTGCTCAGGCCAATCTACACCCCATGGCCATTAAAAGTTATTCAAATCATGACGCTGCACCCTACGGTTTAGGTTCTACGGGGCGCCAAAGATAACCCTAAAATCCACATTTTTAAAAGTCTTATAACTTTTTATTTTTGCCCTCACTGGCCTCCAAGTTTTCTAGGATGATGCAATGTCCAGCCATCAACACATTTGTGAAGGAATTTTTACTCCCCAAAAGAGCGCCCCCCCATGGCAGGAGAAAAAAGTCCATTTTTTCTTGTCCCCTAAGGTGAAAATACACATTGTTGAGTGTCACGCCTGTACGCTTTGTCAAAATGACACAAAAATTGACACACACATGTATCTCAATAAGATCTACAAAAAAGTCCATGCGCGCGTATCTGTCTAATGTACGGTTAAAGGGTTATTCCGCATTTTTTGCCGATTCGCACATATTGGAATTTCGCTAACTCCTCCGAAGGCTTTCGTTCCACCGGCACCACATTTGCTCAGGCCAAATTACACCCCATGGCCATTAAAAGTTATTCAAATCATGACGCTGCACCCCACGGTTTACGTTCTAGGGGGCGCCAAAGATAACCCAAAAATCCACATTTTTAAAAGTCTTTTAACTTTTTATTTTTGTCCTCACTGGCCAAAAGTTTTCTAGGATGATGCAATGTCCAGCCATCAACACATTTGTGAAGGAATTTTTACTCCCTAAAAGAGCGCCCCCCCATGGCAGGAGAAAAAAGTCCATTTTTTCTTGTCTCCTAAGGTGAAAATACACATTGTTGACTGTCACGCCTGTACGCTTTGGCAAAATGACACAAAAATTGACAATCATGTGTATCTCAATTAGATCTACGAAAAAGTCAAAGAGCGCGTATCTGTATAATGTACGGTAAAAGGGCTATTTTGCATTTCTTGCCAATTCGCACACATTGGAATTTCGCTAACTCCTCCTAAGGCCTTCGTCCCACTGACACCAAATTTGCTCAGGCCAATCTACACTCCATGGCCATTCAAAGTTGTAAAAATCATGACGCTGCACCCCACGGTTTACGTTTTAGGGGGCGCCAAAGATGACCCAAATATACATTACAGTAGACAAAGTAGTTTTGCCCACTGAGTGGCGCCAAAGGGACTTGTCTGTGGAGTCTGTGAGTCACTATTGGCCGTTTTTGACTACTTTAGATTTTACCTTTTATATTTCCTCTTAAAATTTTTACCTTGCCTTGCCTGGTATCATTTTTTTCAGCACAGCCTCACCTGTGTCAATTTACAGTTATTTTATCATTTTGACATACTATATTTACACATTGGACCCAAATTCACACACAAAACATAAAATCCGAGTGGAAAAAATTAACGTTTTTACTGTGAAAACCACAAATATGTGTGATGAACTGTTTTTAAAACTTAAACTTCAAATAAAAATTGTAAACTTCAAAACATATGCAAATTTTTAACAAAGAACATAGTAATTTACCTCTATTGACATCAAAATGCAGGCAATGGCCCAGGTGTTCTTTGTAAAATTATTTACAAAACACTGTATAGTCTCACAAATGTCACTTTTTATTTATGCCACTACAAAAAAACATGATGTAAATGATGCATGATGTAAAACATGATGTAAAAAACTTGTGTAGATCCTCCTCTATGTTAGTCCATGTGTAATTTTTCCATAATTCTTTGTTTTTTGCAGCATTTTTGTTAGTGTAACTGCAGATTGTGCTGACAGTGTCTATGGCAAAAAAAAAAAAAAACAAAACTGAAAATGCCTCAACATGAACCCCTGGTGGTCTCTGAGGGTGAAACCTGCTAACTGCTGCAGCTCTGTCAGCTTCAGTCTCCCATGCAGAGCTCGGAGCGCATGTGTGGCTCTGCACCCTTAGCAGTGTTGCTAACTCCTCAGTAAGGAAAGCCTGCTTCATGTCAGAGTCTCTAAACTCCAGAAGAAGTCGATAAAAGTCCCTTTCTTTCTAAAAAAAAGTCGTTAGGGGGTCTGAAAAGTCATTGAATCTAACAACAAAGTCGCTAGGTTTGCAACTACGTGTCCCAGACTGCATCCCTGCTGAGAGTCCCTCCCTCCCTTCTCATATTGCAGGAAGAACGTAAGTTCCCGCCCCTTGTCAATCAGTCACCATATAATTTTGGATTGGTTGTTGTGGTGAAGTTTTCCACCAATAGGAGAGATGTTGTGGTGTGTTTTTTTTTCCTTTGGCAAGTCTTTTCCGCCTGTAAGACCTGTCGCTAATGTCTGCATGCTATGTCTTCCTGTCTCATACAGCGCGATCGAGCGCCGAACGTGATCAAAATAAGCAGAAAACAAGTATCGCGGACATAATTTATCATAACTCTGGTTTTATTTGGCCTATCAACACAATTTAAAAACTGGTATATAGGTTGAGGTCCTCACTTTTGAGATAAATTGAAACGGAGAGTCAACGAGGCTCCGTCTTGCAGCTACATCCGGTTAAATATGTCATGTGACTTGAACGCACACACACAGACAGACACACACACGCACACACACACACTCAGAGTCTGGTTTTTAGCACCTGCAAAAACATGCTATTTACATATTTGACAAGAATGCAGAGGCTCCTTTTGCCCCTGAAAAAAAAATCAAATTTCAAACACAACTTGACTGGTCATTTCTCCAAAAGACAACCATGAAGCTCCATCCAAACCTGAAGCAGGTAGTTGGTGCATGTGTACAGTAACCTGAGGGGAGTGAGGTGACTGCTTCTGAGGAGAACATGAGCAGTGAAGATTCACCTTAGAGCTAGAACAGAGACGTGCACATGATTATACAGGGGCAGGGGCTCAAGTTTTTTCCAGTTGTTTATACAATATGGAAATTAATGTGAAATTAAAAAACAAAGTATTAATAGAAAGGTAATGACTGTCCTGTGTAGGTGACAGTGATATCCAATAGGCTAGGCACTCACGAGGCTGGCTGTGGCAAGTGTAAGTGAAAGCAACACGCACTGGCAGGAAGAACAGCAAACGCCGATGAAGGAAAAGGGTCTTTGCAGTGATGGGCGTTACCAGAGAGGGCGATGGCCAGAGGACACAAATGGGACGGGGAGGCAGCGCGTTGGGGGGGGGACGCGACACAGCTCGGGCCCGCCAGTGCCCCAACGGGGTCCTAGTTTTTAGGGCCCGAGCGTAGCTGCTAAGCAGCTGCGAGAGCCCTCTTGTTCCTGATGGATTCTTCTTTTGTTATTATTATTATTATTATTTTTCCTCCGCTTTAAACTGGAAAATGGCCCACTTCCCACTGGCGAAAACTCATGAAATTTGGCAGGACGACCGGGCCTGGTGAAAAATTCGATATTTTGAAGTCGCCCAAACAATAAAATGCAAAATGGCTCCATAGCGCCCCCTAAGGTGGAAATTCACACTATTGACTGTCACGTCTGTACGTTTTGTCATATTGACACAAAAATTGACACACATATGTATCTCAATAAGATCTACAAAAAAGTCAGTGCGGGCGTATCTGTCAAATGTACGGTTAAAGGGTTATTTCGCATTTTTTGCTGATCCGCACACATTGGAATTTCGCTAACTCCTCCGAAGGCTTTCGTTCCACCGGCACCACATTTGCTCAGGCCAGTCTACACCCCATGGCCATTAAAAGTTGTACAAATCATGACGCTGCACCCCACGGTTTAGGTTCTAGGGGGCGCCAAAGATAACCCAAAAATCCACATTCTTAAAAGTCTTATAACTTTTTATTTTTGTCCTCACTGCCCTCCAAGTTTTCTAGGATGATGCAATGTCCAGCCATCAACACATTTGTGAAGGAATTTTTACTCCCCAAAAGAGCGCCCCCCCATGGCAGGAGAAAAAAGTCAATTTTTTCTTGTCCCCTTACATGAAAATACACATTGTTGAGTGTCACGCCTGAACGCTTTGTCATATTGACACAAAAATTGACAATCATGTGTATCTCAATTAGATCTACGAAAAAGTCAAAGAGCGCGTATCTGTATAATGTACGGTTAAAGGGCTATTTCGCATTTTTTGCCGATTCGCACACATTGGAATGTGGCTATCTCCTCCTAAGGCTTTCGTCCCACTGATACCAAATTTGCTCAGGGCAATCTACACCCCATGCCCATTCAAAGTTGTAAAAATCATGATGCTGCACCCCACGGTTTACGTTCTAGGGGGCGCCAAAGATGACCCAGAAATCCACATTCTTAAAAGTCATTTTGGCCACTGCAGGAGTACAGAGTACTGCAGTTCTAGGGGGCGCCAAAGATGACCCAAAAATCCACATTCTTAAAAGTCTTTTTGGCCACTGCAGGAGTACAGAGTACTGCAGGATACACACACATATACACACACGCCAACACACACACACACACACACACACACACACACACTCACACACTCAGAGTCTGGTTTCTAGCACCTGCAAAAACATGCTGTTTACATATTTGACAAGAATGCAGAGGCTTCCTTTTGCCCCTGACAAAAATCAAATTTCAAACACAACTTGACTGTTCATTTCTCCAAAAGACAACCATGAAGCTCCATCCAAACCTGAAGCAGATAGTTGGTGCATGTGTACAGTAACCTGAGGGGAGTGAGGTGACTATTTCTGAGGAGAACATGAGCAGTGAAGATTCACCTTGGAGCTAGAACAGGGACGTGCACATGATTATACAGGGGCAGGGGCTCAAGTTTTTTCCAGTCATTTATACAATATGGAAATTAATGTGAAATTAAAAAACAAAGTATTAATAGAAAGGTTATGACTGTCCTGTGTAGATGACAGTGATATCCAATAGGCTAGGCACTCACGAGGCTGGCTGTGGCAAGTGTAAGTGAAAGCAACACGCACTGGCAGGAAGAACAGCAAACGCCGATGAAGGAAAGGGTCTTTGCAGTGATGGGCGTTACCAGAGAGGACGATGGCCAGAGGACGCGAATGGGACGGGGAGGCAGCGCGTTGGGGGGGCAGCGCGACACGGCTCGGGCCCGCCAGTGCCCCAACGGGGCCCTAGTTTCTTTTTCCTCCCCTTTGAACTGGAAAATGGCCCACTTCCCACTGGCGAAAACTCATGAAATTTGGCAGGACGACCGGGCCTGGTGAAAAATTTGATATTCTGAAGTCGCCCAAACAATACAATGCAAAATGGCTCCATAGCGCCCCCTAAGGTGAAAAATTCACCTGACGCCTGTACGCTTTGTCAAAATGACACAAAAATTGACACACACATGTATCTCAATAAGATCTACAAAAAAGTCAGTGCGGGCGTATCTGTCAAATGTACGGTTAAAGGGTTATTGCGCATTTTTTGCCGATCCGCACACATTGGAATTTCGCTAACTCCTCCGAAGGCTTTCGTTCCACCGGCACCACATTTGCTCAGGCCAATCTACACCCCATGGCCATTAAAAGTTATTCAAATCATGACGCTGCACCCCACGGTTTAGGTTCTAGGGGGCGCCAAAGATAACCCTAAAATCCACATATTTCAAAGTCTTATAACTTTTTATTTTTGTCCTCACTGGCCTCCAAGTTTTCTAGGATGATGCAATGTCCAGCCATCAACACATTTGTGAAGGAATTTTCACTCCCCAAAAGAGCGCCCCCCCATGGCAGGAGAAAAAAGTCCATTTTTTCTTGTCCCATAAGGTGAAAATTCACACTATTGACTGTCACGCCTGTACGCTTTGTCAAAATGACACAAAAATTGACACACACATGTATCTCATTAAGATCTACAAAAAAGTCAGTGCGGGCGTATCTGTCAAATGTACGGTTAAAGGGTTATTTCGCATTTTTTGCCGATCCGCACACATTGGAATTTCGCTAACTCCTCCGAAGGCTTTCGTTCCACCGGCACCACATTTGCTCAGGCCAATCTACACCCCATGGCCATTAAAAGTTATTCAAATCATGACGCTGCACCCCACGGTTTAGGTTCTAGGGGGCGCCAAAGATAACCCTAAAATCCACATATTTCAAAGTCTTATAACTTTTTATTTTTGTCCTCACTGGCCTCCAAGTTTTCTAGGATGATGCAATGTCCAGCCATCAACACATTTGTGAAGGAATTTTTACTCCCTAAAAGAGCGCCCCCCCATGGCAGGAGAAAAAAGTCCATTTTTTCTTGTCCCCTAAGGTGAAAATACACATTGTTGACTGTCACGCCTGTACGCTTTGGCAAAATGACACAAAAATTGACAATCATGTGTATCTCAATTAGATCTACGAAAAAGTCAAAGAGCGCGTATCTGTATAATGTACGGTAAAAGGGCTATTTTGCATTTTTTGCCGATTCGCACACATTGGAATTTCGCTAACTCCTCCTAAGGCTTTCGTCCCACTGACACCAAATTTGCTCAGGCCAATCTACACTCCATGGCCATTCAAAGTTGTAAAAATCATGACGCTGCACCCCACGGTTTACGTTTTAGGGGGCGCCAAAGATGACCCAAATATACATTACAGTAGACAAAGTAGTTTTGCCCACTGAGTGGCGCCAAAGGGACTTGTCTGTGGAGTCTGTGAGTCACTATTGGCCGTTTTTGACTACTTTAGATTTTACCTTTATATTTCCTCTTACAAAATTTTTACCTTGCCTTGCCTGGTATCATTTTTTTCAGCACAACCTCACCTGTGTCAATTTACAGTTATTTTATCATTTTGACATACTATATTTACACATTGGACCCAAATTCACACACAAAACATAAAATCCGAGTGGAAAAAAGTAACATTTTTACTGTGAAAACCACAAATATGTGTGATGAACTGTTTTTAAAACTTAAACTTCAAATAAAAATTGTAAACTTCAAAACATATGCAAATTTTTAACAAAGAACATAGTAATTTACCTCTATTTACATCAAAATGCAGGCAATGGCCCAGGTGTTCTTTGTAAAATTATTTACAAAACACTGTATAGTCTCACAAATGTCACTTTTTATTTATGCCACTACAAAAAAACATGATGTAAATGATGCATGATGTAAAACATGATGTAAAAAACTTGTGTAGATCCTCCTCTATGTTAGTCCATGTGTAATCTTTCCATAATTCTTTGTTTTTTGCAGCATTTTTGTTAGTGTAACTGCAGATTGTGCTGACAGTGTCTATGGCAAAAAAAAAAAAAAAACTGAAAATGCCTCAACATGAACCCCTGGTGGTCTCTGAGGGTGAAACCTGCTAACTGCTGCAGCTCTGTCAGCTTCAGTCTCCCATGCAGAGCTCGGAGCGCATGTGTGGCTCTGCACCCTTAGCAGCGTTGCTAACTCCTCAGTAAGGAAAGCCTGCTTCATGTCAGAGTATCTAAACTCCAGAAGAAGTCGATAAAAGTCACTTTCTTTCTAAAAAAAAAGTCGTTAGGGGGTCTGAAAAGTCATTGAATCTAACAACAAAGTCGCTAGGTTTGCAACTACGTGTCCCAGACTGCATCCCTGCTGAGAGTCCCTCCCTCCCTTCTCATATTGCAGGAAGAACGTAAGCGCCCGCCCCTTGTCAATCAGTCACCATATAATTTTGGATTGGTTGTTGTGGTGAAGTTTTCCACCAATAGGAGAGATGTTGTGGTGTGTTTTTTTTTTCCTTTGGCAAGACTTTTCCGCCTGTAAGACCTGTCGCTAATGTCTGCATGCTATGTTTTCCTGTCTCATACAGCGCGATCGAGCGCCGAACGTGATCAAAATAAGCAGAAAACAAGTATCGCGGACATAATTTATCATAACTCTGGTTTTATTTGGCCTATCAACACAATTTAAAAACTGGTATATAGGTTGAGGTCCTCACTTTTGAGATAAGTTGAAACGGAGTCAACGAGGCTCCGTCTTGCAGCTACATCCGGTTAAATATGTCATGTGACTTGAACGCACACACACACACACACACACACACACACACGCACACACACACACACACTCAGAGTCTGGTTTTTAGCACCTGCAAAAACATGCTATTTACATATTTGACAAGAATGCAGAGGCTCCTTTTGCCCCTGAAAAAAATCAAATTTCAAACACAACTTGACTGGTCATTTCTCCAAAAGACAACCATGAAGCTCCATCCAAACCTGAAGCAGGCAGTTGGTGCATGTGTACAGTAACCTGAGGGGAGTGAGGTGACTGCTTCTGAGGAGAACATGAGCAGTGAAGATTCACCTTAGAGCTAGAACAGAGACGTGCACATGATTATACAGGGGCAGGGGCTCAAGTTTTTTCCAGTTGTTTATACAATATGGAAATTAATGTGAAATTAAAAAACGAAGTATTAATAGAAAGGTAATGACTGTCCTGAGTAGGTGACAGTGATATCCAATAGGCTAGGCACTCAAGAGGCTGGCTGTGGCAAGTGTAAGTGAAAGCAACACGCACTGGCAGGAAGAACAGCAAACGCCGATGAAGGAAAAGGGTCTTTGCAGTGATGGGCATTACCAGAGAGGGCGATGGCCAGAGGACACAAATGGGACGGGGAGGCAGCGCGTTGGGGGGGGGGGCGCGACACAGCTCGGGCCCGCCAGTGCCCCAACGGGGTCCTAGTCTTTGTTTCTTTCTTTCTTTTTTCTTTTTCCTCCCCTTTGAACTGGAAAATGGCCCACTTCCCACTGGCGAAAACTCATGAAATTTGGCAGGACGACCGGGCCTGGTGAAAAATTCGATATTCTGAAGTCGCCAAAACAATAAAATGCAAAATGGCTCCATAGCGCCCCCTAAAGGGGAAAATTCACACTATTCACTGTCACGACTGTACGCTTTGTCAAAATGACACAAAAATTGACACACACATGTATCTCAATAAGATCTACAAAAAAGTCAGTGCGGCCGTATCTGTCAAAATTACGGTTAAAGGGTTATTTCGCATTTTTTGCCGATCTGCACACATTGGAATTTCGCTAACTCCTCCGAAGGCTTTCGTTCCACCGGCACCACATTTGCTCAGGCCAATCTACACCCCGTGGCCATTAAAAGTTATCAAAATCATGACGCTGCACCCCAAGGTTTAGGTTCTAGGGGGCGCCAAAGATAACACTAAAATCCACATATTTAAAAGTCTTATAACTTTTTATTTTTGTCCTCACTGGCCTCCAAGTTTTCTAGGATGATGCAATGTCCAGCCATCAACACATTTGTGAAGGAATTTTTACTCCCCAAAAGAGCGCCCCCCATGGCAGGAGAAAAAAGTCCATTTTTTCTTGTCCCCTAAGGTGAAAATACACATTGTTGAGTGTCACGCCTATACGCTTTGTCAAAATGACACAAAAATTGACACACACATGTAACTCAATAAGATCTACGAAAAAGTCAATGCGCGCGTATCTGTCAAATGTACGGTTAAAGGGTTATTCCGCATTTTTTGCCGATCCGCACACATTGGAATGTGGCTAACTCCTCCTAAGGCTTTCGTTCCACCGGCACCACATTTGCTCAGGCCAATCTACACCCCATGGCCATTAAAAGTTATCAAAATCATGACGCTGCACCCCACGGTTTAGGTTCTAGGGGGCGCCAAAGATAACCCTAAAATCCACATATTTAAAAGTCTTATAACTTTTTATTTTTGTCCTCACTGGCCTCCAAGTTTTCTAGGATGATGCAATGTCCAGCCATCAACACATTTGTGAAGGAATTTTTACTCCCCAAAAGAGCGCCCCCCCATGGCAGGAGAAAAAATTCCATTTTTTCTTGTCCCCTAAGGTGAAAATACATATTGTTGAGATTCACGCCTATACGCTTTGTCATATTGACACAAAATTTGACAATCACGTGCCTTGCCTGGTATCATTTTTTTCAGCACAACCTCACCTGTGCGAATTTACAGTTATTTCATCATGTTGACATACTGAATTTACACAATGGACCCAAATTCACACACAAAACATAAAATCCGAGTGGAAAAAAGTAACATTTTTACTGTGAAAACCACAAATATGTGTGATGAACTGTTTTTAAAACTTAAACTTCAAATAAAAATTGTAAACTTCAAAACATATGCAAATGTTTAACAAAGAACATAGTGATTTACCTCTATTTACATCAAAATGCAGGCAATGGCCCAGGCGTTCTTTGTAAAATTATTTACAAAACACTGTATAGTCTCACAAATGTCACTTTTTATTTATGCCACTACAAAAAAACATGATGTAAATGATGCATGATGTAAAACATGATGTAAAAAACTTGTGTAGATCCTCCTCTATGTCAGTCCATGTGTAATTTTTCCATAATTCTTTGTTTTTTGCAGCATTTTTGTTAGTGTAACTGCAGATTGTGCTGACAGTGTCTATGGCACAAAAAAAAAAAAATTAAAATGCCTCAACATGAACCCCTGGTGGTCTCTGAGGGTGAAACCTGCTAACTGCTGCAGCTCTGTCAGCTTCAGTCTCCCATGCAGAGCTCTGAGCGCATGTGTGGCTCTGCACCCTTAGCAGCGTTGCTAACTCCTCAGTAAGGAAAGCCTGCTTCATGTCAGAGTCTCTAAACTCCAGAAGAAGTCGATAAAAGTCCCTTTCTTTCTAAAAAAAGTCGTTAGGGGGTCTGAAAAGTCATTGTATCTAACAACAAAGTCGCTAGGTTTGCAACTACGTGTCCCAGACTGCATCCCTGCTGAGAGTCCCTCCCTCCCTTCTCATGTTGCAGGAAGAACGTAAGCGCCCGCCCCTTGTCAATCAGTCACCATATAATTTTGGATTGGTTGTTGTGGTGAAGTTTTCCACCAATAGGAGAGATGTTGTGGTGTGTTTTTTTTTCTTTTGGCAAGCCTTTTCCGCCTGTAAGACCTGTCGCTAATGTCTGCATGCTATGTTTTCCTGTCTCATACAGCGCGATCGAGCGCCGAACGTGATCAAAATAAGCAGAAAACAAGTATCGCGGACATAATTTATCATAACTCTGGTTTTATTTGGCCTATCAACACAATTTAAAAACTGGTATATAGGTTGAGGTCCTCACTTTTGAGATAAGTTGAAACGGAGAGTCAACAAGGCTCCGTCTTGCAGCTACATCCGGTTAAATATGTCATGTGACTTGAACGCACACACAGACACGCACACACACACACACACACACACACACACACACACACACACACACACACTCAGAGTCTGGTTTTTAGCACCTGCAAAAACATGCTATTTACATATTTGACAAGAATGCAGAGGCTCCTTTTGCCCCTGAAAAAAATCAAATTTCAAACACAACTTGACTGCTCATTTCTCCAAAAGACAACCATGAAGCTCCATCCAAACCTGAAGCAGGCAGTTGGTGCATGTGTACAGTAACCTGAGGGGAGTGAGGTGAGTGCTTCTGAGGAGAACATGAGCAGTGAAGATTCACCTTGGAGCTAGAACAGAGACATGCACATGATTATACAGGGGCAGGGGCTCAAGTTTTTTCCAGTCGTTTATACAATATGGAAATTAATGTGAAATTAAAAAACAAAGTATTAATAGAAAGGTAATGACTGTCCTGTGTAGGTGACAGTGATATCCAATAGGCTAGGCACTCACGAGGCTGGCTGTGGCAAGTGTAAGTGAAAGCAACACGCACTGGCAGGAAGAACAGCAAACGCCGATGAAGGAAAAGGGTCTTTGCAGTGATGGGCGTTACCAGAGAGGGCGATGGCCAGAGGACACAAATGGGACGGGGAGGCAGCGCGTTGGGGGGGGGGGACGCGACACGGCTCGGGCCCGCCAGTGCCCCAACGGGGTCCTAGTCTTTGTTTGTTTCTTTCTTTCTTTCTTCTTTTTCCTCCCCTTTGAACTGGAAAATGGCCCACTTCCCACTGGCGAAAACTCATGAAATTTGGCAGGACGACCGGGCCTGGTGAAAAATTCGATATTCTGAAGTCGCCCAAACAATAAAATGCAAAATGGCTCCATAGCGCCCCCTAAGGTGGAAATTCACACTATTGACTGTCACGCCTGTACGCTTTGTCATATTGACACAAAAATTGACACACATATGTATCTCAATAAGATCTACAAAAAAGTCAGTGCGGGCGTATCTGTCAAATGTACGGTTAAAGGGTTATTCCGCATTTTTTGCCGATCCGCACACATTGGAATTTCGCTAACTCCTCCGAAGGCTTTCGTTCCACCGGCACCACATTTGCTCAGGCCAATCTACACCCCATGGCCATTAAAAGTTATTCAAATCATGACGCTGCACCCCACGGTTTAGGTTCTAGGGGGCGCCAAAGATAACCCTAAAATCCACATATTTAAAAGTCTTATAACTTTTTATTTTTGCCCTCACTGGCCTCCAAGTTTTCTAGGATGATGCAATGTCCAGCCATCAACACATTTGTGAAGGAATTTTTAATCCCCAAAAGAGCGCCCCCCCATGGCAGGAGAAAAAAGTCCATTTTTTCTTGTCCCCTAAGGTGAAAATACACATTGTTGAGTGTCACGCCTGTACGCTTTGTCATATTGACACAAAATTTGACACACACATGTATCTCAATAAGATCTACGAAAAAGTCAATGCGCGCGTATCTGTCAAATGTACGGTTAAAGGGTTATTCCGCATTTTTTGCTGATCCGCACACATTGGAATTTCGCTAACTCCTCCTAAGCCTGGCGTTCCACCGGCACCACATTTGCTCAGGCCAATCTACACCCCATGGCCATTAAAAGTTATTCAAATCATGACGCTGCACCCCACGGTTTAGGTTCTAGGGGGCGCCAAAGATAACCCTAAAATCCACATATTTAAAAGTCTTATAACTTTTTATTTTTGTCCTCACTGGCCTCCAAGTTTTCTAGGATGATGCAATGTCCAGCCATCAACACATTTGTGAAGGAATTTTTACTCCCCAAAAGAGCGCCCCCCCATGGCAGGAGAAAAAAGTCCATTTTTTCTTGTCCCATAAGGTGAAAAAACACATTGTTGACTGTCATACCTGTACGCTTTGTCATATTGACACAAAATTTGACAATCACATGTATCTCAATAAGATCTACGAAAAAGTCAATGCGCGCGTATCTGTAAAATGTACGGTTAAAGGGCTATTTTGCATTTTTTGCCGATTCGCACACATTGGAATTTCGCTAACTCCTCCGAAGGCTTTCGTTCCACCGGCACCACATTTGCTCAGGCCAATCTACACCCCATGGCCATTAAAAGTTATCAAAATCATGACGCTGCACCCCACGGTTTACGTTCTAGGGGGCGCCAAAGATGACCCAAATATCCACATTCTTAAAAGAATCCACATCCCCCCCCATCCCCCAACCCCCATGGCAGGAGAAACAGTCAAGTTTTTCCTGCCCATCACTCAATGGCTCAATCGCATCACTCTCCCGGCAACACCGTAACGAGGAGCAACCTGCCATTTGGATATATCCTAGCTGTGTTTGTGCCCTCACTCATGGTCCAGACTTTTTTCAAATAGGACATGAAGTTTGTCTGCAGCGAGTGTTTTGGTAGAAACTGCGCCTCCCATTCATTATAATGGGAAATGACCACAGACAAGTGCGCACACCATCTTTGGACTTTGAGTGTGACGCGATCGGGAGGGGGAGGCGGTCGCGCTGGGGGCGGCGCGACGCGGCTCGGGCCCGACAGTGCCCCACCGGGGTCCTAGTGTTATTAGGGCCCGAGCGTAGCTGCTAAGCAGCTGCGAGAGCCCTATTATTCCCCAAGTGGTTTTTCTTTGTTTCTTTTTAGGGCCCGAGCCAGCTGCAGAGCAGCCGGGCGTAGGCCCTATTATTCCCCAAGTGGTTTTTCTTTGTTTCTTTCTTTCTTTCTTTCTTTCTTTCTTCTTTTTCCTCCCCTTTGAACTGGAAAATGGCCCACTTCCCACTGGCGAAAACTCATGAAATTTGGCAGGACGACCGGGCCTGGTGAAAAATTCGATATTCTGAAGTCGCCCAAACAATAAAATGCAAAATGGCTCCATAGCGCCCCCTAAGGTGGAAATTCACACTATTGACTGTCACGCCTGTACGCTTTGTCATATTGACACAAAAATTGACACACATATGTATCTCAATGAGATCTACAAAAAAGTCAGTGCGGCCGTATCTGTCAAAATTACGGTTAAAGGGTTATTTCGCATTTTTTGCCGATCCGCACACATTGGAATTTCGCTAACTCCTCCGAAGGCTTTCGTTCCACCGGCACCACATTTGCTCAGGCCAATCTACACCCCGTGGCCATTAAAAGTTATCAAAATCATGACGCTGCACCCCAAGGTTTAGGTTCTAGGGGGCGCCAAAGATAACACTAAAATCCACATATTTAAAAGTCTTATAACTTTTTATTTTTGTCCTCACTGGCCTCCAAGTTTTCTAGGATGATGCAATGTCCAGCCATCAACACATTTGTGAAGGAATTTTTACTCCCCAAAAGAGCGCCCCCCCATGGCAGGAGAAAAAAGTCCATTTTTTCTTGTCCCCTAAGGTGAAAATACACATTGTTGAGTGTCACGCCTATACGCTTTGTCAAAATGACACAAAAATTGACACACACATGTAACTCAATAAGATCTACAAAAAAGTCCATGCGCGCGTATCTGTCAAATGTACAGTTAAAGGGTTATTCCGCATTTTTGCCGATACGCACACATTGGAATTTCGCTAACTCCTCCGAAGGCTTTCGTTCCACCGGCACCACATTTGCTCAGGCCAATCTACACCCCATGGCCATTAAAAGTTATTCAAATCATGATGCTGCACCCCATGGTTTAGGTTCTAGGGGGCGCCAAAAATAACCCAAAAATCCACATTCTTAAATGTTTTATAACTTTTTATTTTTGTCCTCACTGGCCTCCAAGTTTTCTAGGATGATGCAATGTCCAGCCATCAACACATTTGTGAAGGAATTTTTACTCCCCAAAAGAGCGCCCCCCATGGTAGGAGAAAAAAGTCAATTTTTTCTTGTCCCCTTACATAAAAATACACATTGTTGAGTGTCACGCCTGAACGCTTTGTCATATTGACACAAAAATTGACAATCATGTGTATCTCAATTAGATCTACGAAAAAGTCAAAGAGCGCGTATCTGTATAATGTACGGTTAAAGGGGTATTTTGCATTTTTTGCCGATTCGCACACATTGGAATGTGGCTATCTCCTCCTAAGGCTTTCGTCCCACCGATACCAAATTTGCTCAGGGCAATCTACACCCCATGCCCATTCAAAGTTGTAAAAATCATGACGCTGCACCCCACGGTTTACGTTCTAGGGGGCGCCAAAGATGACCCAAAAATCCACATTCTTAAAAGTCATTTTGGCCACTGCAGGAGTACAGAGTACTGCAGTTCTAGGGGGCGCCAAAGATGACCCAAAAATCCACATTCTTAAAAGTCTTTTTGGCCACTGCAGGAGTACAGAGTACTGCAGGATACACACACATATACACACACGCCAACATACACACACACACACACACACACACACACACACACACAGACACACACACACACTCAGAGTCTGTTTTTTAGCACCTGCAAAAACATGCTGTTTACATATTTGACAAGAATGCAGAGGCTTCCTTTTGCCCCTGAAAAAAATCAAATTTCAAACACAACTTGACTGTTCATTTCTCCAAAAGACAACCATGAAGCTCCATTTCAAACCTGAAGCAGATAGTTGGTGCATGTGTACAGTAACCTGAGGGGAGTGAGGTGACTATTTCTGAGGAGAACATGAGCAGTGAAGATTCACCTTGGAGCTAGAACAGGGACGTGCACATGATTATACAGGGGCAGGGGCTCAAGTTTTTTCCAGTCATTTATACAATATGGAAATTAATGTGAAATTAAACCACAAATATGTGTGATGAACTGTTTTTAAAACTTAAACTTCAAATAAAAATTGTAAACTTCAAAACATATGCAAATTTTTAACAAAGAACATAGTGA
Organism: Xyrichtys novacula; assembly: GCA_962446985.1. Classification (NCBI taxonomy): domain Eukaryota; kingdom Metazoa; phylum Chordata; class Actinopteri; order Labriformes; family Labridae; genus Xyrichtys; species Xyrichtys novacula. The sequence goes on along the minus strand of OY660887.1, from coordinate 13,456,969 downwards.
TTTACCTCTATTTACATCAAAATGCAGGCAATGGCCCAGGCGTTCTTTGTAAAATTATTTACAAAACACTGTATAGTCTCACAAATGTCACTTTTTATTTATGCCACTACAAAAAAACATGATGTAAATGATGCATGATGTAAAACATGATGTAAAAAACTTGTGTAGATCCTCCTCTATGTCAGTCCATGTGTAATTTTTCCATAATTCTTTGTTTTTTGCAGCATTTTTGTTAGTGTAACTGCAGATTGTGCTGACAGTGTCTATGGCACAAAAAAAAAAAAAAAAAAAAATGCCTCAACATGAACCCCTGGTGGTCTCTGAGGGTGAAACCTGCTAACTGCTGCAGCTCTGTCAGCTTCAGTCTCCCATGCAGAGCTCTGAGCGCATGTGTGGCTCTGCACCCTTAGCAGCGTTGCTAACTCCTCAGTAAGGAAAGCCTGCTTCATGTCAGAGTCTCTAAACTCCAGAAGAAGTCGATAAAAGTCCCTTTCTTTCTAAAAAAAAGTCGTTAGGGTGTCTGAAAAGTCATTGAATCTAACAACAAAGTCGCTAGGTTTGCAACTACGTGTCCCAGACTGCATCCCTGCTGAGAGTCCCTCCCTCGCTTCTCATGTTGCAGGAAGAACGTAAGCGCCCGCCCCTTGTCAATCAGTCACCATATAATTTTGGATTGGTTGTTGTGGTGAAGTTTTCCACCAATAGGAGAGATGTTGTGGTGTGTTTTTTTTTTCTTTTGGCAAGCCTTTTCCGCCTGTAAGACCTGTCGCTAATGTCTGCATGCTATGTTTTCCTGTCTCATACAGCGCGATCGAGCGCCGAACGTGATCAAAATAAGCAGAAAAAAAGTATCGCGGACATAATTTATCATAACTCTGGTTTTATTTGGCCTATCAACACAATTTAAAAACTGGTATATAGGTTGAGGTCCTCACTTTTGAGATAAGTTGAAACGGAGAGTCAACGAGGCTCCGTCTTGCAGCTACATCCGGTTAAATATGTCATGTGACTTGAACGCACACACAGACACACACACACGCACACACACACACACACACACACACTCAGAGTCTGGTTTTTAGCACCTGCAAAAACATGCTATTTACATATTTGACAAGAATGCAGAGGCTCCTTTTGCCCCTGAAAAAAATCAAATTTCAAACACAACTTGACTGGTCATTTCTCCAAAAGACAACCATGAAGCTCCATCCAAACCTGAAGCAGGCAGTTGGTGCATGTGTACAGTAACCTGAGGGGAGTGAGGTGAGTGCTTCTGAGGAGAACATGAGCAGTGAAGATTCACCTTGGAGCTAGAACAGAGACATGCACATGATTATACAGGGGCAGGGGCTCAAGTTTTTTCCAGTCGTTTATACAATATGGAAATTAATGTGAAATTAAAACACAAAGTATTAATAGAAAGGTAATGACTGTCCTGTGTAGGTGACAGTGATATCCAATAGGCTAGGCACTCACGAGGCTGGCTGTGGCAAGTGTAAGTGAAAGCAACACGCACTGGCAGGAAGAACAGCAAACGCCGATGAAGGAAAAGGGTCTTTGCAGTGATGGGCGTTACCAGAGAGGGCGATGGCCAGAGGACACAAATGGGACGGGGAGGCAGCACGTTGGGGGGGGGGGTGACACGGCTCGGGCCCGCCAGTGCCCCAACGGGGTCCTAGTTTCTTTTTCCTCCCCTTTGAACTGGAAAACGGCCCACTTCCCACTGGCGAAAACTCATGAAATTTGGCAGGACGACCGGGCCTGGTGAAAAATTTGATATTCCGAAGTCGCCCAAACAAGAAAATGCAAAATGGCTCCATAGCGCCCCCTAAGGTGAAAATTCACACTATTGACTGTCACGCCTGTACGCTTTGTCAAAATGACACAAAAATTGACACACACATGTATCTCAATAAGATCTACAAAAAAGTCAGTGCGGGCGTATCTGTCAAATGTACGGTTAAAGGGCTATTTCGCATTTTTTGCCGATCCGCACACATTGGAATTTCGCTAACTCCTCCGAAGGCTTTCGTTCCACCGGCACCACATTTGCTCAGGCCAATCTACACCCCATGGCCATTAAAAGTTATTCAAATCATGACGCTGCACCCCACGGTTTAGGTTCTAGGGGGCGCCAAAGATAACCCTAAAATCCACATATTTCAAAGTCTTATAACTTTTTATTTTTGCCCTCACTGGCCTCCAAGTTTTCTAGGATGATGCAATGTCCAGCCATCAACACATTTGTGAAGGAATTTTTACTCCCCAAAAGAGCGCCCCCCCATGGCAGGAGAAAAAAGTCCATTTTTTCTTGTCCCCTAAGGTGAAAATACACATTGTTGAGTGTCACGCCTGTACGCTTTGTCAAAATGACACAAAAATTGACACACACATGTATCTCAATAAGATCTACAAAAAAGTCAATGCGCGCGTATCTGTCAAATGTGCGGTTAAAGGGTTATTCCGCATTTTTTGCCGATTCGCACACATTGGAATTTCGCTAACTCCTCCGAAGGCTTTCGTTCCACCGGCACCACATTTGCTCAGGCCAATCTACACCCCATGGCCATTAAAAGTTATTCAAATCATGACGCTGCACCCCACGGTTTAGGTTCTAGGGGGCGCCAAAGATAACCCTAAAATCCACATATTTCAAAGTCTTATAACTTTTTATTTTTGTCCTCACTGGCCTCCAAGTTTTCTAGGATGATGCAATGTCCAGCCATCAACACATTTGTGAAGGAATTTTTACTCCCCAAAAGAGCGCCCCCCCATGGCAGGAGAAAAAAGTCCATTTTTTCTTGTCCCCTAAGGTGAAAATACACATTGTTGACTGTCACGCCTGTACGCTTTGGCAAAATGACACAAAAATTGACAATCATGTGTATCTCAATTAGATCTACGAAAAAGTCAAAGAGCGCGTATCTGTATAATGTACGGTAAAAGGGCTATTTTGCATTTTTTGCCGATTCGCACACATTGGAATTTCGCTAACTCCTCCTAAGGCTTTCGTCCCACTGACACCAAATTTGCTCAGGCCAATCTACACTCCATGGCCATTCAAAGTTGTAAAAATCATGACGCTGCACCCCACGGTTTACGTTTTAGGGGGCGCCAAAGATGACCCAAATATACATTACAGTAGACAAAGTAGTTTTGCCCACTGAGTGGCGCCAAAGGGACTTGTCTGTGGAGTCTGTGAGTCACTATTGGCCGTTTTTGACTACTTTAGATTTTACCTTTATATTTCCTCTTACAAAATTTTTACCTTGCCTTGCCTGGTATCATTTTTTTCAGCACAACCTCACCTGTGTCAATTTACAGTTATTTTATCATTTTGACATACTATATTTACACATTGGACTCAAATTCACACACAAAACATAAAATCCGAGTGGAAAAAAGTAACGTTTTTACTGTGAAAACCACAAATATGTGTGATGAACTGTTTTTAAAACTTAAACTTCAGATTAAAATTGTAAACTTCAAAACATATGCAAATTTTTAACAAAGAACATAGTAATTTACCTCTATTTACATCAAAATGCAGGCAATGGCCCAGGTGTTCTTTGTAAAATTATTTACAAAACACTGTATAGTCTCACAAATGTCACTTTTTATTTATGCCACTACAAAAAAACATGATGTAAATGATGCATGATGTAAAACATGATGTAAAAAACTTGTGTAGATCCTCCTCTATGTTAGTCCATGTGTAATTTTTCCATAATTCTTTGTTTTTTGCAGCATTTTTGTTAGTGTAACTGCAGATTGTGCTGACAGTGTCTATGGCAAAAAAAAAAAAAAAAACTGAAAATGCCTCAACATGAACCCCTGGTGGTCTCTGAGGGTGAAACCTGCTAACTGCTGCAGCTCTGTCAGCTTCAGTCTCCCATGCAGAGCTCGGAGCGCATGTGTGGCTCTGCACCCTTAGCAGCGTTGCTAACTCCTCAGTAAGGAAAGCCTGCTTCATGTCAGAGTCTCTAAACTCCAGAAGAAGTCGATAAAAGTCACTTTCTTTCTAAAAAAAAAGTCGTTAGGGGGTCTGAAAAGTCATTGAATCTAACAACAAAGTCGCTAGGTTTGCAACTACGTGTCCCAGACTGCATCCCTGCTGAGAGTCCCTCCCTCCCTTCTCATATTGCAGGAAGAACGTAAGCGCCCGCCCCCTGTCAATCAGTCACCATATAATTTTGGATTGGTTGTTGTGGTGAAGTTTTCCACCAATAGGAGAGATGTTGTGGTGTGTTTTTTTTTTCCTTTGGCAAGCCTTTTCCGCCTGTAAGACCTGTCGCTAATGTCTGCATGCTATGTTTTCCTGTCTCATACAGCGCGATCGAGCGCCGAACGTGATCAAAATAAGCAGAAAAAAAGTATCGCGGACATAATTTATCATAACTCTGGTTTTATTTGGCCTATCAACACAATTTAAAAACTGGTATATAGGTTGAGGTCCTCACTTTTGAGATAAGTTGAAACGGAGTCAACGAGGCTCCGTCTTGCAGCTACATCCGGTTAAATATGTCATGTGACTTGAACGCACACACACACACACACACACACACACACACAGACACACACACACACGCACACACACACACACACACACACTCAGAGTCTGTTTTTTAGCACCTGCAAAAACATGCTATTTACATATTTGACAAGAATGCAGAGGCTCCTTTTGCCCCTGAAAAAAATCAAATTTCAAACACAACTTGACTGGTCATTTCTCCAAAAGACAACCATGAAGCTCCATCCAAACCTGAAGCAGGCAGTTGGTGCATGTGTACAGTAACCTGAGGGGAGTGAGGTGACTGCTTCTGAGGAGAACATGAGCAGTGAAGATTCACCTTAGAGCTAGAACAGAGACGTGCACATGATTATACAGGGGCAGGGGCTCAAGTTTTTCCAGTTGTTTATACAATATGGAAATTAATGTGAAATTAAAAAACAAAGTATTAATAGAAAGGTAATGACTGTCCTGAGTAGGTGACAGTGATATCCAATAGGCTAGGCACTCACGAGGCTGGCTGTGGCAAGTGTAAGTGAAAGCAACACGCACTGGCAGGAAGAACAGCAAACGCCGATGAAGGAAAAGGGTCTTTGCAGTGATGGGCGTTACCAGAGAGGGCGATGGCCAGAGGACACAAATGGGACGGGGAGGCAGCGCGTTGGGGGGGGGACGCGACACAGCTCGGGCCCGCCAGTGTCCCAACGGGGTCCTAGTTAGGGCCCGAGCCAGCTGCAGAGCAGCCGGGCGTAGGCCCTATTATTCCCCAAGTGGTTTTTCTTTGTTTCTTTCTTTCTTTCTTTCTTTCTTTCTTCTTTTTCCTCCCCTTTGAACTGGAAAATGGCCCACTTCCCACTGGCGAAAACTCATGAAATTTGGCAGGACGACCGGGCCTGGTGAAAAATTCGATATTCTGAAGTCGCCCAAACAATAAAATGCAAAATGGCTCCATAGCGCCCCCTAAGGTGGAAATTCACACTATTGACTGTCACGCCTGTACGCTTTGTCATATTGACACAAAAATTGACACACATATGTATCTCAATGAGATCTACAAAAAAGTCAGTGCGGCCGTATCTGTCAAAATTACGGTTAAAGGGTTATTTCGCATTTTTTGCCGATCCGCACACATTGGAATTTCGCTAACTCCTCCGAAGGCTTTCGTTCCACCGGCACCACATTTGCTCAGGCCAATCTACACCCCGTGGCCATTAAAAGTTATCAAAATCATGACGCTGCACCCCAAGGTTTAGGTTCTAGGGGGCGCCAAAGATAACACTAAAATCCACATATTTAAAAGTCTTATAACTTTTTATTTTTGTCCTCACTGGCCTCCAAGTTTTCTAGGATGATGCAATGTCCAGCCATCAACACATTTGTGAAGGAATTTTTACTCCCCAAAAGAGCGCCCCCCCATGGCAGGAGAAAAAAGTCCATTTTTTTCTTGTCCCCTAAGGTGAAAATACACATTCTTGAGTGTCACGCCTATACGCTTTGTCAAAATGACACAAAAATTGACACACACATGTAACTCAATAAGATCTACAAAAAAGTCCATGCGCGCGTATCTGTCAAATGTACAGTTAAAGGGTTATTCCGCATTTTTGCCGATACGCACACATTGGAATTTCGCTAACTCCTCCGAAGGCTTTCGTTCCACCGGCACCACATTTGCTCAGGCCAATCTACACCCCATGGCCATTAAAAGTTATTCAAATCATGATGCTGCACCCCATGGTTTAGGTTCTAGGGGGCGCCAAAAATAACCCAAAAATCCACATTCTTAAATGTTTTATAACTTTTTATTTTTGTCCTCACTGGCCTCCAAGTTTTCTAGGATGATGCAATGTCCAGCCATCAACACATTTGTGAAGGAATTTTTACTCCCCAAAAGAGCGCCCCCCATGGTAGGAGAAAAAAGTCAATTTTTTCTTGTCCCCTTACATAAAAATACACATTGTTGAGTGTCACGCCTGAACGCTTTGTCATATTGACACAAAAATTGACAATCATGTGTATCTCAATTAGATCTACGAAAAAGTCAAAGAGCGCGTATCTGTATAATGTACGGTTAAAGGGGTATTTTGCATTTTTTGCCGATTCGCACACATTGGAATGTGGCTATCTCCTCCTAAGGCTTTCGTCCCACCGATACCAAATTTGCTCAGGGCAATCTACACCCCATGCCCATTCAAAGTTGTAAAAATCATGACGCTGCACCCCACGGTTTACGTTCTAGGGGGCGCCAAAGATGACCCAAAAATCCACATTCTTAAAAGTCATTTTGGCCACTGCAGGAGTACAGAGTACTGCAGTTCTAGGGGGCGCCAAAGATGACCCAAAAATCCACATTCTTAAAAGTCTTTTTGGCCACTGCAGGAGTACAGAGTACTGCAGGATACACACACATATACACACACGCCAACATACACACACACACACACACACACACACACACACACAGACACACACACACACTCAGAGTCTGTTTTTTAGCACCTGCAAAAACATGCTGTTTACATATTTGACAAGAATGCAGAGGCTTCCTTTTGCCCCTGAAAAAAATCAAATTTCAAACACAACTTGACTGTTCATTTCTCCAAAAGACAACCATGAAGCTCCATTTCAAACCTGAAGCAGATAGTTGGTGCATGTGTACAGTAACCTGAGGGGAGTGAGGTGACTATTTCTGAGGAGAACATGAGCAGTGAAGATTCACCTTGGAGCTAGAACAGGGACGTGCACATGATTATACAGGGGCAGGGGCTCAAGTTTTTTCCAGTCATTTATACAATATGGAAATTAATGTGAAATTAAACCACAAATATGTGTGATGAACTGTTTTTAAAACTTAAACTTCAAATAAAAATTGTAAACTTCAAAACATATGCAAATTTTTAACAAAGAACATAGTGATTTACCTCTATTTACATCAAAATGCAGGCAATGGCCCAGGCGTTCTTTGTAAAATTATTTACAAAACACTGTATAGTCTCACAAATGTCACTTTTTATTTATGCCACTACAAAAAAACATGATGTAAATGATGCATGATGTAAAACATGATGTAAAAAACTTGTGTAGATCCTCCTCTATGTCAGTCCATGTGTAATTTTTCCATAATTCTTTGTTTTTTGCAGCATTTTTGTTAGTGTAACTGCAGATTGTGCTGACAGTGTCTATGGCACAAAAAAAAAAAAAAATTAAAATGCCTCAACATGAACCCCTGGTGGTCTCTGAGGGTGAAACCTGCTAACTGCTGCAGCTCTGTCAGCTTCAGTCTCCCATGCAGAGCTCTGAGCGCATGTGTGGCTCTGCACCCTTAGCAGCGTTGCTAACTCCTCAGTAAGGAAAGCCTGCTTCATGTCAGAGTCTCTAAACTCCAGAAGAAGTCGATAAAAGTCCCTTTCTTTCTAAAAAAAAGTCGTTAGGGTGTCTGAAAAGTCATTGAATCTAACAACAAAGTCGCTAGGTTTGCAACTACGTGTCCCAGACTGCATCCCTGCTGAGAGTCCCTCCCTCGCTTCTCATGTTGCAGGAAGAACGTAAGCGCCCGCCCCTTGTCAATCAGTCACCATATAATTTTGGATTGGTTGTTGTGGTGAAGTTTTCCACCAATAGGAGAGATGTTGTGGTGTGTTTTTTTTCTTTTGGCAAGCCTTTTCCGCCTGTAAGACCTGTCGCTAATGTCTGCATGCTATGTTTTCCTGTCTCATACAGCGCGATCGAGCGCCGAACGTGATCAAAATAAGCAGAAAAAAAGTATCGCGGACATAATTTATCATAACTCTGGTTTTATTTGGCCTATCAACACAATTTAAAAACTGGTATATAGGTTGAGGTCCTCACTTTTGAGATAAGTTGAAACGGAGAGTCAACGAGGCTCCGTCTTGCAGCTACATCCGGTTAAATATGTCATGTGACTTGAACGCACACACAGACACACACACACGCACACACACACACACACACACACACTCAGAGTCTGGTTTTTAGCACCTGCAAAAACATGCTATTTACATATTTGACAAGAATGCAGAGGCTCCTTTTGCCCCTGAAAAAAATCAAATTTCAAACACAACTTGACTGGTCATTTCTCCAAAAGACAACCATGAAGCTCCATCCAAACCTGAAGCAGGCAGTTGGTGCATGTGTACAGTAACCTGAGGGGAGTGAGGTGAGTGCTTCTGAGGAGAACATGAGCAGTGAAGATTCACCTTGGAGCTAGAACAGAGACATGCACATGATTATACAGGGGCAGGGGCTCAAGTTTTTTCCAGTCGTTTATACAATATGGAAATTAATGTGAAATTAAAACACAAAGTATTAATAGAAAGGTAATGACTGTCCTGTGTAGGTGACAGTGATATCCAATAGGCTAGGCACTCACGAGGCTGGCTGTGGCAAGTGTAAGTGAAAGCAACACGCACTGGCAGGAAGAACAGCAAACGCCGATGAAGGAAAAGGGTCTTTGCAGTGATGGGCGTTACCAGAGAGGGCGATGGCCAGAGGACACAAATGGGACGGGGAGGCAGCACGTTGGGGGGGGGGGTGACACGGCTCGGGCCCGCCAGTGCCCCAACGGGGTCCTAGTTATTATTAGGGCCCGAGCCAGCTGCAGAGCAGCCGGGCGTAGGCCCTATTATTCCCCAAGTGGTTTTTCTTTGTTTCTTTCTTTCTTTAGGGCCCGAGCCAGCTGCAGAGCAGCCGGGCGTAGGCCCTATTATTCCCCAAGAGGTTTTTCTTTGTTTCTTTCTTTAGGGCCCGAGCGTAGCTGCTAAGCAGCTGCGAGAGCCCTCTTGTTCCTGCATGTTTCCTTCTTTTGTTATTATTATTATTTTTCCTCCCCTTTGAACTGGAAAATGGCCCACTTCCCACTGGCGAAAACTCATGAAATTTGGCAGGACGACCGGGCCTGGTGAAAAATTTGATATTCCGAAGTCGGCCAAACAATAAAATGCAAAATGGCTCCATAGCGCCCCCTAAGGTGAAAATTCACACTATTGACTGTCACGCGTGTACGCTTTGTCAAAATGACACAAAAATTGACACACACATGTATCTCAATAAGATCTACAAAAAAGTCAGTGCGGGCATATCTGTCAAATGTACGGTTAAAGGGTTATTTCGCATTTTTTGCCGATCCGCACACATTGGAATTTCGCTAACTCCTCCGAAGGCTTTCGTTCCACCGGCACCACATTTGCTCAGGCCAATCTACACCCCATGGCCATTAAAAGTTATTCAAATCATGACGCTGCACCCCACGGTTTAGGTTCTAGGGGGCGCCAAAGATAACCCTAAGATCCACATATTTAAAAGTCTTATAACTTTTTATTTTTGCCCTCACTGGCCTCCAAGTTTTCTAGGATGATGCAATGTCCAGCCATCAACACATTTGTGAAGGAATTTTTACTCCCCAAAAGAGCGCCCCCCCATGGCAGGAGAAAAAAGTCCATTTTTTCTTGTCCCCTAAGGTGAAAATACACATTGTTGAGTGTAACACCTGTACGCTTTGGCAAAATGACACAAAACTTGACACACACATGTATCTCAATAAGATCTACGAAAAAGTCAATGCGCGCGTATCTGTCAAATGTACGGTTAAAGGGTTATTCCGCATTTTTTGCCGATCCGCACACATTGGAATTTCGCTAACTCCTCCGAAGGCTTTCTGTCCACCGGCACCACATTTGCTCAGGCCAATCTACACCCCATGGCCATTAAAAGTTATTCAAATCATGACGCTGCACCCCACGGTTTAGGTTCTAGGGGGCGCCAAAGACAACCCTAAAATCCACATATTTAAAAGTCTTATAACTTTTTATTTTTGTCCTCACTGGCCTCCAAGTTTTCTAGGATGATGCAATGTCCAGCCATCAACACATTTGTGAAGGAATTTTTACTCCCCAAAAGAGCGCCCCCCCATGGCAGGAGAAAAAAGTCCATTTTTTCTTGTCCCCTAAGGTGAAAATACATATTGTTGAGATTCACGCCTATACGCTTTGTCATATTGACACAAAATTTGACAATCACGTGCCTTGCCTGGTATCATTTTTTTCAGCACAACCTCACCTGTGCGAATTTACAGTTATTTTATCATGTTGACATACTGAATTTACACAATGGACCCAAATTCACACACAAAACATAAAATCCGAGTGGAAAAAAGTAACATTTTTACTGTGAAAACCACAAATAGGTGTGATGAACTGTTTTTAAAACTTAAACTTCAAATAAAAATTGTAAACTTCAAAACATATGCAAATTTTTAACAAAGAACATAGTGATTTACCTCTATTTACATCAAAATGCAGGCAATGGCCCAGGCGTTCTTTGTAAAATTATTTACAAAACACTGTATAGTCTCACAAATGTCACTTTTTATTTATGCCACTACAAAAAAACATGATGTAAATGATGCATGATGTAAAACATGATGTAAAAAACTTGTGTAGATCCTCCTCTATGTCAGTCCATGTGTAATTTTTCCATAATTCTTTGTTTTTTGCAGCATTTTTGTTAGTGTAACTGCAGATTGTGCTGACAGTGTCTATGGCACAAAAAAAAAAAAAAATTAAAATGCCTCAACATGAACCCCTGGTGGTCTCTGAGGGTGAAACCTGCTAACTGCTGCAGCTCTGTCAGCTTCAGTCTCCCATGCAGAGCTCTGAGCGCATGTGTGGCTCTGCACCCTTAGCAGCGTTGCTAACTCCTCAGTAAGGAAAGCCTGCTTCATGTCAGAGTCTCTAAACTCCAGAAGAAGTCGATAAAAGTCCCTTTCTTTCTAAAAAAAAGTCGTTAGGGGGTCTGAAAAGTCATTGAATCTAACAACAAAGTCGCTAGGTTTGCAACTACGTGTCCCAGATTGCATCCCTGCTGAGAGTCCCTCCCTCCCTTCTCATGTTGCAGGAAGAACGTAAGCGCCCGCCCCTTGTCATTCAGTCACCATATAATTTTGGATTGGTTGTTGTGGTGAAGTTTTCCACCAATAGGAGAGATGTTGTGGTGTGTTTTTTTTTTCTTTTGGCAAGCCTTTTCCGCCTGTAAGACCTGTCGCTAATGTCTGCATGCTATGTTTTCCTGTCTCATACAGCGCGATCGAGCGCCGAACGTGATCAAAATAAGCAGAAAAAAAGTATCGCGGACATAATTTATCATAACTCTGGTTTTATTTGGCCTATCAACACAATTTAAAAACTGGTATATAGGTTGAGGTCCTCACTTTTGAGATAAGTTGAAACGGAGAGTCAACGAGGCTCCGTCTTGCAGCTACATCCGGTTAAATATGTCATGTGACTTGAACGCACACACAGACACACACACACACACACACACACACACACACACACACACACACACACACACACACACACACACACACACACACACACTCAGAGTCTGGTTTTTAGCACCTGCAAAAACATGCTATTTACATATTTGACAAGAATGCAGAGGCTCCTTTTGCCCCTGAAAAAAATCAAATTTCAAACACAACTTGACTGGTCATTTCTCCAAAAGACAACCATGAAGCTCCATCCAAACCTGAAGCAGGCAGTTGGTGCATGTGTACAATAACCTGAGGGGAGTGAGGTGAGTGCTTCTGAGGAGAACATGAGCAGTGAAGATTCACCTTGGTGCTAGAACAGAGACATGCACATGATTATACAGGGGCAGGGGCTCAAGTTTTTTCCAGTCGTTTATACAATATGGAAATTAATGTGAAATTAAAACACAAAGTATTAATAGAAAGGTAATGACTGTCCTGTGTAGGTGACAGTGATATCGAATAGGCTAGGCACTCACGAGGCTGGCTGTGGCAAGTGTAAGTGAAAGCAACACGCACTGGCAGGAAGAACAGCAAACGCCGATGAAGGAAAAGGGTCTTTGCAGTGATGGGCGTTACCAGAGAGGGCGATGGCCAGAGGACACAAATGGGACGGGGAGGCAGCACGTTGGGGGGGGGGGGGGGGGGGGGGGCGACACGGCTCGGGCCCGCCAGTGCCCCAACGGGGTCCTAGTTAGGGCCCGAGCGTAGCTGCTAAGCAGCTGCGAGAGCCCTATTATTCCCCAAGTGGTTTTTCTTTGTTTCTTTTTAGGGCCCGAGCGTAGCTGCTAAGCAGCTGCGAGAGCCCTATTATTCCCCAAGTGGTTTTTCTTTGTTTCTTTTTTCTTTTTCCTCCCCTTTGAACTGGAAAATGGCCCACTTCCCACTGGCGAAAACTCATGAAATTTGGCAGGACGACCGGGCCTGGTGAAAAATTTGATATTCTGAAGTCGCCCAAACAATACAATGCAAAATGGCTCCATAGCGCCCCCTAAGGTGAAAAATTCACCTGACGCCTGTACGCTTTGTCAAAATGACACAAAAATTGACACACACATGTATCTCAATAAGATCTACAAAAAAGTCAGTGCGGGCGTATCTGTCAAATGTACGGTTAAAGGGTTATTGCGCATTTTTTGCCGATCCGCACACATTGGAATTTCGCTAACTCCTCCGAAGGCTTTCGTTCCACCGGCACCACATTTGCTCAGGCCAATCTACACCCCATGGCCATTAAAAGTTATTCAAATCATGACGCTGCACCCCACGGTTTAGGTTCTAGGGGGCGCCAAAGATAACCCTAAAATCCACATATTTCAAAGTCTTATAACTTTTTATTTTTGCCCTCACTGGCCTCCAAGTTTTCTAGGATGATGCAATGTCCAGCCATCAACACATTTGTAAAGGAATTTTTACTCCCCAAAAGAGCGCCCCCCCATGGCAGGAGAAAAAAGTCCATTTTTTCTTGTCCCATAAGGTGAAAATTCACACTATTGACTGTCACGCCTGTACGCTTTGTCAAAATTACACAAAAATGGACACACACATGTATCTCAATAAGATCTACAAAAAAGTCAGTGCTGGCGTATCTGTCAAATGTACGGTTAAAGGGTTATTGCGCATTTTTTGCCGATCCGCACACATTGGAATTTCGCTAACTCCTCCGAAGGCTTTCGTTCCACCGGCACCACATTTGCTCAGGCCAATCTACACCCCATGGCCATTAAAAGTTATTCAAATCATGACGCTGCACCCCACGGTTTAGGTTCTAGGGGGCGCCAAAGATAACCCTAAAATCCACATATTTAAAAGTCTTATAACTTTTTATTTTTGTCCTCTCTGGCCTCCAAGTTTTCTAGGATGATGCAATGTCAAGCCATCAACACATTTGTGAAGGAATTTTTACTCCCCAAAAGAGCGCCCCCCATGGCAGGAGAAAAAAGTCCATTTTTTCTTGTCCCATAAGGTGAAAATACACATTGTTGACTGTCATACCTGTATGCTTTGTCATATTGACACAAAATTTGACACACACATGTATCTCAATAAGATCTACGAAAAAGTCAAAGAGCGCGTATCTGTAAAATGTACGGTTAAAGGGCTATTTAGCATTTTTTGCCGATTAGCACACATTGGAATGTGGCTAACTCCTCCTAAGGCTTTCGTCCCACTGACACCAAATTTGCTCAGGCCAATCTACACCCCATGGCCATTCAAAGTTTTAAAAATCATGACGCTGCACCCCACGGTTTTCGTTCTAGGGGGCGCCAAAGATGACCCAAATATCCACATTCTTAAAAGAATCCACATCCCCCCATCCCCCCCCCCCCCCCATCCCCCATCCCCCATCCCCCATGGCAGGAGAAACAGTCAAGTTTTTCCTGCCCATCACTCAATGGCTCAATCGCATCGCTCTCCCGGCAACACCGTAACGAGGAGAAACTTGCTGTTTGGATATATCCTATCTGTGTTTGTGCCCTCACTCATGGTCCAGACTTTTTTCAAATAGGACATGTAGTTTGTCTGCAGCGAGTGTTTTGGTAGAAACTGCGCCTCCCATTCATTATAATGGGAAATGACCACAGACAAGTGCGCACACCATCTTTGGACCTTGAGTGTGACGCGATCGGGAGGGGGAGGCGGTCGCACTGGGGGCGGCGCAACGCGGCTCGGGCCCGCCAGTGCCCCAACGGGGCCCTAGTTTCTTTTTCCTCCCCTTTGAACTGGAAAATGGCCCACTTCCCACTGGCGAAAACTCATGAAATTTGGCAGGACGACCGGGCCTGGTGAAAAATTTGATATTCTGAAGTCGCCCAAACAATACAATGCAAAATGGCTCCATAGCGCCCCCTAAGGTGAAAAATTCACCTGACGCCTGTACGCTTTGTCAAAATGACACAAAAATTGACACACACATGTATCTCAATAAGATCTACAAAAAAGTCAGTGCGGGCGTATCTGTCAAATGTACGGTTAAAGGGTTATTGCGCATTTTTTGCCGATCCGCACACATTGGAATTTCGCTAACTCCTCCGAAGGCTTTCGTTCCACCGGCACCACATTTGCTCAGGCCAATCTACACCCCATGGCCATTAAAAGTTATTCAAATCATGACGCTGCACCCCACGGTTTAGGTTCTAGGGGGCGCCAAAGATAACCCTAAAATCCACATATTTAAAAGTCTTATAACTTTTTATTTTTGCCCTCACTGGCCTCCAAGTTTTCTAGGATGATGCAATGTCCAGCCATCAACACATTTGTGAAGGAATTTTTACTCCCCAAAAGAGCGCCCCCCCATGGCAGGAGAAAAAAGTCCATTTTTTCTTGTCCCATAAGGTGAAAATTCACACTATTGACTGTCACGCCTGTACGCTTTGTCAAAATTACACAAAAATTGACACACACATGTATCTCAATAAGATCTACAAAAAAGTCAGTGCGGGCGTATCTGTCAAATGTACGGTTAAAGGGTTATTGCGCATTTTTTGCCGATCCGCACACATTGGAATTTCGCTAACTCCTCCGAAGGCTTTCGTTCCACCGGCACCACATTTGCTCAGGCCAATCTACACCCCATGGCCATTAAAAGTTATTCAAATCATGACGCTGCACCCCACGGTTTAGGTTCTAGGGGGCGCCAAAGATAACCCTAAAATCCACATATTTCAAAGTCTTATAACTTTTTATTTTTGTCCTCTCTGGCCTCCAAGTTTTCTAGGATGATGCAATGTCCAGCCATCAACACATTTGTGAAGGAATTTTTACTCCCCAAAAGAGCGCCCCCCCATGGCAGGAGAAAAAAGTCCATTTTTTCTTGTCCCATAAGGTGAAAATACACATTGTTGACTGTCATACCTGTATGCTTTGTCATATTGACACAAAATTTGACACACACATGTATCTCAATAAGATCTACGAAAAAGTCAATGCGCGCGTATCTGTAAAATGTACGGTTAAAGGGCTATTTTGCATTTTTTGCCGATTAGCACACATTGGAATGTGGCTAACTCCTCCTAAGGCTTTCGTCCCACTGACACCAAATTTGCTCAGGCCAATCTACACCCCATGGCCATTCAAAGTTTTAAAAATCATGACGCTGCACCCCACGGTTTACGTTCTAGGGGGCGCCAAAGATGACCCAAATATCCACATTCTTAAAAGAATCCACACCCCCCCCCCCCCATCCCCCATCCCCCCCCCCCCAAGGCAGGAGAAAAAGTCAAGTTAACCCTGCCCATCGCTCAATGGCTCAATCGCATCGCTCTCCCGGCAACACCGTAAGGAGGAGCAACTTGCCGTTTGGATATATCCTAGCTGTGTTTTTGCCCTCACTCATGGTCCAGACTTTTTTCAAATAGGACATGTAGTTTGTCTGCAGCGAGCGTTTTGGTAGAAACTGCGCCTCCCATTCATTATAATGGGAAATGACCACAGACAAGTGCGCACACCATCTTTGGACCTTGAGTGTGACGCGATCGGGAGGGGGAGGCGGTCGCGCTGGGGGCGGTGCGACGCGGCTCGGGCCCGACAGTGCCCCACCGGGGCCCTAGTTCTTTCTTTCTTTCTTCTTTTTCCTCCCCTTTGAACTGGAAAATGGCCCACTTCCCACTGGCGAAAACTCATGAAATTTGGCAGGACGACCGGGCCTGGTGAAAAATTCGATATTCTGAAGTCGCCCAAACAATAAAATGCAAAATGGCTCCATAGCGCCCCCTAAGGTGGAAATTCACACTATTGACTGTCACGCCTGTACGCTTTGTCATATTGACACAAAAATTGACACACATATGTATCTTAATAAGATCTACAAAAAAGTCAGTGCGGCCGTATCTGTCAAAATTACGGTTAAAGGGTTATTTCGCATTTTTTGCCGATCCGCACACATTGGAATTTCGCTAACTCCTCCGAAGGCTTTCGTTCCACCGGCACCACATTTGCTCAGGCCAATCTACACCCCGTGGCCATTAAAAGTTATCAAAATCATGACGCTGCACCCCAAGGTTTAGGTTCTAGGGGGCGCCAAAGATAACACTAAAATCCACATATTTAAAAGTCTTATAACTTTTTATTTTTGTCCTCACTGGCCTCCAAGTTTTCTAGGATGATGCAATGTCCAGCCATCAACACATTTGTGAAGGAATTTTTACTCCCCAAAAGAGCGCCCCCCCATGGCAGGAGAAAAAAGTCCATTTTTTCTTGTCCCCTAAGGTGAAAATACACATTGTTGAGTGTCACGCCTATACGCTTTGTCAAAATGACACAAAAATTGACACACACATGTAACTCAATAAGATCTACAAAAAAGTCAACGCGCGCGTATCTGTCAAATGTACAGTTAAAGGGTTATTCCGCATTTTTTGCCGATACGCACACATTGGAATTTCGCTAACTCCTCCGAAGGCTTTCGTTCCACCGGCACCACATTTGCTCAGGCCAATCTACACCCCATGGCCATTAAAAGTTATTCAAATCATGATGCTGCACCCCATGGTTTAGGTTCTAGGGGGCGCCAAAAATAACCCAAAAATCCACATTCTTAAATGTTTTATAACTTTTTATTTTTGTCCTCACTGGCCTCCAAGTTTTCTAGGATGATGCAATGTCCAGCCATCAACACATTTGTGAAGGAATTTTTACTCCCCAAAAGAGCGCCCCCCCATGGTAGGAGAAAAAAGTCAATTTTTTCTTGTCCCCTTACATAAAAATACACATTGTTGAGTGTCACGCCTGAACGCTTTGTCATATTGACACAAAAATTGACAATCATGTGTATCTCAATTAGATCTACGAAAAAGTCAAAGAGCGCGTATCTGTATAATGTACGGTTAAAGGGCTATTTTGTATTTTTTGCCGATTCGCACACATTGGAATGTGGCTATCTCCTCCTAAGGCTTTCGTCCCACCGATACCACATTTGCTCAGGGCAATCTACACCCCATGCCCATTCAAAGTTGTAAAAATCATGACGCTGCACCCCACGGTTTACGTTCTAGGGGGCGCCAAAAATGACCCAAAAATCCACATTCTTAAAAGTCATTTTGGCCACTGCAGGAGTACAGAGTACTGCAGTTCTAGGGGGCGCCAAAGATGACCCAAAAATCCACATTCTAAAAAGTCTTTTTGGCCACTGCAGGAGTACAGAGTACTGCTGGATACACACACATATACACACACGCAAACATACACACACACACACACACACACACACACACAGACACACACACACACTCAGAGTCTGTTTTTTAGCACCTGCAAAAACATGCTGTTTACATATTTGACAAGAATGCAGAGGCTTCCTTTTGCCCCTGAAAAAAATCAAATTTCAAACACAACTTGACTGTTCATTTCTCCAAAAGACAACCATGAAGCTCCATTTCAAACCTGAAGCAGATAGTTGGTGCATGTGTACAGTAACCTGAGGGGAGTGAGGTGACTATTTCTGAGGAGAACATGAGCAGTGAAGATTCACCTTGGAGCTAGAACAGGGACGTGCACATGATTATACAGGGGCAGGGGCTCAAGTTTTTTCCAGTCATTTATACAATATGGAAATTAATGTGAAATTAAACCACAAATATGTGTGATGAACTGTTTTTAAAACTTAAACTTCAAATAAAAATTGTAAACTTCAAAACATATGCAAATTTTTAACAAAGAACATAGTAATTTACCTCTATTTACATCAAAATGCAGGCAATGGCCCAGGCGTTCTTTGTAAAATTATTTACAAAACACTGTATAGTCTCACAAATGTCACTTTTTATTTATGCCACTACAAAAAAACATGATGTAAATGATGCATGATGTAAAACATGATGTAAAAAACTTGTGTAGATCCTCCTCTATGTCAGTCCATGTGTAATTTTTCCATAATTCTTTGTTTTTTGCAGCATTTTTGTTAGTGTAACTGCAGATTGTGCTGACAGTGTCTATGGCACAAAAAAAAAAAAAAATTAAAATGCCTCAACATGAACCCCTGGTGGTCTCTGAGGGTGAAACCTGCTAACTGCTGCAGCTCTGTCAGCTTCAGTCTCCCATGCAGAGCTCTGAGCGCATGTGTGGCTCTGCACCCTTAGCCGCGTTGCTAACTCCTCAGTAAGGAAAGCCTGCTTCATGTCAGAGTCTCTAAACTCCAGAAGAAGTCGATAAAAGTCCCTTTCTTTCTAAAAAAAAGTCGTTAGGGTGTCTGAAAAGTCATTGAATCTAACAACAAAGTCGCTAGGTTTGCAACTACGTGTCCCAGACTGCATCCCTGCTGAGAGTCCCTCCCTCCCTTCTCATATTGCAGGAAGAACGTAAGCGCCCGCCCCTTGTCAATCAGTCACCATATAATTTTGGATTGGTTGTTGTGGTGAAGTTTTCCACCAATAGGAGAGATGTTGTGGTGTGTTTTTTTTTTCTTTTGGCAAGCCTTTTCCGCCTGTAAGACCTGTCGCTAATGTCTGCATGCTATGTTTTCCTGTCTCATACAGCGCGATCGAGCGCCGAACGTGATCAAAATAAGCAGAAAAAAAGTATCGCGGACATAATTTATCATAACTCTGGTTTTATTTGGCCTATCAACACAATTTAAAAACTGGTATATAGGTTGAGGTCCTCACTTTTGAGATAAGTTGAAACGGAGAGTCAACGAGGCTCCGTCTTGCAGCTACATCCGGTTAAATATGTCATGTGATTTGAACGCACACATAGACACACACACACACACACACACACACACACACACACACACACACACACTCAGAGTCTGGTTTTTAGCACCTGCAAAAACATGCTATTTACATATTTGACAAGAATGCAGAGGCTCCTTTTGCCCCTGAAAAAAATCTAATTTCAAACACAACTTGACTGGTCATTTCTCCAAAAGACAACCATGAAGCTCCATCCAAACCTGAAGCAGGCAGTTGGTGCATGTGTACAGTAACCTGAGGGGAGTGAGGTGAGTGCTTCTGAGGAGAACATGAGCAGTGAAGATTCACCTTGGAGCTAGAACAGAGACATGCACATGATTATACAGGGGCAGGGGCTCAAGTTTTTTCCAGTCGTTTATACAATATGGAAATTAATGTGAAATTAAAACACAAAGTATTAATAGAAAGGTAATGACTGTCCTGTGTAGGTGACAGTGATATCCAATAGGCTAGGCACTCACGAGGCTGGCTGTGGCAAGTGTAAGTGAAAGCAACACGCACTGGCAGGAAGAACAGCAAACACCGATGAAGGAAAAGGGTCTTTGCAGTGATGGGCGTTAACAGAGAGGGCGATGGCCAGAGGACACAAATGGGACGGGGAGGCAGCACGTTGGGGGGGGGGGGGGGGGAGACGCGACACGGCTCGGGCCCGCCAGTGCCCCAACGGGGTCCTAGTTTCTTTTTCCTCCCCTTTGAACTGGAAAATGGCCCACTTCCCACTGGCGAAAACTCATGAAATTTGGCAGGACGACCGGGCCTGGTGAAAAATTTGATATTCCGAAGTCGCCCAAACAAGAAAATGCAAAATGGCTCCATAGCGCCCCCTAAGGTGAAAATTCACACTATTGAGTGTCACGCCTGTACGCTTTGTCAAAATGACACAAAATTTGACACACACATGTATCTCAATAAGATCTACAAAAAAGTCAGTGCGGGCGTATCTGTCAAATGTACGGTTAAAGGGTTATTTCGCATTTTTTGCCGATCCGCACACATTGGAATTTCGCTAACTCCTTTGAAGGCTTTCGTTCCACCGGCACCACATTTGCTCAGGCCAATCTACACCCCATGGCCATTAAAAGTTATTCAAATCATGACGCTGCACCCCACGGTTTAGGTTCTAGGGGGCGCCAAAGATAACCCTAAAATCCACATATTTAAAAGTCTTATAACTTTTTATTTTTGCCCTCACTGGCCTCCAAGTTTTCTAGGATGATGCAATGTCCAGCCATCAACACATTTGTGAAGGAATTTTTACTCCCCAAAAGAGCGCCCCCCCATGGCAGGAGAAAAAAGTCCATTTTTTCTTGTCCCCTAAGGTGAAAATACACATTGTTGAGTGTCACGCCTGTACGCTTTGTCAAAATGACACAAAAATTGACACACACATGTATCTCAATAAGATCTACAAAAAAGTCCATGCGCGCGTATCTGTCAAATGTACGGTTAAAGGGTTATTCCGCATTTTTTGCCGATTCGCACACATTGGAATTTCGCTAACTCCTCCGAAGGCTTTCGTTCCACCGGCACCACATTTGCTCAGGCCAATCTACACCCCATGGCCATTAAAAGTTATTCAAATCATGACGCTGCACCCCACGGTTTACGTTCTAGGGGGCGCCAAAGATAACCCAAAAATCCACATTTTTAAAAGTCTTATAACTTTTTATTTTTGCCCTCACTGGCCTCCAAGTTTTCTAGGATGATGCAATGTCCAGCCATCAACACATTTGTGAAGGAATTTTTACTCCCTAAAAGAGCGCCCCCCCATGGCAGGAGAAAAAAGTCCATTTTTTCTTGTCCCCTAAGGTGAAAATACACATTGTTGACTGTCACGCCTGTATGCTTTGGCAAAATGACACAAAAATTGACAATCATGTGTATCTCAATTAGATCTACGAAAAAGTCAAAGAGCGCGTATCTGTATAATGTACGGTAAAAGGGCTATTTTGCATTTTTTGCCGATTCGCACACATTGGAATTTCGCTAACTCCTCCTAAGGCTTTCGTCCCACTGACACCAAATTTGCTCAGGCCAATCTACACTCCATGGCCATTCAAAGTTGTAAAAATCATGACGCTGCACCCCACGGTTTACGTTTTAGGGGGCGCCAAAGATGACCCAAATATACATTACAGTAGACAAAGTAGTTTTGCCCACTGAGTGGCGCCAAAGGGACTTGTCTGTGGAGTCTGTGAGTCACTATTGGCCGTTTTTGACTACTTTAGATTTTACCTTTATATTTCCTCTTACAAAATTTTTACCTTGCCTTGCCTGGTATCATTTTTTTCAGCACAACCTCACCTGTGTCAATTTACAGTTATTTTATCATTTTGACATACTATATTTACACATTGGACCCAAATTCACACACAAAACATAAAATCCGAGTGGAAAAAAGTAACGTTTTTACTGTGAAAACCACAAATATGTGTGATGAACTGTTTTTAAAACTTAAACTTCAAATAAAAATTGTAAACTTCAAAACATATGCAAATTTTTAACAAAGAACATAGTAATTTACCTCTATTTACATCAAAATGCAGGCAATGGCCCAGGTGTTCTTTGTAAAATTATTTACAAAACACTGTATAGTCTCACAAATGTCACTTTTTATTTATGCCACTACAAAAAAACATGATGTAAATGATGCATGATGTAAAACATGATGTAAAAAACTTGTGTAGATCCTCCTTTATGTTAGTCCATGTGTAATTTTTCCATAATTCTTTGTTTTTTGCAGCATTTTTGTTAGTGTAACTGCAGATTGTGCTGACAGTGTCTATGGCAAAAAAAAAAAAAAAACTGAAAATGCCTCAACATGAACCCCTGGTGGTCTCTGAGGGTGAAACCTGCTAACTGCTGCAGCTCTGTCAGCTTCAGTCTCCCATGCAGAGCTCGGAGCGCATGTGTGGCTCTGCACCCTTAGCAGCGTTGCTAACTCCTCAGTAAGGAAAGCCTGCTTCATGTCAGAGTCTCTAAACTCCAGAAGAAGTCGATAAAAGTCACTTTCTTTCTAAAAAAAAAGTCGTTAGGGGGTCTGAAAAGTCATTGAATCTAACAACAAAGTCGCTAGGTTTGCAACTACGTGTCCCAGACTGCATCCCTGCTGAGAGTCCCTCCCTCCCTTCTCATATTGCAGGAAGAACGTAAGCGCCCGCCCCTTGTCAATCAGTCACCATATAATTTTGGATTGGTTGTTGTGGTGAAGTTTTCCACCAATAGGAGAGATGTTGTGGTGTGTTTTTTTTTTCCTTTGGCAAGCCTTTTCCGCCTGTAAGACCTGTCGCTAATGTCTGCATGCTATGTTTTCCTGTCTCATACAGCGCGATCGAGCGCCGAACGTGATCAAAATAAGCAGAAAACAAGTATCGCGGACATAATTTATCATAACTCTGGTTTTATTTGGCCTATCAACACAATTTAAAAACTGGTATATAGGTTGAGGTCCTCACTTTTGAGATAAGTTGAAACGGAGTCAACGAGGCTCCGTCTTGCAGCTACATCCGGTTAAATATGTCATGTGACTTGAACGCACACACACACACACACACACACACACACACACACACAGACACACACACACACGCACACACACACACTCAGAGTCTGGTTTTTAGCACCTGCAAAAACATGCTATTTACATATTTGACAAGAATGCAGAGGCTCCTTTTGCCCCTGAAAAAAATCAAATTTCAAACACAACTTGACTGGTCATTTCTCCAAAAGACAACCATGAAGCTCCATCCAAACCTGAAGCAGGCAGTTGGTGCATGTGTACAGTAACCTGAGGGGAGTGAGGTGACTGCTTCTGAGGAGAACATGAGCAGTGAAGATTCACCTTAGAGCTAGAACAGAGACGTGCACATGATTATACAGGGGCAGGGGCTCAAGTTTTTTCCAGTTGTTTATACAATATGGAAATTAATGTGAAATTAAAAAACAAAGTATTAATAGAAAGGTAATGACTGTCCTGAGTAGGTGACAGTGATATCCAATAGGCTAGGCACTCAAGAGGCTGGCTGTGGCAAGTGTAAGTGAAAGCAACACGCACTGGCAGGAAGAACAGCAAACGCCGATGAAGGAAAAGGGTCTTTGCAGTGATGGGCGTTACCAGAGAGGGCGATGGCCAGAGGACACAAATGGGACGGGGAGGCAGCGCGTTGGGGGGGGGACGCGACACAGCTCGGGCCCGCCAGTGCCCCACCGGGGTCCTAGTTATGTCCTTGTACCTCTCAGACATATGTCAAACTCATGTCCCAGCTTTATTTCCCACAATGCACAATACTTTTGTTTACTTCCTGTAGTTGGTAAATTGGTCATCGAAAAAGTCCAGTTGCATCAGGGCTGCGTTTACACCCACCCCGGACAGGACCATGGTAAGTTTGGAAGGGGACTGAGTTCAGCATTTTCAAGAGGACCATGGTCTGTTTGATCCGGACCACGATTTGCTTGCACATTCGTACTACCCGGAGCAAAGGAGTAAGGGGACCATAGTCCTTTTAAAACGAACCAAACAGTCCTGGTGTGAATGCACCCTGATTCTCCTGACAGCTGGTTTTGAGACATGGCAACAACCTGAAGTCAGATCTTGCTGTCCTACCAGTACATTACTAAAGGAAAAGCCTACCCAAACACTGGTCTTCAGCTAGTGTTCTTCTCCTCTCTGCTCTTTGCTGGTTCAGTCTGGCTCTTACAGTGTCTCAAGTCTTCTTTTTCTTGTGACGAAAAGTCTCAGCTATTTTCTCTTCCCAAAGACCAAGGCTCCAGAAAACAGTTTGGAGGTTTTTAGACAACAACAGCCACATCTTAGCTGTTTGTGCTCAACACTTCACTGAGGACTCCTCTGTAAATAAAAGGCTGGTACAAGCTGGATTTGAGTCACAGCTGTTACTGAAATCTGGAGCTGTTCATCTTTAGAGATGAATGCAACATGAAATGTACTATAATGTAACTAAACTGAGACCTAAGTGGATGCATATTGCTAACCTCAGTCATTTTCTGTAAAAGCATAACTTTGGGTGGTTTCAGGACCACAAAACCGTGTCCAACTTTCTGTCAGCATAAAAGCAGCTGAACAAAGCTTTTATAGGCAGAGGCTGGACCGAGCTGAAACTGGGGTTTTTACAGACACCAGTATAAAATAAATAAGGATTTTTTTAAGCTGCAAGTCAGGCAAAGCCGCTCTACAGCTGTCCAAGACTGACAGAATAGACTGTAAAAATAAGTTTAATTTGAGTTGGTCGCATTTCTTCTTGAATCATTTTTTCTCAACTTTTGATACCAGTGGATCAAATTTGAATCTGACTGATCAGGTCTAAACTGGACCCCACTTTGAGGCCAGTGGATGGGATCCTCACCTCAGGCAGCTGCTACAGTCTCTTTTAACTGTTCACAGTTTAAATCTGACTAAGATTCTGTCATCCCTCTGCCAGTGGATGGCATTTCTTTTTTTTTTTTTTACAACTCTTAGTCCTGCTGTTTCTAAAGGCTGTTTTTTTCTGGAATAGCTGCACTTCTCCACAGTTTTCCACCTGCCAGTCTGAACTCCAACTCATAAAGCAACATCACACTCTTAGGAAACAAAGAAGCGTGCTAATCTGTTCAGCTCTCAGTGTTTGAGGACATGGACATTTTGCTGAGGCAGCTTTTTCTCAGATTACGACGTGTCCCTGCTGTGTGTGACAGTGAGTCACTCCTGTTACTCTGGCAGCTCTTACTTTTTTTGGCAAACTGGAGCTCTTACACTTCAGTTTCAGTGTCACATGCCAATTCTGAGTATGTGCTCCTCTGACTGCCGCTCAGACACTGTCACTCATGACAGCTGTATGATACACAAATATTATAATGCTGGCATACAACAAATTTCTCCTGACAGATGTCACTGTATGCCCACACTGCTGCCACACTGATCCAGATGTGACTCCTCAAAACAACTAGCTGGTGCAAGCTCTGCTCACCTGATGAGCATCTCAGGACACACTCAGAGAGAGTGCACACACTGAGCAGTTTGAACAAAAACAAGTCCAGTACTTAATGGCAGAGATCAGCACCCCCCCCCCCCCCCCCCCCCCCCCACACACACACACACACACACACACACAGTGTTTTATTTTTGAAAAGAAGCAGGAAGTTTTATTTTGTGCCAGTGCCCGACTTCCTTTCCAGCACAGGCTAATCTGTGCTAAATTTATGAGGCATGCTGCGGCGTCCAGAAAAAAAAGAACCCTGGTGATCGGCTGCAGAGTCCACTTAACCGCAGAGGAACGGAAAGAAGCTGGTGGAATTTGACACATTAACTTGAATGGAAACGATCAGCTACAATCGGCGCATATGACCTTTCGCTGGCATTTCAGATGTGGTGGAAATTGGGGGTTAGACTGACCAAGAGCGGAGACACAAGGACCTCTGTTCCAGCATTCAGTCAGTGGTTGAAAGGACAATTGGTCTGCTGAAGGGACAGTGGTGCTGCCTGGACAGGACTGGGGTAATATTGTTGTACAGTACTGAGAAGGTGTGGCACAGTGTGATGTTGTGCGGCGTCCTCCCTAATCTGACACACTGGCACGCCATATCACTGCCAGGCCTGGCAACCTTTGATTTCAACCATGGAAAAGAGGCAAGGACACCGAATTCACTCAGTTCTTAAGTCTATGGCACATGGCTGTGACTGTGTCCTCTGCTGTGTTTTAAAATAGAAAATTAAGTTATCAAACATGAGTCTTTGATATCCTCTTTGATACACTAGCACGTTCAAATTTAATTCATAAGATTTCAAACCAAATAATACCATACGAACAGCATTTAACACATGGGTATTTACCTTGGGGGTAATCAGAGTCACCCACATGTGCACCTACCAACCCTGAGAGAATAGTTTCACCCACAATTGTGGTGACTCTCTGTTTAAACAGCATAGGCCCCTCTTCTCCTCTCCCCTCCCCTGTTTTGGCCACACTTTGGCAGCGGGCAACCATCCTCCTCTTCACATCCACCTTAATGTCTGACCACTTCTTTTTCAGTTCTGCTTGTGTGCATGCTACTGACCCCACAGCATTGACAGCCTCACACACTCTCCCATCCGATCCTCTTGCATTTGCTACTACTGGTGGAAGATGGCGTGCCAAAAGCCTTTTTTTTTGTGCACCTCCACTTCAGCAAGTAGCACCCCCAGTTTGCTTTCTGTGCAATGCTTTTTTTTACCATCTTACTCATTGTTTTTTTAATTTTCTGATTGTGCACAGAGAGGAATTTCAGGTGCAAGGCTCATTTAAATATGATTTGCAAATCTAAGTGGGGCAACGGACAGGGAGGGGTCAGGTACTCCAACATTTGTGCTCAATTCCACATTTATTAAGATGTACTGAGGAAATGTGCTAAGAATCAAGCATGCGCACAGATGTTTTTTTGTGTGTACAACGTTTTTTGGAATCGAGCGTACGCCATGTTTCAGTGTGATATCTTTGCCACTTTAGTGTGTGACTACATCTCATTTTAAGACCAACACTCAGGGGTGCAGGCTCACTTGTTATTTACACCACATTGGTAAAACAGTAGGTGTAAAAATAATCACACATACTCAGAATGAAGACACATCTTGAGCAAGATGTGCATTACTGCTCTGAGTTTGGACACCCCTCACTTGCTTTTATCATTATTATAATTACTATTCAAACATTCAAATAATCCTGAATTAACAGTGGTACTTTTATTTTCTTAGAACTAGTTGCAGCCCATGTCACATCTTCTCAGAAGTGGAATTAACATGTTATCATGCAAACACTTATTCTGGTGACTGCCAACAAAAATCTAAACAATACTTTTTAAAGTGCTAAAGTGCTAAACAAAAATGTATTCAATCCTACATGAATAAGACACTATTTTTTGGTCAACAGGAGCAGTCTCTTCACACATAATGGCCTTCATTTATCAAGCTTGCATACGGCAGAAAACTTGAGTACACCTTGCGTACAAAAATGTTGACGTGAGGATCGGCATTTATCAATCTGCACGTGAGCGTACGCTACGACCAAATCTCACGACAGGTCTGACAATCGTGTACGCAAGTTTGAGTCAGTGTGGATCTGCAGTGCAGCAAATTTCTGTCTCAAAATAACTGATATACAAACCTCAACCCTGTCATTAAGTACAATCAGCCAGATTTCATTAAAGATTAAGACGTAAATAAAATCAAATAAAATCAAATAAATTTGTTATGTCCTTAGTGATGAATAGGCCTATTTGAAAACTATGCCCAGAAACACTGCCACAGAGCAGGAGCCATAAAAATCCATAAAAATGTGCCTCAGGGGCAGCAACACACCGTTTGGTGACGTTAATAATTATTTTTGTTCAGCCTCTGTCAGACTCTCCAGTCTGCCCTACATTACAAAGACGCAACAAATTAAACTAAATACTTTCAGTAATAGGAGCAACGTACCCTATGCCATGGCAATAAAAAATAGGAGGCATGTATGAGACATTAATTTATCATCATTAGCAACTTATTGACTAATGATTTATTCAAACTTCAGCCACTGTCCACTTCTCTGTGGCAGCGCTGTTCACCGCCACCATAACCCTGATCCAGACATGAGTTTTCTGGACTGCTTTTATACCAGTTTTGATGCTTCCAAAGAGAAAATCCTTGTTAGTTTCCACCACAGACGCGAGGATATCCACTTTCAGCTCAGAAAAGTTTCAAATCTTTCTAATATTTCTCCTTTTTCATGTCTGACCTCAGTGGGTGAGGCTTCTGAACCACAAATATTTAAGGGCATAAACATGTTAATGACGATCAATTTCAGCTGCCGCATTTATCAAGACCCGATCATACGTACGCTGGGATTGGTCAGATACGAACCCTTTCATAAATCTCATGTGTGTCCTATCGTAGGATGAATCCTGCGCTCAGATCTGCGCTCAGAACTGCACAAGATTGATAAATGAGGGCCAGTGTTACATTTTACCATGTATTGTGCAACCAGGCCTTTGACAGTGTTGACACACCAGCTATCTAACCCCTCGGTTGAAACAATTATGCGATTGTGTGCCCTTTGGCAGAAATAAATCATGTTTACAGCATTTCACATCTGGGTTTACATTATGTATCTACGCAATACAGCAAAAAGAAACAAAGAACAAGATCCTGCCATAGAAAATACAGCAGGACAGGACAGAATTACAGGGATGAGAAGGAAAGCAAAGGGATCTATGCCAAAGAGAAAGAGAAAACAGCTCCGAAAGAACAGAGCGGAGAACAGAGGCACAGAGGAAAGAAAGAAACCATCAAACAGAGGCAGTGCAGACACATGCTGCAGCTCTGTCTGGTCATAACAGATGCAAATTGCACTCATAGATGATTACTGCCCATGAACTGATGACCCCTCATTACCATCATCTAATGCAGACAAGGTTTCAATCACATTAGACGCAGCTTGTTCCCATTTAAATCCCTCTGATTCAGACTGAGAGTAGATTTCCACTCACCTCTGACTCATGATGTCTTTTTACACCTGCTCCTCCATGAAGAGACACACAGTGGCTCAGTGAAACAGTCCAGCAGGATCTAAAACTAATCAAGATGAAATACCCTCAATCAAGGCCATTATACTAAAAAGATATCTCTGCTTGTTCCTGGAGTAACAAGAGAGACCGTCATCATCAAGTGGAGAAAATATGGCACAATGGTGACATTACCAAGAACAGGACGTCCGTCCAAAATTGATGATAAGACGAGAAGAAAACTGGTCAGGGAGGCTACCAAGAGGCCGACAGCAACACTGAAGGAGCTGCAGGAATTTCTGGCAAGTACTGGCTGTGTAGTACATGTGACAACAATCTCCCGCTGTCTTCACATGTCTGGGCTATGTAGAAGGGTGGCAAGATGGAAGCCTTATCTTACAAATAAAAACATCAAAACCTGGCTTAATTTAGCAAAAAGACATCTGAAATCTCCCAAACGCATGTAGTAAAATGTGTTATGGTCTGATGAAATCAGAGTTTAACTTTTTGGACATAATTGCAAAAGGTATATTTGGCGCAAAATCAACACTGCTCATCACCAAAAGAACACCATACCTACAGTGAAGCATGGTGGTGGCAGCATCATGCTTTGGGGCTGTTTTTCTTCAGCTGGAACTGGTGCCTTAGTCAGGGTGGAGGGAATTATGAACAGTTCCAAATACCAGTCAGTGGCCTGAGGTCTCGCTACAAACAAGCGGCTGCTGGAAGAGAGTGGGTGAGTTGTGTTTGGTCTCTCTGCTAAAAAAAACCATGCAAAGCTAAAAAGATGTTTGGTGGCTGGTACTATGGCTGGGACCCTATATGTACTGTTGATGAAGGTAGGTGCTGTTCTTAGCATTATTTGTGGCTATAGAGTGGCTTTTTAGTTGAGCGTGTGGCTCCTGGGGGCTGCTTTTTATCGCTATTGTGCGGTCATTACCAAAGTTCGTATAACTGGAGAAGCAAGTGGTCATCATTTCTCTCTCGAGGGGTGTCTAACTTGGTGTTACCGTGTGTTTGACCCTAACTTAATTTCATGGCTGATTATCCCTTCAAGTTAAAGTTTTATTTGTTTTGTTGGCTTTTTAGAAGCACACTCTTTGACTATTTGTTGAAAATACGATGTGTGAACAGTGAAACATGCACAGAATCTTTTGGCTGGTTTCAGTCCAAATATATATGCAAGAGGAAATCAATTTACCAACCACATTATCTACGTTTGTTAGTTAAACTATAATACGGTAAATTTGGTTGAATTTTAGTCGAACTAATGTGTCAACATACATTTAAAAAAGCCAACATGTATATGTATTGATAAGTGCCGTGTAAGAGAAGATCTTTGCAGGAGCAACTGAGAGATAAAGAGCTTAGACCCAATGCACATCAAAATTGAACACAATTCAAACAACAGATGATGTTGTTTTCCACAGAGCTGGGGCCTGTTCTACGAAGCAGGATTACTGCTTAGCGAGGTAACTTTGAGGGTAAGTTCGGGGTTTCCTGTTCTACGACGCGGGTTCACTTCTTAGCGAGGCGAGTCTCCATGGCAACATATGCTGAACGGCTAACCTGCTCCGGGGCTGGTTAAATTCCAGATTGAACTCACCGAGTATAAAAACGCCGCCCACTGACCAATGAGCTCTCTCGAAAAACAGCTTGTCTGTTCTTGGAGGATCCTATAGACCTCGGTGCTCGCATTGTCCGAGGAGGAGCACTCCGGCCTGCAAGAGTTTTCAGGGACCGCACGGACCCACTTACTTCTCCGGATGACCACCTTTATGAAAGGCTCATATGACCTAAGTATCACACAAAAATGTACACATGATAGGAATGAACAAGTGAATGAATTCATCGTGGAAATAAATGGGCATGGGCTGCATGGGCTGTGTGATCACAGACAACATCTCAGTACTATTTAGTAGCAGCGCTGCGCATGCCCCTTGTAATAACCCCCGTAAATACTGTTGTTCAGGACTGCTAACTTGTGCTTCTTACCCACTGTAATAACCGTTGTTCTAGTCCACATGCAACATTTTTGTTCTCATTCACGAAACGCTTAAATCGGGGGCATTTTCGGGGACAGCTTTAGCCGGGGACAGATCATCCAATTCGGCGACTGTCCCCAGAAATCGGAGACGTCTGGTCACCTCAGTTAAAAGCACATGTTGAACAGTGCTATTTCAGGGTGATAATGGCATCAAAGATTAATTTTCTGCAAGCATTCAGTCCGTGCATTTGCAGCGGCGACGGTGTTGCTTTTGAGGTTTATGATAGATTTCAATTCTTCACACTTTCTCATGATCGTCTCCTGCTCCTCGTTTGTAAAGTACGCGGTCCTTCCCCCCCGGCCTGCTCTGACGCTGCAGACCGGTCCATGTTCGCGATTGGTCAGATGCGGCAGGCTCCGCCTTACATGCGTGGACGCGCTCATAGCAAAGCTGGATCAACTTACGAGGTTGTTAACCAGCGTCGTAAGACCATTTAGCGAGACCACTGGCTACCTTGCTAGGTTGAACTTGCTTCGTAGAACAGGCCCCTGGTGTCCTTAGACAGCGTGGCTAATGACATGCAGTCTTGTGAATACTTCATATGCATGGATTCACTCAGCTGTTACAGATTTAAAGGTCCCATGGCATGCCAATTTCACATAACTTTAAATAGTCCCCTTGTGTGTTAAAGGGGACCTGCCATCAAAATTTCATACCCATTTTAATCATTTTTTCATAATCCTTGATGTCCTCTGATCATGTTTGCAACATAATTTTAGCTGAAAAGTTATTGGATGGTTTGTTTTAGTATGCCTAAAAAACCTTACAGGAAAACCAACTGATTTTGGCTCATTAACATTTATGGTAATGAGCTTTGCTCTGATTGGATCGCTGCTGTGAAGCCTGCTGTGCTCTGATTGGCTCAGCAGTGGAGGTTTGGATTTCGGTTTATCAATTTTGCTAATATGTGCTAAAGTAAGGTGCCCAGATGTCTGTAATAAAATCCGGGGATTTTCGGTGCAGCGGCAGCGGGTGCAGGGGCTGCAGGGGCTGCAGGGGCTGTGTGATCACAGACAAAATCTCGGTACTATTTAGTAGCAGCACATGCCCCTTGTAATAACCCCCTTAAGAACTGTTGTTCAGGACTGCTTACTTGTGCTTCCTACCTATTCGGCTACTGTAATAACCTTTGTTCGAGCCCACATGCAACATTTTTGCTCTCATTCATGAAACGCTTAAATCGGGGACATTTTTGGGGACAGCTTTTGCCGGGGACAGGTCATCCAATACGGGGACTGTCCCCGGAAATCGGGGATGTCTGGTCACCTTATGCTAAAGGCTGAAAATGGCAGGTATTAAACCATATATTTTAGACCCCGAGTCCGAAGAGGAGGTTCGAAGTTGAAGAAGAAGCCAGAGATCTCCAGCGGCGTTTTCATTCTTTCTGCACGGCTTTAAGTTCATTTTTCCGGCAGTGAACCCAAGGAAACACCGTTCGTTTGGAAGAGACCCATAGCAGATACAGTGGTAGCTGGGTCTCGCTCTGGCTGGTGACTGAGTACAAGAACGGGAGAGTGGGCGCGGCTCACCGAGGATGCGCTCGTGAATAATAATGAGCAAGGTCTGCACGACGTCAGAGGGACCTGCTTTTTCAATTGGCCTGGTTTACACGTTTCTTTATTTTAAACCTTCACAGAATGCAAACGACGTAACGGTTTGTTTTCACATTTACAACATAAGATGAACATAATATGGACCTTATCTGACACTAAAAACACAGAAAATTACATTTTGATGGCAGGTCCCCTTTAAAAGCATGTCTGTGACGTCCTTCAGTCAAAATTCGATTTGATCAATTATTTTAGTGCTCTTTTTATCAGCTAAAAACAGCTCCGCTCAAAATCCTCCGTTTTGGGCCATGTCTCTTTAATGAAGTGAGCTGCACCTAAGCCACGTCCACTTTACACCCATCTCTCTGGAAGGGGCTGTGGTTGTGCTCAGATAGTCATGTGCTAATGTTTACACTGGCTCGGTCATGGCTGCAAGAAGATCGTTCTTCCAACCCTACCAGTTTGAGCCAGAGTCTGACTCTGAGGGAGAGGCTCTGGTAGAAACTCTCAGCCGCGTTCAGACCAAACGCGACTCGAAGCGACCTAGTCGACACATCCCATGTATTATTCAAAGCCGCCAGGAGGGTCACGCTTAAGGAGGAAGATATGAATGTAGAAAAAATTACAACCCGAGCTCTGCTACAATGTAAGATTTTTGTGCTCTAAAACTTCTCTGAAGCCTTTGCTAATTAATAGGATGGATGACTGTCCAGCATTAGCCGAGACGCCCTGTATTTGAGCCAAAAGAGGCGCGTCGCCGCACGGGTAAATGCTAAAGCTACATGTTGCTCCGGAGGGGGGTTTTGTCCCCCGCTGGCGGAGTTGTCGGGGAAGAAGCGAGCAGCTAAAATACGAGAGGATCCGGTAAAGCGGCGCAGATCCGGTGTGTTTATCAAAGCGTGGTGGCCGTGCTGAGGCACCGGGGGGATTTTAGGCTAAACAGTGAGTCTAAATAAAACGTTCACACTTACAGATGCCACGTTTGTAGTCAGATCACGGATAGTTGGTACGGATCCATTCTTTATCTTCAGAAATCTAGCAAATCCAGCATTGAACTGTCCCTCGTTGATAAAACAGTCCGAAGTGAAATGGTGCGCACATACGTACAGATATTTTGGAAGTGCCGCGGGTACATTCCCATTTTAAATAAAATCCACCCACTGAGTCCTCAACTCCTCCGACGTAGGAGTTTTCAAAAGAGTTTTGTGCTTGTTTGAGCAGCCAACAACATAGCAAACGCTGCCTCTTTTTCAGATCATACTTTCCCCATGGTTCTAACTGGAGCTATGCGAGCGAGCGGCCGGAAAAAATGCTGCTGTTTTGATAATTTAGTGGGCAGGGCAGTAGGCGGCTCCATGGGCAGTACCATCAACCCGCCAGCACTGACATGACGTCATGTCAATGGAGTTTTCAGAACGGCCGGCTCTGAGCACACAGTTCCTAAATACGGAGATAACTACAAAACGACTGGATGGATTTTTCTCAAACTTGGGGGGGATTGTAGCGGTTTTCTATCCCTGATATGCACCCCCCTCCCGTTAACAAAGTCAGTTTTTCATGCCATGGCCCCTTTAAGAACTCCAGAAAAAGCCTGAAAACATGAACTAAATAGGTTTTACTGGAAAATGTTACATCCACTCAGCTTAATAATAATAATAATAATAATAATAATGATAAAAAACAGACAACTGTCCTTTTTTTTCCATTTAATCTGTCACTGGTGCAATGTCTAGCTGACGTTGCGCCTACATGACGTGTGTTTGCGTGTTTAGATTATGTTATAGCCCCCTTGAGAAAAATGCACCACCATCTCAGAAACAAGCTCAGTCCCACCTTTAGTTTATTCAATCTAAAGTGTTATATTATCATTTTGAATGAAGTTCACTTAAATGGAAGCTAAGATGTCAGATATCACGTAAGGTAAAGGCAAACAGGGTGAGCCGGGAAGTGAAGGTATAGTTTGGAGCTTTGAGTTTATCACTTACAAAAAGTTAGTTTAATAAAAATCTCATTTTCACATGTTCTCTTATGCTTCAGGTCTAAACTGGGTCATGAGGATTATTTTTGAGTCCTCCACCAGTACAGCTTGTTTGTAAACCATGACTGTTTCTGCTTATTTTTGGTCTGCTGTTTCTGTTTCTTCTTAACTGGAAACAGTAACTTAATTGTTGTGTCTAATTACAGGCATACCAAGTGTTGGTATTGTTATTTGGATCTTACACACACACACACACTTCTAAAGTTATCTACTGTAATGGAGCAGTTTTGATTGCATTTATTCATTATTCATTGTCAGTCTCACTCCAGAGCTGATTCCCACGGCAGCACAAACACAAACAGGCGATGCACATGCACGGCTGACACGGCTGTCAGAGCTGAGAGCATGTGTTCACTGAGGACCTGCCTCGGCTCCCAAGATGAGAATTAACAAACGCTACAAGGAATTAGTGTTTCTTGGCACTGTACAAATTAACTTGTTCTGCTCCGTCTCTCTGCGATGCATGCTGCTCCTTGATACGACTCCATTTGGGTGCTTTAGTATGTGTGTGTGTGTGTGTGTGTGTGTGTGTGTGTGTGTGTGTGTGTGTGTGTGTGTGTGTGTGTGTGTGTGTGTGTGTGTGTGTGTGTGTGTGTGTGAAAGAGAAAAGGAAGAAGGACAGAGAGAGAGAGAGAGTTTCTCATGTGTGTGCTGGAGTGTAAAAAAAGAGGCAGTTTGACTGTGTGTGTCTCAGTGGATTAACAGAAATTCACCGAGCTAAAGCCTGATGTCAGATGAATTTGTCTGGTTAATTTTTTCTGGACTGGAACAATATAAGCAACAGAGACAAGCTAAGAGTGCAAACACACACACATTTAGAAACACTGTACACACACCTGCAAACACAACATATACACATCTAATAGAGAGGCAGCTAGTGTTTCCTGGTGCAGGCATGCACACTCTTTCAAACATGCTGCACTTCAAACACACACAAACTCTGTTGTTTTACAGATTTGTGTCTGTGTGTGTGCATGTGTGTGTTTAGTTATGAGTGTGGTCTCTAACTCCCTCAAACCTTTTCTTTCTGTCATGTACCCAGCTACACTCCTGCTTCCACCAAAGGAAACATAGACGAACTGCAGTTTAGTTGCAGGTCTAATGAAACCATGTAAGCGGTGGTTAGGTTTAGGGTTGGATGATGAACACCACCTTTGAGATCTAGAGATCCAGCTTTTTTTATAGTCAATTTCTACCATCTGTCAGTATGTACACAGGAATTGAAAATTAAGTTTCTCTCCAGCCCATGGTGCAGAAATGCAGAGAATATTAATAGTAAAAATAACAAATACAAATAAGTATAATAAAGAAGTTGCAGTTCTGCAGAAAGTAGTACATTGCATGAAAATATTTGGTGTCATTTTTCACACTCAGGATTTGACCCAAGCTAGAGTGTTTTATGTTGCCATTATAGAAGTTGATGTTATTCCCATTTTTTTAAAATCTTTTTAGTCTACGATCTGGACAGTTAGCCGAAGAATTTTGCCTCAGTATTCTTTCTTTCCTCAAAGTCTACTCAAACACTAACTGTAGTTCAAGAAGATAAGAAACTCAACGCCAGTTTCAGGAGAAACCTTTAATGTCTCAGTAATGTGTCATCATTTATTTGTCCTGCTGAGTGTCTGAGTTTTCTGGCATTACTCTCATGAAGTATTACTAAGCCAACAGTATAAATAACATGTATATAAACATAAATAGGAGCAGAAAGATGTAATTGCGGCATTTTTAAGTTGTCACTGATATAGACACCAAACCAAAAATGTCAGTTACATTAAGCATCATTCTTATTCCCATGCAAGATAAATATAACTTCAGATTTATATAACACAGCTCAAGAATGGGGTTGAAATGTTAACATTTCATATAAACTTTGGATTGTTGTTCCTCCAGGTTCGGTGCTGTTGAGGTTCATGACGCGTAACCGCTGTAACAGGCTGCTCTGCCAACAGGTTATGAGCCCAGAGAAACCTAGAGACATTGTCACAGCAGCATGTTTCCACTGTGCCGGTGATGATAGCATGTTGCTCGCACCATGAGCGGACGAGCAGATACGAGTGGCCGCCACAGCAGTCACTGGTTGTGGCTCCTGTTTGATGGAGACGAAAAGAATTATGAAATATGGAAGGCGAAATTTTGGGCCACCTTCGTTTGGAAGGGTAAAAGGACACAATTTTAACAGAGCCCACCACTGAGGACACGGATGAGCTGCTTGAAGATGCGGGAAAGAATGCGGAAGCCTGTGCAGAACTCGTTCAGTTTTTGGACGACAAAAGTTTGTCGCTGGTGATGCGGGAGGCTGCCAACGAAGCCGAAATTGTAAGAGACTACTATTGAGGTAAAGGAATGCCATGCATCATAAGCCTCTATACAGAATTGACTTCACTCCAGAAGTCAGAGAGTGAAAGTGTGACTGAGTACGTGATCAGGACGGAGACTGCAATCACAGTACTAAGAAATGCCGGTGAAACATTAAGTGACAGACTTTTGGTAGCAATGGTGTTGAAAGGTTTGCTGGAGTCCTTCAAACCATTTGTGATCCATGTCACACAGCGTGATGACACAATATCTTTGGCTGAATATTAAAGGGGACCTGCCATCAAATAATTTTGTGTGTTTTTTGTGTCAGATAAGGTCCATCTTATGTTCGTCTTATGTTGTAAATGTGAAAACAAACCGTTACGTCGTTTGCATTCTGTAAAGGTTTAAAATAAAGAAACGTGTAAACCAGGCCAATTGAAAAAGCAGGTCCTTCTGACGTCACGCTGACCTTGCTCATTATTATTTACGAGCGCATCCTCGGTGAGCCGCGCCCACTCTCTCGTTCTCGTACTCAGTCACAGTCAATATCACTCTCCAGCCAGAGCGGGACCCAGCTACCACTGTATCTGCTATGGGTCTCTTCCAAATGACCGGTGTTTCCTTGGGTTCACTGCTGGGAAAATGAACTTAAAGCTGGGCAGCATGAATGAGAAAACACCGCTGGAGATCTCCGGCTTCTTCTTCAACTTCCACCTCCTCTTCGGACTCGGGGTCTAATATATATGGTTTAATACCTGCCATTTTTACCCTATAGCATAAGGGGACCAGACATCCCCGATTTCAGGGGACAGTCCCCGAATTGGATGACCTGTCCCCGGCAAAAGCTGTCCCCGAAAATGTCCCAGATTTAAGCGTTTCATGAATGAGAGCAAAAATGTTGCGTGTGGGCTCGAACAACAGTTATTACAGTAGCCGAATAGGTAGGAAGCACAAGTAAGCAGTCCTGAACAACAGTTTTAAGGGGGTTATTACAAGGGGCATGCACTGCTACTAAATAGTACCTAGATTTTGTCTGTGATCACGAAGCCCCTGCAGCCCCTGCACCCTCCCCGCCACCGCACCAAATATCCCGGATATTATTACAGACATCTGGGCACCTTACTTTAGCACACATTAGCAAAATGGATAAACCGAAATCTGAACCTCCACTGCTGAGCCAATCAGAGCACAGCAGGCTTCACAGCAGCGATCCAATCAGAGCAAAGCTCATTACCATAAATGTTAATGAGCCAAAATCAGTTGGTTTTCCTGTAAGGTTTTTTTGGCATACTAAAACAAACCGTCAAATAACTTTTCAGCTAAAATTATGTTGCAAACATGATCAGAGGACATCAAGGATTATGAAAAAATGATAAAAATGGGTATGAAATTTTGATGGAAGGTCCCCTTTAAAACAAAGTTACGCAGCTACGGGGACACAGAGAAGATGCGCACAGCAGCGGATGACAATGTGATGAATGTGCGGCAGCGGAGAGGGAGACTTGCTAGGACAGGTGACCGGGGAGCCGAGAGGTATGCGGCGGAGATGGTGTGCTTTAAATGCGACATGAAGGGACACCTGGCCAGAACCTGCTCTGGTGCAGCCACTGCAAGAGCAACACACACCGGGACATGACCTGCAGACAGAAACAGAGGCAGAACTGAGACAACGCACAAAAGGTTTCCTGGGAGACAGCTGACCAGGACAAGGACTACGTCAGCAAGGGAGCAGTAGGACTGAACGTGAGGGGCCTGTTGATCGACTGCGGGGCAACCTCGCACATCGCCATAGACCTCACAAAGTTTAAAAGGTTTGACGACGGGTTGCAGGCCAAGACACACTGTGTGAAGCTGGCGGACGGTGCAAGGGCGTTGCAGAGTGCCGAGGCGGTGCAGAAGTCTGTCTGATTGACATTAAAGGAAGACACCTGAAAACAACGCTGAGGCAGGTGCTGTATATCCCATCTTACCCACAGGACATTCTGTCATTGAAAGCAGCTACTGCTAACGGGGCAACAGTGATCTTCAAAAAGGGGAAAGATGTTCTGATCCACAAAGATGGTACCAAATTCCACATACATGTACATGATAGACTATATTATTTACACACAGTAAACAATAATGACGACAATGAATATGATGATCAATACAAGGGATGTCATGATATGCAGACATGGCACGAGATTCTTGGACACTGCAATTGCAATGACATCCAGAAGTTACAAGATGTTGTGGATGGTATGAAAATTAAGGGTTCAATAGACAGACCTCTACACTGTGAAGTGTGCACTCAGGGAAAGTTTTACCAAACGAGAAACAGAGACCCTGATGTGAGGGCTTAAAACCCCTCTAGAGCTAGTACACACAGATTCGGCTTGGTCAATCCACACAGAGTTGAGAGATGGGTACAGATTTGCACCTTAATTTACTGATGACTTTTCCAGTACAGTGTTTGTGTATTTCTTGAAGAAAAAAAGTGATGCAGTTCTAGCTACAGAGAAGTTTTTAGTTGAATCTGCTCCATACGGCAAAGTGAAATGCTTCAGAATTGATAATGGTACTGAATTCACAGGAAAAGCATACCAGGGATTGCTCATAAAAAATGCAATCAGACATCAAACATCAGCACCATATTCTCCCCATCAAAATGGGACTGCTGAGTGCAAATGGCGCACACATTTTGACATGGCGAGGTGCATGCTAATTGAAAGCGGTTTGCCAAAACAACTGTGGACTTATGCAGTCTAGACCACAGAGCAGACACCAATCCAGATGTTGACAGTAAGACGACCAAATTTGTCTAAAATGCAAAGATTTGGATCAGAGTGCTTTGCTTATACACAAGACAAGAGAAAATTTGATCCAAGGTGTGAAAAGTGTGTTTTTATCGGGTACGACAAAAACAGTCCTGCATATATTGCATATATTGTCAGACAGACACTGACTAATTTTGCGCCTGAGGATGAGGACAATGTTAAAGCAGAACAGGAACCTGAAGTCAGCCACCACCAACCACAGGCAGTTGAGGTCAAGTGTGAGCCTGAGTCTAACCATTACCCTTCAAGAGAGAGGAGTAGGCCAGATAGATACACAGAGTAATATAGATTACTGTTATCGAGTGATGTGTAACATACCTTTGTCATTTACAGAAGCTGTAACATCAGATAAATCAAGAGAGTGGGTCAAAGCTATGGATGAAGAAATGCATTCACTTAGGGAGAACAACACATTTACCCTGACCAACCTGCCTGAGGGCAAGAAAGCAGTGGGGGGTAGATGGGTGTATGCTCTAAAAACCAATGCTGATGGAGCCGAAAAATACAAGGCCCAATATGTTGCTAAGGGGTACAGTCAAAAGATGGGTGTGGATTATGAGGAGACATTTTCTCCTACAGCTAACATGACTAGTGTCAGAGTTGTGCTGTCAGAAGGTAGTCCAAGAAAATGTGATCTTACACCAAATGGATGTTAAGACTGTCTATTTAAATGCCCCTATAGACTGCGAGATTTACATGAAACAGCTGGAAGGGTACAGGGTAAAATCTCACACAGACAGAAAGTTGTTGTGTGAGCAAGAGAGGTCACTGTATAGGCTAAAACAATCGGGCAGGAATTGGAATAATGAATGAATGAATGAATGAATGAATGAATGAATTGCTTTATTGTCATTGTACAGCTGCACAACGAAATTGCATTTACAGAAGGGGAAAGTACACACAAGAGGAGGAGGTAAAAAAAAGAAACAGCTCTCATTAATATGAGTGCTGTGACAACAAAAAACCCACAGCAACATGAGCACATTACTAACGCCACATACACAGAGATTCGTAGACATGCTATGGTTGTTGAGGGAGGTGGGGAGTGGGATGGGTCAACAGTGGTGGTGGGAAGTCCCACAGCCGCTGCCGTAGGCGCCGCCATTCAGGGTACCGCCCACTGCACTGAGGGGGTGAAGCGTCGAAGGCGTTGGATGGGGGAGAGGTGAGTGTGTTCGTATGTGCATGAGTGTTGTGAGGGTTCATGGATGTGTGTGTGCGTAGGCCCAGGAGGTCACTCCGACCATCGCCACAATCTTGGTGACCTTGATTGGGTTCCAGACGAAGTCAACAATCCGCAGGTGTCCGTGAAAGAGGGGGTTGGGGAGGAAAGTTCAGAGCGTCGAATTGCTGAGATCTCCTGGAGGAGTTGTGCCGGCATCGGCCATGGCCAAGGCCGATCCGAGGGAGCCGAATAAGAGATTAGGTTGTTTGGGTTAGGGCGAGTAGCCGCATTCCAATAGACTTCAGCTACTCTAATTGTCCATCCTGGTCTCTGTATCGATCCATTTTCTTATGCAAAGTCGCAAGCCTCTCCAAGATGATATCTCCCTTACGATCCACAGTCATGACTTTTTGGTCAAGACCGAACGCAGTCCCAGAAAGAGTTCCTACGGCTTTGCCCACCTCATAAATCATGTTGTTGTTACATGAGTATTTGACACAAAATAAGTTTCTACAAAACCAGGCTGATCACTGTGTTTACACATGAGAAAGAGAAGGTGAGTATGTGGTTATGGTAATTTGGGTCGATGACTTAATAATTGCAGCAAGTGATGAAAATGCTATGAGGGCTACAAAAGACATGCTTACCGCAAAGTTCAAAATAAAGGATCTAGGCAAACTAAGACATTTTCTTGGTATTGATTTTAAACAAAGCAACAACTGTGTAACAATGTCTCAAGCAAAGTATGTTGAGAAAAACCTTAAAAGGTTTAACATGCATGACTATAAACTCAGATTAACACCTTGTGAACAGAAACTGAACTACACAGATGATGCTACATTGATGAATGATGTTTCAAAATACAGAGAGGCGGTAGGAAGTCTGATTTATTCGACTGTTTGTACAAGATCTGATTTAAGTTTCATTGTGAGCAAACTGTCATAGTATTTTAATGCACCTACTGATCAGCATTTTGGGACAATCAAACATGTGCTTAGGGACGAGTGATGAGAAGTTGTGTTATAGAAAATCTGATGAGAACCTGGGTATCCACGCCTACAGTGATGCAAACTGGGCTGGTGATGTAAATGATCGACGAAGTATGACTGGGTATTGTGTAAGCCTGACTAAGAGCGGCACTCTGGTGTCGTGGAAGACAAAAAAGCAGCCTACTGTAGCACTGTCTACCTGTGAGGCGGAGTATATTGCTCTGGCTGCAACCATCCAAGAGTGTTTGTACCTCACACAACTTTAAGGTGGCATTGATAAACATGTATATACATTACCCAGGGTGTATGAAGATAACCAAGGCACAATTACTTTAGCTAAGAACCTAGTTAGTTGGCAGCGATGTAAACATGTGGACATTAAGTACAACTTTATACCTTCTACTGTGACTGATGGTGAAGTATTATTAGTGTAGCAGAGACAACCAGTTTCTTATCCCAACTCCCCCAAAAGAATGTAAGGCTTACATCTGCCCACCGGAGACGAGATGGTGTAAACCTTTAACACCAAATCACAATCCTTCTACAACCTTCTGTCTCTATACAAGATAACCAACGAAGCCTTCCCAAAACACAAACTTTCTTTCCTTTCTACTTCAAAGAGACAAAGACACTGTTTATGGCCAATAAGAAAGAACTGCAGGACCACTCAATTAGATAAGCATCTGTCATCACACCTTGACTGGGAAGCGTTAGGTTTATCAGCTCAGCCATAAATCCTACATTTGGTTGATTTTTCCCGAGTACAGTCGAAAGAGAATAACTACAACTAGTCCAATTACAGGTCTGATGGACACGACACCATGATCTTCTGTCAGTACTCAACATGTGCAGAATAAATCCTTTAGTCTAAAAGTTCCTTGAGATCAACAGCTTTCCAAAGTTATGTTTGAATTACAACCCTATTCTAGTAAGACTAGTGTAGAAATGTTTAGTTTATCTCTTAATCATTTGTTTAGCTTTGTTAACCATTAGGTAGTTATACTGTTAACTAATAATCTGAATGTTGGTTTGTAATCCGTTATTAACTGTTTATTAACATGTGTTTATCCTTGTGTTGCTCACAGTTCATGTATTAATATGTGTTTCATTTCAAAGTAATGTAGCATGATCAATGTTCTTTGAAAAGTGATACTCAAAGCATAATGAGAATGTTTGTTAATGTGATTCTACAATTCTTTATATGTGTTTAGCATTAAATTATTTAATATGAACCAAGCATTTCTTAACATTAATCTTAGTGAGTGAGTATTCGATCTGACTCTTTTACTAGCCAAAGTATAAGTTGGATCAAACAACCTGGGGCCTCATGTATCAACGCTTGCGGCGCAAGAAAACCTTGCGTACGCCAAAATCGGCGCACACGTCCAGATTTATCATCGCGAAACGAGCGTCGGTTCCAGCGCTAATAAACGCAAAGTCAGGAGGTGGTGTAGAAATTGGCGTTGAGCCGATACTTGCGTTGACTGTGATTCGCACTTTGGCGACGCTGTGTGGCGGTGTTTGGTGACTCACTATGTGACAAGCGTGCACCACATCCCCGTGGCCGAGCAGCACGTCGCCCCACATGACGAACCAGCAGCAGACGGAAGGATGCGAGCTGATCCCTGCCGGGCCGCCGTCCTCGCACGGGAGAATCTCATCGCCACAGTGTGAATGGGTAAGAAGTGAATACACAGTTCAATGAGCCAAATTAATTTATTTTCTCCACCAGACGCTCGAGGACATTTACGAACCGGTCCAGCCGCTCGTTTATCCCCGCGATCCCCCTGATGATTTCTTCCTGCGATTGCAGGACCCCCTCCGTGAGGACCCTTCCACTGCGTCCGGGTGGTCCAGCGGAAGCGCCGCGGCTGGTGGACGCTCCACCGCTTGTCGGCGCGCTGGTGCTGGTGCTGGGGCCGGGGGCCGGGGTGGCCCGAATGCCGCTGGTCCTGGCCGACGACTCCGAGCCGGCGGACGGGCTGCCGTGGGCCGGGGTTCCGCAAGCCGGCGACACGGCCGACACATTGATTTCTGTGACACAATAAAAATATTGGTTCATTTCAATTCCTGCTTCTGTGTATCTGTTGCGTTTACATCTCTCTCCACGGTATCATAGGTAATGTAATCCAGTATTTAGAGGTCAGTTATGCACATTACAGTTGTTTATTGCATAAAAAGTTATCGAAAAATGAAGTTAAGGGCGAAGTATAAATCACGTCTAAAAATAGACTGAATCCCGACGTTGAAATGAAGTATAAACTTAGACTAGACGTCTAATATACGTCTTTTGCTCAGTGGGATGACAAAGCATGTGGACATTTGTGTGACACGCCACTTACCCTATAATAATAATCGCCACCAAACGGCGTGAGGGTCTCCTCCCCCGGACCCCCACTTGTCTGGCCAGTACTCCTCCGGAGGGCAGCTGTACGCCGCTTGACCTCCACCTTGAGGTCCTACCACTTTTTTTTAATCTTCGCGGGGGTGCGTGTCTCGGAACCCACCGCATTCACCCTCTCGCAAACTTTCTCCCACTCCAAGCGTTTTTGTTTTGCA
Organism: Xyrichtys novacula; assembly: GCA_962446985.1. Lineage (NCBI taxonomy): Eukaryota > Metazoa > Chordata > Actinopteri > Labriformes > Labridae > Xyrichtys > Xyrichtys novacula. The sequence continues at coordinate 13,412,474 of OY660887.1, read as the reverse complement.
CTGACGCCACTGGACAGGCTGCCGAACAAAACACGCTGTCGCTCCTCCACCTCCGCCACCAGCACCTCCACCTCGCACGCCGTTAATTTAGTTTTTCTTGTCATTTTGTCTGCGTGCGAGGACAGGGAGACCCTATTTAAATAAATCTGCATATTTATAGGAGGGCGTAACGGGGACGGGCCCAGTCACTCCGACATCTGTGCTCAATTCCACGCTGTTTGGGATTTATCAAGGAAACACACGTGGATTTCGGCGCCCGCACACATTGATACATACGGATTTTTTTCAGCGTGACGGACCTTGCGTGCGCTCGTTTCTGGTATGAGTTCCACGCAAGTGTTGATACATGAGGCCCCAGGGCTCTTGAAAGTCTCCTCTCAGGAAGCTGCAGCTGGAGATCAGTACCCCCTCCCTTCTTTCCTCACACCTTAGAGACACTCCCAGTCTGAAGAGTATAAAACCAGTAAAGCTGGGGTGCTTGCTCTCTCACATTCCCCTTGCCTTTTTCTCTCTTGCCTTTTGCTCTTCACACTCTTGTTTTCCTTTTTGTTTCCGCTAAGTTTTCCACCACATGTTCATTCACTTTAATTTTTCTTTAACATTGTCTTAGTTCAAGTTGCGAAACTTTAACTTTTGTGCGCATAGCAATTCAAGATTAAGCCTTTAATTGGTTTTTCTTTAATTTTGCAAAGACATTTTTGAAATGCCAGTTTCAACTGGTCATTGAGCCTCTTTCCTTGGACTTGATCGTCAAGTCACCTCTGAATGCCACCCAGCAGGCCCAAAGTCATCCTCTGAGCCAGTGTGTTGCAGTGAGGCCAAAAGAGCATTAAAAGGATAAATAAAGCACTGGTTTTTGCATTCAGGCCTGTGCGCTGTGACTCCTGGCCCGTCCTTCGTCTGACTTTGGTCCTCTTCTGAGCTGAACCTCTCGAACCGGTAGCGTGGACCTTCTGAACCTGCTCCATCCTCTCCAAGGACCAGCCTCACTTAAGTATCCAAACCTCCAGAGCTCCAAACAAGGCCGATGCTGTCTCATGCATTCAATTCAGATAACCACATCCAAATTTATCTTTACACTGAAGTTAATGTAGGTTAATATGTTAGAGCAAATTCACTCATTATCATTAACTTTAGTAGTCTTAGCCTGACTCAGAATCTTTCATTCAAATAAAGAAAAAAAAAATATCCTTCTTGTTGTTTTCTTTTTTGGTATTGTAATCATCACTCCCACGTTTGCCCGGCCGAATGCTCTCTGTAAATGTGACTTTTGTCAATGAGGGGGAGATGACACCTTTAAGGGTAGATGCTTCGGTGACTTAATTCATTCTCTTTAAGTGTCCGGGGATTTAAACTAAAAGCAAAACAGAAGTGTTTATTTTACTTTGATAATCTGAAAACGTCTCACCACTGGAAACTTTCTCCATCTTGAAACTGGAAGAGCTCTGTTGATAAAGCAAGGAAATAACCTGAAAGGCAAGCTAATAACGCAGTTAAGGGACAGTGTTTGTACCTTCAGAACAGATTTCTCTTTGCGTTATCAATAAAATAAAATCAAGCAACGCTAAGCTGCTCTGTTGCTATTTCGGTTCCCCTCTGATTAGACACCATACGGCAAACACACAGAGACAGAGGATTTTTTCAGTGGTCCGTCAGCACATCCATGCAGGTCTATAGAGAGTTGTCCTGCTGTGTTTGATGTTCACACTGAAAGCTGTAAAAACAGATAGAGAACAGGATTTAAAATCACATTTCTGTGGAGCTCAAATAAACACTCCTGAGTTCTTCAAAAAGCTCAGACTCAGAGACTGGGCTGTCTTCACCACAGCCAAAGGACGAGAACTGTTTCATTTGTGAGTCAGAACAGAAAGAATCACCTCATCACCTGCATGCCTGACAAACAGGATGTGATGGGTTCACAGTTGTTCCCACAGGAAGATGTTTCAGGGTCACAGCGGGTGGTTTGGGGCAGGATCTGATAGTGATGATGGATTTTATTCAGAGCCACACCTGTGCACCACAAAGTGGCTGTTCCTCATGTTTTCCCACCTCCTGCCCTGTGTGTGACATCACCGCTGCTTCACTTCCTGGCATAGCTGTCCCGGCGTCAGGCTCAAGGACGGTTTGGACACTGAGGCTCCCAGGAAGAAGTCTGTTTCCTGACCTGACTCAGAAGAGTCCAACAGTTTGAAACAAGGGGAAACAGGACACAAAGGGGGACAGAGACACGCAAGACTTCATGTTGAGTTATCGGAAATGAAAGAAATGGAGTGTTTCTTCAGGAAAATATATCCATTCTTCCCCTTTGAAATATTTCAGTCCTGATGGTTGAAAAACATTGAGCGAATTTCCTTCAGGCTGTATGATGGTGAGTTTGCCGAGCCAACAGACTGCTGATTGGCTTATAAGGTTGTTTCCATTTGATTGACAAGTGGGATAACAAGATGCTAGGCCACAGCATTTGCTTTCACAATATCATAAAGGAATCACAACTCAATTCGGCCATAAGTGACTTGTGACTTGGACCTCATGACTCTTAAAAAAACAGTTAAACCTGACAGAACTTTTCACCAGAGTCAACCTTATTTTAGCTGTCCAAGAAGATCCAGTCACATGACAAAACAAACCAGGAAGGTGCGGTTGGGTTGGGTTAATCAAAACCAGAGCTGTTGAAGGGTTAGGAAGTTAACAAGAGCAACACAAACATGATTCCAAAGATCATTTAGGGGCCTTTCTCACCCAAAGTCCGCTTGGAAGGTCTGGATCACTAAATCTTTACATCATTGCATTTTACATGTGGTCTGGTTAGCACATGACTTTTGCTGATGAGAAAACGAGATGGTTCATCTCAAGGGGCTATCCTATAATTAATCAGAATTTACGCAAACCAAATGGTTAAAAAAAGAGGGAAAATTACAAGGGGAAATCACTGTCTGTCACCTGCTCATTTGGGGCACAATCTTCATTGTCCCACAATGCACAGAGAGTAGCCAACAAGAGGAAGGCATCTGGCTTTACGCAATTCACCAGAGTTGGTGAAGACATTGGGCGAGGAGACACTGGGCATGAATGCAAAGTAATGCTTATAACATATTGTCAGTGTGTTTGTTGAACAGAAGAACACTCAGGTATTTAATATTTATCACCCGACTAGTGTATTAGAACACAAACCCTCTGCCATTCATCCAGTTTTACAGATAGTCTGGTGTTTTGACCGGCTGTTCTTCATCTGCTGCAACCGGCCAGGCACAATTTCCCTGCTTTATTACAGTGTAAATGTGTTATTGGATTATATTGACATAGAAAAGTCTGGCTGCATCAGTGCTGCATTCACGCCCACCCCGGACAGAACCATGATTCGTTTGGAAGGGGAACAAGTCCTGAATTTTCAAGAGGACCACGGTCCGTTTGTTTGATCCGGACGACGTTTCACTTGCGTGTTCATACTACCTAGACCAAAAGAGTGAGGGGACCATGGTCCTTTTAGAGCGCCCTTAGTTGGTGTGCAGAAACTATGAGGTGGTCAACAAAAAAAAAAATCTGTGATGATGTTTTCCCTTTGCAATCAGATTAAAATCATAGAGTTTATAGATAGTTTTCAAGCTTGAATGTTGCCTCAACTTTAGCAAGTTCAGGACCCTGAGCCCATTTGACCACTGACATATTGAACAACACCATATTTCAAAGTTTAGTGTCATCATACAAAAGTACAGCCAGTCATGATGTGGGGCATTTCTAACAGGCGTGGGACCCAGAGCCAATCCATCTAGCAAGGCACATCTGAAACCTACAGCAGAACATGAATCCTCCCTGTGACTAGGTGTAGATGAGGCAGAGCAGAGGTGAATATATCCGGCCTTGAAAAGACAGTACGTAAACGCCTGATGACTTAGTCCCACCTCTGATCAAACATAGAGCGGGTCAAAGTTTTACATTTCAGATTCCTCTTCATTTCTCTTCTAAGTGAACAAAACTGTCACCATGGTGATTTCGGCGGGTTCATCTAGTAAAAGAAGAAAAGTTCTTAAAAACTGTGTCTTTTTATTATTAAAATACATTGTGTGTGTGTGTGTGTGTGTGTGTGTGTGTGTGTGTGTGTGTGTGTGTGTGTGTGTGCGCGCATGCCTATGGATGTGGGAGTCTGTAGAATGAAAGAAAACCATTAAACAATTTTACAGACAAAACCCTTGTTTTTGGTAACACAAAGAGGTTTTGTTAAAGAATAAAAGTGGCCTGTTTTCTAGCTCTGATGGGGTGATGAAGAGGCAGAGGAGGGCGGAGGCAGGGAGATGGGGTAGTAGGCCAAAGATTATCTTTGATAACACACACACACAGACAAGCTCTACTCTGACCATCACAGTCTGGATTTGGGGGGCCTCAGCAGTCTCTGTGTGGGTGTGTACAGGTCAGCAAGGAGGAGATGGACTGTGAAAGCCTTTAGCTCAACACTGCCCTCACATGGGGGAGCAGAGAATCACACGGTCAGCTTTAGTATAGGAGACAGTCTGTTAATATCTTCACTTTAAAAGATGAGTGTCTCTTCATATCCATTACAATATGACCACTATTATTCAAGCTTTAGACCACTCTGTCAAAGTTCCTCTTGAACTTCACAACTAAGGCTTAACCCACAAAGCTGATTCACTGTACCTGGATTACATCACCATGGCAACCAGTACCAGTATACATAACCTGGGTGGGTTTACTTCACTTCTGCACTCCAAGAAAAAAGGACTCATTCCCACAAAGTGGAAAAGGAGCAGTCATTGTCTTATAAATAAACAAAGATAAACAAAGAGCAGCATGTAACATCCTAAATAATCTTTTTTATGTTTTCATTTACAAAAATTTTACTTATTCAGTCCATCTGGACTGAATACATAAACTGCTCATGTTGCTCATGTTTATTCTGTTAATCAGGAACAGAATGTGTGAAAATCTGCCACCCAATATCACACACAGTGTAAACACAAAGAGGCTTTAGTGCATGGACTAGTTTCAGAACCACACCACTTTGAGAAGCGAAACAAATACCTGTGCAGTTCGGGGGGGGGGGGGTATGACCTCAGTAGACAATCTGTAACCAATCATCATGCTGCTGATCAAACAAATATGTGGTGTAAAATTAATATTTTTAACTAAAATGTGATGATATATTACATTTTAAATTTAACATCTGCATTTACCAAAAGCTTGATGATAATGTATGAACAGTGTTATCCTCATGATTAAACTCAAAAAGATCACAATCTACACCCTTTTTTTTTTCTTAAATTAGCTTTATGAAGTAAAAATGCCTCTGAGTTGATTTAAATTACCTACAATGCATTTTTGTATTTTGTCCACTTACGCCTGATGAGGTTGATGCTGGCAGCAAACAGATGCACAGCCCGCGTGGCTAAATGTTGGCAGGGATTTCTCATTGTTGATGGTTTTAGATACATGGTTTTCACAATGTTTAAGACCATGAAATGTTTTTGGTTGTGGAGCGGAGGGTCATCTGGTCCAATCTTATCCAGGGTAGAGTGGAACACAGCAGCAGGCTCCTGCCGCCTCTTGCACACCTTATGGCGGGGTGCCGCCACAGGATTTATTTATTTGTCCCTCCAAATTTGTATTTTTAAATTTCATATTTAGCACATATCTGCAGTGTTTGTTCATGACATGTTCATTGTTCAGTTTAAAAAATATAGTTGTGTCATGAATGGCTCTCTTCTTCCTCTCTCACACAAAGCCCAAGATGGTGAGGGTTCTGCTTAGAGAGTTGGCCATTAGCCGCTGTAGTTACAGTTCATAAATTCTACATTTTTACTGTTACAACAATAATCAACTTTGATTATGTCAAGTGATATTAAAATAAAGACTTTTATTTGAGAATAACTTTGTCTCATACACTCTCAATAACTTACACTCACTCATCATGCCCATGAAGCTGATGACGAAAACCTATTAAAGTGGCAAGAGTACAGCATGAAGAGCTGCTTACACTGCTGATGTTTCATTACCTGCAAATATTAACACTTAAAACGAAGCAAGTTCTTTATATCCCTATGATGTTCAGAAGCATAAGCCATTTGGTGTTCGGTGATAAGGCTGTAAGATCCAACAAATGTCCAACACATCATCCGTCTATCAACCTACATCCATCCAATAATCAATCCTTCCATTATCATCTATACCATCAACATGATCAACAAATCATACGGTGATAATTATGAGAGGTCCCTGAGCAACATCCCTCATGAGATTTCAATCAGCTATTTTCAGTGTTAAGAGTGAGTCAAAACTCCCCCTTAATGTGCTAAATGCTTGTTGTTACTGTGGATTCACATTTATAAATGGTGAGAAGAATGGAATATGTTAAAATGCAAATACAATGGGAGTCAAGATATATGACTGATAGGAGGGGAAACAAAATCCGATCCAAGCCGAATCCAAATTTAGCAAGCTGACTGGCTGTGTGAGAGTACAGGGTTGGGATGACGGTTTATAAAGTAAACTCCATTTTTGGATGTTTCCATGTGAGAATGACTTCACAAATCTCTCTCTATATAAGTTTGTGTTTGTTTGTGAATAAGAGAGAGAGGGGCGTTGGTAAATTGTGAGTCTGCAGCCAAAAATCAGGCAGTATGCATGCTGGCATGACTGAGAATGGGCTCCTTCCATAAGCACACACCAAATGTCCTGGCAGCACGGCTCCTCCCTACATGCCAAGTTTGTCAAAGCACAAACGTTAAGGAACAAAGCAACTCCGCTATAAATACTCTCACCCTGAACTCCTAAAACACAGTGCATTTCAGGTGTGTATTGAACAACAACTCCGGAAATTAATTAATTCATTAAACTAAACAATAAATATGCTTTTCCTTTTCATTCAAAGTGCTCCAAATCTGCATTTGGCCCACAGTTTTCTACATGTTGCTGACTCTGTATTTGCATCAATTTAGTCCGTGGAGTATCTGTTAATCACAGGTAGCCAAATCCAGGCCTCAAATTCTCCTCTTTGATTGGTTACATGTGCCACCCCAAACTCCCCTGCTATGACTGATTACATACCTTCACTGTAGGAGCAGAATATTTGTTGACTGACTGAACTCTGTATTAACAAAGCAGCAACCTCATGAAGTCAATGTGAAAGCTCTTAAAAATCTAGTTCCTCAAGTGTCCACTTGCGACTTGCTGCAAAGGCTGCAGAAGTTCCATATGAAAGTCAAAGAGCTAGTGAGCTCAAAAAGCAGAGATCAACAGCATTGGTCTCTATTAGAGACTTAAACCTAGAAGTTTTGTGCTTTGCTGCTATGTAGTGTGTCAGTGACAGTCGTTGTTGAGTAGCCACTAATGTCCTTGGCTGAGTAAATTAATCAACTGAGAAGCAAGACCATTTCCTTACAGACTTCTATACAATCAGATTCTTTTACAACCTGTGGAGTTGCCCACAGGTTGTAAAAGTATAACATTAAATAAACATTAAAAAAAGAATAACATTAAATACAACACAGTTTTTAGGTATTCATTCATAGGCTTTTGATACTTGCAGGCAGTATGTAGTCCATTTAATCAGGAATTTGCAAATGAATGCTCCTGTCACATTTTGTAACATTTGCATTTACACTTTTCTGTAATGTTTAGGAAAGTTCCCCTTTAATAATAGTTTCACATATCAGGATTACCAGCCACACTTCTTAGCACTAAAAGATGATCAAGCTAAGTGGTTCATTTGTGCCCATTGCTGCCTCATGTCGAGATGTTGCAGTTTGTCAGCTGCAGTGTTTGAAACATGTGGTTTGGTGTTTTCTTTTCTTTTTTAATAATCACCATGTTTTTTTTTGTTTTATGTGTAACTTTGTGTGTGTGTGTGTGTGTGTGTGTGTGTGTGTGTGTGTGTGTGTGTGTGTGTGTGTGTGTGTGTGTGTGTGTGTGTGTGTGTGTGTGTGTGTGTGGCTGATATCAGGGTATCAAAGCTCTCCAGGCCAAATATGAAGCTGGTAAATAAATATGTAAAAGAGAAAACAGCATTTCAAATAGTTTTGAAGGTCACTGTAATTTTCAGGAATCTTGAAAGGCTGAATATATTGTCCAATGTGTGAACAGCTCTCTGATTACTATGAAAAAGACTAATACCACCACCACAGCTGAATAACTAAGTTCAATAACTGGAGCAACATCTGGCAGACACCAGCAGCTCACACCTGTCACTCAGAGAGGCTATGTTCCTAATTTACCAAAATGTAACAGTTAAAACAAACAAACCTCATAAAACTTCAACTTTATACGGTTAGAGGAATCACAGACAAGTGCTTTTCTACCACTCACCAATATATAACGGTGATTATGCTGATTGCATTCATATATAAATTTACTGCATATTTGACATATGATATATTATCCACTATTGATCAGAAGGACCCATGCATCCTCATGCATGTTCATCCACTTACTATGAAGTGACAGCAATGTCGAAACTGTTCAAATGTCTCCCTTAGTCCTAGACTGCAGAACTTGGACTTTGCATTTTGGACTGTAAAAACCCCGCTCATGGCATATCCGGTTATAAACATGGACAGAGATTTGTATCTGTGCAAACTTGTAGGACCACACAACTTTTCCTTAGACATGTAGCCCACTCTTAGACATCCATATCTAGTGGCATGGATCATTTAATGTAATTCTGATAATGTTTAGTGGATGAAATAGACACTGAGTCCATGGATGAAACATTTAGGGCTCTATTTTCATGCTTCGCCAGAGACGGGGCGCAGGCGACAAGGCGCTCCCAAGCACAATTTGGTATTTTGGTGAGCGGCACAGCCTGGCATAAGTATCCCCCCTCCCTAACTCAGCTCCTCCCAGTGGCGTAAGTCGTAGCGAGGGAGGAGAGTGGGCAGAAAGTGGGTTTAACACAGCAGAGACCTGTGTTGACCAATAACATAAGCTCCTCTCCTCGCCTTTAAATCCATCACCGGTGAGGGGTATTGCAATTTTCGTGAAGTAGACAAAGAGATCAAGAGATGTCTGAAGACAGCAATGCCACACGATGGCGACAGAGGGCAGCCCCTCAACAAGTGTCGCTGCAGCACAGGTGGATTTGGTGTGTGTAATGTTGGGCCCACTGGTAAGACAAACACCCTTTTCCACAAATAAAGAAACTCACATAAAGTTGCATTTATATTCAAACCTCACATGACAAAAGTGGGTTGAGCGCACAGATCACAACATTAACTCCAATAATGGCACTAAAATCGGAACCATCTTTACGTAAAGGACGCATCGCGCTCCGTGGCCTGGCTCTTTCTTTCATAGATGTTGGCATATAAAATAAATTTGGCTCACAAAACTGAATATTATAATATTCGTATGTAGGCTTAAAGTAAAAAACTCATCTGAACACTGAAATAAATCATCTGTTCAGCCACCGCAGCAGCAGCTGCAGCAGGACGGGGAGAGGATTCGGAGACATGTCCAGGTCGAGCTACGCATGAAATAAGAGGAAGAGTAAGATAGAAATAGGGGGAGACAAATTAAATATCTTGTTAACTTTATTGTGTGTGTCTATGTACTAGATATTTAATTTAATTTAATGTGATTTCAGATGTGTTGATTTGGTCAGGATGTGTGTCCAGACCCGTGCCAAACGCGCTCATCAGATCAGATATAGATCGTAATATATCCATAGATCTAAATGTATGTGCTGACTCAGATTATTAGTTGTTGTTGATTATTTATTGCACAAAAATGTGCCTGACACTGTGGAAACCTGCCGGTGAGGCATCAGTGACGTATGCCAATATGCCGCCAGTCTACCAAAATACCTCTCGACCAGCTGCACTGAAAGCTGACCAGGTTTGAATCGGCAAGCTTTCAGCGCACTTTAGACGCCGGTGGCAAGCACAAAAATGTCACTGCGCCAGCTGATTCTGTCGACACCTCCCCCTGCCACACCACCACGCCCAGCTTGGTGGACCTCGGTGCCCCTCAGTCCACAAAAATACCAAACTGGCAGTAAGCTGGGCTCCGCCGGACGAAAATACCACTGCGCAGGGTCCGCCACCCTCCGCCGCGTCCCCGGCGGACACGAAAATAGAGCCCTTAGAGTCCTTGTGATCAAGTGACTGCATAAAAAAGGTTGCCATAAACACACAGACAGAAATCGTGTTTTTGGAAGTCTGTTGTCCACATTGCATTGTTAATAACAATAATTATCCAAATATTCTAAGGTAACCAGCAGCTAGAGTTGGATCCAGTGAGGTGTAAATAATAATTAAATTGTAATTATTGTGAGGTTTCACTTGTTTTTTTCTGACATTTTTATTTCTTCTCAAAATGCATTAATAATAATGATAAAAACAATATTAAACTTTTTTTATTTAATAATTTGATAATTATTATTTAAAAATATTAATAATCACTTTTTTTGACATATGAATTTGGATATTTCCGTCTGTGGCCCTAAAATCTATTCCCCTCTGATTTATCTTTTAGAGATGTATTTTTAGTGTTAGATTATACTGCTCCTCTACTCCAGCAATGCCCTGGATTCTTAAAACAGGTATCTGAAGTTTGCATTAAGGGTGCATGAGGTAAGCTTTGTAGTGGGAAAAGCAAATGATCAGATATCACTCCGGAGTCCCCTGCCCATTGAACAGTCTCCAGCACTAAAGAGGAGCGATCAGCTGTTACAGTCTAAGGCTGTGTCCCATTTCAGAGACCGTATCGTCGAACGGCGCATTTGAAGCGTGCACAATGTCATCACACGGCGCGAACGGTGTCCCATTTGGCACGAAATGCTAAGAAATGCTAAGCGCGCTTAGCATTTTTCAAGCATGCATTTATGCATGTTTTTGTGCCATTGGTATACCAGAATTCTTTGCATGCCGCTGCACAGCTGCGCATTTCGGGTGAGAGGCTGGACTCACTTGGAGACGCAGCGCAAAGAAAATACAAGAAATCCAAAAACAGCAGACAGTCAGCTCAGGCTGTATGAGAGCATGATCTCTGAACTCACTAAAATCTGTAAACCAAACATTATAGATTTAGAGATGAACTGATCTGCTCTGCTACAACAATCAAAAACATTAGAAATAAGAAAGCTAACAAAACTACAGCAGAGAATCAGGACAACATTGAGGTTTTTTTTTTTCTTTTTTATATTTAGAGATTAAAGTTGTAAATTTAGGAGAATAAAGTCATAAAGTAAATAAAGTCATAAAGCTGCTTTTGTGGAGGGGGAAATGACTGAAGCTGGTCATCTGCAGGCTTATCTGTGAATGTATCAGCGGGTCATTCAGAGAGTTTTTGTGGTTTCTGAAGAAACAATCAAACTGATGATCAACATTTGTGATCCAGAGAGAGTCAAGCTTCGACAAGCACCACGTCTCTGACACCGACGGTAACCTACACCTGCAGAGGCACCAACACCTTATTATGGCATATGGATTCATATCTTAAATTAAAGCTCAATGTCATTCACGGATATTTACGGCTGCATAAACGGATATATCCTCAGCATATTCATTTATGCCTCCACAAAAGCAGCGATTTCCTCCAAGTACACCTGTTTCTTTTTTACTTATGACAATGTAATGCTGATGTGCCAAAGGATGAAGTATCTCCTTGTTTGTGAAACCTATACTAAAGCACAGTTCCTTTAAATGCTTCATGGCCCTAATTTTAACAAGTCTCCTCTGAAATAACAGGTAACCTTATGACTTATTCTCATAAATTCATGACTTTATTCACGTAAATTCACGACTTAAATCTCAAAGTCTTTAAAAAAAATTCTCAACATGGCCCTCATACTCCTTCTAAGTGGTGGGCAAAACCGTTCATTTCAGTGAACCGGATCATTCCTGGTCGTTCGGTAAAAAGACCCGTTCATTTCGGTCATTCGGTCGTTAGTCAGTCCATTCGTTCATGCTGAACGAACGTGATGAGCGAACGAAATGACTGCACTTCAGACTCAACAGCGCAACAACATGTGATTACAGCATTAAAGGGGACCTGCCACCAAAATTTCATACCCATTTTTATCAATTTTTCATAATCCTTGATGTCCTCTGATCATGTTTGCAACATAATTTTAGCTGAAAAGTTATTTGATGGTTTGTTTTAGTATGCCTAAAAAACCTTACAGGAAAACCAACTGATTTTGGCTCATTAACATTTATGGTAATGAGCTTTGCTCTGATTGGATCGCTGCTGTGAAGCCTGCTGTGCTCTGATTGGCTCAGCAGTGGAGGTTCGGATTTCGGTTTATCCACTGTTATTATGCTAATGCTAATAGCATATGCTAATGTGTGCTAAAGTAAGGTGCCCAGATGTCTGTAATGATATCCGGGGATATTCGGTGCGGCGGCGGTGGTGCAGGGGCTGCAGGGGCTGTGTGATCACAGACAAAGTCTCGGTACTATTTAGTAGCAGCGCATGCCCCTTGTAATAACCCCGTAAGAACTGTTGTTCAGGACTGCTAACTAAATTCGGCTACTGTAATAACCGTTGTTCGAGCCCGCGCGCAACATTTTTGGTCTCATTAATGAAACGCTTAAATCGGGGACATTTTCGGGGACAGCTTTTGCCGGGGACAGATCATCCAATACGGGGACTGTCCCCGGAAATCGGGGACGTCTGGTCACCTTATGCTAAAGGCTAAAAACGGCAGGTATTAAACCATATATTTTAGACCCCGAGTCCGAAGAGGAGGTGGAAGTTGAGGAAGAAGCCGGAGATCTCCAGCGGTGTTTTCTCATTCATTCTGCCCGGCTTTAAGTTCATTTTCCCGGCAGTGAACCGAAGGAAACACCGATCGTTTGGAAGAGACCCATAGCGGATACAGCGGTAGCTGGGTCTCGCTCTGGCTGTGACTGAGTACGAGAACGAGAGAGTGGGCACGGCTCACCGAGGACGCGCTCGTGAATAATAATGAGCAAAGTCGGCGCAACGTAACACCGACGGGCTTTTTCAATTGGCCTGGTTTACTTGTTCCTTTATTTTAAACCTTTACAGAATGCAAACGACGTAACGGTTTGTTTTCACATGTACAACATAAGACGAACATAATATGGACCTTATATGACACAAAAAACCCCAAAAATTACATTTTTATGGCAGGTCCCCTTTAAGCACCCCTCCGGATCCAACATTGCGAGCGTCTCAGCTCCCCAGTCCGACGTTACGACCCCCCCCGCGGTCCGACGCTGTGACCGCTGCACTCCCCACTTCCCACCCCCGGTCCAACGCTGCGATCGCACTGCACTCCTTGTAATATAAAATTATAGTAGGAATAACAAAATATATAAGGTTTTTAATGGTTTTTATTATTTTGAGGTGCATTAAAAACAACAATAAAAAGTACAGAATGTCAACAGACAGTGCAAATGCGTATTAACAGTTGTCTCTCTGCCTCTGGCTGCAGCAGCAGCTGTGTGCCTTTGTGTGTGTGTGACTGTCCTGCTCGCTCGGGCACGGCAGTCGGCTCGTGCGGCGGCCGCGGCACTGTTTGTTGAACTCGTGGGTACAGATACCCCCCCGCAAGAGACTGCATTATAGTTTATTTTATTTAGTACATCCCGTTGCGTTCACAAGTCGGTCGGCTAGTGACAGGCTGACAGCACCTCGCAGAGAGTGAACGCTTGTACTCAGTCAGTCTGAGAGTCGGTCAATCTCTTGGTCAGACTGCGCTGACTGAAAAGACAGAGACCGAGTCGGTCATCGGTCTGGGTCTTTCAGTCAACTCGTTCATCGGTCCGGGTCTTTCGTTCAACTCGGTCTTTCAGTCAACTCATTCTTTCAGTCAACTCAGTCATCCCGGTCTTTCAGTCAGCTCAGTACTGCTGCTGCTTCTCTAAGCCCCACCCACACACAGAGCGTGGCATGACTATAGGATAAGACAGGCAAGCACGGAGATAGTCCCGCCCTAAGGAACGGTGAACTGACTCTTCAGCCAATCAAAAGAACTGAACGGACTGAACGGGTCATTTAGGGGGGGTGACCTCGTTCATTTCGTTCACCAAAAAGAACTTGTTCTTTTGATCCATTCGTTCAAGACCGACACACCACTATCCTTCATACAAAACAATCATTGGATGAATTTTGTGGAAATGATCTGTGCTTGTATGAATCTATTGTTTTGTGTCTGTGCAAGGTCGCACAATTAAGGTCGCTCCGCGGGTTTTCTTTAAGTCAGTCGTGACGCGAGCCTGAGGGCGGGGATATTTGGCGACCTTTGGAGGACTTCCTGGTTGAGGCCATATTGAGAATTTTTTTAAAGATTTCGAGTCATGAATATACGTGAATAAAGTCATGAATTTAAGAGAATAAAGTCATTAATTTATGAGAATAAAGTCGTAAGGTTACCTGTTATTTCAGAGGAGACTTAAAATTAGGGCCATGAAGCATTTAAAGGAACTTCAGTATAGGTTTCACAAACAAAGAGATACTTCATCCTTTGGCACATCAGCATTACATTGTCACAAGTATAAAGACTTAAAAAAGAATATATGAGAAATTCGTCTTTTCCACGGGGAAAAAAAACAGGTGTACTTGAAGGAAATTGCTGCTTTTGTGGAGGCAGAAATGAATATGCTGAGGATATATCCGTTCATGCAGCCGTAAATATCCGTGAATGACATTGAGCTTTAGTTCATGATATGAATCCATATGCCATAATAAGGTGTTGGTGGCTCTGCAGGTGTAGGTTACCGCCAGTGTCAGAGACGTGGTGCTCGTCGGAGCTCGACTCCCTTTGGATCTCAAATGTTGATCATTAGTTGGATTGTTTCTTCAGAAACCACAAAAACTCTCTGAATGACCCGCAGATACATCCACAGATAACCCTGCAGATGACCAGCTTCAGTCATTTCCCCCTCCACAACAGCAACTTTATTTACTTTATGACTTTATTCTCCTAAATTTACAACTTTAATCTCTAAATCTTACAAAAAAAAAAAAAAACAATGTGATCCTAAACTCTGCTGTAGTTTTGTCAGCTTTCTTATTTCTAATGTTTTTGATTGTTGTAGCAGAGCAGATCAGTTCGTCTCTAAATCTATATAATGTTTGGTTTGTAGATTTTAGTGAGTTCAGAGATCATGCGCTCATGCAGCCTGAGCTGACTGTCTGCTGTTTTTGGATTTCTTGTATTTTCTTTAAAGACGCGCTGCGTCTCCAAGTGAGTCCAGCCTCTCACCTGGAATGCGCAGCTGTGCATAATGCACGCTTGAAAAAGGGGCGGGGGTAGTGTGGTTTTGAGACCGAATTTGAAGAGCATTTTGTGCCAAATGGGACACCGTTCGTGCCGCGTGATGACCTCACGCATGCTTCAGATGCGCCGTTCGACGGTTGCGGTCTCTGAAATGGGACACAGGAAGGGTACTTAACGGCACATAACCGCACATAACCGCAGTGCGCTCAGCTAAGCTATCCCGATGCAGTCTCTGAAATGAGACACAGCATAAAAGTGTGGTGGAAATATAAACATGGCGTTTTGTTCTAATCCGGTCTGCTACTGTTTTTTTTTCTGAAGTCCTCCTTTCACTGATGTCCTTCTCAGTGAGAACAGAGGAATCACAGAGTGGTTAGTGTGGAGTTCTGATAATGATGCATCTCTCTCTTCCTCTTTGTCTGCCTGTCTTTCTCTCTGTCATTACATCAGTTTGATTCTCTAAAGCCACTGCACTCTCATCACAAAATCACCCCAACAAGCAGCAAGAAAAGTGCAGCTCCTTGGAAGCAGTTACAGGGTTCATTGTCTCCTCTCATGAGCAGGAAACAGTGAGGCATGATAGGAGTTAATGAGCTGTCACACCCGCTTCTCTGCAGCGCTTCAGGACAGGGCTTAATGGAGAAGCACACTTTTTTTCCCTGTGTCACTCACTCTGTTTCTCTTTTTCTCTCCCTCTCTCTCTTCTTTTCATTCTCATACTCTGTTCTTATGCTCCTGTTCGTCTCCCCCCACTGTGTCCTTTTCTCTTCCCCACGCTAAGCACTCAAACTTACCATCACTTTCTTTTTTGACCTTCAGAATCAATTCATCTTGTAAGATGAGAATTTGCAGAGTGGATCTGGATGGACAGGTGGTGATGTGTGTCAAGGCTTACCTATCTGAGTGCCATCACAGGGCAAGGCCTGAGCACCACTTTTTAGTAAGAGCAAA
Source organism: Xyrichtys novacula (assembly GCA_962446985.1). Taxonomy (NCBI): domain Eukaryota; kingdom Metazoa; phylum Chordata; class Actinopteri; order Labriformes; family Labridae; genus Xyrichtys; species Xyrichtys novacula. Next base: position 13,396,327 of record OY660887.1, on the reverse strand, counting down.
GGGATTCCTGCACAGAGTTGAAACCCACTTACAGATACAATAAGAGGCAGCACGAAGCACATGAATCCTTTGAAGGGGTCCCAGGGTGTATCGAACACAAAGGGGTGGTGACACAGCTGATCAGAGAGGCACGAGAGAACAAAAGAGATTTGGCAGTGCTGTGGCTGGACCTTGCCAATGCTTATGGATCGTTAGCACACAAGCTGGTGGAAGTGGCCCTGAGCAGATACCATGTTCCAGAGAAGATTCGCAATCTCATCCTGGACTACTACAACAACTTTAGTCTGAGGGTGTCCTCTGGAACATCAACATCGGAGGGGCATCGTCTCGAGAAGGGCATTATTACCGGCTGCACCATCTCTGTGTCTCTGTTTGCACTAGCCATGAACATGCTCGTGAAGTCTGCTGAAGTTGAGTGCAGAGGTCCACTGTCCAGGGGCCTTATGTATCAACGCTTGCGGCGCAAGAAAACCTTGCGTACGCCAAAATTGGCGCACACGTCCAGATTTATCATCGCGAAATGAGCGTCGGTTCCAGCGCTAATCAACGCAAAGTCAGGAGGTGGTGTAGAAATTGCCGTTGAGCCGATACTTGCGTTGACTGTGATTCGCACTTTGGCGACGCTGTGTGGCGTTGTTTGGTGACTCACTATGTGACAAGCGTGCACCACATCCCCGTGGCCGAGCAGCACGTCGCCCCACATGACGAACCAGCAGCAGACGGAGGGATGCGAGCTGATCCCTGCCGGGCCGCTGTCCTCGCGCGGGAGAATCTCATCGCCACAGTGTGAATGGGTAAGAAGTGAATACACAGTTCAATGAGCCAAATTAATTTATTTTCTCCACCAGACGCTCGAGGACATTTACGAGCCGGTCCAGCCGCTCGTTGATCCCCGCGATCCCCCTGATGATTTCTTCCTGCGATTGCAGGATCCCCTCCGCGAGGACCCTTCCACTGCGTCCGGGTGGTCCAGCGGAAGCGCCGCGGCTGGTGGACGCTCCACCGCTTGTCGGCGCGCTGATGCTGGTGCTGGTGCTGGGGCCGGGGCCGGGGTGGCCCGAATGCCGCTGGTCCTGGCCGACGACTCCGAGCCGGCGGACGGGCTGCCGCGGGCCGGGGTTCCGCAAGCCGGCGACACGGCCGACACATTGATTTCTGTGACACAATAAAAATATTTTTTCATTTCAATTCCTGCTTCTGTGTATCTGTTGCGTTTACATCTCTCTCCACGGTATCATAGGTAATGTAATCCAGTATTTCGAGGTCAGTTATGCACATTACAGTTGTTTATTGCATAAAAAGTTATCGAAAAATGAAGTTAAGGGCGAAGTATAAATCATGTCTAAAAATAGACTGAATCCCGACGTTGAAATGAAGTATAAACTTAGACTAGACATCTAATATACGTCTTTTGCTCAGTGGGATGACAAAGCATGTGGACATTTGTGTGACACGCCACTTACCCTATAATAATAATCGCCACCACCTGCTGCTCAAACGGTATGAGGGTCTCCTCCCCCGGACCCCCACCTGTCTGGCCAGTACTCCTCCGGAGGGCAGCTGTACACCGCTTGACCTCCACCTTGAGGTCCGACCACTTTTTTTTAATCTTTGCGGGGGTGCGTGTCTCGGAACCCACCGCATTCACCCTCTCGCAAACTTTCTCCCACTCCAAGCGTTTTTGTTTTGCACTGACGCCACTGGACAGGCTGCCAAACAAAACACGCTGTCGCTCCTCCACCTCCGCCACCAGCACCTCCACCTCGCACGCCGTAAATTTAGTTTTTCTTGTCATTTTGTCTGCGTGCGAGGACAGGGAGACCCTATTTAAATAAATCTGCATATTTATAGGAGGGCGTAACGGGGACGGGCCCAGTCACTCCGACATCTGCGCTCAATTCCACGCTGATTGGGATTTATCAAGGAAACACACGTGGATTTCGGAGCCCGCACACATTGATACATACGGATTTTTTTCAGCGTGACGGACCTTGCGTGCGCTCGTTTCTGGTATGAGTTCCATGCAAGTATTGATACATAAGGCCCCAGATCTGGCACCCGGCAACCACCGATAAGAGCATTCATGGACAATCTCACTGTTACCACAACCTCAGTGCCTGGATGCAGGTGGATTCTTCAAGGCCTCGAACAGCTCATCAGTTGGGCAAGAATGAGCTTCAAGCTTGCGAAATCCAGATCCTTAGTCTTGAGGAAAGGGAAAGTTTCGGATCAGTTCCGCTTCATGCTGGGAGACACAAGAATCCCATCAGTGTCAGAAAAGCCTGTGAAGAGCTTGGGCAAGCGCTTTACTGGCAACCTGAAGGACACCGCTGCACGGCAGGGCACCAGCGACGACCTTGACACATGGCTCTCAGCAGTGGACAAGTCGGGACTCCCGGGAAAGTTCAAGGCCTGGATCTACCAGCATGGCATCCTCCCTCGTCTCCTCTGGCCAATGCTAATTTACGAAGTCCCTATTACCACCGTGGAGGGCTTTGAGCTGAAGGTCAGCCAATTCCTGCGCAGGTGGCTGGGCCTGCCACGGAGCCTCAGCAGCATTGCTCTTTTTGGCCATAACACCAAGCTGCAACTTCCTGTCAGCAGTCTAACAGAGGAGTTCAAGGTCACCAGAACCAGAGAAGTCCTGCTCTACCGAGACTCAGCTGACACCAAGGTCTCCTCAGCAGGGGTGGAGGTTAGGACAGGAAGGAAGTGGCGTGCCAAGGATGCAGTGGAGCGGGCAGAGGCAAGGTTGCAGCATAGCACCCTTGTGGGCACAGTGGCTACTGGTCGGGCCGGGCTTGGTAGCAATCCTAAGCCATGCTACATCAAGGCCAGAGGCAAGGAGAGGCGGAGACTCATTCAGGACGAGGTGTGAGCCGAGGTGGAGGAAGCTCGCTTCAGCAGAGCAGTTGGCATGTCCAAGCAGGGGGCCTGGACTAGGTGGGAGCATATAGCTGGCCGCAAGATCACGTGGGCAGAACTCTGGAAGGCGGAGCCACACCATTTCAAGTTCTTGGTCCAGTCAGTATATGACGTCCTCCCCAGCCCTGCCAACCTGTTCACCTGGGGCCTAGTAGACGCACCTGCTTGTCAACTCTGCCAGAGAAGGGGATCTTTAGAGCACATCCTCAGCTGCTGCCCGAATGCCTTGGGAGACGGGCGCTATCGTTGGCGTCATGACCAGGTCCTGAAGGCAGTAGCAGACACCATCTGCTCTGGCATCATCAGCAGCAAGCAGCAACACCCGTCCAAGACTTCTAATGCCTTTGTCCGAGCAGGTGAGATGCCACAACCACCTAGAAAGACTCAAGGGGGCCTGCTCGCGACAGCAAGAGACTGGCAGCTCCTGGTTGACCTAGGGAGACATTTGAGATTCCCGGACACCATCGCAGTCACATCGCTTCGACCGGGCATGGTCTTGATGTCCGCGGCAAGGAAGCAGGTGGTGCTGCTTGAATTGACTGTACCCTGGGAAGATCGTGTAGAGGAAGCCCAGGAGAGGAAGAGGGCCAGGTACGCAGACCTGGTAGCGGAGTGTCGGCGGAATGGGTGGAAGGCCCGCTGTGAGCCGATTGAAGTGGGCTGCAGGGGCTTCGCAGGACAGTCTCTACACCGGGTCCTGGGGCTCTTGGGGATTTGCGGGCTGCACAGACAAAGAGGCACCAAGAACATCCTGGAGGCTGCTGAAAAGGCTTCACGGTGGCTCTGGTTAAGGAGGGGGGACACGTGGCGTAGTGCGCTACCTGGACACAAGTCTGGGCCTGATCACCCCCGGCTGGGTCGCCCGGGTGAGGGTGTCTGATGTAAGACCCGAAACACCCTATGACCCCGGGAACATCACTGATGATGTGTCCAGGTTGCACCACAAGGTGTATTCAAGTACTGAAGTGAATTAAATTTATAAAACCTAATTCCATTGAAGTTGGGAAATTGTGATAAACGTATATAAAAACAGAATACAATGTTTTGCGAATCCTTTTCAACCTATATTCAATTGAATACACTACAAAGACAAGAAATTAAATGTTCAAACTCATAAACTTTATTTTTTTTTGCAATTAATAAACTTAAGAATTTGATGGCGGCAACACGTGACAAAGAAGTTGGGAAAGGTGGCAAAAAATACTGAGAAATTTGAGGAATGCTCATCAAACACCTATTTGGAACATCCCACAGGTGAGCAGGCTAATTGGGAACAGGTGGGTGCCATGATTGGGTATGAAAGCAGCTTCCCCAAAAATTCTCAGTCATTCACAAGCAAGGATGGGGCGAGGTTCACCACTTTGTGAACAACTGCGTGAGCAAATAGTCGAACAGTTTAAGAACAATATTTCTCAAAATACAATTGCAAGGAATTTAGGGATTTCAACATCTACGGTCCATAATATCATCAAAAGGTTCAGAGAATCTGGAGAAATCACTGCACGTAAGCAGCGCGGCTGGAAACCAACATTGAATGCCCATGACCTTCAATCCCTCAGGTGGAACTGTATCAAAAACCAACATCAATGTGCAAAGGATATCACCACATGGGCTCAGGAACACTTCAGAAAACCAGCGTCAGTAAATACAGTTCGTCGCTACATCTGTAGGTGCAAGTTAAAACTCTACTATGCAAAGCAAAAGCCATTTATCAACAATATCCAGAAACACAGCTAGCTTCTTTAGGCCCGAGCTCATCTAAGATGGACTGATGCAAAGTGGAAAAGTGTTCTGTGGTCTGACGAGTCCACATTTCAAATTGTTTTTGGAAATAATGAACGTCGTGTCTACCGGGCCAAAGAGGAAAAGAACCATCAGGACTGTAATTGACGCAAAGTTCAAAAGCCAGCACCTGTGATGGTATGGGGGTGCATTAGTTGCCAAGGCATGGGTAACTTACACATCTGTGAAGGCAACATTAATGCTGAAAGGTACATACAGGTTTTGGAGCAACATATGCTGCCATCCAAGCAACGTCTTTTTCATGGATGCCCCTGCTTATTTCAGCAAGACAATGCCAAGCCACATTCTGCACATGTTACAGCAGTGTGGCTTTGTAGTAAAACAGTGCAGGTACTCGACTGGCCTGCTTGCAGTCAAGACCTGTCTCCCATTGAAAATGTGTGGCGCATTATGAAGCGTAAAATATGACAACGGAGACCCTGGACTGTTGAACAACTGAAGCTGTACATCAAGCAAGAATGGGAAACAATTCCACCTTCAAAGCTTCAACAATTAGTCTCCTCAGTTCCCAAACATTTTTTGAGTGTTGTTAAGAGGAAAGGTGATGTGGTAAACATGCCCCTTCCCAACTACTTTGGCACGTGTTACAGCCATGAAATTCTGAGTTAATTATTATTTGCAAAAAAATAAAATAAAGTTTATGAATTTGAACATTAAATATCTTGTCTTTGTAGTGTATTCAGTTGAATATAGGTTGACAAGGATTTGCAAATCGTTGTATTCTGTTTTTATTTACGTTTATCACAATTTCCCAACTTCAATGGAATTGGGTTTTGTAAAATAAATGTCTAAAGATTAACATTTAATGATCATCTTAAAATATGACATTTATGCACTAGTTAATAGGGGCCTGTCCCACATTTAATGGTGGAAAAACAAAAGAAAAACAAAGTTTAATTCAGAAATTAAATATTAAGTCAATCTTAAATCAATTTTAAATCAACCTCATATCTCAAGCCAGAATTCTCATTTCAGGGACTCCCATTCTAAGAAAAATTAATCATCTGTTTATCACAGGATAAATAATAGTTCAAAACAAATAAAACAAATGATGATGAGAAGATAGGGATAAATAATGGTAAATAAATAGTAATGATAATAATAAAATCCTGAGTTCCTTAAGCGGTTACCAACCCAGGTAGGTTGGCACCATAGATGTAATATGTGTAGACGCTTTATTACATGCTGGAGCATACCAGCGTCACCACCATATTTGATGGGTGTCCTTACTCTAGGCGCGCACTAGAGTCAACGGAGAATGTATTCATCATGGCTCATCAAGTGGTTTCACATTTAAATGTCAGTACTGGATTTTAATTTATGTTAACAAGTGAAGCAAAGCCTAAAAAACACATTGTGAACATTTCTAAAATGAGAATGAAATGAAATGAAATGAAATGTGTAAAATGAGATGGTTGCAGGTAAGGTCCCTGTGTGTTCAATCAGCCTTTTGCCCTGTTCAAGCTGTGCAGACAATCCTTGTACCAACTGTGGCAAATTGTAGCTTTCGTACTTGACATACTCTAAAATTTTAAGTTTTAATTATTGCCAGGGGGTGATTTAAATGTGTATGGGGCAAATATGCTGCAAACTAGATGCCTGTTGTGGCCTGTTGGGTGTTATAGCACTGTATATGTTGTATCTGAATCTGATATGTAGATGATATGTTTGTTTGTATGTATGTATTCTGAATGTAGAGCACTTAGTAACCATGTTTGGATAAGTGCTCTAAAGGTAATGATGTTGTTATTATTAATATTTAGAAAAACCCTTACAGTTTGGAGGGTGCTCAGCAGTCAGCTTGGGCCCTTATAGAGAAGGAGTAAAGGTCAAACCTCTTTATGAAGGACATGATGACCATCCATCAGCCTGGACAGTTGATCTGACATGCATGTATGGATTGAAAATCTAAATGTTGGCGTTGGCATTGTGTACCTGCATTGTTATCCATCCATAATAAATCTTACATTAAATCTTCACACTTACGTTTTTGTAGGGACCAAAAATGTGACCGAAAGGTTCCTCCGGCTCTGGGGGGAGAGGAAGAACCTCTTCACTGGAGCGAAGAATGCAGCCGCTGCTGGATGGCAGTCAAATTATAGGTCATGTGAGTGGTTATGAATCTTTGCATACTTGTGTGTGAATGTGACATCATATTGACCTTTTGTCTCACTTCTCTCTGTGACAAGTGCTGTCCTGTCAGAGGTCCAGCTTCTGGACAGAATAATGCCCCCGCAAGCTAAGACGAAGTGGGAGAACCTCAAAAGGAAGTGTAAAGTATGTGAAGGTTTTTAATGATGCTGCTGAACATTGAACATTGAACACGGGGTCATGAAGAATGTGTTGATTTCCCTCCCTGCAATTTATTAAACACGTTTCTGTTCCTTAGGAATGCAAAGAGCCTCCAACAGGGGCTGGGACAGGTGGAGGTGTCATTGCTGCCACTTGGCTTTGGTTCGTCCTGATGGATGAGATGTTGAGACAGAGGCCACCGATGGCCCCCCCGTCCTCATCACCTCACTCCCAGAGGACGAACCAGGGCCAGTGGCACTGCACCTGCTAGGCAGCAGGAGAAGGAGGAAGAGGAGGTGGACAACAACAACAATAATCCTGCCGCTCTGCAACCTCGCCTTAGAGGGCAGAAAAGGAAGAGGCCATCATCCGATCCTCTCCTGGCTCTGCTCAGAGAGCACATCGCCCAGCAGCAAGCTGAGGCCAGGAGCCAGGAGTGGCTGGATCAGATGCATTAGAATGCATGGTGGACCGCAGTAAATTTGATTTCTATTTATGTCACTAATGAAGCATAGCGGTAGTTCAGTCAGGCCATGGAGTCATTCTGCTCTGCCCAGCTCTCGCTCATCAGCTGAGCAGGCTCACTCCAGCCGATTGCCACGTCTCACAACCAGATCAGCTGATCTTATTGGGCACTTTATTTAAATCTGCTTCAGCCTCCCTGCCTCTGCTGCTTCCTCTGCATGCTGCTCACACCTTCAACCATCTAATGAGAAAACCTGAACTGCTGTCCGTGCTGCGTCTCACCTTGCTGCTCATCATGTTGACTCCTGTCTGTGATGCTGTTCCATGGCATGATGATAACATCTTGGAGACTCAGTCCCAGGGATCCAAAGCTAAGGAAGCCTCTGGAGAAGGGAGCCCCATCGCCACCCAGCACAGCGCTCGTTTAGCAGGAAAGACTCTCCCGACTCCCAGCATCAATGATTGGCCAGTGCCAAAGCTCCTGGAAGTCTTATTTAAAAATCAAATTGTCACTCCAACTGGCGCTTCCCACAAAGATTTGTTCGTATTATTCATGTCAAATGTCCCCTCTTAACATCCTCTGGCAGTCCTGTCATCCCCTGCCCCGAGGAAATGTTCAAGGAAGAGAAAAAACACCTCTCACAATTCTGCTGCAACTCCTGTCCCGGCAGCTAAGCAGGCACGCGCCCCTCCATCCACCTCTGCCACCTCGGAGGCCAACCTCGTCCTGTCCGCTCTGTCCGACATCCAGCCATCGATCGACAGCATGAACTCTTCCAGGCCCTGGAAGCAAACTCTGCATCTTCGGCAGGCACCTTCTTCCCGAGTTTGGCTCCTCGGCTCAGGGATGGGCCCTAGCTACCACATAGACTGTATATACTATGGACAACGTGGTTCCACCTTCTGCCTGTATACAGATTTGAAGCCAAAAAGCTCTCAGTATTTCCAGGATTTTTCTTCATTTCCCAAAACCAGCGCTGTGCAGTAGCAATGCACGCATTCGGCCGCGCAGTCACCGAGAGTCGCTGTGATGACATTCGGCTCAAACAGCGTATCCCCCGGGAGAGCTACGCAATCCCTGAATGCCCATAGGCTGTATCAGGTGTCAATCATAGAAAACATGAACCCCAAAATAACTTTTGAAAATGGAGCTGTACAGAAAAAAGGACTTGAGCACAAACCAGTCTTACTGTAACTACATGTCAACATCGCAAGCAGGGGGAAAAAAATTTATGTTCTGTGTAATAAATTTCTAAAGTTTGTCCACAGCCCCATAAGCTTTGCTGGCGGAGGCGGTATATATGACCTATACTGCAGCCCATCAACAGAGGGTGCTGTTCTTGGAGTGGCTTCACCCAGAAAGGAGGCAGACTCTGTCCATTCTATATACAGTCTATGGGCTACCACTTCACTGACAGGTCCAGCACCAGCGCAGGACAACAACGTCTCCCCTGTGAACTTCGATTGCATCACCTTCCCACGGAGGACACTGGGAAGTGCAGTTCCCATTTCCTCCGGCGTTCCGTTCTTTCCCCTGGCTGCTGCAATCTCTCCCAGTCTGGGAAGCCAGATTCTCGCAGGTAACAATATCAATCTTGTAAAGATCCTGCTGTGTTCAGAGCTCTCAGATAGGTGTATCATGGAGTGTGGTGATATGTCAGTTCTACTCATTGGCGTCGTTAGGCCTATTTAAGGGGGGCTGAAGCCCCCCTAAAATATTCTTTAGCCCCCCTAAATAATTTTATATATATATATATTTTTTTTAAATATATAGATATATATTTTACAAAAAAGTGCAGACAAATTCAATACAAAGACGCAGGAATATGAGTTTAAATAAATAATAATATAACGTCATTGTTCACTTAAATATGATCACAAATCATTTGGTTTCCCCTGAATTCACTGTGTAAGGTGGAGAGCCTTCGTCAGCGCTTAGTTATTCAATCCGTTCCACTTGTTGATATAGAGAACGCCCACATTACTGAAAACAGTCCGCTTATTCACTGCTGCCAGCAGCAGCACCTACATGCTCCCTGCACACAGTCACAGCGAGACGGTCACGTCACGAGCCAGGCAGAGAGCAGCATCATGGACATACGCAAGTTTTTCAAAAAAGTAAGCCTTTATAGCTGCTGGTAGTAACAATAAGCTCCAGCTAATAGCAAATAGTCCCATGTAATTTATGAACCAGGTGCTCCCCATTTTGAGAAATAAAAACCTGGCTGTCACACCAAGTTAAATTGTTAGCATGATGTTGATTTCTGTCACTTGTTTTAGCTCTGAAAAAAGCGAGCTGAGCTCATTCACGTATGATTATCATCAGTGGAAAATAATAATGCACTAATAATACTCACCCCACCATCCCCACTGACCTGTAGGAGTCAGGACAGAGGAGCACAGCAAGTGAGAGGGGAGACACCTCTACTGGAGAGGTGAGTCTAAAAGAATTCACAGGAGTGATGCAGACAGTCTGATTAGAATTTTATGGAACTCAATATGGATATGAAATATAAAATTTCAGTCATGGTGCACCATATAAGACTTATTTCATTTGAGTTTTTATTTAAGACAGTCAAGATTAGAAAGTGGAGAGAGCCAAGAGATAAATTAGCCTGACGAAAATATTTTTGGGGGTTCTATTTTAATATTACTTTAATTCAAGTAATTTAGTAATATTTTTCAGGGCTTTAAATTGCAACCATTTTAGTCACATATGGGCCCAAAATGTAATCTGTGTAACATCTTACTATTTGGGAGCAAAAAATTACTGTGGTGTGTGAGCTTAAGTCATGACATTAGCCTCTATGTTGGATTAGTTATTAATTCAATGCGTTTCAATGTATCTTGGAGGGTCAGGCAGAAGGAAAGGCTGAGGAGCTGCAGCAAATGGCAGAGGAAGCTGAGAGATGAGAGCAAACAGGCCAAGAGAGGGAAAATAATGAAGCAGCTGCAGCAACTCATTCCACTACAGGGTTTGATTTAGGTGACAAAGACACAGGGCCCAGACAGGTCAAGCTGAAGAGCTACCCACAAGATAGTTTTGGTACACAGAAGCGAGCATTTCACTACAGCTGGTTTGAAAAGCGCAACTGGTTAGGATATTCAGTCAACCAGAATACAGCTTTCTGTTTCCCATGTAGAGTGTTTGGCAAAAACATAATACATGATAGTTTGGTCAGTAGTGGTTGCAAGAACTGAAGAAAAAACAGACTGAAATAAAACACAAAAAACTCCTGGTGGCCTGAGACTACATCTTAGTTAAATCCGTCCAAAAAAGCTGAAAAGCAATTTCTCAGTCTTTGTTTTCTGTTTGTGAAATTTTGTGCTCGCTCACTACGTTCACTCACATCCTGTTCATCTCTTGGGGGCTAAGCCCCCCCTGTCCTTAAAACCTAGTGACGCCCCTGGTTCTACTTAAGGATAGTGATCCTCAATTGTCAAAAACTCTGACTGGCCGAATTTAATATAGCGTTCGGTGTATGCCAAGATGTTACATGTGAAGTTTACCCATCTCGCAGAGCAAAGCTCGATACATATCTAGCCATTGTCTCGGACCATGCCATGTCATACAGTGGGACTTTATTCTATGAGTACCATAAGTCATTTTCCGCTAAAGCCGCCATGGACATCCAACGTGTCAACCAAAGACTGGACTGGTCAGTTGTTGATCTGGCACTTATCAGCAGACATTTCACAGGGCACCAGGCCCTCTCCTGTTCATCTGCGGCTCTTTTTCTCATTCTCCAAAACTGTGCCCAAAAACTGCAATTCCTGATCATTCATCCAAATCCGTCTCAGGCCCCCAGCAGGAAAAGTCCAAGGTGACGCCGCCCAGGGCAAATATTGCAAATATTTTCATGCTTGTAGTTACTGCGGAGAAGGGCATCCAAAATCTGTGTGCCCGAGACGAAACCACTACATGAAGAAGGCAAGAAAAAATAAAAACATCAATGCCAGTTAACATCTCTGAGCTGGGGAAAGCATTGGAAAAGCATCCAAACCGCTGCTTTGTGAATTATTTGATCACGGGTCTTGTTCAAGGTTTTCTAGCTGGACTTATTTGGATTCCAAAAGTCTTTTGTATGTAACAATCTGCAATCTGCTTTGAAGGAGCCTGGGGTAATGGATGAACTGCTGGCAAAAAAAGTTAGAAAAGGTTTCATAATCGGCCCATATGATAAATCTCATTTTCCTATAACTCGCATTAATCCTATAGGTGTAGCTACTCACAAATTCTCAGGAAAAAAGCGCTTAATTGTAGACATTTCTGCCCCTCACAATGATGAAACTCAGAGCATTAATAGTCTCATCCCTCTGACACCCTTTTCTATGTATTACACTACGGTTGATAATGCCATCAGCTTTGTTAAGAAGGCCAGCAAAAATGCGTGGCTAGCCAAAGCAGGTATTACAGATGCGTTTAAAGTCATGCCTTTGCATCTGACTCAGTGGCACTTATTTGGCGTCAAGTGGAGGGAAAAAATGCATTTTGCAGTTAGACCCACTTTTGGTTGTCGCAGCAGCCCAAAAATATTTGACACCCTATCAGAGGCACTCTGCTGGATCCACCTCTACAATTGTAGACTGCCTTTCGTGGTCCACCTCCTGGATGATTTTTTGCTGGTCGATTATCCACACTCTAAGCCAGATCGCTGCATTTCAGCCCTCAGGCGTACCTTTGCCATACTGGGTATCCCTCTTTCAGAGGAGAAGACGTTAGGTCCGCAACATGTCATTGAATTTCTGGGTATCACATTAGATAGCTGCTTGATGCAAGCCTCTCTGCCTCTGGAGAAAAGAAACAGTAGTTCTCACTGCTTTCTATGGTTTTCTCAGAGGCAAGGAATTCACTACAAGCAATGTTTCCTTTAACCCTTGTCACAACCTCACTATTGCTGATGTATCACTGCACCCTCATTACTTCACCTTACCTCTGAAGCATTCCGAAACTGATAGGGATAAGAAAGGAATATTAATCTACATTTTCTTCATTAATTCTGCTTTTTGTCCTCTGTCGTCCATGATTTGCTTCCTGAGAAGCTGCCCTCATGCTACTCTACAAGAGCCGCTGTTTGCTACTGAAAAGGAGAAGCCCATGTCCAAGGCCTGGCTGGCCTCCCACCTGCACCTCCTCTGCCAGACCTGTGGCTTACCTCCTGATCGCTACACCACCCATTCTCTGCGCATCGGTGCAGCAACAACAGCAGCTGCATCAACCTCTGTGGCAACGCTGAAATTAATGGGCAGATGGTCCTCATCGGCTTATGAACGTTACCTCCGTCCTGGGGCTAAAGACATTCTGGAAGCTCAAAAAGCAATGGGTGCCCTATGAATTATTGTAATAAATGTGTGAGATCATGCAAAAGCTCATTTATTTTAAGGTCTGAAAACTATCTGAGATGCAGTGATTTATCTGCTTTTCTAATGCAGGCTGCCTGTTGTCATCACTCATCGCTAATGGTGTACTCATATGTGCATACGAGTGCCTGGTGTGTTGTTTTGGGTTTTTTTTGCGCTGCCTCCCTCCCTCAGGCTGTCCAAGTCGGCACTTTGAAAGGCTCGGAGGAGTGCGCTCCCTGCTTCAGGCCGCCCATGTATGCACGTGGAAGGGGAGGGAGGTCCCAGAACAGAGCCACACCGCCAAATCTTAATCTGTCATGTTATTGTTGTGTAATGGCAATGTAATAAATTTACTTGACAAAGTGGTTCTGACTGAAATGAAGCATAGCGATAGTTCAGTCAGGCCACGGAGTCATTCTGGTCTGCCCAGCTCTCGCTTAGTAGCTGATATGGGCGGGCTATCCCGAGCAGGCTCACTCCAGCCGATTGCCGCTTCTCACAACCAGATCAGCTGATCTTATTGGACGCTCTATTTAAATCTGCTTCAGCCTTCCTGCTTCTGCTGCTTCCTCTGCATGCTGCCGACATCCCACCTCCTCCACAGCTTCTCCTATTATGTGTTCTCACGTACCAATGACAGTAAAGTCATTTATGCTTGCTCTGCTGGGTTTTTTGTGCTGCCTCTCCCCCTCAGGCTGTCCAAGTCGGAAGTTGGAAAGGCTCGGACGAGTGCTCTCCCTGCTTCAGGCTGCCCATGTATGCACATGGAAGGGGAGGGAGGTCCCAGAACAGAGCCACACCGCCAAATCTTAGTCTGACACGGTATTGTTGCGTAATGGCAATATAATAAACCTTCTTGATAAAGTGGTCCTGTCTGAATTGTATTTACGCTTATTTTTGTTAAAAACATTTTTAATTTAAGTGAAATTTTTTGCATTATTTAACATTATAAATTGTATTTCATTTATTTAAAGATCTTGAACCTTGCTTACACAGTCTATTCATACGTCCCTCCTTAAGCTGTGTTGGCAACAGGGTGACCAGACAGCATCCTGTTTATTCTCAAAGGCTGATGTGGGAACAAGAATAAAGAAATAAAATACTGAGGTCAAAAATAAACACAAAACTGGCAAAATGCTTAATGAAATGGGCACCATGCAGTGCAAACAGAACTTAAGAGCAGCCCATTCCAGCACAGAACCCTGGGCTATTGCCTCCCCTGTTTTGGTGCCTCTTTTCTCCAGGCTGAGCAGCAGTCTTTGGCAGTGCTGCTGGGCTGGACAGGACACCACAATAAAGACTCTGGTGTCTGCTAACAGTGGGACATCACGTGGGTAGTCTTGGTGTTTGGGCTGCAAGTCTCTGACCTATAGTATAAGTGTTCATTTATTTAATTAAATAATATCCACTGAAGTATAACAAAAAGATTCTGTGAAGTGATGATGTACCTGGGGCATGAAGGTGTGGTGGATCTCCAGCACTTTCAAAAAGATGGCCTGGAAGCGGGTCTTCATCATACCAAAGGCATGCTCAATAATGAAGTTTGTCCTGGCATGATCCCTGTTGAAGCGCTAGGTGACCACACCTCACACCGGCTGCTTATAGGGCGTGATGAGGGGGGAGTGGGTGCTAGAAGCACAGGTACCCATTGTCTGTGACAATGAAATGCCTTGGAGGAGGCTAGACCTTACGCCTGTACAGTGGCCTGTGCCGGAGTACCCTGGCGTCTTGCACAGACTCTGGCCAGCCCATGTATGTGTCAATGAAGCGGCCCTGATGGTCACAAACAGCTTGCTTTATGACAGATGAAAACATTTTTCTGTTTACAAAGCAGTGACCATCAGGGCCACTTGGGGGCTTAATTCGGACATGGCAGCCGTGGATTGCACCGTCAGCTTTGAGAAAAGCTTGGTGTTTTTGTGAATTGTGAGTTGAGGAGGTTAATGATACATGTATCTGCTGTTCACTTAACAGTCAGTGCAAGCTTCTCAGCTGATGTCAGTAAACAGAAAACTATTTTTAGACACCTATTAAAGCCTCAGGGCAGGTACATTTGGCAACTCAACCAGGAAGTCCTCCAGAGGGTAGATCGTCCCAATTCACAGAAGTCAATCCATCTCACCTAGGGTACTCAGGTGAAATGAAAGGGAAGTCAGACCCTGAATTGAGACAGAGGCTGTGTCTCGCTTATTATTTTTTTAATTGTGCGACCTTGCACAGACACAAAACAATAGATTCATACAAGCACAGATCATTTCCACAAAATTCATCCAATGATTGTTTTGTATGAAGGAGTATGAGGGCCATATTGAGAATTTTTTTAAAGACTTCGAGTCATGAATTTACGAGAATAATATCATTAATTTATGAGAATAAAGTCGTAAGGTTACCTGTTATTTCAGAGGAGAGTTTTTAAAATTAGGGCCATGAAGCATTTAAAAGAACTGTGCTTCAGTATAGGTTTCACAAACAAGGAGATACTTCATCCTCTGGCACATCAGCATCACATTGTCAAGACTTAAAAAAGAACATATGAGAAATTCGTCTTTTCCACGGGGAAAAAAAACAGGTGTACTTGAAGGAAATCGCTGCTTTTGTGGAGGCAGAAATGAATATGCTGAGGATATATCCGTTTATGCAGCCGTAAATATCCGTGAATGACATTGAGCTTTAGTTTTTGACATTAATCCATACGCCATGATAAGGCGTTGGTGTCTCTGCAGGTGTAGGTTACCGCCGTTGTCGGATCTGTGGTGCTCGTCGGAGCTCGACTCCCTCAAATGTTGATCATCAGTTGGATTGTTTCTTCAGAAACCACAATAACTCTCTGAATGACCCGCAGATACATCTACAGATAACCCTGCAGATGACCAGCTTCAGTCATTTCCCCCTCCACAACAGCAGCTTTATGACTTTATTTACTTTATGACTTTATTCTCCTAAATTTACAACTTTAATCTCTAAATTTAAAAAAAACAACAACAATGTGATCCTAAACTCTGCTGTAGTTTTGTCAGCTTTCTTATTTCTAATGTTTTTGATTGTTGTAGCAGAGCAGATCAGTTCGTCTCTAAATCTAACATGTTTGGTTTGCAGATTTTAGTGAGTTCAGAGATCATGCTCTCATACAGCCTGAGCTGACTGTCTGCTGTTTTTGGATTTCTTGTATTTTCTTAGAAGTCGCGCTGCGTCTCCAAGTGAGTCCAGCCTCTCATCTGAAATGTGCAGCTGTGCAGCGGCACGCAAAGAATTCTGGGATACCAAAGGCACATGCATTTATGCACGCTTGAAAAATTTGAAGCGCGCTTAGCATTTCGTGCCAAATGGGACACCGTTTGCGCCACCTGATGACATCATGCACGCTTCAAATGCACCGTTCAACGGTGCGGTCTCTGAAATGAGACACAGCCATAGCCAATGAGTCAGTAGTGGAAGCTGGAGCTCAAGAGTATATTTGAGCTTCCCTCACCTGTTCCAAATAAGGGCAATCAGGAACACACACACATACACACCTGGGCCTGCTCTCTGATGATCACCATACCAGAGTCTGAGAAGCAAAACTGAATCCCCCATACTTTGTGTGAATGTACCTGGTACATGTACCTGGTGAGCCTCAGCCACATCTCCTTTACTGCCCTCATATTTTGAATGTTTTGATTTGATTTGAAAATCTTTATGCCCCTAAGGGCAATTTGGTTTGCAACAGAGGTTAAATCACACATTTATACAAGTCTCACGTCACGGAAAGCATACAGGAGAAACAATACAAGCTCTCATCTTTGTTTTATAATTTTTATGAATCATTTCAGTAATATAATAATAAAACAATTATTTTGTTGTGAATTACGCCTCAAGCTCTTCTGTGTATATACATCAAACCAGTGTGCAATTTATACGTCAACCTTTTCTATAATACTTCACAGGGTGAAATTTCCAGGGTGGTGTCGTCTCAGATTGTTACCTATCCTCGTGCTGCCTCACTGAGTTTAGCTCAGGCGGGTGGTTGCTTTCCTTATCTTTCCCTCAAAACATAACACAGATCATAATTCAGATTCTGATTCATGAAAAAGTCACTTCATTCCTTATACATTTTCTTCACAATGTACAGTACATAGTTTCAAGAGGTCAATCTCATAACATGTTTCTTTTATTATCAGTTGTTTCTTATCCGCTATTATTCACAGCATAGTACTTGTTGATGTTCAGTCCCCGGTTGGTCCTATAGATGATGCCAGGAATGCTGTGTGACATAATATGAAACCAATAAATTCATAACCCTGCTTATGACCTGGCTTCTAAGTAAATACAGAAACCAGCAGACTCTAAATATTGGTCCCAAAATTATTTGAATGATTTATTTACACAGCTCACAATTGTGCCCATCAGCTACAAGGTTGACAGTACTCAAGTGTAAACTATATTTTTTCAAAGCCAATTTCAAGGTCAAATTAATTTCAAACGGGCCATTTTCATTCATAGTTAAGTTTAAACATTATGCTTCTTCCTGTTTGTTTTTGATAGATGCAGAAAATAACAGCTGTACCTGGGTAAGTACATCGTCTCTGAAACTGCTGTCAGTGTTTTCACCTCACTCAAACAATCCTTTCACACTAAAAAGCCCATACTGTGTTGGGTTTGAGGTTGCCAGGGTGAATTTTGGCAGCTATTTTAGATTTAGTCTTATTCTTTGGACAAAATGCCTTTAGCTATTCCAAGTTCCCTTTCAGTCGATTTACTCGGTAACACACATATAGTATGGGATATCACGCCCTTGCGTGGCCTGACTGAAGACACCTTTATTCACGCCTTTAAAGCAGATGATCTGTGGTGACGTCTGGGAGGCTCCGCCTGCACATATATACGTGTAACACCACAGTCATCCTTCAGTTCTTACGCTCTTTACCGTGCTGAGAACACCACCACCGAGTCGGGCTAACTAGCTGCTGCTAGCTCAGCCTGGTCTTGTCTGTGGCTATTGCCTGATCGATTTTAGCTTTACTGCCCCTGTTGGTGTTAGCCTGCGGCTACCCGTGGAGCGCTAATTTCGTTCGGCTTCTGCGTCTTGTTATGAGCGCTTAGCCCATGAAAGCGAAGGTGAAGTCTTCTGTTCGCCCCTGTCCTCGGAGGGTGCGGCTTCTCCCTTCACGAGAAAGATCTCCATGAGGCTTGTCCCGTTTGCCTGGGTATTGTCCACGCCAGGAGGGCGTTGACTGAGCCCGAGTCGTGTGAGTCCTGTCACCGGCTTTGGAGCTCAACCCTGGAAAGGCGGATCAAGTTTGTGGAGAGAATATTAGGAAAGACCGCTATTGCGCTGCTCGATCCCCTCCGCTCCGGGTCCAGGGAGCTGGCTTCATCCAAGTCCATTGGTGAGGACTTTCTGGTCGAAGGCTCAGTTAGAAACTGGGCAGACCATATGGAGTGTGCTGACGGGTCAGCTGGATTTGAGCCGGGCCCCTCCGAGGGTGCTGGCCAGCCGCTATCCAGGCTAGCCTGTCACCAGGAGGACGATGACTTGCTGGACATCGGTCTGGACGTGCAGGGCTTTTCGGAGGATGAGCAGGAGCCGTTGTCTTCAGGTCAGTATGCCGCCGCTGCTGCGCCGGCTGATCTGGATGACACATTCTTCCTCTCACTGTACCGCCGTGCAGCTGAGAAACTGGAAGTAGAATGGCCCTCTCCTCCACCGGCTCAAAAACCGTCGCGGTTCTCAGGTTTTTTTATTTATTTATTTATTTCTCCCACCCGAACCGACGACTGTTAAGAACAGCTTGCCCATGTTCCCAGATTTTGTTGAGGAACTGACCTCGACATGGAACAAGCCGCTGTCCACCCACGCCGCAGTGCCCAGTTGTGGACAGTATCTGGATCTGGATGGAGCTGAAAAAGCTGGATTGGTGAACCCTCCGTCTATGGAGGCATCCCTGGCAGCCTATCTGGCCCCGGCCCAGAACCATGGTGTCGGTGGCCCCATCACGCTCCCGTCCAAGCACGGCAGGTTTTCAGCGTCACAGCTGGATAACATTTACAGGACACAGGCAAGTACGGCACGTGCACTGAGCTCTGTCACCATGCTTACGACATATCAGGCTATGATTCTGGCAGAACTTGGCTTACGTAAGCCTCCTGACAGTCCACTTTTTCCTCTCCTCAATGAAGTTAGAGTCACCACAGATTTCATTCTCCGTGTGTCCCGCTGTGCAGCGCTCTCTCGGTAGAGGCATGGCTTCCATGGTGGTGGCACAGAGGCACCTGTGGCTGACTCTCTCCGACGTTCCGGAGAGGGACAGAGCAGTTTATCTTGACGAGCCTGTGTCAGCCAGCGGTTTGTTTGGGCATTCCCTCGACGACATTCAGGCTAAGTTTGAGATGAGGAAGAAGCAACCAAAGCTTTGAGCAGCATCATCCCCAGGCGTGATGCAAGGCCCAAACAGCAGGGTTATCTGCACAAACCAGCACCGGCGCCTCCTCCCGAGAGGACTGCGGCGCCCACTAGTTCGGGGCCCCAGCCGGTGAAGCAGCATGTACCTGGTCAGAACCCACGCCCCTCGGTGTGGAACAAGGGTCCGCATCAGGCTTCCAGAGGGGCCCACCGCTCAGGAAAAAGACACAGCAGTCATCTTAGCTTCGGGATCGACTTGAGAGGGGGCCTAGCAGCATGGAGACACTGCAGCCCTTCAGTTTTGCCGCCAAAAGGCAGCGTTTAAAGTTTGTTCAGAGGTCCGGTCCCAAGAGGCGCTGCACTCCCCTGACACTGTCTCACAAGCACAACCCTCTCTCACACACACACATACCCCAATAATGGGGTACAGTTCACTATGTGAATGTTATAAATGTGCGTTCGTCGAGTCAAATAAAGGTTTCGTTTTGTTCTCAAAACATCATAAATTAATCAAGACTGGGCGGGAAAGTGTTGCTGTTCCCAGCCGGCATGCCAGAGGGTGACAACCCCTCCCCCACAGTGCTGGAGGTCAGTCGACTGACTGTTCATCTCCCTCTGTGGTGCGCATGCGCAGTCTCACCATGGGTACAGAGAACCGTTGCTATAGGCTACTGCTTACAGTTCAGGACTCGGCCGCCTGGCTTCCACTCTGTAATACACACAGTTGTAGCAGAAGAAGCAGCAGCAGTTCTGAGGTAAGAAATAAACAACTTGTTGAACAACAGAGCGATACGAGTTGTTCCCGCTTCGGAAACGAACAAAGGTTGGTACAGCTGCTATTTCGTTGTTCCGAAAAAAGGAGGAGGGCTCCGTCCTATTCTAGACTTGCAAGTGTTAAACAAATACCTACAGGTTCAAGAAACTAACACTCAGACAGCTACTGGGCATGATCAGACCGGGAGATTGGTTTACAACCATGGATCTGACAGATGCTTACTTTCACGTACCGATTCATCCGGACCACAGGCACTTTCTAAGGTTTACATTCGAGGGCACAGCCTACGAACACCTGGTGCTGCCGTTTGGCTTATCACTCGCCCTTGAACATTTACCAAATGTGTCGAGGTGGCATTGGCTCCACTACGGGAGAAAGGTTTTCGCATCTTAACCTATCTGGACAATTGGGCTCTGATTGCGAGCTCTAGAGAGCGAGCAGCAACTCAGCTGTCATTGACCCTATCGCACATCCAAACACTGGGCTTTTCAGTAAATTTACAGAAAAGTTTACCGACTCCGAGTCAACAGGTTTCATTTCTCGGGCTGGAAATATGCTCCGTTTCAAGCCGAGCAAGTCTGTCAGAACGCAGGGTGGCTGTGTTTCGCCGCTGCTTTGCACAATTTCTGTCGGGACGTAAACTGTGTTTCCGGATGATTTTTCAGCTGACAGGCATGATGGCATCTATGATTGCTGTAGTGCCGCTCAGACTCTTAAAGATGAGAGCGTTTCAACGCTGGACTCAGTCTCACCGGCTGTGCGCGCAGCGTCACCTCCAGAGGAGGCTGACGATAACTCCGTCTTGCATGTCGGCTCTTCTCCCGTGGAGAGAACCCGGTTTTCTACAACAGGGATCTCCAATAGGGAGGATGTCTTTTTGCAAGGTGGTGTCTACAGACGCATCCCTGAGGGGTCGGGGGGCTCTGTGCGAGGGTGCAGCAGTGAGAGGGGTGTGGACGCCAGCACAATGCAAGCTCCACATCAATTACCTGGAGCTATTAGCTATCCTATTAGCTCTGAGGCATTTTCGTCCTGTTCTGACGGGCCATCAGGTTCTGATCAGGACGGAAAACACAACCATGGTTTCCTACATAAACAAACAGGGAGGAACATGCTCTCTTTCCCTGTTAAAACTGTCTCACTCTCTGTTGCTATGGTGCAGTGTTCATTTTCTGTCACTCAGAGCCACACATATCCCGGGTCAGTTAAACCTTGGGCCAGACCTTCTCTCCGGGGGAGGGGGGTCCTCTTGTGAGAGAGTAGAGATTGCATATCAGGATCAAAAAGTACTCCCATTTCAGAGTTCTATTGTGGATGTTTTAACACTCATTCAGGAGTGGCTGGATAGGGATGTCTCTTTCTCTACAATTAAGGTCTATTTGGCAGCTATATCTGCATGCCATGTTGGCTTTGATGGTGTGACGCCAGGCACTCACCCTCTTGCTATGCACTTCCTAAAGGGAGTCCGCAGGCTGAGACCTGTGCTTAAACCCAGTGTTCCCTCATGGGATTTAGGGTTGGTGCTTGAGGCTCTTGGTGGACCTCATTTGAGCCTGTTGAGTCAGCAGACATGAAATTTCTTTCATTTTGTATGAAAGAAATTTCATGTCTGCTGACTCAACTGCACTGCTACTTGCTTTGGCGTCTGCAAAGCGAGTGGGTGACCTTCATGCTTTGTCTGTGCATCCCTCTTGTACCCAGTTCACTCTGGATGGATCTAAGGTTACATTGCGCCCAAAAGCGGCGTATTTGCCTAAGATTATCCCCATAGCCTATAGCTCTATGAGTTTTGAACTACTGAGCTTCTGCCGTCCTCCATTTGCATCTAAGGAGCAGAGGAGGGTGCATTCCTTGTGCCCTGTGCATGCACTACGCACTTACATAGACCGCACTCAGAGTGTGCTTTTATGTTACCAGTTGTTTGTCTGTTTTGCTAATCCAGCTAAAGGCAAGGCACTGTTTAAACAGCGACTTTCCCACTGGATTGTGGAGGCTATCTCCTTAGCATACGGCAGTAGGGGTCTTCCGTTGCCCCAAGGTGTGAGGGCACATTCAACCAGGGGGATGGCAGCCCCATGGGCCTTGTTTAAAGGGGTTTCTGTGAGTGAGATCTGCACTGCAGCCAGTTGATCATCACCGCACAGTTTTTGTTCGGTTTTATCGTTTGGATGTGAGAGCCCCTTCAGTGGCTCACTCTGTCCTTTCTGCTGGGTCTACAATGAACTAAAGTTTTGGAGGTTTGACTTCGGTTTGGTAGCTGCTCTGCTGGGCGTGTATATATGTCCCATACTATATGTGTTGTACCGAGTGAATCGACTGAAAGGGAACAAAATGTTATGAATATAACTTCTGTTCTGTGAAGGAGAGGAATGAGGTACAACACGGGGTTGCCCCACTGCACAGCTAGGCTTGGTGAAGAGCGGCTATCGAACTGAAGGATGACTGTGGTGTTACACGTATATATGTGCAGACGGAGCCTCCCAGATGTCACCACAGATCATCTGCCTTAAAGGCGTGAATAAAGGTGTCTTCAGTCAGGCCACGCGAGGGCGTGATATCCCATACTATATGTGTTGTACCTCGTTCCGCTCCTTCAGGGAACAGAAGTTATATTCATAACATTTCGTTATTTGTGGTTTAAAAAAATTAAATTAAAAGCATTTTTATGTTGTTTGACTTCAACACGGTGCAGAGTTTAATGGTTTATCAAAGCAGAAGCAAAAAGTAAAAGGCCAAAACTCAAACAAAAAACTAAAACCTGAAAAAACAAACAAACAAAAAACGCTGGAAACCAAAATACAGTAGAACCAAAAGTCACAGTGGAAAAACCATGAGAATATCAGGTAGGCACTGACATAGATCAGTCAGTCAGTCAGACCGTCAGACAGACAGACAGACAGGGGCTGTGTCCGAAATGGATCTATAACCCCTATATAGGTGACTATATGGCGGTTATTGAGGGGTGTCCGAAAACCTAAGTGATCAATTCCAATGCCCCATACAGGCGACTCAAAATGTCCCATTAAGCATTGCAAAATGTAGTGACCATCCGATGGTCACTCACCGGTGGTGGGCATCCCGTCATGCATTGTGTCTTGCCATGTAGTGTCCAAAACTTCCAGTAATTGAGCTCACTACATCGTCAGCTATATAGTGAAACCCCATATAGGGGTGAGGGGTTAGGGATTGAGTGATTCATTTCGGACACAGACGGAGGCACAGACGAAATGGCCTACTACTCCTACTACTCCTACTAACCCAGCCTCTGAATTGAGTAGGCAGTTCACACTGTACAGTATGCGAATTTTGTGTATGCGAGAAATGCCCACAATTGGCTTCGATTTCTGAGTGTGGAATGGAGCTTGCTTCACGTACTGCTTCTGCCCCACAATGCATTGCGCACCTCAGCTGGTAATATGGCCCTCCTTCCCGAGGCTGAAAAGAAATAGATGGCATGTGATTGCAATAATAATTATATATATATAATATATATATATATATATATATATATATATATATAGATAAACAATATTTAGTCAGTATACATTACACAATTTTTATCATATTTTGATCTTTTTACCAGATTTATTTGTATTTTAAATTAGGATTATAGGTAATGTTTTTAACTATTCGTATAAATTGACTTTATTTATTTAAGTGTCTATTAAAGATGTATTTATTACATCAAGTTTAAGCATCTTCTCATCTCTGAATGCATCATCAAAGTGGTCACTCATATTGAGCACCGTCTTCTGATTAATAAAAATTATTATTGGTAGAGAGCACATGGTTCAGAATATATACAAACGGGGGAGTTTCCAGTTGACAATGTATTTGAGCTTTACTAATTCTTACTTGTGGTTGAAAATCTGATGGTTTCTGAAATTATCATTGTACATGAAAAGAATGTAGTCGGGAAATGATGTATTTGCCAAGGAATAACCGAACAAGGTCATAATAATTATGTTGTGTGTTGGTCATTTTGCAGCCCTCTGCTGCTCATCACACGCCTAGCAGGTGGTGTATAGCATTATCACCATGGATACACAGATGTTTGTGTGATTTTTTTCATCCACTGCCGCCCGGTTTGTGATGTGTAGATGTTGATTATGAAAACACTTTGCAATAATTTTGAAACGTGAAGGGGGAGCTGCTGCTGCCCGGTGTTTACGGTAAATAGACGCAAACACCCACCAAGCGGACGCTTCGGTCTCCGAAAACGCAGAGACAAATTCACAAACAGCCACTATTTCAAACAACTGGGCTCATAATCGTGATTTAAACACTTACTTTCTCGCTAGAAAAAATATTATTATTGAATGAACTTATATAATTTGTCCGGAATGCAGTCGTTCTGTGTAGCTTGTGGTAGGACTATTTAAATTTTCCCGGCGCTGCGTCCGGCCGGCACGAAATGCATTCTGGGGTATTTAGTATGCATCTATATGTAAACGCTCGGGCAGCCGCGGCATACTCAAATCATCTTTGAGTAGTCAGTAGGCAGTAGCTACTGCTTGAGTAGGTAAGTAGATAGTAGGCAGTATGCCATTTCGGACACAGCCAGGGACTATATACATACACACGGGTAAACGAGCAACGAGAGACAGGTGACACACTGAGACACAGGTGCAGCCAATTACTGAGGAGGGAATACACAGGAAGTAAAATTAGACTATACACACAAGGAATGACTACTACAAAATAAAACTGAAAACACTGAAAATTGATCTAAAGAATAAAACACCAAGAACATGAGGGAAACAGAGTCAAACACAAACTGAAAACTCACATGACAGGAACAATAGGGAACAGAAACACTAGGAAAAATACACAGACAATATACA
This sequence comes from Xyrichtys novacula, assembly GCA_962446985.1. Classification (NCBI taxonomy): domain Eukaryota; kingdom Metazoa; phylum Chordata; class Actinopteri; order Labriformes; family Labridae; genus Xyrichtys; species Xyrichtys novacula. The sequence goes on along the minus strand of OY660887.1, from coordinate 13,371,501 downwards.
TTGAAGTAACAAAACCAGGAAAAACTAAAACAAGAATTAACCATGACAACTGCAGCCTTATTGGCAGCCTAGGGTGAGGAAAAGTCATACTGTAGGGTTTTATTCTAGAGAGAGACCTGTCTCTCTCAAACAGGAGGACTCAGAGTTTGGAGGGTTTTTTTAGGGTGTGACTGTGTGTGTGAGTGAATGAATGATGTATCCAATGTAAAAGCACTTTGAGGTCACTGATAAAAAGCATTCTATAAAATCTGATGCATTATAATTCTCAATAAACCACCATATTTTCCTTAAACCAAACCAAACTCTTACAAATTCACAAAATGACACCGGACTGTTTTCTTGCAACAGCTTAAATCAACTATCAATCATGAAAATGAAAATGCTATTTAGAAAGATAGAGTATGATGTAATTTCCATTAGATGTTTAAAATGAATCCCATCTGGCTTATTCAGCACTGGTTCTCTTTAAAGGGCACGTTCTGATTGGCTGCACAGCAGGAGACAAATGAAGACAAGGTTAAATTAATCAAAGAGGCTTCATTTCTGTTCTGCTGTTTCTCTTTTTGCCCCTCCCTCCTCCATCGTGCTCTTTCCCTCTCACATTTACACACACTCCTCTTCCTTTTAGGTGACAGGTGGGTACAGTCACAGACAGAAATGGCCAGTAATAAAACGGCAGTGGAACTGTCAGTGTTTTTTTTTTTTTTTTAATGAGCCGTAGTGTCACATAGATCTGGAGGCTCTGGCTGTCCCCACTGGGAGGAAAAGACCTTGTCCTTTAGTTTCTCCATAACTTTTTAATGAACAAAAAGCTGGAACTTTATTCTAAGGTAGACCACAGCCCACTCAGAGTGGAGGAAATTGTTTAACCTATGTAAGAGTACTGACGTCCTGAAGCTGTCCCACAGATGTATCAATATATTACATTTATTCCACAATAACATCTTTATTCACAGAGAAGTTGTACTCTGTTCAGGGAAATAAACATGACACTTACACCTCCATGTATCCTTCCGTCAAATACAAGTGTTACACAAAGACTGTCTGTGCAGCTCTGTAGGAATTAAAATTATCAGATTGGCTTTCACAGAAACCACAGCATGTTAAAGTCATCTATGTATGGTGGTTAAGTCACCATCATACTTAAATGAAGAAGATACAACACTTTAGTTAGTTCATCTCCATGCTCAGGAGAGCAGCAGAATTTACAGAGTGTCACCAAAAGGCACTAAGAAGGTCCCACGCCTCGACTCTATCAACCCCAGAGGCCTGAGCTATTCTGGGACTGGAGCTGTATGTTGTTATGCAGAGCTGTAGACACACTTCAATCACTGTGCAGCTATTCTTTAATCCTAATCCTCGCCCCTGTGTGATGCACAAATACATTTCCCAAAATACTTCCAATCAGCAGTCATACATGGCTCCAGGCAGAGGCACCGAAACTGAAATTAGTGCAGCTTCCCTGCAGCACCTGGGCCTGCGAAACAAATATTACATTTTTAATGTGTGTCTCTGTAGTTCAGAGACACGAGGCCCCCGCAGGGTGTCAAAAGATCTGAAACCAGTGCTATTGTTTGACTTGAAGTGGAGACAAGGATGAAAGTACCTGAACTTTACACTGTCATGTTTCGTATTAGATATGAAAATCCCACATCACGTACTTTCTCTCTTACCCCATCCAAATATAAACCTTAACATACCACAACATGATCATAGAGGAAGTCATCAGGTGTACAGGTGTGGACAAAAGAGGGCTCTGTGGTCACAGTCTTGACCCCAAAACACACCATCTAGATAAACTTTGCAGGCTATTAGTTTGGTTATCAGTTCATCAGTTTGGACTTTGTCACACTATTGTCCTATCCAGGTTGAAGTTACTGATTAGTAGCCTGGCTGGGCCATCCTGTTGCGTGAATCACTTGCCGTTCCTTCACACAACAGTCTGGACTTCGGCAAATTGGGAGTGTGTATTAGTGATCAGAAAATAACCGGGCCAATCAGTGACTGTGTTTCCACTGTTCCCCGGACAACAGGGAAAGGCAGCCCCGGATTGGTCCATGTGTAGATTAGGCTTTCTGCTGTATACCGTATACACCGTCATCGTGGTGAAATAAAGTCACGGTGGCAACACCGTGAGATTGCTGAGCTCACGGTGATGTATTTTCAATATTATGTAGCACTGCCGGTGCGTAAAGCGCACGTTACGCCTCAACACAAGCACGACTTGCCATAGTAAAGATATCACTTCACGTTCACATAAACATTAGTGGTCAGTCTGGGCTACAGTAAGACAGCAACAGCAAAATATTGAACCATTTCCTACCTGTGTGATGCTGCGGAGTGCTGGAAAAAACACAATCGTATATTCCATTAGCTCTGGGCAGGCTGCCATGCCCATGATGATGATCCACTGCCCCCTGTAAATGGTTCAGTCCAACAATCAAGTACACCAGTTTTACAGTGCAGTTTATCTCCTCTGATTGGGAGCTGATAGCTTACTGCCTAGAAACAGTTTATTTTCCTGACGACCACACACACAACAACATTATTGAGATGATTGAGAGTTTGCTTGAAGCTTGGAACATAAAGATGGAAACTGTTGTCTGCTTTACCACAGATAATGGCTCCAACATGAAGAAGGCAATTGGAGAGAGCCCTATGCAGTGGTTAAGCTGCTTTGGCCATAACCTCAACCTGGCCATTGGGAGGGCCACAAAACTTCGGAGAGTAGAGGATGCAGAGTGGTGGTGGAAGCCTTTTCACGAAGTTGGAAAAAGAAACGGGGGTTCAAGGCAAAGCAGAAAGAGCTGGGGTTTGATACTGATGGTGATGGCCATGCTCTGATCCATGATGTCTCAACCAGGTGGGGCTCCACCTTCGAAATGGTGTCAAGATTCCTGGAGCAGAAGGAGCCTATAACTGCTGTTTTGACTGCAGATAGGAACTCATGCCATCTCATACCATCAGTGCCCTGGAGGACATCTCCCAAGTCCTTGGGCCCCTTCATAAGTTCACAGATGCCCTTTCCGGAGAAAAAAGGGTCACCATATCAACTTTGAAACCTGTCATGGACCACATCACCAGAGAGATTCTGAAGGATTCTGACGAAGATTCTGTTCTCACCAGTCAAATTAAGCAGGCAATCAAAGATGACTTGAATGACCGGTATTCAGTTGATCAGCTGCAACTCATAGATCTCTGTTGTTTCATCGATCCAAGATTCCGTGCTACCTTCTCTGCCAATGTTGAAGAGACAAAGAGGATCTGCATTAAAGAGGCATTGAAGTTCATACCTCCCACAGCAGCACCCCCAGGTATGTTCCAATGACAAAAACACAATAGAATCAATTGGTGCAATAAATACAACTAATTTTCAACAAACTATTTCTGATTTTGACATCCCCAGAGCATGCACCAAGAGAGGCTCCTCTGGAAATGGCAGGGCCTTCAAGCAGTGAGAGGCAAGCCACTGAAGCCAACATGAACACACATACAGGAATCCTGAAGCACATCACCGCCAGACGAGCAGCAACATTACACCGGGAAGACAGTCCTGCAAGTGGAGCATCTCAGAGCCCAGAGCAGAAGTTGGTGACGGCCAGGCTAACTGATTAGAGCCACTATAACTGGACAGAGGTGATAGAGAGGTCACAGTGACTTAAGAAAAAGTATCTAGTTACTTTACATTCCAGCTTTTGTGATGTGTTTTCCCCTGGGGCTGCATTATTAATCGATTTTAAATCCTAATCAGATTGTGACGATGTTGAAAAAAAAAATCCTTAAATTGATATTCCTCTCTGTCATGTCTCATGCCACACCCACCAGTGAAAATAAACATGGCATTTGCAAAAGAAGACAATAATTTTGTGGCTATATAGGGCAAGAGCAAGTCAGTCATGTCAAATTGGTATGGCTTCGCAGTTTCGGATGAAGAGCAAACCACTCCCTGCTGCAAAGTCTGTCTGAAGGCGGTATCAACTAGGTTTGTCAAAGGTATCGATACTTGCATGCCATATTCAGATACAATACTTATTTGCCATGGTATTGATACGACTGTTAGTGTGCCCGAAGTGTCCACTGCGTGCACTAGAAGCAGCACAGCCGACTCGGCAGACAGCATCGGGAGAGCCCTCACTGCTATCCCCTCTTGCTGTACCACGTTTTATTGCTGCTAAGTATGGCCAGTGTGGCGGCAGGAGGGCCAAACCAGCCAGTCTTGGTTGAAAGAAAAACAGAAAGACTTGCAGCTGCCTGAACACAGAATAATCCACTATATGCGAACACACTGGGACTCAGTGTTTGAAAGGGTGGAAAGGTTTCTTGAACAACAGCAAGCAGTCTGTGCAATTTTGACAGATGACAGGAAGAAGTGGTACCTTATCAGGTGTCAATCATAAAAAACATGAACCCCCAAATAACTTTTAAAAACGGAACTTCACAGAAAAAAGAGGACTTGAGCACAAACCAGTCTTACAATAACTACATGTCAACATCACAAGCAGGGGGGAGAAAAATTTATGTTCTGTGTAATAAATTTCTAAAGTTTGTCCACAGCTCCATAAGCTTTGCTGGCGGAGGCGGGATTTATGACCTATACTGCAGCCCGTCAACAGAGGGTGCTGTTCTCGGAGTGGCTTCACCCGGTGAGGAGGCAGACTCTGTCCATTCTATATACAGTCTATGGGCCTACCCTTAACCTGGAAGCTACTTTCTTCTTTAACAACTGAGGAGGATGGAAGCCATGACTTCCACCTGAAGCCATAAATATCAGCTGAAAGTAAAAATAAGAAACGATCTGGAGCACAGATATGAGGACAAGCATCTACAGCTGGCATTGAACACAGCCACCTTTCTTGATCCCAGATTTAAGGACAGTTGAACCACATTAAAGTCTGCAGACTCAGAGTCCCAGGTTTGCACCTTCAGCCTTGCCTAAACAGCCTTTGAATGTGACTTCTGTAAACATTCAGGGAGCAGCATCTGTAGATGATGATCCAGAGCGCAGGTTCAGGAATGAACTGACATTGTATGAAACCATGCCAGAGCTGAGTGCTGAGAAGGACCCCCTAGCATGGTGAAAAAAACACGAGTGCCTTGCCTACTGTTGCCTGTCTTGCCAAGAAATACCTGTGTATTGCTGCTTCAAGTTGCGCCTCAGAGTGTGTATTTAGTACTTTAGGGCTCATTTGCAAACCAAGAAGGGCAAGACTCACAGAGGAGCACGTTGACATGCTTGTCTTTATTACAAAAAATCTTCCAACAGCAAAGAAAATTCAGACCAGTTCAAACTAACGGACTTGTGGGGATGTGACTAAGTTTGATACTTGTGACTGCTGTGGGGAAAGTTTGGCTTATGGTGTGTAGCATGTCGTATGTAGCATGTAGGGTGTGTGTGTGTGTGTGTGTGTGTGTGTATGTGTGTGTCTGATCACTGAGTGTGTGTGTGTGCTAGCTGCACTCAGTATTGGGGCTGCTCCGTCACACACAGAAACAGCGTTTCAGCTGACTGTAAGTTGTACTTTTTGAAAATGGGTCAGAAAATGCATATAGGCATCCAAAATGTGGATGCCTATCTGCACCTCTCAAAATGATTATGTCACACGCAGCGTATCTTCTATATGGTGCCTGCATGTGTTCAGCCAAAACAACCTTTATACGCCTGCTCTCTACTCTTCTTTTGTCTTTTGAAAATTTCCTCTGCAGCGTTACAGCACCACTTACTGGCTTGGCATATGCACTACATTGTTTTCAGTGGTTTTATTTTGAGAGATGACTGAAAAACATTTTTTATTAGAATGAAGTTTGGTGAAGTTGTCACTGAATAAAAAACTGAAATAAAAAATTGAGTTTTCAGAGAAAAAAATCTGGATTTTATTTTTGGCCAAAGTCGTGCAGCCCCAGTTTTCCCCTGACATCAGTTTGATTAGCTGCACCTGTGTGCTTATCTCATAGGTTGTAACTCAAACTCAGAGTACTCAACTGATATTTTAAATCTGTTTGACTAAAAGCGCAGAGTGTTTTTGGCTTGTTAACTGAGCTGTCTGGGATTTATCTGGAGTGCAATGTACTGTTTGTGCAGAAGCAGGGACATAACTGTTAAAAAAGGCACATGATAAAAGTGTCTATTAACATGGTCAGTCTTATTGGCACGATGCCAAAAGTATGATTTAAGGTCGTGACTTTCAACTGTTACAAGATCTTTCTGGGTTGTTGGCAATTCAAGATATACAAATAAATAATCACAGAAAATATCTAAATGGACAGTTTGGATGGATATTTTTGTGTTTGCTGGTGTACAGAAGTGTCTCCAGAAGTTTTCTCACACCACATGAGCCATTATGTGCACTTAGACGCTCAAAAAATTGCAGTTACTTTGCATTATTTAGCATTTTCCTGCGCCCAAACATAAACAGCTTCGACAATAATTAAACTGTAATGTATGCATCAAGCTGAGACTGTGTCTGAATGTGTATTTGCAGGTGTTTGGTATGAGTTAAAAGAATTGGACTGGAAAGGGTGTAGAAAGTGGGGTACTTAGGGGGAGTGTCTTAATTGTTTGAACCTGAGCAGCAGGATCAAAAAAGTGTGCAGAAATAAAATACTGCAATGCTGCAGCTGTGACAAAAGTAAAGTTATTATTATTTTTTTTTTTATGGTAACAAAATGTATATTCAACTATTTAAACTGTTTTACAGGTGAATCATTTTCTCTTTTGGTCCAGTGATGATAGTTTTTCAACAGCATGATTTTTGTTCAGAGAAAAAAAAAAAACACTTGAATTCCTCCCGACAGCTGTACTCTGTAAGTACCTTTAGAAAACCTTCCTGAGTGTGAGCATCAAGGCTGAACTGTTCAGCTCTCATCAGCAATAAACACAATAAAGTGTCTCTTGCACTCTTGCAGTGCAAAGCCAACTCAGGTAAAAACTGTATGCACGCACGCACGCACACACGTCTGACCACTTCAGAGCAGAAGAAGTTTAGTATTCAGCTCTGAATAACAGTCTGCACAAACTGCTATTTCTTCTGGGTCTGACTGAGCTGAGGGGATAATGGGACAGAGGTGTCTGAGTCCTGAATTCATAGTATCATGTCAAGAGCTGGACTCTCTGGCCAGTATTAGAGGTCCATACTTGAGTTTTGGAAACCTATTACAAAACTTTTTATTCTATTCATCTGTATCACTTCGCAGTATGTGTCCTCCTGCTTTTTTTTCAAGTCTATGCTTTATGTCCCTGTGTGTAGTCCCGAGTCCTACACACCAGGTGTCCATAACTCTGCACACGCTCTTCATAACCTATATTCAGTGTCTTGTTGAGGCAGATCTTTTCTGCTGTTTGATTTGCAAGTTAATTATTTGAGTGGATGAGAAATAGGGGTCAGATTGGACCTTAGATATATAGATAGTGAAGCTAAAATCTAGCCATGTTGCTTTTAAATTTTTGAATGTGATGTGATGAAACACATAAGTCTAAATCCTATAATTCAAATGATCAAAGTGGGGCTGTCAAAGTTAACACATTAATAATGCATCAGGAAAGTTTTTCTTTTTTACTTCTATATACGAAATAAGAAATAAGAAGAAATTTATTAATCCCCGAAGGGAAACTCAATAATAATAGAAGTATACAATGCTACTTGTAGTAATTATTTGAAATTTCTGAAGAATCTCATCATAATGTACACACCCTCCTTGGCCCTTTCAAAATTTCCCAGAGGGAATTTTCCAGTTTGTCCTATAACTCTTTAAGCTGTAGGACAAGTAGCAAATCAAAATTTGTCTGGAAGAGGATTCACAGTGGAACAGTGGTTTCTATACTGTTGTATAGGGGCCGGTGCCTCATCCTGTTTGTGATTGTGCTGCTGACTCAACTGGGTTTATTGAGGCTTCTCCAGATAAAAGTAGATTTAGGCCTTATATACACACGTGGCTGGATATTTTTTATAAACAAGTATCCAATCTCCTCTGTTTAAGAAGAAAATCACGTACACACATTGTGTTCTAATAAAATCGCTTCCACACAAAACTGCATAAATGTGCTATTGACCATGGTTATGTCCATGCCAGACCTGGAGTTGGTAGTATTGCCAAAAAGTTAGACCCATTCTATCCAGTCAGAGCAAGCTTCCCTTTCTTTTCATCATTTCCCCAAACATGAAACATAGGGCTGTGCAGTTCGTTCGTGTGGACCGACAAAGGTGGAACTGCTTTTAAACATCTCTTTGGAGCATAAGGTCAACAAGACACAAGATCAACTGCAAAGCACTCCTTCTTCTTTGTTTCCCATAAAAATAAATACTCTGTAAATATCTGTGCCATCCACTGACATAAACAAGGGTGTATAATATATGACATTTATCTATTACTTGTCGCGGACACTGACGTTTGGGAATTTAAAACTCTGGTTATCTATGTCCACACGAAAATGCAAAACTAAGGGTTTCCAAAATCTTCACTTTTACCGGAGTTTTCCAAAAGCACCATTTTTAATAATGTCATCCTGTGGTTTGGTGTGGATGGCAGGACAAAACATACAAAAATATGTATTTGTTTTAACAAATACTCAGCTACGTGTGGACAAGGCCTTGCTACACCATTGCACTGACCAAAATAAATACATGAACTTCATCACATGAACAATTCACATTATCTTCTTGATTGTCGTTACTCACTGCTCTATCGAAGAGCGTCTTTATGTGCAGGTGGGTTGCTCTCTTCCAGTGGTGTTTCTGTACAAAGTTACACCACAGACTTCTGGCCTGGCATGCATGCACTGGTGTTTTCATTCAATTGTGTGGATCTGTGTACACTCAGATCACTTTTATTATGTGGCTAAATGAACACCAAGTTTTATTTTACTTAAAAGGAAGGACTTCTCTATTTTTCACGAGGCAGTTCAGATCTAAGAGTCAAACAAGTCAAAGAGCAGTAGGTTTGTGTGTGTTATTATTGCATGCATTAGTTTAATATTAACCACCACACTTTCACATTGTGTTGTGTAGATATGATTTCAGGGTTTGATGCAAGAGGGGCACCATGAGACCATTGACACCATGAGGCTCTCTCTGTGTCTCTCTGTGTTTGCTGTGATGTTGCATAGACCTGTGTGGAGAGTGGCTTCTCAAGCCATATATTGCTGAGGAGGTGGGGATCACCGGTGATCCTGTGTGCCCTGGACATGCTGCTCCTCATGTGGATGTCCTGGAGGAAGCTCTGTAGTGTCATGCAAGCTCACACTAAAATGATGTTGCTCAAAGTACAGTTCACACATCTTAAAACGCATGAGTTCAATTTCAGAATTCATCACTCATGGTCCAAAGATGATCATGTTCATGTTTCATTTTTCAGCTACACTAAAATTCTTTTTCATTTGATCCTCCAATGCTTCAATCTCCTCAATCAGTGGCGTTTTCCTGCTACTGAGTTCAAAAGCAAAGAAAATCCCAAGGCAGTATATTACACTCTTGGGAGAAAAAGGTGGAAAAATATCTGCAGATTTCAAAACTGAGAAACACTCATCGAACTTTAATTTGTTGGCTGAATATCTCGAGAAAGGTTCAAACTTTAACACCCAACATACAGAGAAAATCTGCTCATTAAGACAATTTGGGTGAGATGGTTTTCCTATCAGTTCAAATAAAAGGGCCAAAGGTAAAATAAATAAAAAAAACAAACACTGAACAAACACAATAGGCGTTTTTGTGTGTGTGTGTGTGTTTTAGAGGATCTGATATTGTAATTGAAAATTTAGGGTCAGCTTCAATAAAGGTGCTGCAGAAACAGGAGAAAGGGTTTGAAGCTCACATGGTTTTCGTCATCAAAACGTGTTGCCTGTTCAGAAAAAAAGAAAAAAATCTTCCTGTGGTGCTGAGATTAATAAGGTTCTGGCCTACTGCAGGGATTAAAAGGATTATGTGGTATCCACAGTGCCTTGATGGGTGACAGGCATCATAATAAGCTTGTTGTTATGTATGAGTTTGGAAGATGATATATTTGATTCAAGGACATGGATTTGTTGTTGAATTTGCTGCATTTTTAATGACTCTGCATTGTTTGCCATTCTCACAAATAGAGGAGCTGGTTTATGCAAGAATAGAGGGTTCTTTTTAGCAGAATAAAAGTCTCATAATCTATAAAATGAAAGTCTATTAGCCATTTCCTCACTTGCTTATTAAGTAAACTTAAATTGTTTATTTGACTTTTTGTTGTTGTTGTTACAGTGAAATGCTTTTTAATACATGTTGAACTCTTAACTGTGACAATCTTTTCGTTTAAAATTGTTAAATGACATTGAATAACAGTTTTATCATTTGCAAAGAGCAACATTTTTGTTGAATGGGCCACAGCTCTCTGTATCTTTAATGTCGATCCAAACCAATTTTTGGGCTTCCACCCACTTGCCTTGCTTCTGCACGCAGCGGCTCTCCAGGCATCAGCACTGGCCTTTGATATGAGGCAATATCCATCAGAAACAAATAATATCTTTTTCTCTTAACCGCTTTCACTTAATTCAGTTTTTTCAGGGTCCAGCGGGAGAGTGATGCAAACAGGAGCAACATGTCGGCAGAGAGTGTCTGTCATGTGGGGCCCTTAGTGCCAGTCTCCAAGGACTCTGGAGGAAGGGCAGGGCATCTCCGGCCTGATGCGCTCAGAACTTATGAGGTGGATTTATTTCAAATTCAACTCAGAGTGTCGATATGTGTTCTGATTATTTTGACAACAGTGTATGCAACCAGATGCCCTTGAACTGAGGAAACAAAAAAGTAAAAAAATAAGTAAATGACGGACAAATTCAAGAAAACAAGAATGTTTCTATCCAGGCAGACATGGATGCAAAGATCACATCTCATGCTCACACTAAAATGTCAACCTTTCTTTTTATACATACCATCAAAGGATTTAAAGAGTGCACCAGTGTTTCATAAGATACAAAAACTGGGGCTGCTCCAGCTGCTGCAGTGACTGCAACATTATTAGTGGGGATAAAAGCAGCTAACCAAAGAGTCTGATAAAGAATCCCTATAGAAAGAACAGTTAGGTACAACAGCTATTTTAAACATCAGTATCTCCAGTATCTCAAAGACACCAGGATTTGCTGCTGGAAACATTCCCTTAACCTCTATAGCTGCCTCCAGCAGTCTGAGAACCAGGGAAACCACATGTAGGATCAGGGTCATGAGGTAAACAAGAGGAGAGAAAAGTTGACATTTACCACAAGTAGTCTGTCTTCGTTCATCCATCATGTAGTTGTCGCAGAAAGATGTGTCTCTGTGTTCATACCATAACAGAAAAAGGTGATGTTTCATAATGTACATAAGTTGATGGTAAGTTACTGACACCTACTGGGAAAATTGTGAATTGCATGCAGTAGCCACATGACCAATTAAAAGCATGTGCAGTCAGAAGCTAGCAGCGTCAGTGAGACAAAGCTGAAGATGCTCGATGGCTGTAACAAATCCTGGTCAGGAGGCACACACATTATGTGATGGCACTTTGATTGTATCCTTTTTAAGTTTGAGAATAATTTGATGCCCAACACTATGTTGTGATCTGTGCACATAGGGTTTTTAGAAATAAGGGACACCTCTACTCTGCACGCCGGAAAAAAGGCGTTTGTTAAGGGCCAAAACTCCTGAAAAATGCATATAATTATTATGTTGTAATGATGCCTTTAACGAAGCCTACAGGCTGCTTGGGCACCCAGAACAAAATTATTTCATGTGCCAGATTAGGGTTAGGATTGGTGCTGGTGTGGATCAGGGCAGCATAATGATGACAGGGGGCTGCACGTGAGCCGAGCGGACTGAGATAGGCAAAGAGCAGAGCACAGCGCAGCAGCACAGCACGTAACCAAGTCTGGATGTTTGTGCTTGCCCGCACCTCACGGGTGCACGGGAGGTCCTGCACAACCTGTTCATTATTGTTATATTCAGTGTTGTTTGTTTGACAAGCCTGTATGGAGCATTTGAAAAATACGGAACAAACTGCGTCCTGTATTGGTTCAATATGGGACACAGCCAGTGGCGGCTGCTGGTCTTTCAAGGAGGGGAAGCTCATTTTTCTGGCCTACATCATAATTGTGTTTGTTTATTTGTATGTAACAGAACAGAGTCACCAAACACAACGGCAGTCGTTTTTAACAAAGACAAAAGTCGCTGAGGATCGGTAAAGTCTCTGGAGCAGTTAAGAACAACGGAATGAATAACTTGGAAAATGCTTTGGTAGATGTTTTATTCTTCAAGATCGCTGATTCGCTTATTTAGCTGTCAATCAAAAAAGGATTTCGCCTCAGACAGCTCATCCAATCATGGATGCAGAAGCTCGGAGTCCGGGAGAAAGTCGGGACCGCCCTCTCGCCATAGAACTCCAGAGAAGCTCAGCGTCCGATGGGCGGGACAAAGCCCAGCATTTATCCAATGAGCGTCTAGTTTCGCTGCTGGAACAACCTACTTTGAGCTTCCACATTGAAGTCAGCAGACGCTGGGCGTCCGGCTGTTTAAAGCGCTGAGGCGCTGCGAGGATGAATGAGAACGAAGTTGTGCAGAATCAGCTTCTTATCACAGTGTGATAAGAAGCTGATTCTGAACAAAAGATGAAGGCTTTCAAGCGTATTTAGTTAATGAAATGTACACACAGCAGTACGTATTTCACTACTTTTTCTTTTTTTTGGGGGGGTGACATTTTAAGGGAAGCTGCGCTTCCCTTGCAGTCTTAGAGCAATCGCCACTGGACACAACATTTAATTGCCAAATTAAGGATGATTCCATATTTTACAGGACAGGTGGCAGCCATATGTGCACTTAACCTACCTTTTTCACATGGAGTTTAAACATATACAACTTGATGTGTGTCTTTATTTGTGAAAAGGTTGTTTATCTTACTCAAGGGTCCAACCTGGCACACTCCAAATCCCTGTATGCTTATTTGAGTGCACTTAGCATGGCACTTGTTGAGGGGCCGCCTCCAGTCACCATCATCTGGTGATGACAGTCTCACATCATTGAACCATTTTTTTTGCATTGTGCAGTGGTTCTCGGGACAGCTGAGCAAACCTAGTTGACGATGTTGATTACCTCCTCCCCTGCTGCTTTGGCATCGTCAGCCCATATAGGTCTGTTCGTGTGACCGTAGAACCGGTCACTGTGTGCTTGGACCTCCCAGACAAGAACATCAGTCTCCTCCTGGGAGATGTTTGCCGACCAGTGTTGCTGTCCTCAGTCATCTTGTAGACTACTTCAAAAATGTTGCGACAAGCCTTTCCCATGGCACATTTAAAGGTGTGAAGAGGAGCTGATGTGATTGGTGAAAATTGAACTCAGTTGTGGTAAACCCACTTTATGCCTTCTCCCCTCCCTCTTTCATACCTGAGTTGCTAGGAGGGGCTGAGATTGGAAAGGGGTGTACTTCTGCAGGGCTGCGCTGGCATGCTGCTCACCAATTTAGCCAAATGCGCTTGGACATGCCCCATTAGGATGGTGGAACTGACTTCCGCCACGCCGCTGAGGGAGCACAAATTAAGAGCCTGCAGTCTGCAGAGTCAGATCACGCCATGGGGAGGTGATGGGAACACCTGTCTGAAAGTGTTCTTGATGTTAGTCAGTAATCTCCATTACAACAGACTGCGTAGCCTCTTCAAAGTCAATATCTGACAGGATTAAAACCAAGTTAACACTCTTTCTGGCAGTTTACAAACTTTAGGAGCAACCTATCTTTTTGTTTTCATATAATCTTCTCAGAGATTTAACAGCACCACCAGGCATACAGAGGCTTTACTCTAAGTTAACAAGTGAGAGGAGCTCTGTGCTGAGGAGCTCTGCAACCGACAGAAAAGAAAATGATGGCCTCCATAGCCCTCGGATAATTAGTATGCTGTTATCATTATATTGTTAGGCTCCAGGTACCTTTGCCACTATCAAATAAGAAGTTATAGATCAGCAAAGTCTCCTCTGATTATGGAGGAAATATCTGAGACAGTCAGGAAGTGTACTCATGGTGATGAGTACACATGGTGAAATATTGATCCTTGAATGGATTGTTACTGTCATCCTTTCTTTTGCCTGAATGGATTCCCCCTACTTGGTAATATGACTTTATCCTGCATTTTGCAAGTCTCCTTTTAAACACAGGTTTGGCCTTATACGAAATTGGATTAAATGAACTAAAGTGCTCTCTCATATATTGAATTCACTTTCTATGCTTTACAAATCTACACTAATAGAATGTGGATCCACGCAAAAAATAAATAAATAAAAAAATAGCATTCAAATTCTTTCATTGGTTCCTGCAGGTAGCTTTCAGATTAGTGAGTTGCGCCTTCATCGAGAGGTCAGTGTAATTCTGTCAATAGTCGACAAATTGCTAAAGAAAGATTTACTGTCTTTGATGATGAGATTGAGCAATAATAGTAAACCATTTACTTGATAATCAGTTTGTTTAATTTCCTCCAGAGGTGGAAATAGTGCCCCAAATTTTTTTCTGAATATTAATTTTACAATCCTTGAACTACTGCAGCAGTGGAGAATCAAACTGAAAACCTTTTATGAAACACAGACTACCGGGCAAAACCCACAGGGTCCGGAACGGCTCTGCTCTGCTCCGGCATGGCTGGCAGATCAAATCCACATGCATTATAATCAATGTGAGTCATTCCACAGAATCCGTTGGGCTCCACTGTGGATTGGCTCCGGTGGCCGGATCAGATACGCAGGGCTTCTATTTTTGCCGGATGCCGGAGCGCAGTGCATCAACTCAGTGCAGCACGAGCAGCAGTGGAAGTTGTATGTGGTTATAGAGTAAAATACCTAGTTAATATTCAAAACTAAAATAAAGTCAATCCATTAAACTGTTGTTAACTTGATAATAGGAGAGGCCAGGGTTGTGGGATGTAGGTGTTTATTTACACCGACATTTATATACAACAATCGGCAGATCTCAATCTATGACTCCCGGGGAAACAAGCAAGAGCTCGTGAGAGCTCGTCCAGTCCCGCAAGAAATATCGATGATCTCTCAAGCACTTCTCCTCCAATAGCGGCGGGAGATTGGATCTGGTGGGTGCTGTATGCTTGTGGATCTGATCTGCCTGCCGGTCCAGAGCGGAGCGGAGTCATTCCGGATCCTGTGGGTTTAGCCAGTTTGCCTCAAGTTATCCAATCATTGTCCTCTTGGAAAATGTGTGTTGAAGGTTAAATGAGAAAAGCATGAAAACTAACATTGTAAGAAGCTTTGATTTAGTTGTATTTAGTAATTTAGTAGAAATAAGACTTTACCACGACATTCTTGTGTTTCTGCAGACTCGTCTGTAGAATTGATACATGCACCTTACTTCTCTATGCAGGTCTGGATGGAACAACCCCCCGAGCAGAGCTGCACCTCTCACACATCCTCATGTTTCCTGATGCTGTGCTAAGAATTGATTAAGTCCTCATTGTAATTCCCTATCAGCCTCACACTGAACACTAACTAACCAAAGAAACGTCCCTGTGTCTGACCAGTTAATGCTGGCAAGGAAACATCTCACAAATCAACATGCTCAAGGAGAAATAGAGACATGTCTAACATGAGGGAAGCTCAGTCAGAACCAATCAGGGCATTTCTACTCTGTCACGATTCACCACAGCCAGCTCCAGCTGTCAGTCCTGACTGCACGAGCCTCTAAGGCCTCAGCTGTACCTCTCTCTGCTCATCTGATTGGTTCCATTAAAGCCTCCTGTCCTCACCTGATGCTTCTCTGAAGACGCTCAACACTGATCGCAATTACTCCATAGTGAGCCCCAGCCTTTCATGGTATGGGCAGGATACTTCATCCAGTCATCACCAGTGTGCACACACTTGTGTTCATGGAATAGATGCAAAGATAAATACTCACACACACACACACACACACACACACACACACACTGATAGCATGTCTGCCTTGTAAACCAAAGTGATGACAGATGATTTGACGCAGAAGTGTTGGTGGCCATGGAGACTTGGAAAGTTAAAATCTGTAATGGAAGACAAAAAAAAGTGTTGACTGTCAACATCTCACTTTGTATTTTTAGTTTGTAAAGTTAAATCGACAGATTCATAAGAAGATCTGAGGCCATATTTCACATCAGAGTAAGAACAGCACAATGTTCTCAAACCTTCACACCTACTGTAGGTGCCTTAGTGCGCAGTGAGAGGTGGTGATGTAACTTTTCAGCAGTTTGTGCTCCAGTAGCTGCCCATGATCCTGTTGCTGGTTTACTGTTTTTTTCTTCCTCAGACCTCTTTTGATACACTGACCCCTGCAGACCAGGAACACACTG
Organism: Xyrichtys novacula; assembly: GCA_962446985.1. Taxonomy (NCBI): domain Eukaryota; kingdom Metazoa; phylum Chordata; class Actinopteri; order Labriformes; family Labridae; genus Xyrichtys; species Xyrichtys novacula. The sequence continues at coordinate 13,355,207 of OY660887.1, read as the reverse complement.
CAGGAGCTGCAGTTTTGGAGATGCTGTGATCCAGTCATCCAACATCACAGTTTGGTCCTTGTCCAATATTTCAATGCAAATATCCTATGAATACAACAAAACTGAAAACCCTAACACATCAGCATGGTCAAAACTTGAATGCTCTCAATTCACACTGCAAACCAAGCATCCAAAAGTTGTTGCAGGCAGGAATGAATATTTATAATCACGTTTTTCTTGTTTTCTACATGTTCATATGACATTTTTCTGAGGCTGAAGGACACATGATGAGAAAAGATTTCCTATGTCACAACTGCAAGCTCCGCCCCCAGAGCCCCGCTATGCAGGCCAGACTCGGAGAGGTAGAGAGGACGATCGCAGAACAAGCCTGTGCATTGGCGGACTGCAATGCTCGTAAAAAAGCTAATTATGATATAAACTTTCATCATGTCCCTAAAGACATTAGTGTCTGGGAGCTGAATAGCTCCTATGTTACCTGCCACTTCTGCTGCACCGGTAATATTAGGCTACAAGCTGATATGAAGAGTAGTGTGCAGAGTAGTGTGCAAAGTAGCGGTGTCTCCACCTACAACTCAGAGGCGAATTGCTAATGAGCTACTGGAGCTCTGCTGAAGAAAAATGTTATAATCACAATTTAAAGACCACTGAGAACAATTTAAGAAGTAAAAAAATAAAAAGTAAAAACAAAACAACTACAAAATGAAACAAAACAAAAAAAAAAACACGATCAGAGTGGGACTTTAAATTCGCCCATTCAGCTTTAACACATCCTCCTCTAAGGACCAAACATTTGATTATGGAAAGACTTTTTTTTGCCGCTATCAGTGTAACTGTGCAAAAACATAGTTGAACTGTGCGAAAAACATTTAAAAAAAAAAAGAAATTCATGTCCTGATTAAATGCAACTAAAATGAGACTTGCATGTTGGTTGTATAAAACCAATAATAAAATTAATCTGTCTTAAATATGATTTTTTACTTCTATCCAAGATGTGTTAGGTTTTTTCCAGTTGATATTCGCTGCACTGTTTAGTGGTTATGATGTGCTTTAAGCATTGGCTATTTCAGTGTTGGCCGGTGTGGGATTAAACTGCACACATGTTTGAGGTCATTGTCAAATCTTTGTCTTTTAAGAGTAAACAGCAAAAAAGCTCTGCCTGTGGAGCAGTAACAAAGCCTTTTAAAGAATCTGTGTGGGCAAATAGCCTCTTCATCCCATGCACACACAACCTGCTGCAGCTGTAAAACTACCGCAGCATGCCTGTACCTCCTGCCCTACAGTCCCTTTATAATTGGAGCAATAGGAGATACCAGAATAGCAAACTCTCTGCATTTATTTTTTGCCTCACCAGAGTGGAGTTTGTTTGGGATGATAATCTCCTATTGGAAAAAAAAAAAATATCTACAGCATGGAAGGAGGCTGACTATTTTAACAAGCCTGTTTAGCAGCTGTTCATGGTTTAATGAATACAAGAAAAGACAATTTAGTTAATCACATTCAGAAATAGTGAAAAGAAATGTAAAAATCCTCTGACAGCTCCTCTGTTTGAGTAAGTTTAACTGAATAAATGCTTTTAAACTAAACATGTTCCACCAAAACAAGTTTAACATGTACAGCGCTATTAGGGAGTGAAAACACACAATGGTGATGAAATGTTGAGGAAACAGCATCACATACATGACCGGCTCCATAACTACATATATATATATACAGTATATATATACTGTATATATATATATATATATATATATATATATATATATATATTCAAGGGGAAGAAATATCTGCAAATACTTCAAGTGAATTCACAATATACTAAAGTTCCATTGTAGGCCTATCTTTCCCCCTTACTGTCTCCACATACCAAGCACGAGTAAAATCATTTGTGCTACTAAATTACATGTTAAGTCAATGCAAAGACATGATTAGACGCTCGTACTACTCTGCTTTTCAGGCGAATTTGGCGGGAACTGAAATTGTTTCAACTTAAGTGGATATTCACGTCCTGATAACCAATCAACATGGGAATGTATGAAAATGGACAGTTGTTCACTGGTATCTACAAAATCCAATTCCATTGAAGTTGGGAAATTGTGATAAACATAAATAAAAACAAAATACAATGATTTGCAAATCCTTTTTGATTCAATTGAATACACTACAAGACAAGATATTTAATGTTCAAACTCATAAACTTTATTTTTTTTTTTTTGCAAATAATAATTAACTCAGAATTTGATGGCTGCAACACGTGACAAAGAAGTTGGGACAGGGGCATGTTTACCACTGTGTAACATCACCTTTCCTGATAACAACACACGACGTCCACTATTTCCAAAAACAATTTGAAATGTGGACTCGTCAGACCACAGAACACTTTTCCACTTTGCATCAGTCCATCTTAGATGAGCTCAGAGAAGCCAGTGACGGCGTTTCTGGATGTTGTTGATTAATAGCTTTCGCTTCGCATAGTAGAGTTTTAACTTGCACTTACAGATGTAGCGACGAACTGTATTTACTGACAGTGGTTTTCTGAAGTGATGTCGGTTTTTGATACAATGCTTCCTGAGGGATCGAAGGTCATGGGCATCATGCGAATTAAGCGAGTAGATGATTTTACTTGCGTTTGGTGTGAGCACCCCTTTAGAGTTAACGTCAGGTAGAAATAAGTTCTTAAAGCTACTGTGAGGAATGTTTGGTTAGTGTTGGTTTTGGCGCCCCCTATCTTTTCCTATTTTACTTCAAGTCCCAAGCTATCATCTATCTGTTATTTAAGTTTGTCACAGAAAACCTAAAGAGGCAGTTTTGGAAACATTTAGTTTTTTCATCAACTCGGCTGATACCTACCCTTGCAAGCAGCTTTCAACATTACATCTAAGTGTGAAGACCTTATTTTGATGCTCTAATTCTTTATTTTGGGCCAAAGGTATCAGTTTTGATTTCTGTCTTCTTTCTGTCTTCTTTGTGACCATGTAAAACTCCTCACAGTAATTTAATGATATTATAGTTTTGCACGTCAGAGGTTTTGCTCTAAATAAGCAGTAAATGAAGACAGTCAGTTTCTTTTAGTCTGTAGAATATTTTTAAACCAAAACATCACGACCAATCTCATCTGTTTATGTGATCTGCATATTGTTGGAGGAATTTCACTTGTAACAAACAGTTTTCATGATGACACATCTTGAAAACCTTCCAGTTACAATCCAAGCTGCTCTTCTCTCTGTTAAGACTAAAACAAGAGCAGTTCTGACAGCTGTCAAATCTGGTTCCTTGAAATGAGGTTTCTAAAGAAGCTTCTGACAAACAAAGACAATGTGTCAGCTTCAGGGCATCCTGAAGTTCACTTCAGAGTGCAGCTGAACGCTATAGGTTTAAATGCTAAAGCAGCTCTTTATGTTAAAATACCAAAAACAAACAAACAACAACAACAAAAAAAAAAACAGGTCTGAGTATTTATTAATGGTAGTCATGTATTTGTCTCTACTTCCTGGACCAGAAACATTACCCCTGAGTTCAGCGAGCCCCGATCCAGATAAATCTGCATTTTAATTTGCCGCTTTAATTTTCAAACAAACAGAGCCCCTCCCCTGGAATGCTGCCTTCTCCCCCATGTACAAGGTTGGCTGTTAACTCTCTGCCTGTCCTGGTCCAGTCAGACCTCTGTGATGGATTTTGGCTGCAGATGGTGCAGACGTGGCCAACATGGATTGTTCCCTCTGGACTGAGAAAAGTCGGCACACACCTGCTGCAGCCAAAAACACTCCACTTTAATTGACATGCTAATTTTAATGTCAGCAGAGCACATTCAGATCATAGTGAAAACTCCTATATTAAACCAGCCCTATCTGTTGGGAGTTACATCCGCATGTGAATGAGTATCCAGACTTTCATTTTCAGTCAGTCTGTGCACCAGGAAACTGTGAATTGAACTCCCACTTTGGTTGACCGATGAGGATTTGATTGTCCAAGGTTGCTCAAGAATCTGACAAGGCTTTACATGAATCTAACAGAATTAAATCATTGTGATAAATCGTAGTTATCATATTGGATGTCCAAACTAAACCTCTGCAAATTCCCAAAACATGAGAACATAAACAATCCTTCAACATGTTTTCTGGCACCACCCAACAGCTCCAACAAAGCTTTTTCAGGGACATGTCCCCCAAAAGGTCTTTTGCATTTTCACCCTCCTGGGAAGTCTGTCTCACTGATCCTCTTTCTCTGTACTCTTTGTTTCTCTCAGTCTTATTTTGACTGCGAAGGAAGTCTCAGCTGTTATCTCTTCCCAAAGCTAAAGGCTCTAGAAAACAGTGGAGAGTTTGGATGTTTTCAGGACAACAACGTACAACCACATCATAGCTGTTGGACACTTCACCGGGGATTCTTTTGTAAACAAAGGCCAGAAGGAGCTGGATTTGAGTCTCAGCTGTTTCTGAAACCTGGAGCTGTTCATATGTAGAGACTGTTATGAAGCTCAGAGACACAAACTGCAGGACGCATTACAACAGCAGGTAAAGTAGCAACAGCTAATGTAAGCTTAGGTGGCTAAATGTGGAGCATGGGTATTGGAGAATGACTTCTGTGTTATTATTAAGTAATGCTGGGACAATGCCTGCACTTTATCCACTCAGGCACTCCGATCAGAGAGTGAATCCAAGACACACAATTAGCAGTTCACTCCTTTGTATTCTTTTCTCTTTATAAGCATGACAGCATTTTAACAGTGCTCATCTTTCATATTGATTGTATATGGTCTCTGTTAAAATAAACTCCAAAACAAATGTCTAACAGAAATAAACACAGTATTAGCTTCACTAGTTAACTTTAGTAATGCCGTATAACAAGTATGCTAACCTCAGTAAAATATCACGAGCCTTACTTGGTTGAAAACACACTCATTTAAATATGCATTGAGTTAACAATATTCACATCTTCATGAACGCACAGCAATCAACTTTAAGATCAACTTGGTATTTGATTGTGGCATTTTGTGGTAATCTCCACTATATCTGTAAGCTTTAAGACCCCAAAAACTGTCTGTATCAATGCCTGAGCAAAAATGGGTTAAATCCCAAGGACCCTAGGCTGTACATACAGGCGCCTGAATGAAACCTACTTAAAGTGGTTTCAACTCATAGACAGGAAAAAACATAGGAACTTTATATAATGGGTGCTAACAACTAGTTTCAGCTATTTTCCTTGAAGACATAAGCTTCAGGTTGTTTCATACCAAAGATGTGTAAAAAGTAACACCCCCAAGATGTGTATAACTGTCTATTAGTGGGAAAGTAGCCTCAACAACATGTTTTAGGCAGAGGCAGGGACACACTTCTTCCTGTTCACAGTTTGAATGAAAACATCACTGTCTGATGACACGAGGACATTTCCAAAACTAATCACAGTTTTTGGCAAACAAAAACCACAAAGGTGTTTGGACTTCATCTGTGTTGCAGGACTGTTAGAGTAAGAGGAATTGCCAGCATGGTTTACAAAGCTTCTTTTAGCATCTGTAAAGAATGACAACAGAAAAACTCACATTTAGACTTCGCTGTGATGGAAATATTCCATTTAATATCACTTAACTCAGCAGCTCTGAGGGTGTTTTCATGTTCTGCTATGTTACTGTCCACAATCTGCTGGAATCTGGAAAACTGATCTCCAATCAGTAAGCTGTTCTGATTTTTTGCTTCCTTTTCTTCAAAAACAAAACATCAAGTTGTATTTGTATTTGGAAAGTTGTATTTCGATTGGAAAGGACATTCACAAGGTTTCCGTCCAGCCTCTTATTGAGTGTTTCTTTGTCCTGACGAAACACCAGAATATTACTTGGCAAGGTGGCACATATTGGATTGAATCTGTGAGTTTCCATACGTCATAGTGATATGGATAATCAATAAAAAAGCTGCCTCCTCTAAAACAGCTTTCCGCTATAGAAATCCATCATCAGACTCCAAGGCAGTACGTTTCTATCTCATATCAGCTGCTCCATGAATCTCTCAGCGCGGCTTCTTCAGGGAAGATTTATACAGGGCCTTTCACAGAGCCATCATTCACACAGCACTGTTTTCACTATCACACACAGGAGGGAATAATCTGGAAAAGAAGAAGTGCTAAATTGAACTGTCAAAGCCAAAATATGGGAGTGGAGTTATCATGTAGATGAAAATGACTGTGAACTAACTGCTCAGAGGAAGGCGTGCACTCTCACCTTGTTTGTTAGTCTTTGGATGTCTCTCCTCCTTTTTACTTTTTGCATCTTATCGAAATTCAAGTCATAGAGTGAGCACGAAGAACACTGAAGTTAATCTGATGGTATGGCAGCCCCTCATTCTGGTTGCTGTCCTTATTTTGCAATATTCATATATTCATATTTAAAGTTTAATTGTAATCAAACAAGACTGCCATTTTATATATATATATATATATATATATATATATATATATATATATATATATATATATAATGTTGGGTGGGAGGTTTGAGCAGTAAAAATCTAAATGTAAGAAAATGTAAATATTGTGTTCTGGAACTGATCTGTTTGTGCATGTGTGCTCGCATGCATGTGTGTGTGTGTGTGTGTGTGTGTGTGTGTGTGTGTGTGTGTGTGTGTGTGTGTGTGTGTGTGTGTGTGGGATAGTCTAGGCAGGCCACAAAGTCAAGCTCCGCCACATCAGCTGATCTCAACACTGGCCTACATCAGCTTACAGCTTGACCAATTACCTTCTATACATTCAAATGGCTAGTGTCAAAATGGGTGTTATATTGGTTGTAACAGGGGACTTTAACACTCTGAGCTTGGAGTAAGATTTTAGCTTTAGTGCGTAAACTTCACCCTAAATCAGAAATTACATTCAAACTACACAGACTTATGCACCGCTGGGGAAATGTTTATTTGCACTGGCGGTGCAAATTATCATTTCAAGCTCTGTGTATAATGGGAATATTCGGTGATATCCACCACACAGTTTTTTTTATTATTATTTTTTTAGCCTTCTGCTTTTTTGCCCCATATATACAGGGTTTTTCTGTGTTGGAAATACACTTAAAAGTATAAGATTTTACTTTCATTTCTTATAAATGAATTATGTTTTCAAATCAAAAGCAGTCAGAGACAGTGGAGAGGGTTTACAACATTTAAAGCCACAGCTGCACAGCATGCAAACTTATTTCTGCTTTCATAGACCAATATTATCAGTATGATTAAGAAGACTAAAAAATTTCAAAGTCTGAGCTTGAGAAATCCTTCACATTGCTCACCTCTTCTCTTATGGCAGAGGGTTTGGTTTGCTTGTTTCAGGTGTCTCATTGCCTCAGTTAACCCCCTACCCCTTACCCCACCTCGTTTCATGCAGTCAGTTGTCTCATCATCAGCCTGTCTCACTTGCTCTTTCCTCAGATTAGACAGAGCGAAGCAGGGAAGTGAAGCTGACAGCTGGAGTGAGGAGGACAAGATGAAAAGAAGAGGGAGAGTGGAGGGCTTCAGACTACAAACCTCCCTCTCTGGATCTGTCTACCTGTCTGAGATGTCTCACCTCACCTCCCCCTGCTGATGTCTTTGGTCTCCTGCCTGGCTTTCCTGATGAGAAGCCTTTTTTGGTTCTGACATTCAGGATGTCAGAGAGGAGGGGAGAAACAGCAGACCTCTCAGTAAAAAAATGTAGTGGGTCACATGTAGGTTATCCTTCTAAAGCTTCATCTGTTTCTTTTGGGCAGAAACAAGCCGAAATGTGCTTTAGCCCCTGGTTTTGATTGAAAAATAAAAACAAAAAAAAAGATTATAAATGCATTCTTATAAAGGTTCACCTTAATCCCAGCTTCACAAGATTAATATCCAATTACACAAATGTCCTTTTGAAAATAACCCTCTTTTCATATAAATAATAATTGAACTTTTGAAATTTGCACTGCAAAAACAGCCCTACTAGAAAGAAGCAAAATATTCTTATATTCAATCAAATAATCTTGTATCAAGCCAAAAAAAAGCTTTTTTGCTTGACAAGAATTCTCAAAATAAGAACAAATTTCTTAGCCCTGACAGACTCATATGAAACTTAAAACTAGACAGTAAATCTTATATGAATCTATTTTTTTTCTACAGCAATCAATGAAAAATGAACATGAAGTTACTTAAAATTAGAATTTTAGTCTCTTGAATAAATGAACTTCAAGAAAATACACCTTAATCTAGGATTATTAATGAGCATGACAGTAGTTCAAATAAGACATAATTTCTTTAAACAGCATAGCCAAGATAAGTAATGTGTTGTCTTAAATCAGGATATCAAAACATTCTCATTAAATATATATATTTTTTATTTCACCAGCAGGCATGTGGAAAGCAAGCATGTTCTTTGTTGTTCTTTGTTGTTATTCAGTTTTCATCTGGTCATTGTATTACATTGTCTGTTGTACAGACTAGCCTACTGACATCTTTATTTGTCAGATAATGTATGAGGAACCAGATTCTGTCAGGTTCAGATGACCTGCAATGGAAATCTTAATAAAAAGATAAACTGTTCTTATTTCATGGCATTCTTAAATTGAAAAGCGGTACATGTGTCTTACGCTTAAAATGAGACAAATGATCTTGTTGCTCCGCTGGATTTTATTGTAAAACATTTTTCTTCTCTATTAGTTCATTCTATCTCAAAATTAGCTGGAATATCTTATCAAGAAAAAGTTGGCCATTTTCTCTTAAAATCAGATAATTTTTCTAAAGCCAAACATGCTTGACAAGATTCATATTCTTTTTGTACAAAAAAATAAGACTTAATTCCTTAAAGGTGGGGTAGGCGGGAATCTGTTTTTTTTGGTGTATATACAAAAAAGCTTTTAAAATTAGTCAATAGCTATTAGTCATTGATGACATTTGGTAATATTACGATATCGCTGTGTTTTGTTATGTCTGTTTAGTCAACATTTTAAAATTTCAGAGCACTTCGTTCTTTCTGAGCCATTCCCTGCCTCCCCCAATCTGATTGGTTGTGAGGCGGACCCTGCTCCTTAGTGCTGATTGGTTGTGAGGCAGACGCTGTTCCCCTGTGTCGTTCAGGAACCCAAACAAAGTTAGTGTGCTACAATATCAGACATTAGAAACCAACCAGAAAGTACAGAAAATTATTTGAATCTTCCTTTAGCCACAACCACCAACACAAGCAAGAAAATGAACTAAATACCGGAGACTCTAGCACTTAAAAAGGAGGAAGACCATCTGGACAAAAGCTAAAAAAGCCGGGTCAACAATGATGGGGGATGCTTCAGGATCTTACAGACCCTGTAACCTTTCTGCTGGACAGGTAAACCGCTTTAACAAAGTAAGCCAAGTGTAACAGAAGTGCTTCTTGTCAAACAGGACCTGCTGGGTGTTGTAGCGCTGCTTAACTGTTTAGCTCAGGTGGAGTATGTCACTTAATCCTGGTTGTTGAAGTCCTGCAAACGTTGTGCTTGCTGGTAGTCTGTTGGCATTTACAGTAGCACCAGTGACAACATTGTAATTATCTAAAGTATTTATCTGCATTATATTTGAATGTAATTGAAACGATAAGAGTGAGCAGAAGCATCTGTTTGTGGGCGGGGCTTGCTGGAGCAGAGAGGGAGGGGAGAGGAGGAGCTGTATGGAGCCAGATCAGGCTCAAAAGTATTGAAAAAGTAGTGTAAGTGAAAAAATAAAAAGTGAAGTGAAAAAATCAGATTTGAACCTGAAAAAAATAAAATGGTACCTGAAAGTCTTGAATTTCGAAATTGAACTTTGAAAAATCCCAGAATGCATGAAAAAAATCTGTTCAAATGTAACTTTGATTCTGTTTTTTAATACTTTTGAATAAATTACTTATTTCTATTTTTCACTTCAATGTATATTTCGATCTTTGAGTACTTTTTTTTTTTCGATTGAATTTTATTTATTTATTTCAGATTCAGATCTTATTTTTACGGATTCAAAACTTTTTTTTCGGTTTCAGATTTTTTTTTTTTTCAGATACAGATCTTTTTTCAGATTCAACTTGAAAAGTTTCAGGTTGACTTTTGAGCCTGTTTTTCCGTGGGGGCGGGCCTCGACTGAGAGGGGCGCGGTCTGCCATGAGTGACAGGCCTCCCCCTCCTTCCCCACCCCATCACCCTGCGTTCAGGAAGTGGCATGAATACACATTAGCTTAGCCTACAATTAGGCTGTATTGGCTGAATGAGATCGTGTTGGTTCGTTCCACTTTAGTAGTGCAATATAAACTGTGATTCATTAAAAAGCTCTATTGATAGTAAGTACTAAAAAAATATATCTACTCATGTCATCCTGTCAATTTTTAGTAATCAGTGTTTCGGTGTCGAACTATTTCCCCCCTGCGGCGTTCTCGACTTTACAAGGACACGTCGGGAAACTTACAGAACTAGTATTAGAAAGTGGCTTTCTCTACAGGGTGAGACAAAGGACCTTGCAGAAACTTTGCGTTGATATCGACTTTGACAATGTTCCTGATGACACTGGGTTTCACATAACATGCTACAAGCGATTTATTTGCAAAAGGGGTTTAAGAAACAAGAACGTGATGCAGCCGCGGGTCAGTCAAACCCTTAACGCAGCATCGCCAATGCATCCACGTCCACGGCATCAGAAACTCCGCGAAAGAAACTTCGCTCGAGGTTTTAGGCTGTATTGGGACAAAGGAAAAAGTGCCTAGAAAGTGAATTTCGTTCAAATACGCTGGTGCTACTTGTTCAATGCATTTTTGCATAGACAATACCATTCATCCATACCATCCGCGACTGCATCACGTGCTTGTTTCTCAAACCCCTTTTGCAAATAAATCGCTTGTAGCATGTTATGTGCAACCCAGTGTCATCAGGAACATTGTCAAAGTCGATATCAACGCAAAGTTTATAAGTTTCTGCAAGGTCCTTTGTCTCACCCTGTAGAGAAAGCCACTTTCTAATACTAGTTCTGTAAGTTTCCCGACGTGTCCTTGTAAAGTCGAGAACGTCTTCACTCTGGACAGATGATAGATGCATATAACATCGTTTCGCTCCTTTTTATGCACTTTTGAAGGCTGTTTTCTTTTGTGCCTTTTCTTTTCTTCCTCTTCGCTTGTCTCGCTGCGAGATGCGGTCGTCGCCATGTTTGTGTATTTCTGATACTATGGCAACGAGACTCGGCTCCTATTGGTCCACTAGACAAAAATCGCTTCACCCCCTGCATATTCGATTGCGCGTGTGCAAGTATTACTACGCCGCAGAAAGGAAATAGTTCGACACCGAAACACTGATTACTAAAAATCGACAGGATGACATGAGTAGATATATTTTTTTTAGTACTTACTATCAATAGAGCTTTTTAATGAATCACAGTTTGTATTGCACCACTAAAGTGGAACGAACCAACACGATCTCATTCAGCCAATACAGCCTAATTGTAGGCTAAGCTAATGTGTATTCATGCCACTTCCTGAACGCAGGGTGATGGGGTGGGGAAGGAGGGGGAGGCCTGTCACTCATGACAGACCGCGCCCCTCTCAGTCGAGGCCCACCCCCACGGAAAAACAGGCTCAAAAGTCAACCTGAAACTTTTCAAGTTGAATCTGAAAAAAGAAGATCTGAATCTGAAAAAAAAAAAATCTGAAACCGAAAAAAAAGTTTTGAATCCGTAAAAATAAGATCTGAATCTGAAATAAATAAATAAAATTCAATCGAAAAAAAAAAAGTACTCAAAGATCGAAATATACATTGAAGTGAAAAATAGAAATAAGTAATTTATTCAAAAGTATTAAAAAACAGAATCAAAGTTACATTTGAACAGATTTTTTTCATGCATTCTGGGATTTTTCAAAGTTCAATTTCGAAATTCAAGACTTTCAGGTACCATTTTATTTTTTTCAGGTTCAAATCTGATTTTTTCACTTCACTTTTTATTTTTTCACTTACACTACTTTTTCAATACTTTTGAGCCTGATCTGGCTCCATAGAGCTGAGGGGAAAACTGGTTGAGAGGGGTAGTGTTTACATTCAAGATTTCTCCCAAAAACTGGCACTTCCTTAGATCCTGCCTACCCCACCTTAAATACAAGGCTGTTTTCCTTTCTTGAAATTCTTTTTTTGCAGTGTGTTAACTGAATATATTTTGTATGATTCTGAAAGTCTAATTATTACAGATTCTTTTATATTTTTTAGTAGTAGTGAAGAAATCCCCTCAATGCATTTGACTTCACGTTGTTTATTTCCCCCAGTATTTTGTCTTCCTTGTTGAGCTCAGTCCAATAGATGGCAGCCTCTGCTAACTTTTCAATCTCTAACCCCCATGTTTCAATAGGGTCTTGGATTCGTATCAGGACTTGAGTGGATCAGGGTTTAGGTGTGACATTCTAGTTTGCAGTTATGACTACAGGACCGGTCCATTTTTTCTAAATCCTTTTTCATGTCATGCTTTAGTCCACTGATGGACCCCCTGCCAATAGTGCTGAAAACCAGGAAACATGATGTATATAGTATGAATATGGAGGAATCTTAAGAAACCATTCCTCTTCTTGAAAAGCCAAACAAAATGAAATAAAAGCCGGTACCCTGGCATCACATTGAAGACTTGTGAGTAAATACAGATCCAGGGCTTGAGCATCCAAACAGGCAGATTTGAATTGTGGCATTCAGATAGACAGAGGAGTAAAAGGAAAGGTAGAAAAAGAGAGATGGGTGAACAGGCTTTCAGGCGATCAGACAGATGTCCTAGCAGTTGGGCAGCAGAAATATTGGTATTGATTTCTTCTCTCTGATCCTCCCTGTAAACCACATCAAAGGTTTAGAGCAGGCCAGAGAGGACAGAAACAGAAACATAACATTTGCTCAGCCTTTTCTCCCCCTTCACTTTTTTGCCCTGCAAGGTCTGCAGGAAAACATGTAGATAAAGAGACAGAAATGCTGCTGTGGGTCACTCTATCTCTGAGACTGTCCTGTTCTTTGTGTCTTGATCCAAAAGCTCAGCAGTGATGCGATGAGTCAAATCACCCCAAACAGCTCCTCTTACAGATTATTGAACCATTTTTAAAATTATTATCCGGTCAACTCTAGGATAGTAAGCTGACCACTCTTTCGGTCTCATTTCTTTCATTAGTTTCTTCCATTTTGAGCAAATGTATATGATTAAAGGAGAACATGTGTCATGTCTAAGTGTGTATGTTTGAATGTGACCATGTTTGTCTTCTGTACAGCTGTCAAGACTGAAGTCTGTGCCATGATTGTGTTTGACTGAACTGAACAACACAAAGAGAAACACCCCATTTATACTGTTTGAATAACTATTTGCTCAACTCAAAAAGAAGTATTCTAATATTTTGGAATGTGTATTTGTAATGTTTTTACGCTTTAGGCTATTATTATCGAGAAAAAAAAGGCAGAAAAAAAAATGGACACACTTAAATGTACATGTAATAAATCCAGAAAGCCTGTTATAAACAACCGTAAACTTTCAACTTTTTTTATTTTAATATTTAGATGAATTACTGCTAAAATTATGACTCCATCAATACTTATACTTACATGAGCCTACTTCATTAAATTAAAAAAAACACAATTTGCAGGGAAAAAATCTCACTGAATTTTAACATTTTACCCCATAAAAGCATGAATGTGCTGTCTTTTTATCAAAAAAAAGAACACAATTCTTTCAGCAACACACTAGAAAAAATGCAACATTTTACCTTGACAATTTTCACAGAAATACAATGAATTTTAGCATCCTATTTAGATTAATTTTGTGATTAAACAATAGTAAGAAACTTTCTATTTTATGCTGTTCCATTTTATGGTGTCTTCATCAAAATGTGTGGTTGATGTGTGGGACACTGCACTGGCAGGGAGTCATTGTTTGCATTATATTTCAGCCCCTCTCCCTACTCAGATTTTTTTCTCTTTTGCTCATGAGCCCTGTGCAATGGCATAGATAGGGGCCCACTGACTGCCCATTGAGAGTGTACAGGGCCCAGAATTTGGTGCTACGCCTGGTTTCAGCCCACCTGGAATAAAAACAACATCAAGATTATTTCATAGCACTTACTGTCCTTTGAGTGAATAAGATTTAAGATCAAGAATTTAAATGTGTTGATCATTTGGAGCTGCAGAGGTGAGGTGTGAAAACCTCTAACCTGTGTCAGGTCTGAGCGTTAGATGTCATGAATGTTGATATCCTCTGCTTGTTGTAAGAAGGCATGTCATTTATTAAACACCTTGGGCTAACAATGTGAAAGCACAACCATTTATGTGTGACGACTGACAGTTGTGACTGCTGGCCACAAATTCTGATGGATGCCAGGGGAAAGTAGGTGAGCCGGCCAGCATCAGCATTCCACTTCATTAGTTGTTTCCCACAATCACGATAACAGAAGAAGCAGTGTTTTCCTGCAGGGTGCAGCTAATTAGCTCATGATGCAGCTAGCCTCTTTTTATGCATTTTAGCTTTCCAAGGTTGTCAGCAAGAGGCAGAGCAGCATGCTGAGGAGCCCAAATGTCTCTGGTTTCAAATCCAAGTTTAGCTCTGAAGTCTGGGCAGGAAAACAAAATTAAGAAATAGAGTGAGCTGTTCATGAGCAAGGCATCTGAAAACAAGTCTGACTTCTCAACTCAGCCTCGGTTTTGACTTTATGTCAAAGGAACACATTTAGCTCTGGAGTTCCTTTAGCCTGGAGAGCACATTGGAGAAATGTTTGTCATTTCATGACTCAGTGACTGTATTTGCATTTTAAAGAATAGATGTGTTGAGAAATGTACTCCTTGTTGGATTTAACAAAAAAAGTGGATAAACTTAGTCACTGGGAGGTAAACTGGCACAAAACTGGGAACACCTTACAGCCTAAAGAATCAGGAAACACTGGATTTTAACTTGAATGAAGAACCACATTAAGAAACTATCAAACGCTAAAGTATAAGCTGTATAATTTTAAGCAAACCAGAACATCTTTGACTGAGAGTGCTACCCTTATGTTCCTACATTCATCCTATATTGCCTACTGCATAACCACATGGCCACACTCTGAAACCTGTTGACTCTCTGAGAAGAAAGGCTTTGGAAATGTTAGACAAGAAACTGACTGTGAGTTCCACCTAGACGAACCACGTTAAGTCAGAATGCTGTGTCGTTCAAAGGGAGTACATTAGGGACCAGCTGACCTCTCTCAGTCAGGGGATTCTTCAGTCCTGCAACTTTCAAGGTTCGGGAAACAAACCAGAATTTGACCATGTGTAACCTTTTAACTGATGCATAACTTAACTTAATGCAATAACATGAACAATAAAACGTAATGACTTAAAACTTTAATCTTTAAAACTTAAAGGGATACCCCAGCTTAAATTTAAATTATGGTCAAACACACAGTAACACAGAGTTAGACAACCCCTCGAGAGATGAATGTTGGCAACTGCTTGCTTCTTTAGTTATACCAACTTCAGCAACGACCGCAGGATAGCAATGCACAGCGGTCTATGCCTATATGCAGTAGCAGTTCTTGGCACGGGCGAACAGGGCAGCATTTGTGTCATGACTCATGGGGGGCGGCACGAGCACTTCCAAAAAAATAAAATAAAAGATAATAATGACAATAAATCTGTGCCGCAAAGCAGTTTTGTATTAACTCTTGTTGTCAAATTGGTGCCCCCCTGCTGCTGTAGTCGCCTCTGCTTGCTGAGAAGGTACTGCACAGAGGCTGACAGACTGTATGAGACGAAGCAGGGAGGGGGTCGCGGGGGACAGCTCTGCTCTCAGGATTGCTCTCACTCTGCCAGTCATGGTGGCTCAGGCAGAGAGGAGCTTCTCAAAACTGAAGTTGATAAAGTCATACCTAAGGTCAACCATGTCTCAGGAACGGCCCCTCGGCCTTGCCGTCATTAGCATCAATCACTTAACCCATTTATACCGGGACAGTATGTCCGCATATCAGCCTTCCAAGCCGGGAGCGCGGATACGTTATTTTGTAACATTCTGTAGTTTTTTAATCATTTCTGGAGTGGTGGCAACTCAGATCACCATACCCGTCTGCCTCTGATAGGCTAATAAAGCGATTGGATTCATGCTCAGATCTTGCTATGTGCGTCGTGAGGAAAGTAAACAATGACAGGCAGAGAGCAGCTTTGGAGGAGAAACATCCTGCAGTGTGAACAACCTCTTCATACTGAGGTCTTTGGCTCACACTATCGGCGATTTCTGTGACTTTGGGTGAGCACAGAGATGAACAAACTGTCAACCACGTATTTATTTATTAATTTTTTAGTGCTGTTTTTGTACTGACACTATACTAGGACAGCTGTATACCCTTTCAACACTTTATTTTTTATATCTACATTTGAATTAAATTGACACTTTATCATGACTGCCACTTGTTTTACAGAAAGCAAACAGTTTCTTATTCTGACTCCTCTTCCTGACTGGTGAGCGTGCGCATTGCATTGCAACATTTCCTTCCTTGCTGTTGAACTGTGTGTAGCGTTTTGTTCCTCCTGATAGCTTTCTTGCTGTTTGGGTTATTTTCTCTCTTTAATCTATCAATACATCTGTTTGTTTAAAAGTCTGTAAGTATATCTGATAGTTTTCACCAAGCACCGTCTTTATCTCAATTCTGGGTGATCTCTCTGGTGGTTTACTTTACTAGCTCTTAGCTTCTCTTAGCTTCACTTGCTAACGATGGCTTCCCCCCAGTCTCCTGGTTCTCCTGCTCGCTTCTGCTCAGTGTGTCAGATGTTTAGTTACTCCTCGTCCTCCCTAGATGATAACGATACCTGCTTTAAGTGTAGTTTATTCTTAGCTCTGGAGGTGAGGATTACACAGTTGGAAAAGCGGCTCCACACTGATGCTAGAGTAGTGGTAGCCAGCCAGGACCCGGTAGCTGGTGCGGGTCGACCTAGCTTAGCTTCCCCCCCGGCAGATCCCAAGCAGCCAGGATGTAGTAGTGGTTGGGTCACTGTGAAAGGGAAGCATAGCAGCAGGCCTAAGAAGCCCACGTTAGACCACCATATTCACATTTCAAACATATTTGCCCCTCTCAGCAACACACCTGCTGAGCCCGACGCTCTTGTAATTGGAGACTCTGTAGTCCGAAATGTGAAATTAGCAAAGTCAGTGGCCATAGTTCAGTGTCTCCCAGGGAGCAGAGCGGGCAACATTGAAGGTAGTTTAAAACTGCTGGCAAAGGTTAAGCATAAATTCCGTAAGATTGTAATACATGTCGGCGTTAATGACTCCCGGCGCCGCCAGTTAGAAGTCACTAAATTGAACATGCAATCGGTGTGTGAATATGCCAAAACCATGTCGGACTCCATAGTTTTCTCTGGTCCCCTGCCCGATCAGACAACTGATGAGATGTGTAGCCGTATCTCATCATTCAACCGCTGGCTGTCAAGGTGGTGTGCGTAAAACGGCGTGGGCTTCATTGATAATTGGAAGTCGTTTTGGGGCAAGCCTGGTCTGATTAGTCGGGACGGCATTCATCCCACTCGAGATGGAGCGGCCCGTTTATCCAGAAATCTGGCCAATTCTATTAATCTGAATCACTGACAACTCAGAGCAGAGCTCAGGGAGCAGGGCCGCAGTCCTGCACACCCCCCTGTATGCCCCCCTGCACCTCCTTTAGAGCAGCTTCCCAGCCACTGTCACTTATATACAGAGACAAGGGAGTAGAGCCGCAGTCTTACACGCCCCTCTGTACTCCCTTTGGAGCAGCCTCCTAGCTACAATCAGTTTGATATAGAGATCAGGGAGCAGAACTGCAGTCCTACATGCATCCTCTGTACTCCCTTCAGAGCAGCTTCCTAGCTACAATCAGTTTGATATAGAGATCAGGGAGCATAGCCGCAGTTTTACACATTCCTCTGCACTTTTTGTTAGAGCAGCCTCCTCAGCTACTGTCACTTTAATATAGAGACTCTGTCTGTCCCTCATCCTCGGCTCTTTAATTCTAACTGATCGATTAACACAGGAGAAAATAACAAGAACCTTACTAGAATTAAAACTGCTAACATTGCTGAACCGAGTAGTAGTAAGATTAAATGTGGTCTACTGAACATAAGGTCTCTAAGTTCCAAATCTGTGTTAATAAATGAACTAATCTCTGATCATCGCATTGATTTACTCTCCCTAACCGAAACTTGGCTGCATCAGGATGAATATGTCAGTTTAAATGAATCCACTCCTCCTAGCCACCTCAGCTTTCACATTCCTCGGGACTCTGGCCGAGGTGGTGGAGTTGCAGCTATTTACAATTTCAAGACCAAAACTGAATTGTAACTCTTTTGAAAGTCTTGTTCTCAGTCTTCCGCATCCAGCCATTTATTTTTATTTTTTTTGTTGTTGTTGTTGCTTTTCTGTTTGAGGAAAACGGATGGAAATTAGCCTTAGCTAACTCCGGCTGGTTTACAATGAGAATAGACATACATATTTCTTGTATCATGTCTTCTTCTCTTTGTCCATGAACTGGTACTGTCCTGTCTAAATAAATAAAATACATAAATAAATAAATACCACTGGTATTCACTATAGTTTATCGCCCTCCCAGCCCATACTCAGCGTTTTTGTCAGAATTCTCAGAGTCCTTCGTGCAGACAAAGTCATTATCGTTGATGACTTTAATATTCATGTGGATGTGGAAAATGATAGCCTAAGCATTTCTTTCTTGTCCTTTCTAGACTCAATTGGGTTTACACAGTGTGTACATGGACCTATGCACTGCTTTAACCACACCCTCGATCGTGTCCTGGCTTACGGCCTTGAAGCTGAAGCCTTGCCAGTAGGCTTATTAAATCCTCTTTTATCGGATCACTTTCTAGTAACTTTTGAATTTGTGCTTTTAGGCTACTCTCCCCATAACAAAACCGTGCAAACTAGAAGGTTGTCTGAAAATGCTGTGACTAAGTTCAAGGAGGCAATTCTGTCTGCTCTTAATTCTGTGCTTGAGAAGAACTTCGCTGATAGCTCATACTTGAACATCAGTCCCTTGCAACTTGATCAGTTCGTCGATGATACCTCAGGCACATTGCGATCAATTCTTGACTCAGTTGCTCCACTTAGACAGAAAACTCTTACTCTCTTACTCTTTCCCTTTTACATGCTTCCTCTGGGTAAAATTACGAGGAAGTACTCGATTAATTTCTACTGCTATGCAGATGACACCCAGTTATACTTATCCATGAAGCCAGAAGAAGCAAACCAGGTTACCAAATTAGAAGCTTGTCTCAAAGATATAAAATCCTGGATGACCAATAACTTTCAGACAAAACTGAAGTTCTTGTCCTCGGTCCTAAACACCTTAGAGAGGCATTTTCTAATAATAAAGCTACGCTAGATGGCATCAGTCTGGCATCCAGCCCCACTGTGCGAAATCTAGGAGTTTTATTTGATCAGGATTTGTCCTTTAGCTCCCACATCCAACAAATCGGTAGGATAGCTTTTTTCCACCTGCGCAATATCTCAAAAATTAGACCCATCCTGTCTCAGAGTGATGCAGAAAAACTAGTCCATGCCTTTGTTACCTCTAGGCTGGATTACTGTAATTCTCTCTTATCAGGCTGCTCCAGTGAGTCTTTAAGGACTCTTTAGCTGGTCTAAAATGCAGCAGCTCGGGTATTGACTAGAACCAGAAGAAAGGAGCACATCTCTCCTGTCTTAGCCTCTCTTCATTGGCTCCGTATTAAATCTAGAATTGAGTTTAAAATCCTCCTTACGACATATAAAGCGCTTAATGGCCAGGCTCCATCATATCTCAACGAGCTTGTTATACCTTACTTTCCGTCTCAACCGTTACGCTCACAGTCTGCAGGCCTGCTTGTTGTATCTAAAAGTAGTATTGGAGGAAGAGCTTTCAGCTACCAGGCACCTCTCCTCTGGAATCATTTACTGCTCGAGGTTTGGGGGGCAGACACCCTCTCAACTTTCAAGAGTAGACTTAAAACATTTTTCTTTGATAAAGCTTATAGTTGGGGCTGATTTGAACCAGCTCTTAGTTATGCTGCTATAGGTTTAGACTGCCGGGGTTATCTGGCACACTGAGCTAGAGTCTGTCTCTATCGCTCCTTTCGATCTTTATGTCCCATATAAGTCACTAACCAGATTTCTCTCTCTCTGAGTGTCTCTGAGTCTCTTAGCTTCCACTGGACTAATGCTGCAGACAGCCTGCTGCAGAACTGCCTGACCCCAGCTGCATCGTCCTTGATTGTTAACCTTAGGCCCTGAGCTCCTCCATCTCTTAGGCTCCTCTGGACCATTGCTGCAGACACGTACGTCAGCCTAACTGACATCTATAAAATAAAACTTGAGTTTTAACTTTAATTACCTTAAATTGATTTAGCATAGTCCATAATTAGTTACTTCATTATCCTGTACATTGAAGTCATTTTCTCCCATCAAATTGCTAACCAGATCTCTCTGTATGTCTCTGAGCCCCCCAGTCTCCTAGGTTGCTCTGGACTGATGGCTGCTGCAGACCTGCCTGACTCGAGCCGCATCGTCTATGATTGTCTGCCTCAGGCCCTGAGCTCCTTCTTCTCTTGGATTCCTCTGGACTGTTACTGCAGACATAAACATCAGCCTCACTGACAATAACATAAAACTAGAGTTGACTACTATTAGGCCTGCTGACTGTAATCACATTTAATTAATTTAACATTGTCCATAATTACTTATATCCTAACCCTGTAAACTGAATTCATTTTGTTTCACCATTACATGAGCTGTTGTTGTTGTTGCTGTTGTTTCTGCTGTCCCCTGTCTCTCTCTTACCATCGTTCTCTACTCTCTCTCCCTCCCCCTCCCTCTCTCGCCCTTACTCATTCTCTCTCTCCTTCCCCTTATCTTGTTCTTTTTCTCTCCCCCTGCCCTCTCCCCTCTTCTCTCTCTCTTTCTCCTCTCTCTCCCTCCATCTCTCTACATTCCTCCCCAACCCAGCAGCGGCATGGTGGCTGTTTGGCATGAGTTGGGTCCTGTCCAAGGTTTCTGCCTGTTAAAAGGAAGTTTTTCCTTGCCACTGCTACTCATGTTAGATGAGATGGGCCAAAACCCATCTTAGGTTGGTTCCTGATCATCAAACAATGAGCGTGGTCTAGACCTGCTTCTGTTCTTTGAAAAGCATCTTGAGATGACGACTGTTGTGAATTGGTGCTATATAAATAAAATTTAATTGATTTGATTGATTGATTGATTGATTGATTGATTGATTGATTGATTATTCTCCAGTGCAGAGTCTTTACTTTTATTTATACAGCCGCTTTATTTAATTTAAGTTTGTTTGTTCAAGGTATTTAATAATGTGTTGAAAGTTTGGACAAATAAAAGATAGTTATCTTGAAAGCCACACGTGTAACGGGGGCCCTTCTCAAAATGGCCCTCAGGATTTCAGAGGCGTGGTTCAGACAGGGTTCAGGTCTTAATGGGTTAATAGGGGAGCAGATTTCTTATGATGAGATTATTGATGATTTTGCATCAAGGAAGGCAGGAAAGGTCAGGTTTTAGTTTTAGTTTGTGTTTCCTGTGATAGAACAATCACATTTTCTTGAGTGTGTTTCTTGAGTGTGTCAAATTTGTGTGATTTGCTATGTAAGATGATTAGTCCATATTTTATTTAATATTTTATATTATTCTTCTCTTCTCATACTGTCTTGTTACATTTGTTGTTAAATATTTGCCACTCTTATGTATATAGTGTATATTTATTATTTAAGCTCTGATAACCTGTTTTGTGCAGAATTGCTCCATTGTCTTTTGCAATGTTGGAGGTGGAGAATATGCATCTTAAAAAGTGTCTTTGCTGATGTAATAACTGGATTTTCTGGAAGTGTTCTGTAAATGCTCTATTGAAGGATTTGTGCAATTGAGAAATCGGGGAGTAATTTAGTCTAGAACCACCACTGTCTCCATGCACAAGCCTCAACCAAAAAGCCACTCTATAGCCACAAAAAATGCTCAGAACTGTTTTTTAGGTGGTTGAGTTAAATTTCTGGTTTATTTTTCAAAACCACATCCATGTCTTGGGTAACATGGATTTGATTGTAACCCAATTTGAGGGTTATTTGAATGGGTTAATAAATATGGTTTATTTTTCTGAGAGTAACCCAATCATTTATATATATATACTGTATATATTTGGGTAGCTGCCCCAGTATGTCTTGGGCTGCTGGGTAGCTTAGCGGGTAGAGTATCCAATTCCCAACTTGGGGGTTGGGGTCCAAACCACAGACTATACAGTATATCCTACAGTCAGCAAGGAAGCAGACTCTGTCCATTCTTTATTCAGTCTATGGTCCAAACCCGCATGAGACACATCTGTAAGAAGCAAAGTAAATCTACCCGTGTGGGCCCTTAAGCAAGACCCTTAGGGCTATGGCCTACCTCATAAACATGAGTGTGTACCTTTGAAAGCCACACCGGCTCAGATGGTACAGGTTGTGAAAGCAAATCTCCCCAAATGCATATATCAATTTAACCCAAGATCATGAGTCAAATTAACTTGAAGATTGGGTTAACTTGACCCTGAAAAGAGTTACTGAGTCAACCCAAAATTTGGGTTAACTTGAATAACCCAACATTCTGGGTCAAAATAACCCAATAAGTAGTCGGTCCCTTTTCAATCCTGGTGCACTCTTATAACCCAGGGGTTATAAGAGTGTATAGGGCCCCAGCCATAGCACTAGCAATCAAATGTCTGTTTTGTGTGTGTGTGTGTGTGTGTGTGTGTGTGTGTGTGTGTGTGTGTGTGTGTGTGTGTGTGTGTGAGAAGGGGGGGGGGGGGGGGGGGTTGAAGGTGTCTCCAAGATGAATTTAATAGTATACACAGGAACCATCGACCTGTGTGTACAACTCTACAGTCTCAACTGATCTCAGCGAGTGACCAAGATGGAATGGGAAACAGATTATTGACAGTTCTTGCAATTTTGCCTTAGCATTTTAGGCATCACAAACAAACATGTTAAAAATGACAGAGCACACATGACAGCGAATTTTGCTTAATATGATTTTGAGCTCTTGAGGTCTTAAATACAATGGTGTGAAAACTTCAGCC
Source organism: Xyrichtys novacula (assembly GCA_962446985.1). NCBI lineage: Eukaryota > Metazoa > Chordata > Actinopteri > Labriformes > Labridae > Xyrichtys > Xyrichtys novacula. The sequence continues at coordinate 13,332,197 of OY660887.1, read as the reverse complement.
CACTTTACGTCTTGTGTTTTCTCTTTTTGATTACTGTTATAAGCTTCACCTACACTCCTTCTCACTGTGTACATATCAGTTTGTTTACAGTCTCTGTCCCAATCTTTAAATCCACCCTCACAGACTCACTGAATTTGATAGTCCATGAGGGTTAACTCGTATAGTATATGAGGAGGAGTCTCTGGCAGACTTTTTAAGCCCTTTATGCTAGGGTGGCCAAAAGTCCTGTTTTCCCAGGACATGTCCTGTTTTCACATCCTGTCCTGTTTTTTTGGTTTTTTTTGTTTGTTTGTTTGTTTGTTTTTATAAAGTGATGAAAATGTCTTGGTTTTCATTGTTTTCTATTGGGCCACGAGAATGAAGAAAAAACAAAAAAACTAAGGATATAGAATTCTTTTGTTAGTTAGTTTTTGTAAGTTTGTGAAAGCTATTTTTGTTAAATTTGGATTGAGTATTTTTTTATTATTATTTATCATTCTTTTTTTTTCTATTAATACAGAAGAAACATCATTAAAAACATATCGAATTTCCCCTTGAGGATAAATTAAGATCTTATATTATCTCCTATCATTATTTCATTTTTTTTCCTTTTAACTTAACTATACCAACCTTTTTTATAATTTTCATTTTTATTCATTTTTCAAAAGGCATGGTACATGGCATATATTTCACAAGTTGTTGTTTCCAGATCACAGAAACATCAACACATTTGTAATACGATGCGATACAAAGGTAGACTCCAGTATTCGAGTCCCATAAAATAAAATAAATAGTTGCTTACATCCAGAAAAGAAAAAAAAAAGAGTCTAGTGGAAAGAGAGTTTTGTCACATCATAGAACACAAAAATATTATGGGATCACACAGTCATTTGTTATTTTTGAAACTTGTCATAATAAAACTTGTTGAGTAACCTCTAAGAAGTCTATCCGAATTCATGTCTTTGGTTATAGCTAGTATTTGGTCATATCCATACAGAGGAGGCATACTTGTATTTAAATGTATGTAGACATGTATTTAAAATTATAAGGCATCTTTGAGTAAACTATGAATATCATTTGAGTATCTCATTGTCGATAAATTTGTCCTGGTTTTTGGTAATCAAAATACACTCACCCTACTCTATGCACCCCTTCCACACGTGGGCATCTCTGCTGACTTTGCATGAGGAAATTAACCTTAGTTAATAGCAAAGTGATGTGGCCACAGGATTATCGGGAGGAAGCCGGTGAACGCAAAAGAAATGCCATAACACAGGAATGATTAAAAAAGAGTTCGTTACTATAAATAAGAAAATTAGCAAAGATTCAGGAGTAAACCTGGGTCTGGGGTGGAGGGTGCACAAAAGTTAAGTTTGTTAAGTAGAACTTGAATGCATCACATTTAGCCTGAGAGCCACTCACTGCAGAGGATTGTTTACCTCAGACTTTCAGCTTCACAAAAACAGCTGGAGACCTTGACATTAAATTTGTGTGATTTTGACTTAAGTGCTTCTTGTCTGCTCAGCACAAAGAAGTACACTTAACTCTGTTGAATTTACAGCACTTTTGTTGAAAGTTGTGCACTCAGTTAGACCTGCAAACAAAATACAGCTTTATGAGGAAAGATCTTCATAAGGAAAAAATAGATTCAAATTGATTTTTGACTTAATTATAAGATGTTGTTACCATACAATCCTTTTATCAGTTTTTAGATATTTCCTTTTCAGTGGGTTGCTCCTTGTCAAATGAGACCCTACTGAAAGTAAAGACAAGCCTTAAAGCACAAACCTTGAAGACAGAAGAGCCGAAAAACAGTTAGGCAAGATGTTCAGATATTGTAAAAATTTTTATCTCCTAAATTCTGCTACTGAGCCATACCACATATGGTATAATCTGCAAACAGTCTAATCTTTTTTTTTAAGAGTCAATGAATTAGCTTAACCTTGTTTCCATTATGCAGTCTCTATGGTGTCCTGTGCTGCAGGATGCTGAGACATTATTGTCTCTGAAAGTAAAAAAGTGTTAGGTAATAATTAGATACAGGTAACAGATTTAACAGAGATCCCTTAAATATACTTCTGAAATTTGACTGAACTTATACATCTCTTTCATATTAAGACAAATTTGTGATTAAAAAAATCTCTAAATTATTTAAAATCAAATTGAATTAAATAAATCACATCACATGTAAAAATCCAGTAGAACCTAGATCTTGTGAGTCAGATTGATTCAGATAATCAGTCTCAGTCATACGGATGTGTTAGTGCTTTCATGTCACTGGATTTTTTCTAATACTGGCTCAAGAGATTCCTAACATAAAAAGTGACACCACACTACAGTTGCAGGTTTCAAAGAGTTGGGATTTCTATGAAACTCAAAAGAGCAGGGGTAAAAATCAAACAAATCCAAACTCAAAGAACTAAAAAGGGACGCAGGTGCTGGCCAAACAGAACAAAAGAGGAACTTGGACAGCACCAGCTCACATAGGACCCCAACCTTATTCTACTTAACTACCTAAAGAAAGAAACTAAACCTAGGTAAAAGGAACAAAAACTGAAACAAGGACTACAAGCCACCTGCAACTCTTAAATAACACAATAAATCCTACCAGGTTCATATAAATATAGGAACCGAAGAAAGAAAAAGAAACTTCAAAGGGTAGGGAGATGGATTATAATTATGTCTATAATAGGATGATCTGACCAGGATAACAGCCATATTGCACATACACCAGCAGCCAATTTCACATTGACTCTTTATTTTGTCTATGGGGATAACTAACTAATTTGAAGGACTAGCTGGTAACAAATTTACCACATACATAAAGCAGCCATAAAGTTTGTTTGTGTGCAGGAAGGTGTGTGCCAAGGTACTGATAAAGGTCATGAACTTTCACTTCGGCTGTGACCCTAGGTCATATCTGAGCTCCTGCAGAGGTTGGGGTGCTGGTCATGACCTGCAGCTTTAATTATTAGTGAAGAGCAGATTTATTTCAGCTTTGAGCACAAAACTAATATAAATGTCAATATATACTTTGTAAACCTAACTTCAAAAGTTACCAAAGTGTAATGAAAATGTCAAAATACATTTAGTTTGGACAGTCATGGTCGCTTTTAACCCCTATGGCTTCATTTTCAGAGAGGCTATTATTATTGACCTGCAACTTTGTAATCTCTAGAAGCTGTGGTTTTTTATCCTGAATATATTTTTTAATTTTGTTTTCAAAGTAACACATTTATCATATAGGTTGTCTACAGACCAACCATGCAAGGCTGCTAGTAAAAAGCTTGGGTGACCTCTGGTGGTCATAGTACAACAGTGCAGCTTCAAAGTCCTCTCTGGCTGAAAGAGTTTACTTTCAGGTCTGGATTTGAATTTCCTGGAATTCCTCCTCTAATGAGGAATGAGGAAACATCTTTTTGCAAGTGTAAAAAGTTTTAGACAACAACAGGCTTCAAACTTTTCAGTTTAGTTAAAAATGACGCTGGATCCCTCGATGTAGATTATCCCTTAATACCCAGGTCTTGGGGGTCCTGCAGTCTAAAAACTGACTCTTTATTGTTAGACCTTTCCCTTCTAGTCCAGATTAACAAAAGGTCATTGTTGTGCACTTTACCCCACTATGAGTGAGGGCAACTTTTTTTAAGCTGTAGCTAAAAAATGATGCTGCATGGCTTTTGACTCGTTCAAACAGAAGTGAGTAAACAATACCTGACTTTCACTGGTCAGAAATTAGTTAGAGTTTAATGTTTTTACAACCCAGCTTAGCAAGGGGAAAGAGAAGCAACATAAAACCAGTTTGTTTGTGGTATTAAGTGTTATTTATCACAGAGAAGTAAGACTGAACCATAAAAGAAAAAGAGTGAGATAGGGTGCTGTTAGAATCAACAAATAAGGAAAACCAAAATAACCTCTAACCGAGAGTCCACATCTTTCTAAAACAAAAACCGAAATAAAACCCTGCAAACTCATGTCTAACAAAAATTAAAAACTAACAGCACCCCTAACATAGTGAGCATAACAAAAAATAATCCTTCAAGTGAATGTGCAAGTCTCAGTTTTAAACCTGGCCCATTAAAGACAAGTGCCTCACAGAGAAACAACACGAGTGGAGACACAGCTACAATTAAGAAAAGCGAATGAATGAAAAATCTCTCCACAGTCCAGCTTCTTAATACTGTGCACTTCTCCTTGATTGGTCAGGACTTCTGCTCTGCATAAATCAGCTGTGTGCTCTCAAGACTGGTCACCTAGAGGATGCACCAATCACTCAACTGCCCTCACACATTCATGGCATACACTCACATGGAGGGGGATGTGGCTGCAGCCGCAACAAATGTTTTTGAAGCCATGGTCCTGTTATTTGTGAACTTTCAACCTAGCAAGGTAACCTTGGAGCTACCTCACTCAACTTAGCGCGGTAGCCAGGCATTTTGCTAAACGGTCCTACGATGCTGGTTATCAACCTCATAAGTGGATCCAGCTTTGCTATGAGCGCGTGCACGCATGTAAGCATCTGACCAATCGTGAACATGGACCAGCCTGGAGCGTCACAGCAGGCTGGAGAGCGAAGGACTGCGGACTTTACAAACAAGGAGCAGGAGACGATCATGAGAAAGTACTTAGAATTCAAATCTATCATAAACCTCAAAAGCGTCGCTGCTGCAAAAGCACGGGAGGAATGCTAGCAGAAGACTGCCGACAGTCTCAATGTTTAAGTATAGTGCACAAAACATCTTTGATGCCATTATCACCCTAAAATAGCACTGTTCAACATGCACTTTTAACATACACCAGACATGTCTAATTCATTTCCAAAATGAATTCATTCATTTGTTCATTCCTATCGTGTTTACATTTTTTGTGTGATATGTAGGCCATATGAGCCTTTCATAAAGGTGGTCATCCAGAAAAGTAAGTGGGTCTGTGCAGTCCCTGAAAACCCTCGCACGCCAGAGTGCTCCTCGGACAATGGGAGCACAGAGGTCTACAGGATCCGCCAAGAACGAACAAGCCATTTTTCAAGAGAGCTCATTGGGGTTTTTATACTTGGTGAGTTCAATCTGGAACCTAACCTGCCCCGGAGCAGGTTAGCTGCTCAGCATATGTTGCCATGGAGACTCACCTCGCTAAGAAGTTAACCTGTGTCGTAGAACAGGAAACCCCGAACTCGAAGTTACCTCGCTAAGCAGTAATCCTGCTTCGTAGAATAGGCCCCTGTTGTGCACCTGATCACTTTTTATTTGTCTCTGGGTCTCAAATATTAATATCTTTAATGCACACAAAAGCACACGAAAAATGACTAATTTATCTGTAGTGTCTTGTTTGATATTTACAGGAAGAAGAGCGTTATGTTTGATGGAGAGTTCGCTCTGACCTGGGAGAATACTGTTAGTGTGTCACCTGAACCCAGAGGTGTCTAGTTTGTGCCTGTCATGTGTCAGAACTTTAACATGTTTGTTGTTAAGTCTAGCTGTTATCCACCACTGTCAATGACGATGAAGAGATTCGTCCATCAGTCTTACTCCTTTGTTTTGTCTTCGTGTTGCAAAAAATTGTTTATTCTTTGCAACATAATTTGCTTATTCCAGGATGTCGCAAAGGCTTCATCTTGGACCCTCAGGGAGTTTTTAACTACCAATGTCATGAGCCAGAGTTGAACCAAAAGGAAGAAGGACCCAAAAATGTAGACTCAATAAAAGATTTATTAAATGAAAGAATAAACTTGAAACAACAAAAACTTTCTTCAAAATGTCCAACTAAAAAATCCAAGGGCAAAATCCAACAAGACTCTGGGGAAAAAAAATACAAGGAGACAAAGGATTCACACATAGAGGATCATGGTGAACTGGCAGACATACACACACAATGAACCAACAAAGAAACAGGGGAAAACAGGGGCTGTTCTCAAATTTGTCTACTGCATACTCCTGCTGACCGCAGTATGCAGTACACACTGCGTACTGAGTACTGTGTTCGATAAAAGTATGCAGTATGACTGCAAGTTGGCTGTTATTATGTAGCATGCTCTGCTCAGTTCAGCTGGTTTCGGGAATGAAAAGGTACGTCGTACCCTGGTTAATTGCAATGACACTGCAGTGTTGCCCATTCATTAACGCACTGGAAAAAATCTTTTATGTGTTTTGATTTGATTTTTTCAGGATTTTTTAGCCCAATACCAGCCATCAAAATGTGTTCTGTCTATGCAATGAGTCATCGATCTGGCGGCATTTGATTCTCATCATGGCGCTGTAAATATAGCAAAGTTATGTTGTCAGTTATGTTGTCCTCATTTTCTTCTTAAATGAAGGAAGTTGCAATCCTCGCTAAACATGTTAACTGATGGCGTCTACCATAGTTTGACAACTGCAGTGAAAACCCTGTCATACAAACTCCTGTCTCCTGTCAATTTATTTCAAATACTGTCTTGGCTGCTGATTGAGTCAGACTGCTTTAATGTTTACTCACCTTTCTGCATTAAAGCTTTGGACATTGTGCATACCGTACAGTATAAAAAATGAGAAGACAGGAAAATTTCAGGCGAAGAAAATAGGACAAAAACTGTACGGTATGATAACAAAACAGTGAATTCTTGTCAGTGGTTTGCACACATAATGCTGAAAGAAAGAGGAGAAGACAGGCTGTCAGAAGGAGAAATCTTGGCTGTCCACTTAAAAAATGAATTGACTTGACTCACTTGACTTAAGCCCTTTGCTCCTCAGAGGTTGGAAAATGTTCTCCATTTCATTCTGTCTTTAGCGGTTCTTTTGAGATCTCCCCAGTTAAGCCCGCTCTCTGACATCTCTGTCGCAACGCTTCTTCTTCAGCTGTTCCTGGGGCAACCTCGTTTCCCTTTTCCTTGGGGGTTCCATTTCAGGGCTTGTCAGGTGATGTTTATTGCAGGTTTTCTGAGGGTGTGGCCTATCCAGCTCCACTTTCGCTTTCGTATTTTTCAAGTCAATGGGCTCTTGACTTGTTCTTTTCCACAGGTCCACATTACTTACTTTTTTCGCCACCAGATGTGTAAGATTTTCCTTAGGCAGGTGTTGGTGAATGTTTGCAGCCTGTGTGTTGTGTGTTTTGTTGTCCTCCGGAGGTCTGTTTCACGTAGCAGATTTAATGGAAACTCAGAGTCTGGCAATCCTGAAATCAGGGAAACTCTGAGTTTTCCATTTCACAAAGGAGGGTCAGTTAAATCAGAGAGAGAGGGGTAACTCTAACCTGTTTCACAAAGAGAGGTAACTCAACATCGTGGTGAGTTACCATTGTAACAGACTCCGTGAACCTAACCTGGGGCCTGTTCTACGAAGCAAGTTCAACCAAGCGAGGTAGCCTTGGAGCTACCTCGCTCAGCTTAGTGCAGTAGCCAGCGGTCTCGCTACACGGTTTTACGACGCTGGTTATCAACCTCGTAAGTTGATCCAGCTTTGCCATGAGCGCGTGCACGCATGTAAGGCGGAGCCCGCCGCATCTGACCAATCGCGAACATCGACAAGTCTGGAGCGTCAGAGCAGGCAGGAGAGCGAAGGACCGCAGACTTTACAAACGAGGAGCAGGAAGGAGACGATCATGAGAAAGTATGAAGAATTCAAAGCAATCACAAACCTCAAAAGCAACACCGTCGCCGCTACAAAAGCACGGAAGGCAGAAAATTTATCTTTGATGCCATTATCACCCTGAAATAGCACTGCGATCATCGAACGGGTGTGGGGGGCTCCTTTAACGGAGGCTCCTCTGCCTCCATTAAAGGTGGGGCTGCTGGGCCACCACCCGTTTTTCTGGCATCTGCCCTCTTTCTGTTTGCTGAGTGAAAGTCTAATATTGAGTGTACTGTGTGTTAGTTTAATATATATACATACACATACTGAGAGTTAGTTTAATATTCCTAATCATTTAACAGAACATCATAAGAGAGTAAAATTCATTTTTGAGTGTGAAAAGAGCATTTTGTAAGGGATCAAACTGCCACTTAATACTTACTTGACAATGTAAAACATGATCAAAATGAGAAAATGCAGATGTCTCACCTGTTTGCACAATGTTTTTATATTTCATTTTCAGCTGCTGCCAAGTGCACTTTTGTCCCGCTGGATTGCACCTACATAAAATAAATTAATTGGCTCCATGCAAGCAGTTTGCCCTGCAACAATCTGTCATTGTGATTGCACAAGACTAGATTTAAACTTACGCATTGACGCGAGCAGCAATTATATTGCACTTTCTTTTAAAAACGTGCTGTAATTTGCCGTTGGCTTGCATCAGTACTTCCAGCTCCACTTGCATAAAAAATGCTGCCCTCCTTCTCCCTGTTTCCATTGGTTGATCAATGAATCTGGGCTCCACAGATGCTGGCTGTTTATGTCTGGCGTGCACGTGCTTAACTCCAGGTCAAACTACTCAGAGTTGCTAAAACTGACTCAAATCAGGTGTTGTGAAACCAGAAACTCAGAGTTTCCTATCTCAGAGTAGATCAACTCAGAGTTAAGGATTTGACTCAGAGTTTGTTGAACCACCTACGTGAAACGGACCCCAGGTCTCCAATCCATACAACATCGCCTGCTTCACACTGGAGTTGAAGATGTGCATTTCGGTGTTTATGGAGATGTTCTTTGAGCTCCATATCTTCCTGAGCATGTTAAACACAACTCTAGCTTTGTTAATTCTGCTCTTTATGTCAGCATCTGTCCCTCCAGTGGTGTCCACAATGCTGCCTAGGTAAGTAAAAGCTTCTATTTCCTCTAAGGCAGTGTTGTTCATCAGGATAGGGTTGATGGTTTTGGCGTGGATCTTGATCACCTGTGTCTTTGCTGTATTGGGAGTGAACACAAGTTTTATTGCAGTTTGTGAGAGTCTGTCTGTCTTCTCTTGCATTTGTGTTTGTGTGTGTGAAAGGAGTACTGTGTCATCCGCTAAAACAAGATCAACCAGCTGCTCCCACATTGTCCACTGAATTCCATTTCTCCTCCCCACAATTGTTTCCTTCATGGCCCAATCGACTGCTAGGTGGAACAGGAATGGTGAAAGTAGACATCCTTTTGACCTCAAAGCTTTGGGAGAGCTGGTCTGCATGCATGACTTTGCATGAGGTTCTGTTGTATGAGTTCCTAATTAGTTTAATGATCTTAGTGGGGATTCCATAATGCTCCATTAGCTGCCATAGTGTTTCCCGGTCTAAACTGTCAAAAGCTTTCTCAAAGTCAATGAAGTTGATGTACAAGGACGTATTCCATTCAATAGACTGTTCGATGATGATGAGTAGTGTTGCAATGTGGTCTGTGCATGAGCGGTCTTTCCTGAAACCTGCTTGCTGGTCCCAGAGCCTCTTATCCACAGCTTCCTGGAGACGGTTGAGAATGACCCGATTGAAAATCTTACTGGGCACAGAAAGTAAGGTGATCCCCCGGAAGTTGTTGCATTTCCTTAGGTCACCTTTCTTTGGCAGTTTAACTATGTGTCCCTCTGCCAATTCTGTGGGTGTCTTTTCCTATTCCCAAATTTACCTAAATAGGCTATAGAGCATATCTGTGGATGTGTTTATGTCCACTTTAAGGGCTTCTGATGGAATATTGTCAGGGCCGGCAGCCTTGCCGGTTTTCTGTTGCTTGATTGCAGCTTTTATTTTGGTTTTTGTTGGTCTGTCACACTTGATTCTTAATGGTATTCTGGCCTGAGGAATATAAGGCTGTTCTTCTGGTGGTGGCCTATTCAGAACCTCCTTGAAGTGCTCTACCCATCTTTCAAGCTGTTCTTCAGGGGTTGAAAGCAATTGGCCGTTCTTGTCTGTGATGGGTTTGTTGTTGTGTCGATACATCCCAGACAGCTTCCTTGTGATGTTATACAATTCCTTCATGTTTCTTTGAGAAGCTGCAAGTTCTGCCTCCTTAGCTAACCTCTCTACCTGAGTTCTCTTGTCCCTCCTGATGTTCTGCCGCACCTCTTTATGGTACCTGTTGTACTCCTTTTGTGCCATGGCTCTTCTGCTCTTGTTCATATGTTGTTCATTTTTTTCTCTCCTCTTTTGAATTATGTTGAGGGTTTCTGGTGTTATCCGGTCCTTGTGTTTTTGTGATCTTCTCCCTAAGGCCCCCTCACATGTTGAGTTCCAAGCATCTTTTAAGTGCTTCCATTCCTCATCTATTGTCCATTCTGCCATCTCTCTTGACTGTAGCTCTGTGTTTTTCTCTATGAGTAGATCCTTAAACTGCTTCACCACTTGAGTATCACTGAGATATTTGGTGTTGTATTTCGCTCTTTGACCTTTGGCCCAGTGGTGTCTTTTCAACCTTAGCTTGAATTTCCCTACCACGAGATGGTGATCTGAGGCTGCATCTGCCCCTCTTCTTGTCTTAACGTCCTCCATGGCTCTTCTGAACTTTTTGCTGATACAGATGTGGTCAATTTGATTTTCTGTGACATGATCTAGTGACATCCAAGTTGTTTTGTGGATTGTTTTATGGGGGAATACACTACCTCCAATCACTAGATTATTGTTGACACAGGTCTCTGCAAACATCTTGCCATTCTTATTCATTGTCCCCACGCCATGTTTACCCATCACTGCCTCATATCCCTCATTTTGGCCTCCAATCTTTGCGTTAAAGTCCCCCATCAGGATAATGAGGTCTCTGGCTCCTATACTATTTAGTAGGTGGTTTAAACTGTCGTAAAACCTAGCCTTGACCTCATCATCTGCATCATTGGTAGGTGCATAACACTGGATTATGTGGGCTTTCACTCTTCTGTTGTTGGTGTTGAAGGTTGCAGAGATGAAGCGAGAATTGATGGGTTTCCATGCAGTTAGAGAATTTCTAGAGTTCTTTGTCATCATGATGGCCACTCCCTCTGTATGAATCGCTCCCTCCTCTTCATGTCCATAAAAGATGATGGACTGCCCGCTGGCCAATGTGACCTCTCCCGACTGTGTCAATCTTGTTTCTGCCAGCCCCAGGACTGAGAGATTGTAGCGCTCAATTTCTTTGGCAACAGTTGCAGCCTTGCCAGCTTGGAACATGGTCCTGATGTTCCATGTCCCCATAGGAGTAGATTTTCTTGGCATCAGAAAGTGGGTTGGCCCAACGCCCTTGCGGGTTTGGCTGGGACGGGTCATAGTCCCGAGTGCTGGGGCATCTTCCTCGACCAGGAGCATGATACGGTTTTTATTTGTCAGCGTTTCTGTAACTTGGAATTTTTTTTACAGGATGGGGACGTTACCCCCCACTCCCAACCCCCACCCTGGAGGACCAGGGACTGCTGTGTCTGCCTCCTCACCCTTGACCTGTCCGGCTTGGTTGAACCTACCGGGGGTATAAACCCCCACCGGCATAGCTCTCGGGTTCCCTGGAGTACGCAAGCCTCTCCACCACGACAAGGTGCAGTCCAGGGGCCTCATGTATCAATACTTGCGTGGAACTCATACCAGAAACGAGCGCACGCAAGGTCCGTCACGCTGAAAAAAATCCGTATGTATCAATGTGTGCGGGCGCCGAAATCCACGTGTGTTTCCTTGATAAATCCCAATCAGCGTGGAATTGAGCGCAGATGTCGGAGTGACTGGGCCCGTCCCCGTTACGCCCTCCTATAAATATGCAGATTTGTTTAAATAGGGTCTCCCTGTCCTCGCACGCAGACAAAATGACAAGAAAAACTAAATTAACGGCGTGCAAGGTGGAGGTTCTGGTGGCGGAGGTGGAGGAGCGACAGTGTGTTTTGTTTGGCAGCCTGTCCAGTGGCGTCAGTGCAAAACGTAAACGCTTGGAGTGGGAGAAAGTTTGCGAGAGGGTGAATGCGGTGGGTTCCGAGACACGCACCCCTGCGAAGATTAAAAAAAAGTGGTCGGACCTCAAGGTGGAGGTCAAGCGGCGTACAGCTGCCCTCCAGAGGAGTACTGGCCAGACAGGTGGGGGTCCGGGGGAGGAGACCCTCACACCATTTGAGCAGCGAGTGGTGGCGATTATTATTATAGGGTAAGTGGCGTGTCACACAAATGTCCACATGCTTTGTCATCCCACTGAGCAAAAGACGTATATTAGACGTCTAGTCTAAGTTTATACTTCATTTCAACGTCGGGATTCAGTCTATTTTTAGACGTGATTTATACTTCGCCCTTAACTTCATTTTTCGATAACTTTTTATGCAATAAACAACTGTAATGTGCTTAACTGACCTCTAAATACTGGATTACATTACCTATGATACCGTGGAGAGAGATGTAAACGCAACAGATACACAGAAGCAGGAATTGAAATGAACCAATATTTTTATTGTGTCACAGAAATCAATGTGTCGGCCATGTCGCCGGCTTGCAGAACCCCGGCCCGCGGCAGCCCGTCCGCCGGCTCGGAGTCGTCGGCCAGGACCAGCGGCATTCGGGCCACCCCGGCCCCAGCACCAGCACCAGCACCAGCGCGCTGACAAGCGGTGGAGCGTCCACCAGCCGCGGCGTTTCCGCTGGACCACCCGGACGCAGTGGAAGGGTCCTCGCGGAGGGGGTCCTGCAATCGCAGGAAGAAATCATCAGGGGGATCACGGGGATCAACGAGCGGCTGGACCGGCTCGTAAATGTCCTCGAGTGTCTGGAGGAGAAAATAAATTAATTTGGCTCATTGAACAACTGTGTATTCACTTCTTACCCATTCACACTGTGGCGATGAGATTCTCCCGCGCGAGGACGGCGGCCCGGCAGGGATCAGCTCACATCCCTCTGTCTGCTGCTGGTTCGTCATGTGGGGCGACGTGCTGCTCGGCCACGGGGATGTGGTGCACGCTTGCCACATAGTGAGTCACCAAACACCGCCACACAGCGTCGCCAAAGTGCAAATCACAGTCAACGCAAGTTTTTGGCTCAATGCCAATTTCTACACCACCTCCTGACTTTGCGTTGATTAGCGCTGGAACCGACGCTCGTTTCGCGATGATAAATCTGGACGTGTGCGCCGATTTTGGCGTACGCAAGGTTTTCTTGCGCCGCAAGCGTTGATACATGAGGCCCCAGGAGAGGTAAAAAATGAATGCTCGGGTGAAAAGTTTCGCTGCTCTCAGCTATTCCACCATCTGCCCAGGTGCTTTGCATTGTTGGTAACAGTAAGCGATTCAGACTGGTCTGATGCATACTGTGAAAATTTCCCGAATCAGTAGTTATCCTGGAATTTTTTACCTGGTGTATACTGTGTGCTAAATTTTGGGCAAATCAGTAGGGGAGAGTGGGGTAAGTTGAGCCACCCCCTGTTCCTTGGAAATGGTCAAAGAAATTAATCATGTGACCAAATATTTAGGAGATGGGCATCAATTCATGGAGTCTGTGAAGGTTGGAAGCACATGGATGAAGGAGTTAGACATTTATTTCCAAAAAAAATATCATTTTTCACTCTTGAAAGTGAATGTAGTCTGTCATATGTTTTAGAAGAATTGTGTTCCGACCGAAAAAGATCATTTTAAATTTGTTATATACATCAATTGGTGTATCTATGAACTACAATATGAGGTCAAAAACCTAGCATAAAAGTCCACCATTTTAGCTTAGAGGACTAATAAAGTCAAAATAGTAATTCTGGGGTAAGTTGAGCCTGAGAAACTAAAGGAGTATGATGAGAGGATCAGAGTTTGAGTTCAGATTGTTGAAATGTGTTACTTTTTCTATTCAAAAATACAGCTGTGAATGTTCTGAATCACTTAAAGACATTCTCATGTTAAAATCCTTTTTTTATAAAACAGCTTTTTAGCAGTTATATGCAATAATAGACGGCAGTGCGCACAGTTGCAGCGGCCAGGAGCTCACGGAGCTGGCACTACTTATTTATTTTGGTGGCACTTAGTATTATTTCACAGTTTTCAAATCTCGTTAAAATACAGCCGAGATGATCTCCTTATGCTCAACAACAGAGGGCCTCTACAGCTCCCGTCGGCTTTTACCATGCAAGCCGAGATCGCCAGATCACCACCGAGGACTGCCGAAGCTGCGAGCCGGCGGAGGAAACATGGCGAGCGGCTGCGGAAGAGAGGCAGACACGGGGGAACATGGGCTAGGCTGCGGGCTAATCCATTCAAACCCTCGCTTCCCACCATCTTCCTCGCGAAAGCACGTTTGATCCAGAATAAGATGGATGAAATCCGACTGGAACTAGCAACCAAGAAACACATCAGGAACTGCTGCAGCTTAATCTTCACTGAGAGCTGGTTGGATAACACCACTCCGTCGTCGGCTATCGAGTTGGATGGCTACACTGCTCACCGAGCCGACAGGACTGCTGACTCGAGTAAGAAGCTAAGCAGAGGATTATTGATCCACATCAATGACTCTTGGTGTACTAACACCACGGTTATTGATATATACTGCTGTCCCGACATGGAGTTTATGCTGCTTAAATGCAGACCCTTCCGTTTACCGCGAGAACTTTCCTCTGTTTACATTTGTGCTGTTTACATCCCCCCGGATGCAAATGCAAAGACAGCACTAGCTATACTGTAGGACACCATAAACAATTGCCTGGCAGCACACCCAGACAGTGTCTTTATCGCAGCGGGGGATTATGATCATGCTGATTTAAAGTCTGTGCTTCACTCGTGCACCATAATGTGAAGTGCGCTACCAGAGGGAGCAACACATTAGATCAGGTCTACACCAACATAGCTAAAGCCTATAGAGCCCAGGCATACCCCCACCTGGGTCTCTCTGATCATGTTTCGCTCCTACTGCACCCTCGTTATACACCTAAAATCAGATCCAACAGGCCCGAAGTCAGGTCTGTCAGGACTTGGCCTGGGGATTTCTATTTCTAAGCTCCAGGACTACTTTGATTCCACAGACTGGTACATTTTCAGGGACCAAGGAGAGCTGACGCGTGGGTCACTGAATAGTTTCGCAGACTCAGTCCTATATTATATCAACTTCTGTGTGGATGCGGTCACACACTTAAAGCAGGTCCTTGTCTTTCCTAATAACAAACCCTGGATGACACCTAAATTAAAATCTCTGGTACGAGCCAGAAATGTGGCGCTTAGATCAGAGGACACTAATGCTTACAGTGCAGCGAGGTCAGCCCTTAGGAAAAGGGGTCAGAACAGCCAAGCTGGCATATAGAGCCCATATTGAAGCCCACTTCCACAGCTCCTCAAGCCCCCGTCAGGTGTGGGAGGGGGTCAGGGCATTATCGGACTACAAGGGAAAAACAGCCCCCCCTGTCAATGGCAGCACACCCCTAGCAGAGGAACTAAATACATTCTATGCGCGCTTTGACAGGGACAACAAGGAGCCAGTGTCGCCCCCCCTCCCCTCTGACAGTACCACCATAGTCCTGAGCACCCATGAGGTCAGGCTTGGCTTATGTGGCATCAACCCCAGGAAAGCTGCGGGTCCGGATGGAGTCCAGGGACGGGTGCTCAAGGACTGTGCAGCTGAGTTGCCCCTGTCCTCACTACCATCTTTAACCTGTCTCTGGGCTCATGCTGGGTCCCTGCATGTCTCAAGGCAGCAACAATCATCCCGGTCCCCAAGAACCCGAATGTCACAGGCCTGAATGACTACAGGCCTGTGGCACTCACTCCTATTGTTGCCAAATGTTTTGAGAGACTGGTCATCAAACACATTAAAGCTGCTATACCACCATCACTGGACCCAAACCAGTTTGCCTACCGGAGGAACCAGTCAACAGAGGATGCTATCGCCCTCGTGTTACACTCTCTTCTGGAACACCTGGAGAAGAAGAACACATACGGGAGACTGCTCTTCATTGACTTCAGCTCTGCGTTTAACACCATCCTGCCGAACAAACTCCACAGCAAATTGCATGAACATGGACTGAACACCACATTATGCAACTGGATCCTGGACTTCCTTACAAACCGCACTCAATATGTCAGAATCGGCAAGCACATCTCCCCCACCCTGCCCATCAGCACTGGGGTCCCCCAGGGTTGTGTGCTTAGTCCACTACTTTTCACACTTTTCACCCATGACTGTTATTCATTCTCCCCATCTACCATTATAGTTAAATTTGCAGACGACACAACAGTACTTGGCCTCACCAAGGACAATGAAGAGACCTCATACAGGAGGGAGGTGGACAGATTGGTGGCATGGTACCGCGAGCACAACCTGATTCTGAATGTCATCAAGACCAAGGAAATGATCTTTGACTTCCGCAGGTCTGTGCGAAAGTACTCCCCACTCCTCATCGACATCAGGAGGTGGAGAGGGTCTCGTGCTTTAAGTTTCTGGGTGTGACTGTGGCTGACAACCTGTCCTGGAGCGCTAACATCCAGTCTGCCCTTGGCAAGACACAGCAGTGTCTGTTCTTTCTGAGGAAGCTCAAATGGGCAAACCTATCACGGGAGCTGCTGACCAACTTTAACCACTGCGCGGTGGAGAGCGTGCTGACGTACGGACTACTGGTGTGGTTCTCCAGCTGCACCAGAGCGGAGAAGGAGGCCATCGAGAGAGATGTCTCAGCTGCGGGGAGGATCATCGTGACCAGCCTCCCGGAGATCTCCTCGGTCTTCGACTGCCGCTGCCTACGCCGTGTCCAAAACATCATCCGGGACCAATTCCACCCAGCACACCACATTTCCGATTGCTGCCCTCTGGTAGGAGATACGACTGTTGGACAGCCTGTATCCAACAGCTGTCAGGCTGCTGAATGCCCAACCTGTCTCCCATGCTCCCAACTCCTCCCAACAGAAACACTAGGCAAAATACACAAAGAAAATACTCTCAAATAACAAAACCAGGAAAAAACTAAATTTACAGACCACATCATGACAACCACCTGCAGTAACATAAAAACTCCCCGCTCATCCTGCTCCTATGAGATTTGCTTGGGTCCAGCAGGACCTGCATCCTGATGCAGTCCTCCTCTGGAGGATTTTAGGTTTGCTGGGTCTGAATTTTTTAAATCATCATCGAACACTTTGAATGAAAGGTGTCCTCCAAACCAGCTAGCTGTCGTTGTGTTTTTATGTTTTATGTTATCTTTAATTTTTTTTTAATTGCTTTGTATCACTGTTCTCCCTGATTGTCTATTTATTTTTTAAATGACTACCTGTATGATGCTAAGTGACTCTGGGCCTGATCTGCTGAGATCCCAAATAACGAGCGCTTAACTGCATGTGTAAACTAAAAGATGCATGTGCTATTAGTGGGCATGTTGCAGGTGATTTACTATGTTTGTGTGCACAATTGATAACAGGTGCAAAAATTGTGTGGATCGCCCTATTGAAATGAGGATTTTGTTTTTGCTATACCAGCTGTCACCATGGAGAGTCTGAGAGAGCAGAGTGGCCATAAAGAAAGTTTGAAGCCATGGAGTTGGAGGTTGGGGGGGGGGGGGGGGGGGGCTGTGAAAAGGTTACAAAACTGGAAGATCTGCTGATTAAATAAAAAAGAAGACGGCAAGATATCCACAGAGGAACAAAGGAAAACCTTAAAAACTTTCCTTCCTTAAAACCTCTGATCAGGCCCTTTGTTTGGTCGAGGTCTATGTTTGACACAGTTATTATTATTATTATTATTTTTACCTAGAAAAGGTGTCACATCACTGGTATTAGAGCCTCCATACTCCATTCACAAAAACAGAAATCTGACCCCACAGTACGAGAGTCCCTGCTCTAACTACTACCTTTATTTGTTTGTTTTTCTGTTGATGGGTTTTCATTTGTTGCTTGTCTATTTTATGGTGAGTTCATACTGTGCTTGTGTTACACACAGTTTGTGCATCAACAATTTTTTTTCCCAGAATAAATGGATAAAGATGTTAAATTCAAACCCCAGACTTTACAAATGGGGGTCCAAAAGCTTAAAACATTTTCTTATTTTCAGTATTATCCATCAGTGTCATGTAATCTGAGTAAAAGAGAGATTTGACACAGCAGTTGACTGCACACACACACACACACACACACACACACACACACACACACGAACAAAACAGGAAACTCGCAGACACGTATGAAGCTCATCAGGCAGTGTGTTTATTAACCACTAGAGAGCAGAGCTGTTCATCTTATACATCACTTCAGTTTGGATTTAAAACATGAGAAAAAGCAGAAATGGATTCAGTTCAGATCATTGTGTTCACGCTGTTTTATGCTGCACAGTCAAAAACAAAATATGAGAAATGAGAGTTGTCGAGCTCGTTTACATGCAAATCTTTTTAATATAAAACACATAAAACAGAGTGAATGCACGATTCAAAAGAAAAACAGAAAAGCTTTGTCAGTCCTCCAGTTTCCAGCAATGAATTATTAGACCTTGTATAAAGACTTTTACACGAGATTATGAAACAAGTTTACTATAAGCAGCTTTTAAGGTTTATCTATTTTTATTTATTTATTTATTTTAACATCAAATACCTCCAGCCTATGACACTGATCCAAAACACACAGGAACAAGTTAAGGTCTAACAGTGTAAAAGATAAAACAAACTTTAAATAACAACAACAAATACAAATAAAAGTTACACCTCAAATTCTCTAAAAGTTGATGTTGAATATGAATATTGAAGCCTGCATTCAATATAAAAAAATAAAAAAATATTGTTTTATGAAAATGATCTGCTCATTTTTTAAATTTGAAAAGTTTCGATGTAGACATCTTTATTATTGTTTTTTTTAAATGATGATATATTATTTTGTTGGTCCCCTATTCAGCCAGAACAGTCCTGACCCATTGAGGTGTGGACTCCACTAGACCTCCGAACATGTGCTGTGGTATCTGGCACCAAAATGTTAGCAGCAGATCCTCTAAGTCTTGTATGTTGTGGGTCCAAGGATTGGACTTGTTTGTCCAGCACATCCCGCAGATGCTTGTTTGGATTGAGATGTATCAGGGATATTTGAAGGCCAAGTCAACTCCTCAAAATCATTGTTGAGCTCCTGAAACGCTTCTTATCTAAATCCAAAATAGACATATTCTGCACACAGAGCAGGGGCTTATTCTACGAAGCAGGATTACTGCTTCGTGAGGTAACTTCAAGGTTCAAGTTTGGTGTTTCCTGTTCTACGATGCAGGTTCACTTCTTAGCAAGGTGAGTCTCCATGGCAACGTACGCTGAACGGCTAACCTGCTCCGGGGCAGGTAAGGATCCAGATTGAACTCACAGAGTATAAAAACCCCGCCCACTGACCAATGAGCTGTCTCGAAAAATGGCTTGTCCGTTTTTGGAGGATCCTATAGACCTCGGTGCTCGCATAGTCCGAGGAGCACTCCAGCGCGCGAGAGTTTTTAGGGACCGCACAGACCCACTTACTTTTCCGGATGACCACCTTTATGAAAGGCTCATATGGCCTACATATCACGCAAAAAATGTAAACATGATAGAAATGAACAAATGAATTCATTTTGGAAATGAATTAGACATGTCTGATGCATGTTAGAAGTGCATGTTAAACAGCGCTATTTTAGGGTGAAAATGGCATCAAAGATTTTTTGCACACTATACTTGAGACTGTCTGCAATTTTCTGCCAGCATTCCTTCCGTGCTTTTGCAGCAGCAATGGTGTTGCCTTTGAGGTTTATGATTGATTTGAACGCTTCATACTTTCTCATGATCGTCTCCTGCTCCTCGTTTGTAAAGTCCGCGGTCCTTCGCTCTCTGGTCTGCTCTGACGATCCAGACTGGTCCATGTTCATGATTGGTCAGATGCGGCAGGCTCCGCCTTACATGCGTGCACGCGCTCATAGCAAAGCTGGATCCACTTACAAGGTTGATAACTAGCGTCGTAAGACCGTTTAGCGAGACCGCTAGCTACCGCGCTAAGTTGAACTTGCTTCGTAGAGTAGGCCCCAGGTATCACAGCTATGCACCAAGGCTACGTTCACACTGCAGGTAATGATGCACAATTCAGATTTTTTGTTAAATCTGTTCTTTTTGTGCGGTCATTCACATTGCAATAACGAATGCCGCACCTAATGTGGAATGCGTCTGTGAAGTGACCCGCATGCACACAAAGCACAAATTGCTTTCCACGCCTGTTTGTGTTGTCAAACAATGGTGATGTTTGTCGCATATTGATGACGTATAGGTCGGATGAATGGACCTGAGCATCCACACTGCAGTCACATCGGATACATATCCAATTTATATTCATATACAAAAGAGGCCTGGGTCGGATTTGAAAAAGCTGAATTACATTGTTTACACTTAAACGAAAAAATCAGATATGTGTCACATATGGTTAAAAAATCAGAATTGACCTGCATTGTGAACATAGCCTAAATTATGCAAACCATTTATTTTTTGTTTGTTTTTAACCTCTTTCTTGAAAGTCTTATAAGTCTTAAAAAAAAAGGGTACACAGTACAATCTTATAAAAAGCAAATAAAATCCATAAAAGACAATAAAATGAAATCAACCTCCTACTGAGTGTTAAAAGCCAAGGAGAAGAGGTGGGTCTTAAGATGGGATTTAAAAACAGACAGAGAGGAGGCCTGTCTGATATGCTGAGGCAGGTTATTCCAGAGTTTAGGAGCTGCAACAGCAAAGGCATGATCCCCTCTGAGCTTCCGCTTTGTTTTAGGCTCTCTCAGGAGCAGCTGATCAGCTGACCTGAGAGACCGGGACTGAGTGTAAAAATGTAGAAGCTCAGAGAGGTATGGCGGGGCAAGACTGTTGAGGGATTTAAAAGCAAATAAAAGAATTTTAAAATGAACCCTAAAATGTATAGGCAGCCACTACAGCGTTCTGCACCAACTGGAGCTGAGAGATGGCCGACGCACTAACCCCCAAATATAATGCATTGCAGTAATCCAGCTGAGTGGTAACAAAGGCATGGATTGCCGTCTCAAAATGCTGCCTAGAGAGAATTGGTTTTATTTTACCTAGTCCCAGAGGTTCCACCAAAAAACACCACCTCTGTTTTATTGTCATTAAAATTTAAAAAATATATTTTTATATATGTATACTCCAGGTCCTCCTGTCTGATTAGTTACAAAGAAGCTCACATTAGAGCAGTAAACATACTTAGTGTTACCATTAAGTCACCATTTTTCCAGACAGAAATAAATGATCTACCAGACCTGCCCTGCATGTAGAGATTAATTAATCCAAACCTGGATCAAAGGTTAATGTTTCTGTTCCTCTGTGTTATCATGTGTGAGGCTACATGAATGTAGGAATGTTCATGCTAATATCCAGCTGTAAACATTAATGGGGTGTGAAATTAGCATGCTACATCCTTGTTCCTCCATCCTTCATGCCTGACTTAACTCCTCACGGGTGCTCAGCACTCCTCAGACCTGTTGTTCTTCCTGCCTGTGCTCTGTGACATGTCCTCCATCAGACCTTTTTAACAGGAAACAAACTGAACATACATCATTTCAAACCAGTTTGTCAAAATGAGTCCTTCATAGTTCAAGTCTGCTTGAATGAGGAAAGAAATGTCAAATGTGCACTTTGATGAGAAGTACAACAGATGAGCCAGAAGGTGTTCAAGTTGTCTGTAAATTACAGCAGGTTTGGAGTTAAGTTGTGCCGAGAGGAAGCTGGTGGGAACCTGTCTCTACAATCTTTCTTAAACTTGTATTTTGTGTGAACTCGTTCAATGAACGAACTCCCTATCAGCACCGCTGTGTCACTCACTCATGTACTGCACTGGCAGGATGAAGCTATGACTGATACGATGAACAAATCTTTTGAACGAATCATTGTATGAACAGATTCTAAAGATTCAGTACAGTCAAACGAACTGTTCTTCCCATCACTAATACTGACCGGACTGACATCCAATGTCCTTATGTCTGTTGTGAAACTTACGTTTAGTCCATTCTTGTTGATCAAACAGTGGACATGTGTGGCAACCATATCATAGAGGGCAGAGAGGGACAAATTTGAGAAGAAGCGATGATTTGGGAAGTGTGTAAGGTGGCTCCAATTGTGCTATTAACTTGTAAAAACCTGGGGTTATCGACTACAGTAAAAGGCCAATTGTCCAGCGCTATAAATTCCATCACTTTTTCGTTAATGACTTTAGCCTTTTCCCTGTCTTTTGCAAAGTTTTTACAGGTTTCACAGGTTACAGGTTGTTTTACCCTTAGCAGCGCTAGTTGCATCCACAGCAGCTTTGTATTCTTTCAATACTACTGCGCCAAAAATGATGACTTTTCAGATGTGCTATCAGATTTGTTAGAGCTTGAAGCTTCCTTTCCTCCTCTCGAAATCCCTGCAACTTGTTTTTGCATACAGCGATGCTGCTGTTATCTGCTGCCACCAAGAAAAACGTCCACACTGGTGTAGACGTGCTAGCTCAGGTGATGTGCTATTAGTGCTCATTCATTGTCAGTCAGGCAGTGAGGGGGCCAAGCTTGGGTCCTTCTGGGGCATGGTAGACAACAAAACCAGCGCTACACAGCATGTTTTGGGGCTACTCAGCTTATAAAAATTTTTGCCATTGTCATTAATCTATCGGATCAATTTATCCAATTTAATTTACCTTTCAGACTGATTAATATAAAATCAGCTGATGTGTTAACAGCCTGATAAGTATCGTGCATCCTTAGTTGGACTACATATGTTCCTACTCCTCATTTTGGCCCGGTAATCCAATGACTACCTGCATCCCTGTTGGGTCTAAAACCTGCAACAAATGACTCAAACACAAAGAAGAGAAAGACAATGGTATTAGATTTCTTACTCGCGAGGAGAACGGACAGAGATACGTTCAGTTACAATCTCCAACTGCTCTGAAGCATATCTTGTCGTCTCCTCTCTTTTTATTATCCTTCGGGTGGTCCCTAGTTACAAAACGCTGCATGCACTAAAGGGTGGGGAAACAGTCTTGCAGCAGCGTGGTACCTTACATCACTCATAATCATTAACAAGCAGACAATCTGTGGGGGTAAGGTGACCTTGTTGACATTTCACAATCTCCTTCTTATGGTTGGAACGGTTCCTCCTCTACTATTGCTCCCACGTCTCACAGCGGAGGTTACAAAACACATACCTGCTAATTGGAGAAACAAGGTCAGAGAAGTTAGAAAACACTCATGAGTACTTTCTCATGTGCTGTGTAACAAGAAGGTAAAGCAGTTCATAGTTGTAAGAAACTTTTCCATTTGGAATTTGAGTAAGACTATTGATAATTTCTATATACATTTATACACATTATTCTGACAATCCCTTACTTGTATCATTCAGTGCTTTGTATCCCTCGAATCCATGCAACCTGTGCTAGAAAAATCATTGAGTTCACAAACTGTATAATTTATGTTAACACAGTAGTGCCATAAATATTACACAACAACACAAGGTTTTTTTTAGCTTATATTTCGCTTGTTTTGTCTTCTGTGTGGAGTTCTACACTGGTTGTGAAACAATTTTTTTTCTAGTTTAAATAATTTATAAAAGACCAGAGAAAACAGCAACCCTGCAGCAGCCTGCAGGAGTTCCTTTTTTTTGTAAGAGTTAAAAATAATCTGAGTCCCTCAGATGTTGTAGAGAAATAATTTATCTGGCTTTTTTTCAAAAGACGTTTAGACTGTTACACATTATAGTCAAACATTTGAATGCTTATGATGGGTCAGATTTATGATGAGTAATTTTCATGTACAAACTGTCTCAATAAGTCAAAAACTTTCTGACTGTGCAACAGTAGATGCTCTGCAACATGTTGGGAACAGCACACTGAGGGCTCTATTTTCGTTCGCGCCGGTGAGGCAGCGGAGGGCGGCGAGCCCCGCGCAGTTGTATTTTCGTCTGGCGTGTAAGGCGAGTTTGGTATTTTCGTGGAGACTGAGTCGCACGGAGGCGAGCCGAGATCCGCCAAGCTGGGCGTGGTGGCGTGGCAGGGGGAGGTGTTGACAGAATCAGCTGTCAACACCTATATCTGATCTGATGAGCGCGTTTGGCACGCGTTTGGCACGCGTTTGGGCACACAACCTGACTGAATCAATACAGCTGAAACTGCATCAAATTAAATTAAATATCTAGTAAATAAACACACATGATGAAGTTAACAAGATATGTAATGTGTCTCCCTCCTTTTCTTTCTTCCTCTTATTTCTCGCACAGCTCGACCTGGACACGTCTCCGTGTCCTCTGTCCGTCTTGCTGCAGCTGCTGCGGCTGAACAGATGATTTGTTTCAGTGCTCAGATGCGTTATCTACTTTAAGCCGACATACGGATATTATAATATTCAGTTTTGTGGGCCACATTTATACATTTTATATGCCAACATCTATGAAAGAAAGAGCCAGGCCACGGAGCGCGATGTGTCATTTACGCACAGATGGTTCCGATTTTAATGCCATTTTTGGAGTTTATGTTGTGATCTGTGCGCTAAACCCACCTTTGTCACGTGAGGTTTGAATATATGCAACTTTATGTGAGTGTCTTTTTTGTGGAAAAGGGTGTTTGTCTTACCAGTGGGTCCAACATTACGCACACCAAATCTATCTGTGCTCAGATGAGAGAGTGTGGAGGACACTTGTTGAGCAGCTGCCCTCTGTCGCCATCGTGTGGCATAACTGTCTTCAGACATCTCTTGATCTCTTTGACTACTTCATGAAAATAGTAATACGCCTCGCCGGTGGCGGATTTAAAGGCAAGGAGAGGAGCTTATGTGATTGGTGAAAACAGGTCTCGGCTGTGTTAAACCCCTATACGCCCTCTCTCCTCCCCGTCTACGACTTATGCTGCCGGGAACGCCTTGTCAGCGCGGCGGATCTGATTGACGCTGCGCTTGCGGCACGTCTTCGGCGAGGCACCAAAATAGAGCCCTGAGTGTGTAGAAATGGGAATATTTAGAGAAATCAGCGATCAAATTTTAGACTGGAACACTCTCTCACTTACCTCTTTTTAAAGCTGCTCCACCAAGAAAACTGCTTTTATGAAATATGAATATCTTTAAATATTTTAATTAATTTGGTTAAAAAATTCAAGCTTCGTGTGTGTCATTGGGTCCTGTACCATGATGGCTGTGTTTTAGTTGTAAGGGGTTTATGGATATAGCCTTTTTAATCACTGAAGTAAACTAAACTGCAGAAAAATTATGCACAAACATGAGAGAAATTCTGCGCCTGCAGAAATAGGATTTCAGCTCAAAAGAACATCATCTGCCCTTGGCCACACGCCATCTGCATCCAAGGACATCAGCGCTCTCCTGAGAGAAGCTTTTGCTCTGCAGCCTGCCTGGTCCATTCATCCATTACACAACTGTCAGAACAGCACAGTGGGAGTGCAACACTTTAAGGAAATGGATGAGAGGTGGACTCGTGTAAAAAAAATGTGTTATGAACATTGTTTGACGTAAATCACTACAAATCAGAATTTTATCTGAATGTTATAATCTGAATTTGAGGGAGACTCATTTGAAGTTCTGGATATCAGGTTTGTGGTTACAAGGCCAGGAAAGTAGATGCACTGTGTTAGTTCTGAAAACATGAAGAGATTTATTATAAAATATTAGCCTTGATGGATAAGTGTATGGATGTTGTCAAAAACATGAGTGAGGGAGAGTTTATTGATTAATGCGATCAGTAACACTGTTGGTAGTTTCTGAGGATTATGACAAATCTTTCAGCTGCATGCGAGTGCTGAGTGCTTGTATGTTAGTAGGTTAATGCACAACAGTGGAAAAAGCTAAACAAAAAAGCTAAATACTACAGAGTGTGCCAACAAGTTGCAGACTTCAAGAGTACTCAGACAAAAACTACCATACTTGCGTCTTCATACATACGTATGAACATATGTATGTACATACATACGTCTTCTACTACAACAACATATTCCATTAACAGTCACAGTTTACACCCACTTAATCAACAGTCTCTGCAAAGACAGACTTGAGAATTGGCAGCACGTACTCTGACTGTTTAAGGGGCCATAAAAACAAAGAAGGACATCAAAGCTGTGATAAATGTAGATCTGCCTTTACCAGCATTTTGAAGACTGTTTTGTAAGCTTGTTGCTGGTCTAGTTCTTCTGTGATCAGACTCAGATAATTCTGACATCCATCCCGTGTTACTATCCTTTTCACGGCACACAGCTGAGGAAAAATCATTCTAAACACACTACACAAAAATATGGTACAATAATCTTTAGAGCCTTTGCTGATTTGTGTTGAAAGATGGGAGTCAGGCCCAGAATCTGCCCTACTATCTGGAAGTATGCTATGCTTCCTCCAGTATTGAAGTATTGAAACACATTCAGATAGTCTGCACAACATTTTGTTTTAGTGTTATTATTTCTTGCCCAATAATAGTAAGAATCTACATGTTTAGAAATCAAAGCCTCTTACTTTATCCAACACTCTCTGGGTAGAAAGAAAATCCACATAAGAATCAAAAACAACTGGCTAGGGAAGTCAACAAAAAACTCACTTACAATATCCTTGAGGAAAAATATATTTTATTTTTTATTATTTGTAGTTTTGTATTTGCACAACAACCACTATTAAAAACACAGTTCATGAATCTGGCTTTGCTTACTGCCATAAAACATTAAACATTTAAACAAATAAAAACTAAGAAAGAAAAACAGGGTAAAGATGAAAATGAAAAGGAAGAGGAATAATTCAAGAGAGAATTACATAAATGCTTTTAAGATTTGCAGGGGACAGAGAATACTTTAAATGTTTCACATTCATTCAAGTATGATTAGCAAAAAGGTATTCTGTTCCAAACATGAGAATTTTGTGATTAACATGTCATGCATTTTACAATATGTAAATCATATTCAAATCACCATGGTTTGCTCATATTTCTTTTGTAAATGAGATTGTGGGAATACAGATTCTGTCCTGTTCACTGAAATTTCTGATTAAGCTTCTTTTAAGCTTCTGCAGCAGTGACTATGAATCCTATGAAAGGTGACGGAAAGGCTGCACAAAGATTTAACATCATTATCAGCAATCGGACAAGTGAAGCAGACAGTTTTGACTGTGGACCCTCAGATCCCATCAGAGAACGCTCCAATTACAAAGGTGCTGCAGGGTGTGAGGCTGAGGAATCTTGGTGGGTTACACAGTCCACTGAGATGATTTGTGTCTGCAGTGGGTGTTGAGGGGCTATGTCTTTGCTCGCTCAAGAGGGAGCTTGCATGCAAGATGTCTTGGTTTTATTAAAAAGCGATATGCATTATGATGTTTATCAAGTTGGAACTTGATAACGCACACACACACACACACACACACACACACACACACACACACACACACACACACACACACACACACATATATATATGTATATATATATATATATATATATATATATATATATATACATATTATAGGCCAAACAGTTGGGAGTAACTTCAAGTTTTTGTTCACAATGCTTTTTTTAAAATCCAGCATGAGTTTTATGTTTTTTGGGATGTATTTACTCCATGGTCAGACGTTGCTTTCATGGAAATGCACCATTTTACTCCATTTACCTTTAGATATACATTAATGTGAACACACCATTGCTAAATATATGTCAGCAAAAGAAAATAAGGGCTTAGTTGCGGGGTTAAAAACATTTGCAAGAGTCACAACTTCAGTTCAAAAGCAACAAAACAAATCACAGTTGGATTATTCACTTCAACTTTTTGGCTTCCGAGAGTCTGCATACAAAAATCCTAATAAATCTCAACTGCGTTCAAACTACCACAGAAATGGCTAGAAAGAAGACACTGAGTAAAGAAACTAAAGTACAGATTTGTACGTTGAGGAAAGAAGGATACACAGAAAGAGAAATTGCAAAATGCCTAAAGGTGTCTAACAAAGGAGTCCACTACACTCTGAAGAGACTAGAGGAACCTGGAAGTTATGGTGATAAAAAAAGGCCTAGATGAAAGAGAGTTACTACAAAAGCAGAGGATAAGGGAGAATTAAGGGAGAAATTCAACATGATAAGGTCAAAACCCATATCTCTTACAACCTTGAAATGACGTTTGAAAAAGGCTGGTCTGAAGGGTTGTGTATCTGCAAAAAAAAAAAACCACTACTTCGTTCACGGAACAAAAAAAAGGGAAATGTATGGGCAAAAGCTCACAAAAATTGGACTTATGATGACTAGAAACAAGTTTGAACTGTTTGGTTTAAAATGCAAAATCTGTCTGCAGACAAACTGGTGAACGTCTGAAAGCACCATGTGTTAAACCCACAATTCAGCATGGAGGTGGTAGTTCCATGGTATGGGGATAATATGCAGGTGATGGAGTAGGAGATTTGTTTGAAGTAAAGGGTATCATGGAGAAGGAACAGTACCATTCCATCCTCCAGCACCATGCTGTTCCATCTGGACTCAGACTTGTGGCTCATAAGTTTGTTTTTCAGCAAGACAATGACCCTAAGCACTCTGCCAAGCTCTGTCAGGGTTACCTAGACAAAAAAGAAGAGGAAGGTGTTCTTCAAAAGACGGTTTGGCCCCCTCAGTCTCCAGACCTTTCTCCAATTGAGCTTGTGTGGGATGAATTGGATCGATCGGTCAGAAAAATGCGTCCCACAAATCAGCAGTCTCTTTTTAATGAACTTAAGAAAGCTTGGAATGCAATCCCTGGAACATACCTTAAAAAACTTGTGGAACGAATGCCTGGTATTTTCCAAGCTGTTGTTAAAGCCAGAGGAGGTTACTCTAAAGAAAGCAAAGTCTAAGCAACAATTACTCAAATACCTAATAATTATAGTCAAAATGTCTTCTGATAAGTTACTCTTTACACAATAGTCATGTTTATTGTGTTGCAAATTATATGAAACTGTGATCTTTTTTTTCTACATATCTGATCTTGCCTCCAAACTTTTGGCCTGTAGTGTATAATCATACATAACCAACAAAGGCCGAGGGGAAGATAGGGACTATATACACACACTGGGAAACGAGCAACAGGTGAGGCAGGTGAGACAAAGGTGAAACTCAGGCTGTGTCTCATTTCAGAGACCGCATCGGGCTAAGTACACTTCTGCACCGTCGAACGGTGCATTTGAAGCGTGCATGACGTCACGACGGCACGAACGGTATCCCATTTGGCACGAGATGCTAAGAAATGCTAAGCGCGCTTAGCATTTTTTCAAGCGTGCATTTATGCACGCTTTCGTGCCGTCGGTATCCCAGAATTCTTTGCGTGCCACTGCACAGCTTCGCATTTCAGGTGAGAGGCTGGACTCGCTTGGAGGCACAGCGCGTCTTCAAAGAAAATACAAGAAATCCAAAACAGCAGTCAGCTCAGGCTGTATGAGAGCATGATCTCTTAACTCACTAAAATCTGTAAACCAAACATTATAGATTTAGACACGAACTGATCCGCTCTGCTTCAACAATCAAAAACATTAGAAATAAGAAAGCTGACAAAACTACAGCAGAGTATCAGGACATCATTGAGTTTTTTTTTTTCTTTTAAAATTTAGAGATTAAAGTTGTAAATTTAGGAGAATAAAGTCATAAAGTATAAAAAGTCATAAAGCTGCTTTTGTGGAGGGAGAAATGACTGAAGCTGGTCATCTGCAGGGTTATCTGTGGATGTATCAGCAGGTCATTCAGAGAGATTTTGTGGTTTCTGAAGAAACAAACTGATGATCAACATTTGTGATCCAGAGGGAGTCGAGCTCAGACGAGCACCACGTCTCTGACACCGGCGGTAACCTACACCTGCAGAGACACCAACACCTTATTATGGCATATGGATTTATATCATAAACTAAAGCTCAATACCATTCACGGATATTTACGGCTGCATTGACAGATATATCCTCAGCATATTCATTTCTGCCTCCACAAAAGCAGCGATTTCCTTCAAGTACACCAGTTTTTTTCCCCGTGGAAAAGACGTATTTCTCATATATTCTTTATACTTATAAGTCTTTATACTTATGACAATGTGATGCTGATGTGCCAAAGGATGAAGTATCTCTTTGTTTGTGAAACCTATACTGAAGCACAGTTCCTTCAAATGCTTCATGGCCCTAATTTTAACAAGTCTCCTCTGAAATAACAGGTTACGACTTCAATCTCATAAATTAATGACTTTATTCTCGTAAATTCACGACTTAAATCTCGAAGTCTTTAAAAAAAATTCTCAATATAGCCCTCATACAAAACAATCATTGGATTAATTTTGTGGGAATGATCTGTGCTTGTACAGTATGTATCTATTATTTTGTGTCTGTGCAAGGTCGCACAATTAAAACAATACATGCTGCGCTCTGCAGCTTATTTTCTAGTCAGTCGTGACGTAAGCCTGAGGGTGGGGACATTTGGAGACCTTTGGAGGACTTCCTGGTGGAGTCACCAAATGTCCCCGCCCTCAGGCTCGCGTCACGACTGACTTAAAGAAAACCAGCGGAGCGCAGCATTTATTTTTTCATTGTGCGACCTCGCACAGACACAAAATAGGAGATACATAGAAGCACAATTAATCAAATGATTGTTTTGTATGAAGGAGTATGAGGGCCATATTGAGATTTAAGACTTTAAAGACTTCGAGATTTAAGTCGTGAATTTATGAGAATAAAGTCATTAATTTATGAGAATAAAGTTAAAAGGTTCCCTGTTATTTCAGAGGAGACTTGTTAAAATTAGGGCCATGAAGCATTTGAAGGAACTGTGCTTCAGTATAGGTTTCACAAACAAGGAGATACTTCATCCTCTGGCACATCAGCATAACATTGTCATAAGTATAAAGACTTAAAAAAAGAATATATGAGAAATACGTCTTTTCCACGGGGAAAAAAAACTGGTGTACTTGAAGGAAATCGCTGCTTTTGTGGAGGCAGAAATGAATATGCTGAGGATATATCCGTTTATGCAGCCGTAAATATCCGTGAATGACATTGAGCTTTAGTATATGCCATAATAAGGTGTTGGTGTCTCTGCAGGTGTAGGTTACCGCCGGTGTCAGAGACGTGGTGCTCGTCTGAGCTCGACTCCCTCTGGATCACAAATGTTGATCATCATCAGTTTGATTGTTTCTTCAGAAACCACAAAATCTCTCTGAATGACCCGCTGATACATCCACAGATAACCCTGCAGATGACCAGCTTCAGTCATTTCCCCCTCCACAAAAGCAGCTTTATGACTTTTTATACTTTATGACTTTATTCTCCTAAATTTACAACTTTAATCTCTAAATCTTAAAAGAAAAAAAAAACTCAATGATGTCCTGATACTCTGCTGTAGTTTTGTCAGCTTTCTTATTTCTAATGTTTTTGATTGCTGTAGCAGAGCGGATCAGTTGTCTCTAAATCTATAATGTTTGGTTTACAGATTTTAGTGAGTTAAGAGATCATGCTCTCATACAGCCTGAGCTGACTGCTGTTTTTGGATTTCTTGTATTTTCTTTAAAGACGCGCTGGGCCTCCAAGCGAGTCCAGCCTCTCACCTGAAATGCGAAGCTGTGCAGCGGCACGCAAAGAATTCTGGGATACCGACAGCACGAAAGCGTGCATACATGCACGCTTGAAAAAGGGGCGGGGGTAGTGTGGTTTTGAGACCGAATTTTAAGCGTGCTTAGTATTTTGTGCCAAACGGGACACCGTTCGTGCCGCGTGATGACCTCACGCACGCCTCAGATGCGCCGTTCGACGGTTGCGGTCTCTGAAATGGGACACAGGAAGGGTACATAACGGCGCAAAACGGCAGTGCACTCAGCTAAGCGCCTTTAAGCGCACTTATCCCGATGCGGTCTCTGAAATGAGACACAGTCACAGTGATTAACAAAGGAGGGAAAACTAGGGAAGTAAAACTAGACTAGAAACACAAAGAATCAACTACTACAAAATAAAACAGGAAATAAACACTGAACACTGATCTAAAGAATAAAACACTGAGAACAGAAAGGAAAAAAGGGTCAAAGACAAACTGAAAACTCACAAGTCTGGACTACAGGGGCAGAGGAACAATGGGAAACAGGAACAATAGGGAAAATACACAAAATGCACTCAAATAAAACCTGGAGAAAACTAAATAAACAGAACATATCATGACACTTTGCATAAATATGGTGAGGACATCAGGTGAAAAATGACACTTCTGCCAGAGCCTGGCATTCCTGCTGTTATATCCAAATGTTTAGCTAAAGTTGTATTTCACATCAAACTGATTTTTGCCCTTTAAGTTTAATTAAAACCTCTGTCCAAATTAAGCAATAAATAAATACATCAATAAAAAATCACAACAATCAACTTTTATCGAGTCATCAGGGTGTTCTTTTTTATGAAGCAAAACTTTAAACTAAAAGGTTTTTTTATTTTATTTTATTTTTTTCTAAGATCTCATTAGTAACTAAAATCCTTGAGGAAAAGACCTCCTTCTGCTCACCTCGGTTGATATCATGGAGGCTGACTCCTCATTGCAGCAGCAGGGTTGAGTCTGTTCTCTTTGCTGGATGCTGCCCTCT
Organism: Xyrichtys novacula; assembly: GCA_962446985.1. Classification (NCBI taxonomy): domain Eukaryota; kingdom Metazoa; phylum Chordata; class Actinopteri; order Labriformes; family Labridae; genus Xyrichtys; species Xyrichtys novacula. The sequence continues at coordinate 13,299,917 of OY660887.1, read as the reverse complement.
CACCCCTTCTGCTTCTCTTCTGCTTTCATTGAAGAAAAGCACAACAGCCCCCAAAATAATAGAAAAAGACTGCACATGAAATACACAGACATCAAAGCTAACATTCATCCTGCCTTTTCTCTACTTGAAAAGACTTTCTAAAAAGTACATCTGATGAAATACACATTGCGTAGGAGTGCAGGTTCACAGAAGAGAGTCATTACTCTGTCTGGCATGATGACTAACCCAATCACAACAGATTTTAGGTGTGTATTTACTCTGGTCCCCTGTCTGTCTGCACCACAAAGCACAAGAACTGAGAAAAGAGCTCTCTCACCTGGATGTCAGTGTGTCTGCAGGTAGAGGGAGAGGCCACCTCAGGTTCGGAAACAGAGAGGAACAAATTAAGAGAAAAGAGGATGCTGACAGGGTCAGGCACAGATATGTTTGGGAGCTGTCTTGATGTGAAAAAGAGGAGGGCACAAAAGAGGGAACAACTCTTCTGAGCTCTGACCACACAAGAACCAGCCTCAGAGTGAAGTATCTGTCTCCTCTTCATAATATCCAAACAGCACTCAGGACTTACAAAAAGTGCTTGAAGGTGTTTGTGATCCCAAGACTAAAAATACCAAAGAGAGAAAAAAACATGCATGTTGACCTCAGTAATTTTACTGTGAGCCAGTGTTGTCTGAACTGTCAAATCTAAGGACTCAAATTTCAAAAACGAACACCAATCCCAAAATTAGAAAGAGCAAATAGAGTTGCCATCCTTGTTGCTAAGGAACAGGTCCTTTTTAAACCTGTCCCCAGTTATAATGAGCTGGGCACAGGTAACGATCTCTTACTGCACTAAGGTCAGCAAGCTTTAAAAGCAGATCCACAGAAGCAGAACAAACACAGGTAAAGCAAGCTGCAAAGTGCTACAGGAGAGTAGTTATTTGAGGAACGGAAAAAAAGGGGGCTTCAAAAATCTAAAATCAAAGTCAGTCAATACAGATGTTGAAGCCAACTCTTGCAGCTACTAAAGTAGTGTCTATGAACAAAATGCATGTGCTACAAACTAGCTTACAAGTTCTAACTTCAAGCTAATATTTTCAAATGACTGAATAAGTGGCACAGCCTAAAATTAAAAAAAATTTTAAAAAGAAAAAAACATGTCACTAGAATCTAGATGGGCAAATGAGGATAAGAAAGAAAAACAGGGTAAAGATGAAAATGAAAAGGAAGAGGAAAATTGAAGATATATTTTGTTAGTCAGTTTTTGTAAGTTTGTGGGAGCTATTTTTGTCAAGGTTGGATTGCCACTGTAGCACACATATTTTTAAGTCAGTTAGTATTTTTTTCCAATAGAGAAGAGACATTATTTCTATCATTATTTCTAAAACTTGTCATGATGAAATGTGACAAAATGTCGTCACTCCGTTATGTCTTAATTTTTTTAAACTTTTATGATCTGTTTTAGACAAAATAAACTATGTTCAACATCAAATTTCATTCTTTCAAGAACATATTAAGCTTATCTACTCAGCATTTTCATCCCCCTTATTAAACATTTTAATATATTCATTAAGTAACATTTTAACATATCTAAAAACATACTGACATGAACTTGTCTGAAATGACGCATTTTAAACAAGGCTACACAATGTTGTTCACTTTGTGAGCAAAAGGACATGAGAGTCACTTAGTGCACCAAGAAAAATGATACCATGGAGAGGACAGGAAAGCCCTCTGGCTACTAGACTTAAGTCCCTGTATGCTGAAAAAGGCCCAGTACACCAAAGGGTTGTATTTCGAAGAGCTAGTACTCTGTATTGGAGTGTACAGGTCAACTGAAACTCTGTTAACCTAAGTAGGTCTGCCAACATAGTCCAAAAAAGTGTATTTGGTTTGACTATACATTAAGTTGATATTTATATCTAGACCAGTGTGTTTTATTTCACCTTGATGAGGTTAGACTGCAAACTTCCAGCAGTCTTCCTCATGAAGAGTCGTGTGACTTTGTAGGCAAATATCACTGTAGTGCAGACTGTATGTTTCATACTGTGAGTTATACATCATGTAGTAGCCAAATGCCTTAAAAAAGGTTTCTCCTTTTTTCCTTCCTTGTGTCTGTTTGTTTAAAGGGTTTCCTTTTCCCAGTCATCACACGCGCAAACTTTCAAAAAACAAATTCTTGGAGAGCTGGATGAAGTTGCCTTGTTTTTTATTGTAAAGGTAAATACGTAAATGAATGAATAACATAGATTATTTAAACAATAAATCACAGCTTGAAAGCCTGCGGTCAATGACAATTTGAGCTGTGAGCCATCATCTGTCCATGTGTCAGCTGCTCCTAATTATAGGTGAGTGCACCCTCACCACCTGCGGCGAGAGCAGACACAATTCAAAAAACAAAATTCAACTATGTAAATAAAAACTCCAATGTGGCTCCTACACACCACTTCACAAATTCCTGCATCTACACAGCTGTAAACACACACACACACACACACACACACACACACTTAATATTTTCTTGTGTCATTCATATAACTGACTGTATCGTCTGACACACACAAACACACACATGCACAAACACACAGTATTTTCTCAGTCATTCATACATACTGACCATCTCTCTTGACACACACACACACACACACACACACACACACACATGCACTCTCACACACCCTGCGATTAAGCCCACCATGTGTTTCAGGGATTAGGTTGTGCATATCTAAAGAGGCACGCCATACCATCTGTGCAGGGACTAAACAACCTTACCTCCTGACACACACACACACACACACACACACACACACACACACACACACACACACACACACACACACACACACACACACACACACAGTGGAGTCTGCTCTTAATCGCTTGAGTGTACACTTCTTTAATTGAGTTTCAAGAGGGAATAAAAAACAATAGCATGAATGTTGCCCATGTTTGCATGCTAAATGATCATTATGTACATCACTGTGCACGTGCACGTGACTCTACATGTGCAATCAAATTGATAACGCATCAACACACAGCAGGGACTGTGTAGCATGGCTTAAGTTTAGTCTGCAGGCTGTGTTTGATTTATTTGTGCTGATGGAGGGTACTGGAGAGTGTATTTGATTTACTAATGCATTTTTATGTGTGTATTATACTGCCAGCAGTGTACTGCAGCATAAATTAATGTACAGGACAGATGGCCTCTTTATGTGCTTGACTCTGTGTGCATGTATACGTGTAAGTGTTTGTGGTTTTAAAATTTCCTATGTTGTTGTTTGAAGTGAGTTTATCATTTTTTGACTCTGAAAATACTCACACATCGGGTGCTCTTTTAACCTATTTTTTCAAGACAAAACTCTAACCTCCCCTTTTTCTGAATTTTAAATTATAATCAAAGTTTCTATTCAATCATTTTTTGACTCTGAAAATACTCACACATCGGGTGCTCTTTTAACCTATTTTTTCAAGACAAAACTCTAACCTCCCCTTTTTCTGAATTTTAAATTATAATCAAAGTTTCTATTCAAACTACAAATGAATCCTGATGCTTATATTTGTGTACTACAAGTTTGGGCCATTACAGCATAGTAAATTTATCACACTGGTCGTAAACGTTGATTTTGCACCTTTTGAAATTATTTTTACACCATTCAAAGAACTAAAGTGCATGGACTTAAGTTCACATTGCAAAGAAAATGGCTGCATGGTTGACCACACTTCGCTCATTAGCATGTTAGGTTCAGGGTGCAAAGAGATTAGACCAAGTTCCTCTATTGTTTAAAGGTGCTTTTTGGTAACGTGAACCAAAGTGGTTGGTGTGGCTGCTTTCATTCAATATATGTGTCAGGTGTGCCTCCTGAGTTTAGCACTTAAGACTCTAGCTAGCTCTTAAGACTTCTCTCTTTCTATTAATCCTCTCAACATGCAGAAAAGACACCTAGTCACAATCAGGGAATTTCAGCATTAACAGGTGTGCAGCATGACTTCATTTTTTTAAGACTTTGGACACATGCTGACCTTGTTAGATAGGATCCATTTATAAACAACGTCCACAGAAATCATTGTTAAAATCTCACATGAACACTCTGCATCAAAAGAAAATCAGAGTGTTACAGACTATATGTCATACTGCAAACATAATACATGGTTACCTTCTAATTAATGTGGAGGAAGCACTATGGTCAGTGGCATTGAGAGTTGTGGTGTAGTTTGTGTAGCTTGTGTCTGTTGGTCTTGTATGAACTGTGTGCTTTGTGACATCTCAGGCTGCTGTAATCTGATTTAGGCTCAAGCCAAAAACATACCAGATCCATATTGAGCGTGTTCAGTATTTGTTCAGTAGAGCAGCATTAGGTATCTCATACAGGATGTGTATTTGGAGCGTGGCAGCAGCATAGTGCGGCCCCGGTCAGCTGGGCTCAGTATAGAGGAAACAACATGCTCAAAACAGGTTGTTTCGCCTTACTGTGGTGTATTTCCTGCTAATCTGGATATAATTCAGTGACCGCTGAGCCTCTACTATATGTGGAAAAAGCAACGTGATTTTACAGTTTCGGTTTTTGCAGGTTTACTTGTGTTTATTAAAGTAAACTATGTTCCTTTATGAAGTGCTGTTACCTTTAGACAGAGTTAGCAGTTAAAAGTCCTGTTGGGGTCCAAATGGTTCAGGGATTGTCCATCAGATTGTTCTGTGTTATTGATAAATTCATAACCAGGAAGTATTTCTCATCAACAAGGACTGATACACAGTCGTGAGTTTACATACAGTGTTTAATTTTGAAATACCGAATGATATGCATGGTTTTTGTGCTTGACTCTCTATCTGGAACGATTTTCTCTGTGTGGATTGACGTGCATTGGAGGCGTAGAGCAGCAAAAAAAGACTCGCCGCGTATCTTTAGCAGTGCTGCTCTCGATACGGTGGTGGATGGAGCGTCCTGTATGCTTTGCTGCATTGATTAGAATGGCAACCTATTTTCTGCGTGATACGTGACACTGCTGCCACACTCCAAATACGCATCCTGTATGTTTTAGCCTTTAGGTGAAACAGGTTTATGAATGTTAGAGGAGCCTGTCCTCTTATTTTAGTATCTCTAACCTCTTATACCTAAACAGCATCACTTGAAACTTTAGACCAGGTTTTTTTTGTTTGCAGTGATTTCCTCTCTGAAATCAGACCCACAATCTGAAAATCTTTGGCTGATATCCTCTTGCATTCGAGGTTTGCGAATAATGTCAATGAAGCAACTTTGATAAACTGATACCTTGTCTGGGTGGTAGGGCTGTTAGTTATCAGGCTTTTCTCTACTGGATTCATCTGCCTGTCGGGGTGCAGGGGCAGACACCCTCTCTGATTTGAAGAGCAGGTTGGAGCTGGTTTAGGTTTGAACCATCACTTAGTTTATTATGCTACAGGCTCAGACTGCTATCGACTTAGGGCCAATCCCAATCCGGCTGTTAAGCTGTGACGTAGCCGCGTTCTCTTTTTCCACTTCCGGGTCCAGCGGAGTTGTTGTTATAATGCCTCAGTGCTATGTCCCTTGCTGCTTAAACTGATCAGAGACAAAAACAGCGACTAAACTATCATTCTACAGATTTCCTCCCAACAACAAAGACAACAAAATAACTTCATCATTTCTGTATTGTATCCATAGACTGTATACAGTCTATGATTGTATCACAAACACACGGCATCACATCCATTCATTCATTGAATTCAAAGCTTCGCGCACCAAAGCCTCGGGGTGTCTTTGGTTTATCGTTTTACATTTATAGTCCACTTGATGGCGCAATAGAGCAAATGAAGCACGATCATGAAGCTTCGGCCCATGAGGCGAGTAATTGGATGGAAAGCTTCGATGCTTCATGAGGCTTCATCTCGCCATCACTAAAATTTACGTTAATAAATCTATCCGAGTTGAAAGCTTTAAGTCCCTTTTTAACTCTGAGTGGTTCCCTTCTGAAAAAGGACGTTATTTTAAAGAGATTCACGGGTTCCGCCATTGTTGTTTTGAATGGAGAGTGAATGGAGGCTGATTCCCCATGGACCCAGAAGCCGCTCCACTCACAAAATGACGTCACGCTTAACAGCCGGATAGTCACTCTTTCCCCTTCCCCTTCCACTTCGTCTTACCCCTTTGTCTACCCCTTCCCCTTGACCCTGAAAACAGAGTGAAAACAAGCTCCTAAGAAACGAGGCGCCACTCGATTCCTGCTACATCATCATACTTTGCTGTTTGCAGTGAATTTGCCACCCGAGTCTGACATCAGTGTAGCTATCAATAGCTATAGTCTCATAAGCTAGCTCATCATAACTCACGATTTTAAAACGCAAACAATTCAAAACATCACTAATATTTGCACTACTGAAAATTGTTAATGACCTTAGGTGCAACTTGGACTCACACAAGCTTACAGTCCTTGTGCTACTGGATCTAAGCGCTGCTTTTGATACAGTAAATCACACAATTCTTTTAAATAGACTTAGGCACCTTGTAGGCCTCTCTGGTACTGCCTTTCAATAGTTTAACTCCTATCTCACATATCGAAAGTTTCTTGTAAGTTTGGACATATGCTCTTCAAAGATTCATAGCATTAAATGTGGTGTGCCCCAAGGCTCAATTTTAGGCCCCATACTTTTTAATTTATATATGCTCCCACTGGGAGATATCACCAGGACGCATGGTATCACTTTTCACAGCTATGCTGATGACACATAGCTCTACATATCCATGTCTCCTGATGACACAGGGCCAATCGATGCCCTTTTTAGCTGTATCCTAGACATTAAATTCTGGATGGCAGAAAACTTCCTACAGCTCAACCAGGACAAAACTGAGGTTTTAATTATCGACCCTAAGGCTCAGGGAGAGAAACTTTGGACAAAACTGAAAACCCTGTCTTTAATTCCATCAAATCAGGTAAAGAATCTGGGCATCATCTTTGACTCTGAGCTGACTTTTATTCCACATATTAAAAATATAACAAAAACAGGGTTTTATCATCTAAAGAATATAGCCAGAGTCCGCCCCTTTCTCTCCCGGACTAACACAAAGACGCTAATGCATGCTTTTATCTCTAGTCGTCTTGACTATTGTAATGCCCTGCTTTCTGGTCTTCCAAAAAGAAACATTGCAAGTTTATAACTGTTGTAAAACTCAGCAGCACGTGTGCTGACGAGGACCAGAAGGTGGGCACATATTACACCGGTTTTAAAATCACTGCATTGGCTCCCTGTGTGCTCTAGGATTGACTTTAAGGTCCTTTTAATGGTTTTTAAATGTCTTAGGGGTCCTGGACCGTCTTATCTTTAAGATTTGCTTTTACAACATGAACCCTCGCAGACCCTGAGATCCGCTGGCACTGGCCTTTTAATAGTCCCCAAAGTGAGAACACAAACTTACGGTGAGGCATCTTTCCAGCACTATGGCCTCCATCTTTGGAATAGCCTGCCGGAGGACCTTGGGGCCGCAGAGAATGTTCATATTTTTAAAAGCAGGCTCAAGACCCACCTTTTTAATTTGGCTTTTAACTAATGTATTTATTTAATGTATCTTATATTTAATCTATATTTTTATCCTATTTTGATCTTATTTTATTTCAATTATATATTTTAGTCCTCATTTTACATGTTATGTTTATTCGATTTTTTCAATTATTTTTAAATGATATTTTAGCTATTTATTAGTATTTTATAATTTTATCTAGTTTAATGTTTTTAGCTGGTTTAGTTTATGTTTTTATTGCATTTCTCCAGTGTTTCCTCAGTAAGGGGGCCACCTGCACTGGAGGCTGTGACTGGCTCTGTCTAGGGTTTCTCTGCCTTGCGATGTGCACTCAGCTCGGCCAGGTGGTGGTCTGCAGCAGTGCTTGCTGCTGTGGGCCTCTTACTGGCCTGTAGCAGGGTGCGCACCCAAGTGGAGGTGTCTGGCCCTGGGCCGTGAGCGGCCTCCTGACGTTTCCTGACTTGGCTCCACTGTACTCAGCCGCATGTTTTTAAGATAACATTATCTGTGTGTGTGTGTGTGTGTGTGTGTGTGTGTGTGTGTGTGTGTGTGTGTGTGTGTGTGTGTGTGTTGGGGTGGGCTCTCGGTGAGGGTTGGGAGGGTGGGGTGGTGGGCTGGATATGGGGGGGCTCATTGTTTTAAATTGTAAAGCACTTTGTGCTGCATTTCTTTTTGCCTGAAAAGTGCTATATAAATAAAGTTTGATTTGATTTGATTTACATGGAGTAGCAAAGGATTGAATATCTAAGTGTCCCTACTGTATAAATCATATCAAAATCTTATCCCTGGCTTTCAAGTGAGGTCCTGGTATGTCTTCGTTTTAAGGGCTGTGTACCCCTTGACCTGAGCCCTTTCCTTTAACCTTACAGAGAACTGGGACACCCCTTCGCTTGATGTGAACGCGCAAAACTGAGGGCTAAGGGGTACAAATGGGGATTGACTCCTTAGTCTCCCCAGGGAACTGGTACATTAAGCTCCTGTTTTGCCCTCTCTGTCCTCTAGTTTATGTGTCACATACTTTAAATCTGTAAGTCCTTTTTAAGTCCCTGACCACAGATCTTTCTGGGTGTCCTTAAGCTCCCTTGTCTTGTTGGTTCCTCTGGATTGCTGCTGCAGATATCCTGCTGATGTGGACCTGCTGACTTTCTCACATTTATTACTACCATTGTAAAGTTAATGTTAAACTGTGTTAGACACTTTGCACCTGCTGTTTTTGTAGAGTGGTTTGGTGTGACGTCTTATGTTATATAAATTTAATTTTTCTCTTGACTGGCTGACCTAAATTGATGGGGCCTTGTTTCTTACATGTTACAGTATAAGAACTTCTGTGAGTATAGTTTTGGATAGGATAAATGTGAAATTAGCGAAGTCAGCGGCCATAGTTCAGTGTCTCCCGGGGGCCAGAGCGGGCGACATCGAAGGTAGTTTAAAACTGCTGGCAAAGGCTAAACGTAAATTCCGTAAGATTGTAATACATGTCGGCGTAAATGACTCCCGACGCCGCCAGTCGGAAGTCACTAAATTGAACGTGGAATCGGTGTGTGAATATGCCAAGACCATGTCGGGCTACGTAGTTTTCTCTGGTCCCCTGCCCGATCAGACAACTGATGAGATGTGTAGCCGTATCTCATCATTCAACCGCTGGCTGTCGAGGTGGTGTCCACAAAACGGCGTGAGCTTCATTGATAATTGGAAGTCATTTTGGGGCAAGCCTGGTCTGATTAGTCGGGACGGCATTCATCCCACCCGAGATGGAGCGGCCCGTTTATCCAGAAATCTGGCCGATTTTATTAATCCGAACCACTGACAATTCAAAGCAGAGATCAGGGAGCAGGGCCGCAGTCTTACACGCCCCCCTGCGCCTCTTTTAGAGCAGCCTCCCAGCCACTACCACTTATACACAGAGACAAGGGAGCAGAGCCGCAGTGTAAAACGCCCTTCTGTACTCCCTTCAGAGCAGCTTCCAAGCTACAATCAGCTTGACTTAGAAATCAGGGAGCAGAGCCACAGTGTAAAACGTCCCTCTGTACTCCCTTCAGAGCAGCTTCCAAGCTTCTCTCAGCTTGACATAGAAATCAGGGAGCAGAGCCACAGTGTAAAACGTCCCTCTGTACTCCCTTCAGAGCAGCTTCCAAGCTACTCTCAGCTTGACATAGAAATCAGGGAGCATAGCCACAGCTCTACACGTTCCTCTGTACTTTTGTTAGAGCAGCCTCCTAGCTACTGTCACTTTAATATAGAGACTGTGTCTGTCCCTCGTACTCGGCTCTCAAATTCTAACCGATCAATTAAAAAAGGAGTAAATAACAAGAACCTTACTAGAATTAAGACTGTTAACATAGCTGAACCAAGTACTAGTAAGATAAAATGTGGCCTACTGAATATAAGGTCTCTAAATTCAAAATCTGTGTTAATAAATGAACTAATCTCTGATCATCGCATTGATTTACTCTCCCTAACCGAAACATGGCTGCGTAAGGATGAATATGTAAGTTTAAATGAATCCACTCCTCCTAGCCACCTAAACTTTCACATTCCTCGAGACTCTGGCCGAGGTGGTGGAGTTGCAGCTATCTACAATTCCAGTCTTAGAATTAACCCAAGACCAAAACTAGATTATAACTCTTTTGAAAGTCTCGTTCTCAGTCTCCCGCACCCAGCCTCAAAGTCCATGAGACCACTGGTATTTGCTATAGTTTACCGCCCTCCGAGCCCATACTCTGAGTTTTTGTCAGAGTTCTCAGAGTTCCTATCCGAATTAGTCCTTCTCGCAGATAAAGTCATCGTCGTCGGTGACTTTAATATTCACATAGATGTGGAAAATGATAGCCTAAGCATTTCTTTTCGGTCCTTGCTAGATTCAATTGGGTTTACACAGTGTGTACATAGACCTACGCACTGCTTTAACCACACTCTCGATCTCGTCCTGGCTTATGGCCTCGAAACCGATGCCCTGTTAGTCAGCTCATTAAATCCTCTATTATCTGATCACTGTCTAGTAACTTTTGAATTTGTGCTTTCAGGTTACTCTCCTCACAACAAATTCGTGCTAACTAGAAGGTTGTCTGAAAATGCTGTTACTAAGTTCAAGGAGGTAATTCCGTCTGCTCTAAATTCTGTAGTTGAGAAAAACTTTACTGATAGCTCATATTTAAACATCAGTCCCTTGCAACTCGACCAGTTTGTTGATGATACCTCAGGCACACTGCGATCAGTTCTAGACTCAGTTGCCCCTCTTCGACAGAAAACTATTACACGCGAGAGGCTAGCCCCGTGGTATAATGCTGAAACCCGTGAGCTGAAACAGTTATTAAGAAAATGTGAAAGGATTTGGCGCTCCTCCAAAACAGCTGAAGCTCGTTTTCTCTGGCAGGAATGTCTCGATAAATATAAGAAAGCCCTACGACGTGCTCGGACAACCTACTACTCGTCTCTTATTGAGGAAAATAAGAATAACCCCAGATATCTCTTCAGCACTGTAGCCAGGCTGACAGACTGTCCGAGCACCACTGAACCATGTATCCCATTAGCCCTTAGCAGCAATGACTTCCTGAGCTTCTTCAATGATAAAATCTTAAAAATAAGAGGTAAAATTAGTAACCTATTGACTCCATCAAGTGTCTCTCTCTCAGATAACCCTAAAAATGTTGAGGAGCCCCTAAGGCCTCTGGTGCACCTTAGTAATTTTGTACCTATTGACCTTCCTGAGTTAAAGTCAGTGGTGCTAGCAGCCAAACCATCGACGTGTCTCTTAGACCCAATTCCATCTAAATGCTGAAGGAAACTCTTCCTTTGATTAGTACGTCCCTGCTCAAAATGATTAACACGTCTTTATTAACAGGATATGTTCCCCAGTCTTTCAAGACTGCATTGATTAAGCCTCTCCTTAAAAAACCTACTCTAGACTCAAGCTCCCTAGCTAACTATAGACCAATATCCAACCTTCCTTTTATTTCTAAAATCCTAGAGAAAGTTGTTGCGAATCAACTCTGTGATTTTCTCCATAACAATGGTTTATTAGAGGATTTCCAGTCTGGGTTTAGAACCCATCACAGCACAGAGACTGCTCTGCTAAAGGTGTCAAATGACCTACTCATGGCCTCAGACAATGGTTTTCTCTCTGTTCTAGTCCTGTTAGATCTTAGTGCAGCATTTGACACAATTGACCACTCCATCCTGCTTCAGAGACTAGAACAATCTATAGGCATAGCAGGATCAGCTCTCTCCTGGTTTAAATCGTACCTAACAGATCGATCCCAGTTTGTCAATGTAAATAATAAATCCTCTGCACACACCAAAGTCTGCTACGGTGTGCCGCAAGGGTCAGTGCTCGGTCCAATCCTCTTCACCCTGTATATGATTCCGCTGGGTAAAATTATGAGGAAGTATTCGATTAATTTCCACTGTTATGCAGATGACACCCAGCTATACCTATCCATAAAGCCAGAGGAAGCAGGCCAGGTTGCCAGGTTAGAAGCCTGCCTCAAAGATATAAAATCCTGGATGACCAATAACTTTCTAATGCTCAACTCAGACAAAACTGAAGTTCTGGTCCTCGGTCCTAAACACCTTAGAGAGGCGTTCTCTAGTAATTTAGCTACATTTGATGGTATCAGCCTGGCATCCAACCCCACTGTGCGTAATCTAGGAGTTGTATTTGATCAGGATTTATCTTTTAGCTCCCACATTCAACAAATTTCTAGGACAGCCTTTTTCCACCTGCGCAATATCTCAAAAATTAGACGCATATTGTCTCAGAGCGATGCAGAAAAACTAGTCCATGCCTTTGTTACCTCTAGGCTGGATTACTGTAATTCTCTCCTATCAGGCTGCTCTAGTAAGTCATTAAGGACTCTTCAGCTGGTCCAAAATGCAGCAGCTCGGGTATTGACTAGAACTAGTAGAAGGGAGCACATCTCCCCTGTTTTAGCCTCTCTTCACTGGCTCCCTATTAAATATAGAATTGAGTTTAAAATCCTCCTTGTGACATATAAAGCGCTTAATGGCCAGGCGCCATCATATCTCGACGAGCTAGTTATACCGTACTTTCCATCTAGACCGTTACGCTCACAGTCTGCAGGTCTGCTCGTTGTACCAAATGTCTCTAAAAGTAGTGTTGGAGGAAGAGCTTTCAGCTACCAGGCACCTCTCCTCTGGAATCATTTACCGCTCGAGGTTCGGGGGGCAGACACACTCTCAACTTTCAAGAGTAGACTTAAAACGTTCCTCTTTGATAAAGCCTATAGTCAGGGCTGATTTGAACCAGCTCTTAGTTATGCTGCTATAGGCCTAGACTGCCGGGGCTATCTGGCACACTGAGCTAGAGTCTGTCTCTATCTCCTCTTTAGATCTTTATGTCCCATATAAGTCACTGACCAGTTTTCTGTCTCTCTGAGTGTCTCTGAGTCTTTTAGCTGCCACTGGACTAATGCTGCAAACGGTCTGCTGCGGAACTGCCTGACCCCAGCTGCATCCATCCTGGGCCCTGAGCTCCTCCATCTCTTTGGCTCCTCTGGACCGTTGCTACAGAGACCCCCCCCCCCCCCCCCCCCGGCCCTGAGCTCCTTCTTCTCTCTGATTCCTCTGGACTGTTGCTGTTACTGTTACTGCAGACATGAACATCAGCCTCACTGTCATTATTGACATACAAAATAGAACTGACTACGATTAAGCCTGCTAACTGTAATCACACTCAATTAATTCAACATTGTCCATTATCACTCATATCCTAAACCTGTAAACTGAACGTCTTTTGTTTCACCATTACATGAGCTGTTGTCGTTGTTGCTGTTGTTCCTGCTGCCTCCTGTCTCTCTCTCACCCTCGTTCCCTACTCTCTCTCCCTCCCCCTCCCTCTCCGTACTAATTCTCTCTCGCCTTTCCCCTATCTTGCTGTCTCTCTCCCTTCCCCTGTCCTCTCCTCCTCTCCCCTCTTCTCTCTACATTCCACCCCAACCCAGCAGCGGCATGGTGGCTGTCTAGCATGAGTCTGGTCCTGCCCAAGGTTTCTGCCTGTTAAAAGGAAGTTTTTCCTTGCCACTGCTACTCATGTTAGTTGAGATGGGCCAAAACCCATCTTAGGTTGGTTCTTGATCATCAAACAATGAGCGCGGTCCTGACCTGCTCTTGTTCCTTGAAAAGCGTCTTGAGATGACGACTGTTGTGAATTGGCGCTATATAAATAAAATTTGATTGATTGATTTGATTGATAGGGAACCCTCAGCAGAAGGGTTAGTTTGTATCCTCAGTCTTGCAGGAAGAACATTTGCACTGTGTTACTGGGATTAAAATATGTCAGCAATATGGTGCCAAATTTTGCAAGAAAAAAAAAAACAAGATTAATTGCACAAGTCCATAAGATTTTCACACTGACTCTAACATCCCATGTACATACATCATCTTTGTGCTGACACAGCACCCATGAGCAACATTTTTCTGCTCAGAGGTGCAATATTGAAACCTGTGAGGGGGAGATTCAGTTTGAATGTGTGCAGAAATGGACTCAGTGTGATTGCTTCTGTGAGTAGAAAATATTATTATTCTGCTCTTATCAATTTGTCAAATCATAAAGTAGTAGCACTGTATCACTGTAACCAGCTCAATTAAGATATATCACTGTGCTCACTCATGCACTGACACAAACTACTCTTGGATTGGCAAGTTAAATTTCTGCAACCAAAGCAAGACAGTGCAGGGAAAAACAAAACAATTTTATGGTAAGATCTTTCCTGCATTTGCTCAAAACGTAACCTTCAGAGAAATGCTAGACATAAGTGCTGTGCAGGCAGTGATGTAGTCTACATGATATGCAGGTATACAATGTATACCCAATAGAAAAGTATGGAAATTTTCTTATACCCACTAGGAAATGTGCAAAGCTGTGTAACAACCAAAGTTCTGACCACAACTTCACAGCTATATGCAGTAACTTTTTACTTTTTATAATTTTATAGCGTCTTCAATTCAGGAAACTTTGAGGAACCTGACATTCTTAACTTTTAATTGTATAGCAGACACATTTGATCCAGCACTGTTCCCAGGATCCAGGATTATAAGAAAGGCTGAAGTGTCAGGACGGCAACGAATAAAGATCAAGCCTATATGGGTAAGGTCAGATTTATTGGTAACCCTTTCTTTTACAGTACACTTATTACCAGGTAATTACCTGGTAACAACATGAAATTATCTGGTAATTACAGATAACTAATAAGTCAATACTGTCTAGCTACCAGGTAGGTACCATGTAGCTACACGAAAATTATTCGTAATTATGTGGCAATAACCAGGTAATTACTATATGTTATAATAAGTGTTACAATGAAATTGCCTGGTAATTACATGGTAACAATTACCACTGATTACAATTAAGTAGTTTCCTGACTACCACCAAGTATTTACTTTGTAATTATATGGGTAAATTGGGTAATTATCAAGTACTTTCCTGCCAAATAGAAGGTCACTACCAGGTATGTAGTGTGTGATTGTATGGTAACAACGAGGAAGTACCCGTCATTACTGGGTATTTTGCTGACACCTAATAGGTATTTACTTGATAATTACCTGGTAGGTACTCAGGAATAATAGATTGTAGATCATTCCTGCCACTCGTATGGGGGCAGGTAGTATGAAGGTGACCATGTTAGGGTAAAAGAAATAACCAGGCATTTACTTGGTAATGAAAGATATTTACCTGTAAATACCATCTAATTACCTGGTATATTCACAGTAACTATCTAGTATTTGTTTATTGTTACCTGCCAATGACCCAGTATATATATTTGAAATTATTAGGTAATTACCATGTTATAAACAGGGAACTGTACTGCCAACGAAAGCATGTTCTGTTGGCATGATATTAGCCTTACCTTATCCAGTAATTGTAGATTTTAATCCTCCACGTAATTACCTGGTATTTACACAATAACTATCTGGTATTTATTTATCATTACCCGATTCTTACAAAGTAAATATTTTAAAAAGATCAGGTAATTACCCTGTTACTACCAATGAACTGTACTGCCAAGTAAAGCGTGGTCTGTTGGGTAGAAATTACCAGGTACCACCACTGCTCTGTACTCCCTATCCCTTCCCTCGCTTATACACCCAACAACAGCCGAGTCATCAGAAAATTTCTGCAGGTGGCATGACTCAGAGTTGTACTGAAAGTCAGTGGTGTACAAGGTGAAAAGGAAAGGGGACAGCACAGTCCCCTGTGGAGTTCCTGCATCACTGACCACCACGTCAGACAGAACACTGCCCAGACGGACAAACTGTGGCCTGTCCATCCAGTAGTCAGTGATCCAGGAGACAATGGAGGTGTCAGCGCCCATCATCCACAGCTTCTTACCCAACAGCAGTGGCTGGATGGTGTTAAAAGCACTGGAGAAATCAAATCAAATTTTATTTATATAGCGCCAATTCACAACAGTCGTCATCTCAAGACGCTTTTCAAGGAACAAGAGCAGGTCTAGACCACGCTCATTGTTTGATGATCAAGAACCAACCTAAGATGGGTTTTGGCCCATCTCAACTAACATGAGTAGCAGTGGCAAGGAAAAACTTCCTTTTAACAGGCAGAAACCTTGGGCAGCACCCGACTCATGCCAAACAGCCACCATGCCGCTGCTGGGTTGGGGAGGAATGTAGAGAGAAGAGGGGAGAGGACAGGGGGAGGGAGAGAGAGAACAAGATAAGGGAAGGCGAGAGAGAATGAGTAAGGAGAGGGAGGGGGAGGGAGAGAGAGTAGAGGACGAGGGTGAGAGAGAGACAGGGGGCAGCAGGAACAACAGCAACAACAACAACAGCTCATGTAATGGTGAAACAAAAAGAGTTCAGTTTACAGGGTTAGGATATGAGTGATTATGGACAATGTTAAATTAATTGAGTGTGATTACAGTTAGCAGGCCTAATCGTAGTCAGCTCTAGTTTATGTTATTAATGTCAATAATGTCAGTGAGGCTGATGCTCATGTCTGCAGTAACAGTCCAGAGGAATCCAAGAGAAGAAGGAGCTCAGGGCCTGAGGTGGACAATCATAGACAGTAGTCAACTCTAGTTTTATGTTATTAATGTCAGTGAGGCTGATGTTCATGTCTGCAGTAACAGTAACAGTCCAGAGGAATCCAAGAGAAGAAGGAGCTCAGGGCCTGAGGCGGACAATCGTAGACGATGCGGCTAGAGTCAGGCAGGTCTGCAGCAGCCATCAGTCTGGAGCAACCAAGGGGCAGGCGATTTTCACAATGCTGCCACCACCATCCAGATGCAAATGAGCTCGTTGCAGCAGGTAGATGACAGCATCGTCAACTCCCTAATGGGGCTGGTAGGCAAACTGTAGAGGGTCTAAGAGCTCCTTCACCTGCGGCCTCAGGTGGGCCAAGCTCAACCTCTCCAGCACCTTCATCAGATGGGATGTGAGGGCAACTGGTCGGTAGTCATTGAGATCAGATGGAGTCAACTTCTTTGGGACAGGAACGAGACAGGATGTCTTCCACAGGGACTCTCTCTCTTGACTCAGGCTGAGGTTGTAGAGGTGTTGATGACAGAAGACAGCTGGCCTTTACATCCTGTGATGTGCTTCATCCCAGTCCACTCATCCCTCATGTTGTTTTGCTGGAGTTTGGCCTCCAGCTTCCTCCTGTAGGTGTCTTTACACCCTCTCAGTTTCTCCCTGAGTTCATGCTGCACTCTCCTCAGCTCCTCTCTGCCACCAGACTTGAAAGCCCTCTTCTTCTTATTAAGGAGGGCTTTCAGGTCACTGGTGATTCATGGCTTATTGTTGGGGAAGCAGCGTACAGTCCAGTTTGGGAAGGTGGAGTTTTCACAGAACCTGATATATTCTGTGATGCAGTCTGTCATGTTGTTGATGTCCTCCCCGTGTGACTCACAGAGTACATCCCAGTCCGTTGATTCGAAGCAGTCCTGCAGTGCCTCAGCAGCCTCCTCAGTCCAGCTCCTCACCGTCATGGTGTGAACAGGCTGCCTCTTAACAAGGAGGACATACTTGGATGTTAACAGGACCAGGTTGTGATCTGATCTGCCAAGGGGGGGGGGGGGGGAAGGGCTGTGGTGCTGTATGCATCACTGGTGTTTGCATATAGCAGATCCAGGGTTTTATTTTCTCTGGTGGGGCAGTCAACATACTGGTGAAAAGTTGGCAGTACTTTGTCCAGTGAGACATGATTAAAGTTTCCAGCAATAACAGTAAGAGCATTGGGATGTTGGGTCTGTACCCCGGCAACGGTGGAGGTGATGACGTCACAGGCCATCGGTGCATCAGCTGATGGGGGGATTGTCGTGGAAGTTTTTCTTTTCCG
Source organism: Xyrichtys novacula (assembly GCA_962446985.1). NCBI lineage: Eukaryota > Metazoa > Chordata > Actinopteri > Labriformes > Labridae > Xyrichtys > Xyrichtys novacula. The sequence goes on along the minus strand of OY660887.1, from coordinate 13,282,121 downwards.
TTGCTGCTGGTGAATAATGAAATAGAGACTTCTGCCGGCCGACAAGGTTTTATTTTCTTTGCAAAGAAAAGGTCGATCTGGATCCGAGCGGGTAGATCAGAAAGGACCCCGAATCTAGGGGAATACAGAATATTTATACTTTTAGGACCGCCTCCCAGAGGGCAAGGAATGGGGCTTAGGTGTTGGCACCTTTTGTTGTCTGTGGGGACTGTTACTTCACCCCCCTGGGGTGGTGGTGACACCTGAAGCATCCTGCAGGATGTTGTCTGTTGATGTCTAGACATGCTGATTAACTGATATGTTGATTGGAAAGTCTGTTGTGAGGGGCACTTCAAGCAATTCTTAACAAAGACATTAAAATTACAATTACAATTCTCCCTTTTGATTATTAATTAATCACTAACAAAAAACAAACTTAAAAGTGAAAATAAAGTAATAATAATAAAAAGAATAATAATAGAAAAAAGAAAAAAAAAGAAAAAACGAAAAGAGAGAGAAAGACCTATTACAACTTAATTATCTGACACATTAATTCACGTAGATTTAAAATGTATCTTCATGGCAGTTGCTTAGAGAAGGAGGGGGGAGGAAGAGAAGTAAAAAGATAAAAAATAAAAAATAAAAAAAAATAATACCAGACAACATGAGAAACATCTACAAAATATCATAATCATCATCGGAATCAAGGTCTGAGCTTGGGTAATGATAGGGATCAGGAATGTGGGGTGAGGTTATATTTCGATCGGGATTGTTGAAACTCATATGAACATATGTAGAGGAATGAATCATCTTCTCCATGAGCACATTAGAAAGACATTTCAATATTAATGGAATTAGGGTACAGAACAAAAAGAAGGTTGCTATCACTGGAATAATTGTTGTTAGAAACCATGCTGGCCAGGTTTGACGCCAAGATTCTAGCCAAGAGAGCCATGAGTCTTCTGCTACTGGTGGGGGTTGAATGGCATCTTGCATATGTTTGATGATGTTGGTGATGTTTTCATATTCATCAGGGACAAAGAAACAACAAGAGACATTAATTGTTTTGCAGATTCCTCCTTTCTCGGCTAATATGATGTCGAGAGCAAGTCTGTGCTGGATAACTGCTGTTCTAATTGCAAACATTTCAGTGTTCATTAAGGTAAGGGCGGCCTCAGTTTGATTTGCTAAAGAAAGAACAGACCAGGCTAGTCCATTAATTTTGTTTAGGGCTGCAGCTGTTCCACCCCCTAGAAATAGAGACCATCCCACATTTGCGTTAGGAGCAGTCCAGGGGTCAGCTAGTACATAACCATTATATTTGAAAGGGATACCAGTAACATCTCTGCGAACCCTGAAGTTAGTGGTGTGTTGAGTATCGGTGGCAGGGGCCTTCTTATGGAAGACTTTTGTATCAGTTGTAACAATTGACGGATGGCAGCAACCAGACCACTGAAATAGAGATGGTAAATCATGATAGGCTGTTTTCCCACAGGACCACATTATTCCTGGTTGGGATGAAAGTTGTCTAAATGGGCAGGCAAATCTTGTTAGGGTGTTATCAGTCCCTCTGTGAGAACAATTAGCTGATGTTGTAGTGTTCACAAATATTCTAGTTTGACAGCTTGATTGGCCAAGGTAAGGACCTGATGAGGATGTTGAACAAACACAGGTTTCTGCATGCTGTAACGGAACTTCAAATGCCATGTTACTCGGGGCTGAATGGGAATCGACACAGGAGATATTGGGGTGTGGAACAACCGGTGCATTATTCCTGATTTGTTGTCCAGCAATGAGTAACATCATCATTCCAAGTGGAATTGTGCATTTATTACGATCCGTGTTCCAAGATTCCTTTACGTGACTTTGTAGCGCAACATGTGCAGTTAGGGGTTTTGCTTGCCATCTAGCTGCTAAAGCATGGCAAACCCAACAATCTCCAGGGATCTTCAGTTCTTTTTTGTGCAAAACAGCTAGGGCACATGCACTGTTGTCATTACATTGTCTGAGGGTTTGTTGAACTGTGTTATCTTCGGGGTTATCAATGTTCAAGCCGTCGAGGTGGCTGTTCTTGTTCCTGGAGGTTAACGGGGCAGTCTTAACGTTTGACAGCATGTTAAGTGAGGTGTCATGTGAGTCTGGTGGCCCGTTCACTATAAGTTTGAGTTGTCTGTACATATCAGAGTTCGGATATTCAATTCCACACCAATATGTGCCTGTGTCAGTGGATTTGGCATCAGAGATGGTGATTTGGGCTCCATTGGAATTTGGAACCTTTGCGATTGTGAAACGGGAGTCTCTGTTTGGAGCAAGGGCTTTGTTAGTGGCGGCAATAATTGAATTCCAATCGTGGGGCCCGCAGGGATCTCGGCATAAGTATTTGTTATATTCGGCATAATATGCACGAATTTGTCCTGAGCTCCAAATTTCAGGATAAATAGGACAGATGAATGTTGCAGTCTGTCCTTCTGTCAGAGTGACGGTTTTGGCAGGTTCGTAGGTGTAGGCCTCTATCATTTGTACCAAACATGATAGGATCAAGATCAGGTGATGCATGGTGTGGTCTGGTGGGCTAATCAGCGTCGGTTGTGTTCTCGGAGTGAATTCCTCGTGTCGTCCTCCTTTGTGTCTGTTCATCTGCGCGTCGTTCGTCCTCACGTCGGTTGTCCTCTGGTTGTCGGGGTTGGTGGTTTGGATCTTCTGTTGGCTCCGGGACCTTCCTGCAGTGGCTGGCGTGAACCCACGTTGTTCTCTCAGTGATCTTCACAGCGGTATGTGTTGTCAGAAGCACCTGGAATGGACCTCGCCACCGTTTGGAGTGCCAGTACTTCCTTCTCAGGTCCTTTATCACCACCCAGTCGTCAGGCTGGAAGTCGTGGAGGGATGTGGAAGCTGGTGGTGGAAGGGCTGATTTCACCTGCTGGGAGATTTGAGAGAGAGTGCAGAATAAGCTCTTGCAATATTGTAGCATGTCATCCTGACATAGGCCAGTGGAGGGGAGTGGCCTGGTTACAGGCTCCACTCCAAGGGACAGAGGTCTGCCAAAAAGAATTTTACAGGGACTCCTGTTAACTCTGGATCTTTTCTTGATTATCATATCCATTAGAACAATCAACAGAGCTTTTTTGTCCATGGCAGTCCCGTTTCGTCACAGCATTTAGCCAATTTTGATCTCAAAAGCCATTCTCTCATTTGACATCACCCCCACTGGCAGGGTGATATGTGCAATGTTGTCTGAGGTCAATGGCAAGAAATTCACTGATTTGGGTTATTGCAGAATTTTCCGAAAAATGAGAGCCATTATCGTTGTTCAGTTGGTATTTCCCATCTGGGAGTGATTTCTGTTCACAGAGCCTTTGCTACCACTAGGTGATAGCTCTATGAAATCCATCATTAAGTGTTTGAACGGTCTGTCTGGTGGTGGGTGAGCAGCGTGTGTGATTGTTTTGGTTTTACCTGCGTTTTGCGTTGCACAAACCATACACAATTGACAAAACTTCTGCGCATGAACTGAAGATCCTTTAGTAAACCAGTGTTGGGTTATGGCACCCAACATTCCCCCTTTTGACACATGGTCCAACCTATGTGTCAATTTTGCAGAATGAGGAAAGAAGTGTTTAGGTATGCAAGGTTTATTATCGGGTCCTCGTTATACTGCATCCTTTTGTGTGGCACCACAGCGTGTCCACAGCGCCTTTTCCTGAGGTGTGGCGAAAGATTGCATTGCTGTGTGTGAAAGGAATCAGTGAAAGGAATACCAATAAAGGATCAGTGATAGGTGGCTGGAGTGCGATTTTGTTTTGCAGCGGCATCAGCTCTAGCATTTCCTAGAGAGACAGGGTTTGAGTTGTTAGGGTGAGCAAGACATTTACAAATAGCAGTTGATTCCAGGAGCAAAAGTTAGCAACAACAGCAAAGCCGCCTGTGTTGCGACCAGTTTGTGGGTTGCGTGAGGCAGATCCATCTACAAAAAGAACCAAATAAGGATTTGTTAAATGTGTTTCCTGTAGGTCTGGTTTTGGGGATCAAACCTGTTGGAGGATAGCAACACAGTTTTTCTTCATCGTCTGGTGTGGGGAGAAGAGTGGAAGGGTTTAAAACATTGCATCTTTTGACAGTGATGTTAGACATTTCTAGAAGGATTGTGTTGTATTGCAGCCATCGTGCTGTGGAGAAATTAGAAGTTTTTTTTTGTTCAAGTAAAATCAAAGACACAGCATGTGTCAGTAACATCAGAATAGCACACAATATCTTGGGAGACCATAACTGCCTTCTCAGCTGCAGCCACGGCTCTAAGGCATCTTGGGAGGCCTGCAGCTACAGGATCCAGTTTTAAGGTAAAATAAGCTACAGGGTGTGGCTGTCCTGATAGCCTGCAACAAAACAGAAGTCATGCATTCATTTTTTTTTTCATTCATCGTTTGAGTTAACGGTCTGGTGAATATTTGGAGCTCTGGGTTGGACTGCTGCATTTACTGCTTGCAGATCCTGAACAAAACGGCATTCTGTATGTTGATCTTTGTCTCTGATTTTTCTTAACAAGGAACAAAGGCGTGCGCACTGGAGAGTCGTTACAGGGAACAATTACTCCTGCTGCTCTCAGGGAGTCAAAAACCTGGTGTTATGCCATCAGTGGCTTCTTGTTTAAATGGATATCAAGTCTTGCAAAGTCTGAAGTCTGATTTTTGGAGTAATGCTAACAGGTCTAAATGTTTGATGAGGCCAACATCATACTTATCAAAAGCCCACAGTGTCTTAGGGACTTGTTGCAGGGCTGTGATAGGTTCAGTTTGTTCTATGGACAAACAAGAAAAAGGTTATAGAAGTGCTTTCAGGTACCAGCTGGATTATTCTCTGAGTGTGCACAACAGATGTTAAACGTTTTGAGTAGTACTGCAGTGTCTGTAAAAACAAACAAACAAACAAACAAAACAAACAAACAAACAAACAACAAACAAACAATAAACGAACAAACAAAAAACAAAAGGGTGGATCGATCAGATGTTTAATGCTATTATATGCTATTATAAATGGGCCCAAATCTTCCCAGTCATTTATGGGATCTATGGGACCGAATGGTCCATGGTGTACATGTCACTTTGAGTTGGTGTGAGGGAGACTAATATAGCACATTTGTGTCGTGCCCAAAAAATATGTGCCAGTGTGAGTTCTTCAAATCTCATCTTTAACCAACATTCCTCGTATGACTCATCAGGTCCGGGTGACACATGAGAGGTGCAATGCAGATCCTCTGGTGCCATAAAATCTTTGCAGCTGTGGAAATTGTTTTCCTAGCTGAGAGAAACTCAGAAAAGGTTGATGGTTTCAATTTCCATTGATATGCATAATTTAGGTTCAGGGTATGGTAGACAAAGGAGTGTGAAAAGTTTGGTGGCAGATCAGGTAGTCTGCAGACTTTGACACCTTCTGGGGTTGAGATTAGACAAAGGCTCAATTTGCATATCAAGTCCCTGCCCATCAGGTTAATAGGGCAGACTTCAGAGAGCAAAAATGCGTGTTTGAAGCTTGAACATGACCCACATTTGAGTGGGACAGTAATGTTCTGTTTAAGTGTTTGACCTGATGAACCAATAGAGTATACATGACTTAGACTAAAACTAAGTCGACTAAGAATACACTGTGTTGTTCTGTGATGATAAGCATGTGTTCTGGAAACTTCTTAAACTGATCAGATGTGTATTGAACATACGTTAAAACAATTGCATGTGTATTGTCTGAGCTCTCTATGGATTGTGAATTGATGTGATTGGCATGTGTGTGTGAGTGTGATGCAGTACCTTCTTCCCTCTTCACAAGTTGGTTCGGCTCGTCAGCAGGAGTCCATTCCTCTCAAACAACCCCCAACCATTGTCAGTCCGATTTGTCTATTGCGTCTGATGAGGTGTTGCCAGGGCAATCACGTCTCCAATGTCCATGTTTGCCACACAGGAAACAGACATCTCCTCGAGGTCTTTTATCCCAGTTTTTGTGATGGCCACGTCCTTTTCCTCTTTGGACATTAGATTTGTCTTCCCAGGTGATATGTTTGCAGTGGAGATCAGCATTTGGGAATTCTCCAGCTATTCTTTGCCAGTCTGTTGCCATGGGGTTTGGGCAGATGTTGTGAAGTGGCTGTGATGTCCTCAGAAGTCCATGGTCGAAAGAACAAAGTTGCGCCTTGTGGTTCAGATGCTTCAACCATAGGCATGTTCCAGGCTGTGTCTTTATTGGATTGCATAGTCTGTGTGCAATTGGAGAAAGGGTGTTGGTTGTAGAGTCTTGTGATAGACCAGGCATTTCAGAACGAGCTGTTTCTGAGCTTGCTCGTAGTTGTGGCCTGATGAAGTCTGCTTCTCTTCTCTCGCTGGGTGTTGCAGAGTTGTATGGTGGTGGTGCTGAAGGATGGGAAGGTGGGTTGCCGTCAAGGTCTGAATCCAGCCTCAGAGCCGCCAACTGTGGAAACAAAGAAGAAGAGATCTGCAAGTTCTGTGTTCTTTGTCTATGTGAATCTGGCTTCTCAATCGTTTCAACCTTTTTGCATGAAAAGGGTAGTTGTTTTTGCATTAACTTTGTATTTCGTATCTCTGCTTCAGTTTTCCACATCTGTAAACATTCTTTTTGACCTTTAATGAGTTCTAATTTTCTTACAGACACTTCATTTTTTCTTCTAATTTTTTGTTCTTTTGCCTTTAGTTCTTCTTCTAGTTTTGATATGTTTTTTAAACTGAGGGACCCCCCTGGTGGGAATCCAAACTCAGTGGTCCAGACATTTAAATATTTTAAGCTTTTGTCCCCACATTTCTTTCTCATGATCTCAACAATTGGCCCTTCCGGAGGTATCACCTCAATGGAAAGCTTGCCCCCCATAATGGGTTTTGTCGCGACAAATTCCACACAGACGTCTCTGTGTTTCAAAATCAGGTCTTACTTCGTTTTATCCTTCAAGGAAAGCTACAAGCAGAGAGAAAAGCCTTACTTTGTCTAAAGACTACGATTGTGGCAGGCAGCACCTTGCTGCTATTGAATGCAGCTCTCCCTCCTCCTCTAACCCCTCCCTTCCCCTAATCAGGTCAGCTGAACAAAAGGCAGCAGCTCACCTGCAGTCGGCCTTCTGATCTGCTCAGAGTGCTGGTGGTAGACCTGCTGCTGTTTTGTTGCCCCCATTAATTGTAGTTATTTTTGCCTGTTTACTTTGATTGTTTCTGCCCTTTTGATTGGTTTCCCCCCTTACTTGGTTTGTTTCTACTTCTAAGTTTGGTTGTTTTACACAGTTACTCCCCCATTAGTTTGCATTCTGTTCTTAGTTACCCTTAGTTGCTTTTCTCCTTAGTTCCCTCTAGTTTTACCAACTGGGTTCGCTGGTTTGTTTGTTTGTTTCTTTGGTTAATCCTTTTATTTTATTTCAGAGGTTGAGCCCACTAGTTTGGGAGGCTAGGCACCCCGGGTGAGGGCCCTCCACCTTTGCATGAGTTTGACACCGGGTCACAAGACTACACTGATTTTGTTTCTTTTGTTGAAGGTTTGCAGTGTGTGTGCTGTGCTTCACTTGGTGAGTATAAGGGAGCACCCCCCTGCACTTTCCCTCTGTAGTCTGCCTCCCTTCTGGTGGCCTCAGCTTATTTTAAGTTAACTTAGTTTGGGTTTCTTTGATTTAGTTTAAGTTGGGGTTATTGTACTTTTTAACTTTTGTAGAAGGCCTTGTTTCAAATTTTATTATAGAAATAAAATTAACTTTCTTGCCCCCTTATCTGTGTTTTGTTATGTTGTTTTAACTTTATCCCTTTCTTTCCCTCCTAGGTTAAATTTCTCAGTTATATTTACGTTTAACTTCATTTTTTTTGATCTAATAAACATTTTGAAATATTTTGAACTCTGTCTCTGCCTCTTCAGAACTTACCTGTGTTGCCTTTATTCTTATTTTAGCTTCCTGTTTTAGTTTGAAAGTTCAGTTTCCTGGGGTGCAAGTCCCCAGGTGGCGTTGCTGGTTGGAGACAATATGCTCTATTTTTGAATAAAATAGCACCCCCTTGCCACATTCTGGCGTTGCCGGCAGGATTCTGTTAAAGGCAGAGACGTGTGTATTTTTCCTTCTTTTGCAACCCAGTTGGTGTAGATTTTTTTTTTTCCTTTTCTATTGGTATTTTTGTGTTTGTTGGGCAAAACAGCAGCAGGTCCGGAGGGATCCCTGTGCTGCACCCCTGGTACTCTGCTAATCTCCTCTGCTCTGCTTCCCCATGGAGGAGGAAATCGCTCAACTGAAGGAGCTGGTCGCCCAGCTGCAGGCGGAGAATCAACGCATGCGTCAAGAGTGGCAGTCCAGTCTTCCTGGGCCCAGCACCTCAAGCTCAACTTCATCTGGCCCCCCTACAGTTAACAATATGGTAACTGAAAGACTGGTTTACCTTTCTCGGGAGAGAAAATGTCCCATGTTTAGGGGCAGGACTGGAATTAGCATTGTTGAGTGGGTGGAAGAAGTCCATGCTTGCACCCGTGCTAGAAATATGTCCACAGTTGAGCAAGCACTTTTTCTTTTTGACCATTTAGAGGGGGAAGCCAGAGAAGAGATTAAGTACAGACCTCAGCAGGAACGGGAAGATCCAAACAAGGTTTTGGCTATATTACAGGAACTGTATGGGTGTTCAAGGTCTTATGTGTCTTTGCAAGAGGAGTTTTCCTCTAGAAAACAACAAGATGGGGAAACATTGCAAGAATTTTCACATGCTTTATTGTGTCTAATGGACAAGGTTGATAAAAAGACACCAAATTTTCTTCCTAACAAAGATGTGTTACTGAGAGACCAATTTGTTGAACATGTTGTCGATTGCTCCCTTCGCAGAGAACTGAAGCAATATGTCAGAAGCCACCCTACAGCCAGCCTGATAGATGTCCGCAGTGAGGCCATTAGGTGGGAGCAGGAGGGATTGTCCACCAGTGGGAGGGGTAGAAGCCACTCTGTGCCTAATGTCTTCGGTTTTCAACAAACTGTTCAGCAAGGGTACCCCAATCATAGCCAGGCAGGTAGCTCCTTCAATTCTGAGTTGGGTGAGCTGAAAGAAATCCTTAAAAACCAGCAAGAGCAACTGAATAAGCTAACTCAAAGTTTAGCCACCTTAAACGATGTTCAAAACACCCAACCAAATGGCCGCAGGAAAAATGTCATTTGTAGGAGGTGTCATAAGCCTGGCCACTTTGCTAGGGAGTGTGAGGAAGAGTTCCCAGCCCCACAGCCTCCTGTTCATTCAATACAGTTTCGCTCTAATGGTAGACAGCCCTCTCAGAACCAGGGAAACTTTCGCCCCCTGAACCATTGAGCCAAAGTTCAGGTGGGGGCCCCTTAGGCTCAGACTCTGCTGCTAATAATCTCGATAACTTGGTGTCAGTCTGCCCAAACTTAGCTGTACTTATGGGGGGAGTTTCAGTTCCATGCCTGGTTGATACAGGTTCAATGGTGTCAACTATAACTGAAAGTTTCTTTGCTCAACATTTTGCACCATGGGGTCCAGACAAACTCCAGTGTTGTAATTGGTTGAGATTGAGTGCAGCTAATGGCTTGGCCATACCGTACATTGGATACCTGGAGTTAGATGTTCAGCTTTGCGGCAGAGTCATAGCAAAGTGAGGTGTTTTGGTGGTCAGGGATCCCCCACACAGTGAACATTCAGTTCCAGGTGTCCTTGGTATGAACATCATAAAGGAATGTTACCAGGAGTTGTTTGTACTTCATGGCCCTGCTCTGTTTAACTTACCTTCTGTGTTGCAGGCCCCTATCCAAGTTCAGCAGGCCTTTCAAAAGTGTCACCAGGCCCAAGCAGCTGCCCCTTCTGGTCATTCCAGTCGGGTCAAGGTGAAAGGTGGGAGGGTTTGTAGAGTTCCTGGGGGTTCTCTAAAAATTGTGGCAGCCACCTGCTCTCAGCATCACCTTGGGGAAGTTTTGTTTGAGCCCCTTAGCACAGGTTTGCCTGCAGGTCTGCTAGCATCCCCAGCACTTGTTCAGGTGAGTAGAGGCACAGCTTACATCCCTGTTGTAAATGTTGGAATCCACGACGTTGTACTGTACCCGAGAACCGTTCTTGGCACCTTGAGTAATGTTCACCTTGTAAGCTCGCCCACAGGTCTGGTAGAGGGGGAAGTAGCAGCCACAGTTTCCTCTCAGTCAGCGACCAGTTCAGTGCAGGATAAGGTTGATGCACTTGATTTAACGGCCCTTACAGAACAGGAACAAGTAGAAGTCAGGTCCTTGTTGCACAAGTACAGTGGTGTCTTTTCTTCACATGAAAGTGACATAGGATGCACAAACCTCATTTCTCATGACATACCTTTAGTGGATGAGGTCCCAGTACGTCAGAGATACAGACGCATCCCCCCTTCAGAGTATGAGGCAGCAAAGGCTCACATTCACCAGCTTTTAGAGGCCCAGGTTATTAGAGAAAGTAGTAGCCCCTTTGCCTCTCCTATTGTGTTGGTGAAAAAGAAGGATGGTAGCCTCCGGTTGTGTGTGGACTACAGGCTCCTCAACAGCAAGACCCGAAAGGATGCGTTTCCCCTGCCCCGCATAGAGGAATCCCTCGACACTCTCTCAGGTGCCCAATGGTTTTCAACCTTGGATCTAGCTGCTGGATATAATCAGGTACCAGTGACTGAGAAGGACAAAATGAAGACTGCATTTTGCACCCCATTTGGGTTGTTTGAGTGGAACCGCATGCCATTTGGGTTATGCAATGCACCAAGTACCTTCCAGAGATTAATGGAGAGAATCTTTGGAGATCAGCATTGTCAATCATTGTTACTGTACCTGGATGATGTGGTTGTGTTCTCTTCCTCTGTAGAGGAGCATGTGAAACGCTTGGATGTTGTGCTGGGTCGCCTACAAAAGGAGAATCTCAGAGCCAAACTGGAGAAGTGCACATTCTTCAAACCAGAGGTGAGCTACCTTGGCCATGTAATATCCAGGCATGGCGTATCTACAGACCCAAACAAAATAGAAGTGGTGTCAAAGTGGCAGCGCCCTGACCAAGTCTCTGAGCTGCGGTCTTTCTTGGGATTTGCCAGCTACTACCGACGCTTTATTGAAGGTTTTGCTAAGCTGGCTGCCCCCTTGCATCACCTAGTGGCTGAGTTGACAGGAACAAAATCTAAAAGACCAACAGGAAGGAGTCTGAGTGCTGCATGGACCACAGAGTGTGAGCGGAGCTTTGAGGAACTCAAAACTCGGTTAGTGACTGCTCCTGTTTTAGCCTATGCTGACTTCAACTTGCCCTTCATCTTGGAGGTTGATGCTAGTTATAGCGGGCTGGGTGCTGTCCTTTCACAAGAACAGAATGGGAAAGTTCGACCCGTAGCTTATGCCAGCCGAGGTCTCAAACCCACAGAGCGTAACATGGACAATTATAGCTCCATGAAATTGGAGTTTCTGGCTTTGAAATGGGCCATGACAGAAAAATTCAGAGACTATCTGTTAGGACAAAAGTGTATGGTGTACACGGATAACAACCCCCTCAGCCACCTATCCACAGCAAAACTAGGAGCAACAGAGCAACGCTGGGCAGCACAACTGGCTTCATTTGACTTCACCATAAAGTATCGGCCTGGTCGAATTAACAAAAATGCAGATTCCCTCTCCAGGCAGCACCCAGTCAGCAGAACTTCACACTGTGAACCTCATGGCCTCCCAGTTCCAGAGCAGTTGCAGCAGGCTATTGAGTCAGGCCAGGTAACAAGAGCCACTCAGGCCACCATTTCAGCATTCCCCTCTCTCACTGACTATGATTTGTGTGCATTGCAGGAGGCTGATCCAACAATCAGTGACTTTCTTCTGTTTTGGAGCAGAGGAAGGGGCCCTAATGCAGCAGAAAGAGAGAAAGCCTCAAAGGATGTCCTGACATTGGTGAGACAATGGAGCCGTATAGAAGAGAAAAACGGCATTCTTCATCGCAGAGTTTGTCATCCCCGGGGAGAGGAGGTGTTGCAGCTGGTGCTACCACAGTCTCTAAAAAGTGAGGTCCTGCATCAGTTACATCATGAACATGGACATCAAGGTGTGGACCGCACAACAGATCTGGTCCACCAGCGGTGCTATTGGCCTAGAATGCACCAGGACATCAAAGAATGGTGCCAAAAGTGTGAACGCTGTCAGGTGGCAAAGCACACTCAACCCACTGCCTGTGCATATATGGGACATTTACTGGCATCCCGGCCAAACCAGATCCTCGCCGTGGACTTAACTATCCTGGAATCATCAAAGAACGGGTTTGAGAATGTCCTTGTTATGACAGATGTTTTCTCCAAATACACCCAGGCGGTTCCAACCCGAGACCAGCTAGCATCAACAGTGGCTAAGGTCCTCATCAATGATTGGTTCTGCAGGTTTGGTGTACCGGGGCGTATTCACTCCGACCAAGGCAGAAACTTTCAGAGCCACCTCATCAAACAACTCTGCAGCATGTATGGGATAGAGAAGAGTCACACCACCCCCATCATCCAGCTGGTAATGGACAATGTGAACGTTTCAATCGTACACTACACAACCTCCTACGCACCTTACCAGTAACCAAGAAAAGGGATTGGGCCAGCTACCTACCTCAGGTGACCTTTTCCTACAACACCACACCACATCAATCCACCGGTGAGTCCCCATATTTTCTAATGTTTGGACAAGACCCTCACTTACCTGTAGATTTCCTTCTGGGCAGAGTTCCTGAACCCACAGCTGGCAGCACTCACGCCTGGATCACAGAGCATCAAACCCGACTCCGACATGCATTTGAGGCAGCTAGACAGCATCTGGAGGCAGCAGCTGAAAAGCGTAAGCAGAACTACGACCGACATGTGAAGGATGCTCCCCTACAAGAAGGCAAGCTTGTTTTCCTGAAGGATGTGGGAGCAAGGGGGCGGCACAAGATCCAAGACATCTGGGGCCCAATACTCTACAAAGTACTTAAGGCTCCAGCCGCTGGAGGATCAGTGTACACCATCGCTCCTGCTGACAACCTCGACCAGGTGAAGCATGTCCACCGCTGCCTGCTGAGAGGTAAAGTGGATAGTGTGACCGACTGCAACCCACCAGAGACCCCCCCAAGTGGCTGAACCTCCTCCCCAGAATGAAGCTTCAGCAGATGGTGAATGGTTTGTTGTGATTCCTGAGGTAACCCCAGCAACAAATCAACCTTTACCGACTCAGGCCCCCTTAGCAGCTCCCACAGAAGATGCTGTACCACCACCTGCTCCTCAAGACCCTCAGCAGCAGTTGGACGAGACAAACCCTATAGCTCACAGTGGAGCATCCCAGCGCAGGACCCCTCGCACAAATGCTGGCCAACACCCGAACCCACATCACCTCCCTCAGGCAGCACAGAGTAGGGCAATAGGGGCTACGAACTCTCACACTCCCGGGCATACTGCCTTTGTCTTTAGGCCATGGCAGTAAGAGTAAATCGTTGGGTCGCCGATTCAAAACCCAGGGGCAGATTGTGGCAGGCAGCACCTTGCTGCTATTGAATGCAGCTCTCCCTCCTCCTCTAACCCCTCCCTTCCCCTAATCAGGTCAGCTGAACAAAAGGCAGCAGCTCACCTGCAGTCGGCCTTCTGATCTGCTCAGAGTGCTGGTGGTAGACCTGCTGCTGTTTTGTTGCCCCCATTAATTGTAGTTATTTTTGCCTGTTTACTTTGATTGTTTCTGCCCTTTTGATTGGTTTCCCCCCTTACTTGGTTTGTTTCTACTTCTAAGTTTGGTTGTTTTACACAGTTACTCCCCCATTAGTTTGCATTCTGTTCTTAGTTACCCTTAGTTGCTTTTCTCCTTAGTTCCCTCTAGTTTTACCAACTGGGTTCGCTGGTTTGTTTGTTTGTTTCTTTGGTTAATCCTTTTATTTTATTTCAGAGGTTGAGCCCACTAGTTTGGGAGGCTAGGCACCCCGGGTGAGGGCCCTCCACCTTTGCATGAGTTTGACACCGGGTCACAAGACTACACCGATTTTGTTTCTTTTGTTGAAGGTTTGCAGTGTGTGTGCTGTGCTTCACTTGGTGAGTATAAGGGAGCACCCCCCTGCACTTTCCCTCTGTAGTCTGCCTCCCTTCTGGTGGCCTCAGCTTATTTTAAGTTAACTTAGTTTGGGTTTCTTTGATTTAGTTTAAGTTGGGGTTATTGTACTTTTTAACTTTTGTAGAAGGCCTTGTTTTAAATTTTATTATAGAAATAAAATTAACTTTCTTGCCCCCTTATCTGTGTTTTGTTATGTTGTTTTAACTTTATCCCTTTCTTTCCCTCCTAGGTTAAATTTCTCAGTTATATTTACGTTTAACTTCATTTTTTTTGATCTAATAAACATTTTGAAATATTTTGAACTCTGTCTCTGCCTCTTCAGAACTTACCTGTGTTGCCTTTATTCTTATTTTAGCTTCCTGTTTTAGTTTGAAAGTTCAGTTTCCTGGGGTGCAAGTCCCCAGGTGGCGTTGCTAGTTGGAGACAATATGCTCTATTTTTGAATAAAATAGCACCCCCTTGCCACACAAGCAACAAAATTACTTGTCGGCTCCAGAAAGAGTAACATTACTTCGTTAAGCTTCAAATAATGAGAAAAGCCTTACTTCGTTTTATCCCCCAGGGAAAGCTACAAGCAAGAAAAAGCTTTACTTTGTCTAAAGACTACAAGCAAAAAATGTTTGTTTTTTTTTTTTTTTAAAACTGAGGGATCCCCCTGTTGGGAATCCAAACTCAGTGGTCCAGACATCAATTACTTGTCGGCTCCAGAAAGAGCAACATTACTTCGTTAAGCTTCAAATAATGAGAAAAGCCTTACTTCGTTTTATCCCCCAGGGAAAGCTACTAGCAAGAAAAAGCTTTACTTTGTCTAAGGACTCACGAGCAATAAAAAATTACTACTTGTCGTCCCTAGAAAAAGTAACATCACTTAGTTAAGCTACAAATGATGATAAAAGCACGCCAAGTTATGGAGATCATAAGAAAAAATGTCATGCCCAATTAAAAACCAAATTTTAAAGAAAAGGAAAGTCAATATTTCAGTGCTCACCAGATGAATTTGCTGAATTTTGTTCGTGGAATCCCAGCGGCAACGATCTGGGGCGGTTTTGGTCAGTCCTCCCTTCTCACAAAAGAATTTGAGGTTTGGAGGCTGGAAATCTTTTGTTTTTCCAGGATGGCCTGTCACTGTCCATGCTCCGGCCCAGACGATTGCTCGAGGGATCCCACTTCTGACACCAAATTGTCGTGGAAGTTTTTCTTTTCCGTTGCTGCTGGTGAATAATGAAATAGAGACTTCTGCCGGCCGACAAGGTTTTATTTTCTTTGCAAAGAAAAGGTCGATCTGGATCCGAGCGGGTAGATCAGAAAGGACCCCGAATCTAGGGAATACAGAATATTTATACTTTTAGGACCGCCTCCCAGAGGGCAAGGAATGGGGCTTGGGTGTTGGCACCTTTTGTTGTCTGTGGGGACTGTTACTTCACCCCCCTGGGGTGGTGGTGACACCTGAAGCATCCTGCAGGATGTTGTCTGTTGATGTCTAGACATGCTGATTAACTGATATGTTGATTGGAAAGTCTGTTGTGAGGGGCACTTCAAGCAATTCTTAACAAAGACATTAAAATTACAATTACAGGGATGTAAACAGGGATCACAATGGTGGACATGAATTCCCGGGGCAGGTAATACGGATGCATTCCGACAGCAAACAGTTCAATGTCCGGTTCACAGAGACGTTCCTTCACATGCACATGTCCGGGATTACACCACCTCTCACTCACATACAGTGCAATCCCTCCTCCCTTCTTCTTACCACTGCAAATAACATCTCTGTCCGCTCGAACAACTCTGAAGCCGGGTGCCGCCACGCTGTGGTCCGGGATATGCAAGTGCAGCCATGTCTCAGTGAAACAAAAGACGTTACACTCACGGTATTCCCTCTGAGTCTGAGCTCATCCGTCTTATTCCCCAAAGTCCTCACGTTCCCCGTGATAATCGCTGGTACAGCTGGGCGAAATCTTCTTTACCCTCAGCTTGGCTCCTGCTCTGCATCCCCGGCACCTCCTACGCAGCTCCTCCGGGATGTCAGGCCTTGCTCCGGGCAGCAGCACAGGTTTACTCAGCGCAATCAGCTAATCGCGCTTGTAAACAAAGCGCTCACCGTCGCCTTTTTGAACCTCCGCTGCCATGAGTGCTAAAGTGCCAAAAAGTGTAGAGAAAAACGGCCAGAAAAGTTACAAAAAGACAAAAGTCGGTGTATCCAGTAGTTAGACACTAACTGGTGAAGACACACATGTGTCAGGACAGAAATGAAAGAGAAAAAGATACAAAAAGTATAAAACACTTGGGAGCTGCTGTAACAGGCCCCACCTCGTGCGGCACCACACCATACACTAGTGATGGCGAGATGAAGCCTCATGAAGCATTGAAGCTTTCCATCCAATTACTCGCCTACTGGGCCGAAGCTTCATGTTCATGCTTCATTTGCTCTATTGCGCCAACAAGTGGACAATAAATGTAAAACAGGCAGAGTGATAAACCAAAGACACCCCGAGGCTTTGGTGCGCGAAGCTTTGAATTTAATGAATGAATGGATGTGATGCCGTGTGTTTGTGATACAGTACATAAATGATTAAGTTATTAAAATGATGTTTGTCTTTAAGACACAGTTGCAGTGTCAAAAAGGGGAAGAGGACATAAATTATGGAGAGGGTTGTGATGTGATGTGCTTGTGTTACTTAGTTTGTTGTTCGCACTTTTGTTACGGGGACAACATATAAAACATAAACATGTCATTTATATTTATTTATTTTTATTTAAAAACAACTTTTCAACAAGTCTCGAGTCTATGGATTGTGAGTGGGGGAGGACTCCATTGCGTTTCGCTGTCTGTTAAATCATCCGCCAAACCCGTGAACCGTTTCTTGAATCAGTCATGTGGTACAGCCGGGTAGCGAGGCTTCGGACGTCATCATTTTTGGCTCCACCCCTACATGAAGCAAGCCTCGATACGCACTTCGCGGAAACGCCCCCTTTATTACTCGACACACGCTTCGAAGCCTCGGCACTGAAGGACACATCACTACCACACACCCATGTTAGAATTGTGATAACTCCATGCCATTTACCCAGCAAAGCCCTGCTATTCACCAGCTCATTAGGAAGCACGCGCATACCAAACCACTATCAAGTCATATACCCTGTAATACAGTAGAATTGTCACTCACCAACCTGTTTTGGGCCCAGAAATTAAATATATGCAACACAACCTTCTTCTCACAGAGAAAATAAAAAACTTGTTCAAAATTTTAATACTAGAACCTAATGGCATCAGTGTGTGGGTGTGGAAAAATATACCAGAGTTGTCATAACCCAAAAAAGTGGACGTAAAATGTCCAAAATATTGGTCATATTTTACGTCCAGCTCACATTTTGACTCTACACTACGACACAGTGTCCGTGGGTCTGCTCCTCCTCCTGGACAACAAACACACTGCATTTGTAATTAGCTGTCATTATTCCCCAGGATCCACCCAAAACACTAGCATTACCACCATTACCAGCCATCATATAAAATACAACCCCTGGGATGAATAAACACAATTAGGTTATTGAACTATGAACTTTAATCCCAGTGGATTAAGTATGTACAAACAGGTGCAGCAAAACATTGAACTCACATACAAAAAACAAAAACAAGAAAAGGGGTAAACTGTACAAATAAAAAAAGTGCAGTAATTACAATAAATAAATAAAAAAATAAAACAAATTCTCAGAATTGCACCTAAGAACACTGCTAACCCTGTAAAACATAAAATAAATATATAAAAAAAAAAAAAAAAAAAGAAATATAAAACATAAACATTAAAAAGAAATGGAATGAATAAATGGGTGGATGGATGGATGAATGAATGATTTCTTTTTTTAGAGAGAGAGTCTAAAGAGGGTGAGGGTGTCTAGGGTGTGTCCCGCAATAAAAAAAAAGAAAAAGAAAAGAAAATGGGCTGGATCAGATCATAAGTGAAAATTCTGGATAGCAGCATCCCTATATTTTGCAGACCAGTCTGGCCCCAAGTACTGGGTGGCATTTTGCAGAAATCAAAAAGTGGCAGAGCTAAGTCAGTCAATGACAAGGCCCTGAGCACAGACACTGATTGGTTCTCCCCCTTTTTGTTTTCTGTAAAACACTACCCAGCACTATCAACAACAGAGGTCAGACTAGACTGCAGAAAACATTTGATTGTTTTTAATCCCTTACATGTTACTTTTGTAGGTGATCGTGAGAAGCTCTGTGGCCTTCCTCATCTCATCAATTTTCTGCTGCAGGGGAGGGCTGTCATCTAAAAAGGCCTTGCAGACTTTGGCATAGTCTGCCAAAGTCTGCTTTTTTGCAATAGGGGTCAGCTCTCCATATTTCCTGCTCTCTCCTCCAGCGATGATGACATCGGCGATGACAGCAGTTAAAGCTATGGTGTTCTTGTAGATGCCGAATGCTTGGCAGGTTTTGGTGAGGCTTCGGGTGCGCTTAAATTCCTTGAGGACCTTTTTATATCTATGCACGACGTCCTCTGGGCTCATAACTACAAGACAAGAAAATCAAAAGAAAATATAAATCATAATTCCGAAAACATGTATAAGAGATTTCAGTCCTTAAGTACTGATTGTCATGTACACCATGAAACTATGTGCAAATCTATATACAGTATATTCTCATATATTCTACAATATATATTTTTCCTAAAGTGAACATTTCACTTGCTTCTGGGGAGTCCCTAAAACTGTGAGCAGCAGTGATCTAGAAAAATGTTTCTCTAAATAAATCTCAGGCCTTAAAGGGATATTTCACTTTCAAAAAGACTTTGGTCATTTTATTGCCTCATACCCCATAATGACAACATGAAAGAAGTTTTGTTACGATTTTTGTAATTTTATTAAAAAATTAAAAAAACAAAACATCACATGTGCATAAGTATTCAGAACCTTTGCTCAATACTTTGTAGAGGCACATTTGAATAGAAGGTAAAATAGAAGGTAATTACCAGATATGTAGTGTGTGATTATATGGTAACAACCAGGAAAGTACCCGTCGTTACTGGGTATTTCGCTGACACCTACTAGGTATTTACTTGATAATTACCTGGTAGGTACCCAGGACCAATAGATTGTAGATCATTGGTCAACAGAGCTCTGGAACAGGTTTTCATCCAGGATGTCTCTGTACATTGCTGCATGCATCTTTCCCTCAATCCTGACTAGTCAGTTCCTGCTGTTTAAAAACAACCCCACAGCATGATGCTGCCACAACCATGCTTCACTGTAGGGATGGTGTTCTCCAGGTGATAAGCGGTGCCTGGTCTCCTCCAAACACAATGCCTGGCATTCATGCCAAATAGTTCAATCTTTGTCTCATCAGATCAGAGAGCTTTTGTTTCTCATGGTCTTAGAGTCCTTCAGGTGCCTTTTGGCAAAATCCAGTCAGGTTGTCGTGTGCCTTTTACTAAGAAGTGGCTTCCGCCTGGCTTCCGCGTGGCTTGGTGGATTGCTGCAGAGATGGTTGTCCCTCTGGAAGTTTCTCCTCTCTCCACAGAGGGACGCTGGAGCTCTGACAGAGTGACCATCGGGTCCTTGGTCACCTGTCTGACTAAGCTCCTTCTCCCCCAATTGCTCTGTATAGATAGGCAGCCAGCTCTAGGGAGATTTCTGGTGGTTCCGAGTGCTGTTGACCTCAGACTGGGAAGATGCCTCATCTTTCAGCAAGACAACAACCTTAAGCACACAGCCAAAATCTCAAAGAATGGCTTCAGAACAACTCTGTGGATGTCTTTGAGTAGCCCAGCCAGAGTCCAGACTTGAATCCGTGTGAACATCTCTGGAGATCTGAAAATGGCTGTGAACCGACACTCCCCATCCAACCTGATGGAGCTTGAGAGGTTCTGCAAAGAGGAATGGGCAAAACTGCCCAAAAATAGGCGTGCCAAACTTGTGGCAACATATTCAAAAAGAATTGAGGCTGTAATTGCTGCCAAATGTGTTTCTACAAATTATTAAGCAAAGGTTCTGAATACTTGTGCACATGTGATTTTTTTTTTTTTTAATTTTTAATACATTAACAAAAATCGTAACAAAACTTCTTTCATATTGTGATTATGGTGTATTTTGTGTAAAATTCTGAGGAAAAAAATGAATTTATTCCTTTTGTCGTTAGGGCTGTAACATAAAATGCGGGAAAAGTTAAGTGTTCTGAATACTTTCTGGACTGACTGTAATGGTGTTATAGTGTGACGTAAACGGAAGGAGCAATAGAAAGGGATTTATTTTTTCCAGGTAAAGGTTCACCTTGCTCTCCAAATGATGGCTCGAGTTTTCTGTCCTCATGTTTTCTGGTCTTCTTCCTGGGGGTTTCTTCTGATGAGTACTCATCAGAGGAATGTCTACAACGCTTTTTCTTCTTGCTGTTCCTCCAGTCGTCTGACTCTGAACCCGACTCAGAGGAGACTGAGGATTCCCGTGTCCTCCTTTTCTGGGGAACTTAAAAATTAGCAAGTGTAAAGGTTATAAGCAAAGCTTAAACTTGGCAAATCTATCACTTCTCTCTATTATTGTCTTATTGCCCATTTCTTCAGAGACAAAAACTGCAGCAGCGACACAAAACCAGGCAAAACCAATGAAGCCAGCCCCCAACTTTATTGTCTAGTGACTAAATTGAAAAGATGAGACTTAGTTAGGCATTTTGAGTCCTTGCCTTTTGAACGTGTGGGAAGTGTGACCCCTGACAACTGAGCCTTCTCCTTCTCCTTGAGAAAGTCCCGCTGGTCTTTTAGGAGTTGGTTCTCTGCTTTCAACAGCCTGATTTCTTCTTTGAGCAGCCTGTTCTCCCCTTTCAGTTTGTCAAGCTCAACCTTGAGCATGGTTGGTGCTTGTAGTTGAATCTCCTCAAGTAATGAAGATGCAGAAAGATGCATTTAATTCTCAAAAATATTATTTCACTGTACTCCCTAACAGGCTCTATGCACATAAAGCCATTTTGTTCTACTTCCCGGCCTCTTCTGAGTCTGACTACCTACACAGGTATTACTGAGGACACTAATGAAGGCTCTGTTCCATTTTGAACAAACAGAGTAAGGGTGCTGCTATTGTGCATGTAGCTCACTGGAATCACTCTACACCAGCAGTCCCCAAACTTTTTTGTCCGTGCACGCCCTGTTACCTCCCAACCTAGCTCACGCACCCCCTCACACGTACATGTATATCCATACATGTATATGTTGTGGAAAGTCCAGCATAAACAATGCACAGGAGACATGATGAGATCTGAAGAACAGCCTGGGGCGTGGAGTCTTGGAGTCTCGACCAAGACCGAAGGAAGCCTTCCTAGCTTTACTTCTACTCTCTTTTATGCTGTTAGGTGTGTGTGTGTGTGTGTGTGTGTGTGTGTGTGTGTGTGTGTGTGTGTGTGTGTGTGTGTGTTCTCCAGAAGGCCCCTCATGATGACATGTCTGCCCCACGACACTTTGTTTAGGTTCGTCTTGACCCTGGCAGAGATTACATGTTCCAACAGACAGATAGTTTGGGCTCCTGCAAGACAGCCTTGCTCACAATCTCATGGTCGTGGGGCAGCAGGAGCAGGCCAACCTAGATTATTTGTAGCTTCTTACTAAAAGATAATTACTCTACATTTCTTAACCTAAATGTATGAAGACATTCCCCTACATATACTTATACAGATACATATGTTTCCTATATCCACATATATGAAACTGGATATGGCACATATCTGAATATGGCATATTATGCCGCTTATATTGTGCATATACTTGACATACAAGGCCTTATATGTTCATGTATTTAAAATAACACCATAGCAACACCATTAGCTTTGTCATGTTGCGCACACCCCCTAGAAGGCTATCGCGCACCACAAGGGGTGCACGCACCACAGTTTGAGACCCACTAGTGTAGAGCAGTGGTTCCCAAAGTGTCCTTGAATGAGTTCCAAATGGCCCTGTATGTGTGTGTAACAGTTGACAGTGAACAAATAGAAGCAAACGGACCTATAAGGGTCCAATTGTACCCTCTCAGTGTTATGCAGGTAATTAAAATTATAAAGTTTGAGAACGACTGTACACAAAAAGGAAAAGAGCCTTAATTTGTATCTTGGTTAACGGTAACAAGTCAGAGGAGGCCCAGAATGGAGGCGAAAATTGAGACTTACCGTGGCATGAGGAAATGCCACTAACGTACCAAAAACGGCCAAGTTAAATTCCAAATGTATATTCTTCTTGTTCTGTCCATAGATGTTTCAGTAAGTCCCCACAGCCTCATAACGAATGTGATGGACATTCCAACCATGCGTGTATTTACCACGATGTAAAAAAGTGTTTCTTTACATGAATCAAGAATAATTATAGTACTCAATGTATGTGTTGTGTTTGCATCGCTGATGGATGCCACCAGTTCCATTGCACCGGCAAGGCTGGAAGCCATGGAAACGAGTCGACGCTCGTTTCCATGGCTTCCAGCCTTGCCGGTGCAATGGAACTACTCATCCGGATGGAAACGCACATCACAGTCCGTTCCAACAGTAAACAAAACAGCCCGTCTCTGAGGAGAGGATTACCGCAAACTTTATAACTTCAACATTCTGAGAAGTCAACTTCTACCTTTATCTACATTTTCAGAAAGCAATGCGCTCCTAATAGCATGTTACCTGACTATATGTTCTGGCTCAAACATCCTATCATATGGGGCTCTAAAATAATAAGTCAGCACCATCTTCACTAGCCTATATTCCTCCATCACAAAACTAATCTCTGCAAAGCAACTGTGTAGAGGAAGTCACTATAAGAAAAAGGGTTAGGCTAAGGAACAAAAAAAAGCACCCAAAAGTATCAGGAACAATGCTTTAATACTGCTTCATGCTCTTGCTAATGATATAAGTATATCCAAAAATGTCATGTCGGAAAAGGTAGATAAAGTTGACAATTAGCTTCTCGGAGTGTTTAAGTTATAAAGTTTGTGGACGCGCAATGCTTTGTGATAACCCTCTCCTCACTTACAGAAACTTCTATGGGCAGAACGAGAAGGATGCACATTTGGGATTTAACTTGGCCTTTTTTTGGTACATCGGTGGCATTCCCTCACGCCACAGTAAGTGTCATTTTTGGCCAGAATTCTCCTTTAAGAATAGAGCCCCTGACAACCTGGCACCATGAGAGACGAGACCAGTGTATGAACAAATGACACTGAATAAAAAGCTTTCCTTCATTGTCAGAAGTGATGTCTGAGTTCACCTGTGGTTCAGTGTTTTTCTTCTTTCTCTGGTTTCTTGCTCTCAAAACCATGACTCTATTGGGGAAAATAATAAATTACAAATTACAATAAAATTCAGGGCTCTAGACTAACTTTTTTCTCTAGTTGCATGACACAAATATGCAACGCAAAAAGGCGTATGTTTCACTGGCGAATTTTCGCCATACAGTTCTGTACACACCAGCCGCTGTGATGGATTCGATCGAGCACTCAGTGATCGGATGTATGAGACTGCCCTCTTCGATGTGTGTGATACTTCTCCGTCACGTTGAGGTGCTTACATACGTGCCTGCAGGGACTCCGCGCATGGTGTGGGAACTACGAAGCAACTACGTGACTCCAGTGTGCGCAGAGGGCTTCAAGTCTGGATGATCCACGCTGTGCTAGTATGATTTGCTCCGAGACAGTGGGCGGGGCTTTGAGAGTTGAGCAGCTGGTCGCACCGGTGCAACCTCAGATTTTTTTAAGTCGCACCATTGGAAAAATTAGGGCGCATTTGCGACTATTTGTCATGTGAGTAAGCATATAGTTCCAACCACCGTCAGCTAACTAATTTTGTGTCCTTCAGTGCCCGCGAAGCGCGTATCGAGGCTTGCTTCATGTAGGGGAGGAGCCAAAAATGATGATGTCCGAAGCCTCGCTACCCGGCTGTACCACGTGACTGATTCAAGTAACGGTTCGCGGATTTGGCGGATGATTTAACAGGCAGCAAAACACAATGGAGTCCTCCCCCACTCACAATCCATAGACTCGAGACTTGTTGAAAAGTTCTTTTTAAATAAATATAAATGTTTTATATGTTGTCCCCATAACAATATACGAACAACAAACTAAGTAACACAAGCACATCCACACCACAACCCTCTCCATTATTTATGTCCTCTTAAAGACAAACACCATGTTAATAACTTCATCATTTCTGTATTGTATCACAAACACACGGCATCACATCTATTCATTTATTCAATTCAAAGCTTTGTGCACCAAAGTCTCGGGGTGTCTTTGGTTTATCACTCTGCCTGTTTTACATTTATTGTCCACTTGATGGCGCAATAGAGCAAATGAAGCGCAATCATGAAGCTTCAGCCCAGGAGGCCAGTAATTGGATGGAAAGCGTAGATGCTTCAAGAGGTTTCATCTCACCATCACTACAGCTAACTTTACATGCAGTTGAGGCTCACATGTCTTACTTACCAAGAATGAAGAACGAAATAGTTGAGATCATGCCGTGGTTGAATTTCCCTCGCTCTCTCTCTGAAAGTTTTCCCCAGTCGTGCTTCCTCCGTAAACGTGCTGCTTCATACGTCATTCCGCACTGGAGACGTTCAAGAGCTCAAGAGGAAAATACGGTGTTCCATTTGAAAATGCTATAACAATTTGCTTATTCTTAGCGGCTTAGTTAGAACTTACAACCCGTGGGATTTGACGCGATACCCCAGCAAACCTGAGCTCTGAAATTATGACAATTAAATTCATGTTTACAACTCATGTGCTAGTGGCTGATGTGTGTATTTCTTAACGCAGAGTTGTTGTGAACGCAACATCTGTGTACAACATCCGGCCTCTCATATCGCCCACGCAATTCGCGAATATATTCGATACAGCCGTTAGTAGGCTCGACATCCGGCACCACGCACGTTATTACAACTGCACGTTAGGCAAAAAGTTAAAAATACGACTCTGATAAGAAGATTGCTCGAGAAGACAGCGCGAGGAGGGAAAAGGCTGATACGATGGCTACAGGTGGAGAGGCTGTTGGCAAGGAAAAAAAGATGCCCTGTTTGCGACAGCAGGATGCAATTTAAAAAAACCAACATGACCAAGGATGGCTATCGGTGGTAAGTGATACTAGCTTTATTGCCAAACATAAGCTACACCCAGTCTGTAGCCACACTCCCAGTCAGATCATGTTATACATCTGCTTACTATTTATTTATTTATTTTATATTGAAGCCAATGGCAAGTGATTGCATTGTGTCTATTCAGTACGCTAATGTAATACTACTTCAAACTATGTTTACAGTCATGGTATGTTTTGTTACAGGGTCTGCAGACGGTCAATACACAGGGGAAGGGCCATCACAAGATCCATCAGAGACGGCTCTATATTCTCCAGGTCTCACATTCCTCTTGCATCATGGATGAACATTATGCACAGGTTTGATGCTCTCTCTTGCTCTCCCTCTCACCCCCTCTGAAATGGCGTTATAGGCATGATGTAACACTATTTGGAAAAATGAAGCGTGTATCTTTCATGCTTTCAAGCTGTGTAAAATATGTTTGGTTAAGCAATAATCTTTTTTTTTGTTTGTTTTATTTTCATTTTATCTTTAATCAAATCAAATTTTATTTATATAGCGCCAACTCACAACAGTCGTCATCTCAAGACGCTTTTCAAAGAGCAAGAGCAGGTCTAGACCACGCTCATAGTTTGATGATCAAGAACCAACCTAAGATGGGTTTTGTCCCATCTTAACTAACATGAGCGGCAGTGGCAAGGAAAAACTTCCTTTTAACAGGCAGAAACCTTGGGCAGGACCAGCCTCATGTTAGACAGCCACCATGCCGCAGCTGGGTTGGGGAGGAATGTAGAGAGATGGAGGGAGAGAGAGGAGAGAGAGAAGAGGGGAGAGGGAGAGAGAGAGAACAAGATAAGGGAAGGCGAGAGAGAATGGGGGGGGGGGTAGAGAACAAGGGTGAGAGAGAGACAGGGGGCAGCAGAAACAACAGCAACAACAACAACAACAGCTCATGTAATGGTGAAACAAAATGAGTTCAGTTTACAGGGTTAGGATATGAGTGATTATGGACAATGTTAAATTAATTGAATGTGATTACAGTCAGCAGGCCTAATCATAGTCAACTCTAGTTTATGTTATTAATGTCAGTAATGTCAGTGAGGCTGATGTTCATGTCTGCAGTAACAGTCCAGAGGAATCCAAGAGAAGAAGGAGCTCAGGGTCTGAGGCGGACAATCATAGATGATGCGGCTAGAGTCAGGCAGGTCTGCAGCAGCCATCAGCAGATTTAAGATTATTCCAATCAGGCTGACCTGATAGTACATGCATATACTGCTAGTAACTGCTGTCACAATTATTACCTAATAATTGTGATACATTTTTGATAAATGCAATTTTTTTAGACAATCTTCTAAATTGTTCCATGTTGAAAAATTTTCATACTTGACATCAGCATAACATATTAATTGAAAACTGGCCTAGACCCTGTGAAGTCACATAGATATGGACACAAAGTCACGGATAGGAGTTGTCACCCCGCATTAAGCAGATCAACCAGCATTTGTGACGGATTGTAAGCTTGTATTTCTGCAAATTATTTCAAAGAGGCAGTGCCATGTTTTTTTTTCATCCAAAACATGATAATCAGCTATTAATATTAAATAAGGAGGAAAAAGTGTACAGAAAGTGTTAAAAGGATGTTTTTATGTGGCCACACCCACCTGTTCATTAAAGGGACATGAAACCCAAAATCCCCTTTTCTTAGATTTTAACAAAAATAATTAAGTCATTTGTGATAGGGGGAAGTTAGAAAGTACACTTGGTTCATAGGTTTCTAGTTTCAGAGCTGTTTGCTGTTTATATGGCAATTTTTTGGCTCTTTCGGCTGCAGGTTAATAAATTATTCTCACATATCATTTTATCACTGTGTGTCAAATGCACAGCGTGACATCTCCCTCTACTGGCCAAAGCCCAGAGCCATGGCCAAAGATATACTAGCTATTTTAGCGATGTTCAGTCGGCCCCTAGCGTCTGTATCTCTCATGAAAAATTATGCAATTTATTTTTTCACTTAGTGGTACAGTAAAATGCCCAACCTGCGTAGAGGTTTTATGGACAACTGTTGTTTAATAGGAAAACGTAACGTGGCTACTAGTGGGTTTGTAATGGCACCACAGCACATCGAGTGCCAATCCCATAGCCTGGAGGGACGACAGCATTGTGAGCATTGCTTGTCTATGAAGCGTGTGTCTGCCCCATAGCCTGCTGACAACACTGACACTGACAACATGCTCAATTGCTATCATAAGCACCAACGTAACTGTACTGTATAATACACTTCCCTTAACTAGAGTTCAAAACTATCCATCGGTTGATAATATGTTGACATTTGTTGTGTCAGTTTGTCACAGGGTTTGAGGAGAAGGCAAGTGGATATGATACAGGATGGAGTATGCGGGAGCAGCAGATCACTGACCAGGGTGACCACATTTTTGCGTCAAGTTTGCTGTGAATCAGTCAGGTGACTGGAGCGACGGCGGGGGATGCAGATTGGAGGGATAAGAGCATTTGTGGTGATAGACGAGAGCAAGTTTAGACACAAAAGGAAGGTAATGTTATAATTTGTTGTTGCCACAGACCCACATCTGATTTTTATTATTTTTTTATACTTTGTGATCCTCAGAAGAGAAGAGTAAAATGTAATTCTTACAACACCTTCGCAACACAATAGATGTACAAGCTCGTAGCACAGGGGTGGGCAACTTCGATGATGGCATGGGCCACATTCACTGCAGAGGGCCACATTCTATGTCACACAAATGTAGCAAAAATAGCCGATCTACAAGCTCAAAATGCATTATGACGTGTTTTGAGCTTGTGGATCGGCTATTTTTGCTATGTTTTAATTCTTGAAATTCCAAATGCATTTAGTTATCCTAATGTTAAGTTTATAACCTTAAATATAAGTACATTCATTGCACATAAAAGAAACAATAACATTTTAATACTAGTCATTAAGCTACTAATATAGACTGAAGTAATTAAAGCATGTCATGTTTGCATGTTTGGAATTGGTAACAGCTGAAATCAATAATATATCAGTATTGCCATATTAGCCTGAGGGCCACATTAAGTGAAGGTGGGGGCCGCATGTGGCCCGAACCGCATGTTGCCCATGTATGTCGCAGCATGTCACAAAGTGACGCACACTTAGCTTGTACATCTGCCTTGAACCCCTCCAAGGACCCCACTTTGAGAGCCAATGGCATAAATTACTGCAGTATTTTTTCTTGCTTTGCTGTTACAAAAGGCAAGGTACCAAGTAGTCGACCTTCACTAACAGTTCTCTTCAATGAAACAGTTAACATTTCTCCTGTGCAGAGGGGAAAAATCTGGGAAGTGACTTTTGGACCCACTATCTAAAAGCTTGGGGCATTAACACAATTTTGGGTAAAATAAAATAGGAGGCAGTGCATAAAGTTTCTAAAACGTAGTGTAAACAACAATGGTTGCTTGTGTGAGTGTGTCCTCCATTATAGTCTTATAAAACTTGCAGTGTGCATTAGAGATAGAAATAGATTAAGGATAAAAATGATCAAACTGTATGATGCAGGGCAATTTTTACCACTGGGCAGTGTTGCCCATTAGCAATTTTGTCGCTATTTTTAGTTACTTTCTGTAACCCCCACTCCCCAGCGAGAAAATTAGAGAAAAGTGACTAGCGACAAATTTAGTGACGTTTATGGATGTTCAGAGGCTCCAAGTTCACAAAATTAAACAAAAAAAGTCTTTTCCTTTTATTTTTGCAGGTTTTCCTTGTATTTGTGTTGCTTTACTTGTATTTGTGCTGCTTTCCTTTGCCCTCTCGGTTAATACATGCGCAGGCATGTATTGTATTGTAGGCATGTATTTACAGGCAGCAACGTCACTACGTCGCACTACTTCATTTGAGCTGCCCTGCCCCTTTCCTATACAAACTCATTGTAGCTTTAAAATCCATTTTAACCATGACAGACCTTTTTTTTGGTGACTCATAGTGTCCTCCTAATACGTGAGGGGGCCCTGTTTTTTCATTTAATGTTTTGATTTTTTTTAAATAATTGTTTTGGAAAAGAATAAGTAGCAGGAGTTGGCCGGAGGACACTAAACATATATTAAAATTCTATGAAAACAGTAAATGAAAAAACATGGCCCCCTCATTATGAGGGCAGTCACCATAAAAAAGGTTGAAGCTACAATGGGTTTGTATAGGACAGGGGGCAGGGCAGCTAAAATGAATATATTGAATATGTAAATACTGAAACGAATAATTTTGAATTGTCTGGGGTGTTCACATAAGCAGGAGTGGATGATAAAATGACCAAAAGTATTTTCGGAAGTGAAATATCCCTTTAAGATTGACATTCTGTTTGTTTTCAGTATGGACGTTGTTGAAGTTGTCCAAACTTCCCCAAATCCGTTAATGGAGACTGGAACAGAGGATTCAATGAGGCAAAAAGGTGTCTTCAACCAACCTTTTATTTCTGCACAGCAAACAATACAAGATATCTTGGAGAGCACAACATCAACCCAAAGGTATCTCTGTTGAGGTCTGAATACTATTTTTCAGTAGTTAACATTTATACACTTGAGGCGTCTCATGATCTTTATGGGTGGAGAGCTTGCATAAACAGCAGACCCCAGTGTTTTTCCACGAACAAACAAGCACGTATTCTTATGTTTTTTTTTCACCTGACCAAAGCCGTGATTTCGGGGAAGTTGAGCGTAGTTAGCCTTTTAAACCTACTCAAGACTCTGGGAGCTGCTGAAGTGTGGCTAGATTGCAGCCAAGATCTGCAGCAGTACCAACAACAAGAAAAGCTCAGTAGCCTGAGGCCTACCTCATCCGCCCAGCTCTGCAGCTGAGGCCTATTTCACCTATCCTGCCTTGCAGCTGAGTCAACTTCCATCATGGCGAGTATAATTCTCGCCCTCCTGGCTTTGCTCTGTTTGCCTTTATTTTCAGAGTATGAAGCCAAGCAGGAGATCCCAGTGAATGTCTGTAGCGTTTCCCTACATGTTCGTTGTATGTCATCACGGTCAAAGGTTACTAGCTGGGCGCAGGACTTTGATATCAATCAAGGGTGCTGGATGCTTGAAATGAGCCAGGTCTCAAAGCATGTAAACTTTAATTATCTTTTAAGCCTTCTTCTCCTAAAGGACTGCTTTATCCCATCAAATGACTCTTGGCCTATTACGATGAATGATGTCTCTAAGAAAATCAAGAAGCATTTTCATGAAACACACATGTTGAAATGTATGATTATGCTTATGTTGTTGATATCAGGGAATGTTCAGCCTAACCCAGGCCCTGTGTCTGATGTGATATCACTACAAACCCCTGCTGAATTTTTGAATAGGTCTGGTATTGTTTTTTTACATATGCAGCCTGCATATGTAGCCTGAGGCCTACCTCATCCACCCAGTTCTGCAGCCTGAGGCCTACCTCATCCATCCAGAGGTAGGCCTCAGGTGAGAAGTCTTTTGCCCAAAATTGATATGGTTAGAATTTGGGCCAAAACAACAAATGTTGACATTATGGTTTTATCTGAGACATGGCTGAGTAGATCCATGCCTGATAGTCATATTTATTTGGATGGGTATAATATCTTCCGTGCTGATCGCCGTGCTAAAGGTGGAGGCGTAGCAATTTATGTTAAAAATACATTTCAGGCAACAGTACAATTATCCAAGTCTGTGCCTAAACAATTTGAATTGTTTGTCTTGAAAGTTGAATTTACGAAGAGCTGTGTTATGACAGTAGGGGGATGTTATAGACCTCCTTCTGCCTTAAAGGATACACTACTCTCATTGTCTGACTGCTTATCAACCATTAACTACAATGATCTGCTTTTAATGGGGGATTTAAATTGGGATTGGTTAACCCCTGCTTCTGATTCTTTTAAATGTTTCTGTGACTCAGCCCTTTTGGCTCAAATTATTGACTCACCAACTAGGCTAAACCCTAAACACCCTGAGAAGTCGACACACCTTGACTTGATTTTAACCAATTTTCCCCAGAAATACCAGGCTACCGCTGTGTTTGCAAATGATGTTAGTGATCACTGCGTTATTGCTTGTGTGAGAGACACAAAGTTATCAAAATGTAAACCCCGTATCACACTTAGGCGTAATTTTAAGTCATTTTCTGAACAAGCCTTTTTAAATAACATATCTATGTGATTGGACCAGGGTAAATTTGATTCCAGATGCTGAGACAGCTTTACAGTATTTTAATTCCTTACTTTTGGCCATTATAGACAAACATGCTCCTCTCAGAAAATACAAGGTTAAAGGTCGTGATAATCCATGGTTTTCAGAGCAGCTGTCTGATTTAATTCATAAACGAGATCTTGCCTGGGCAACTGCAAGAAAATCCAAAAATAGCTCAGACTGGCAACTTTTTAGGCACCCGAGGAACAAGTGTGTCTCTCAGATACGTAAAGCCAAAGCCGATTTTTATCTTAATGAAATTTGTGACAGTGCAAACAACCCTTCTAAATTCTGGAAAATGATTAAATCACTGTCTTCAGGGTCAAAGGATACTGTGCTGCCAAATACATTAAAGTTGAATGATGTGACCATTACAGACAAGAAAAGTATGCTAGATTCTTTGAACCAGCACTTTATATCTTCTGGGTTGTTGTTTGAGCAGGACATACGACAAGTGGTGAGTCAACAGGATCAATCATTGTCCAGGGAAAATCTACCTTTTGATTTTGATCTTGCACCTTTGTCTAGAGATGAGGTATATGATGCTCTCTTAAGGTTAAATGCCAAGAAATCCCCCAGTCCCCCCCAATAATTATAGGCCGATATCCAAATTACCTGTTTTGGCCAAGGTCTTGGAAGGACTTATAAGTGATCAGCTGAAAAATGTCTTGACATCAAATAGCATTTTAAATGAATTACAGTCTGGTTTCCGTAAAAAACACAGCACAGTCACTGCCACGATGAAAGTGTTAAATGATTTCATTTGTTCTATTGACTCTAAAGAATATTGTGTTGCTGTGTTCCTAGATCTGTCAAAGGCTTTTCACACGGTCAACCACTCTGTCTTGTCCCAGAGATTGGAGGATATTGGAATGTCTTCTAATGCGGTGAAATGGTTTGGTAACTACTTGAGTGGCAGAACACAAAGGGTTCAGGTTGATGGTTTGTGTTCCAACTCCTTGTCTATTCGAAACGGTGTCCCTCAGGGGTCCATACTGGGTCCTATTTTTTTTTTACTATTTATATTAATGTATTATGTCAAAATGTAACTGATGCCAATTTCAATTTTTATGCAGATGACACCGTTTTGTATTGCTCAGCTCCATCATTAGCTAGTGCAACAGAATATCTGCAGTCTGCTTTTAATGTTATTCAGAAAAATCTCTATCAATTAAGACTTGTACTAAATACTGACAAGACTAAAATGATGTGCTTTTCAAAATCATTGAGATCACATGATGTCTGTCAGATTGTTACTCAAAATGAGAAATTAGTTTAACGAGTTTCTGTCTACAAATACTTGGGATTTCACTTGGAAGAAAATTTGTCCTTTAGGCACCATATTGAATGTCTTACAAAGAAACTGGGTGAAACTGGGTTTCTTCTATAGAAACAAGGGTTGTTTCTCCTTTGGTGCAAGAAAAAGGCTTATACAGGCAACGTTTTTATCCATACTTGATTATGGTGACTTCTTATATATGCATGCAAATCTCTCTTGGATTCAGCTGGATTCAGTGTATCATGCGGCATTAAGATTTGTAACTGGCTTAGATTTTCGTACTCAACACTGCAGCTTATATGAGAGTGTTGGTTGGTCCGCTCTGCAAAATCATAGATTGGAACATTGGTATATCTTTCTTTACAAGGCCATTCTAGGTGACTTGCCCTCTTACCTATGTTCCCTCTTAACTCCCAAAATCACCAACAGGAGTAATCTCCGGTCTGATGGACAGATCATGTACGCTATTCCTCTGACAAGGACGGTTTTTGGCGAAAGTGCTTTCAAGGCTTTTGCACCCTCCTCCTGGTGTAAATTACAGGGTTATTTTAAATTTGATTATCTGCCAAGTATGGCACATTTTAAAACTAGAATTAAGGAGTTTTTGAGTACTGAATGCACGTCTTCTTACTGAACGCTGATTTATTGTTGTGTTTTGCATACTGTAACTGTTTTGTGTTTCTGCGTGTTTTTTTTTCTTTATGTGGAACTTCTTGTGCTGCTATCCTGGCCAGGACTCCCTTGTAAAAGAGATTCTGAATCTCAATGGGTTTATTTCCTGGTTAAATAAAGGTTACTAACTTACATCTACAGGTTTAGGGGAAACCTGACAGAGAAGGCCTTGAAAATAAACCTATGGTTCATTGAGTGGAACCACTGGCGTGGGAAGGAGCATAGGGAGGGCATGATTGGACGCTTATTCAAGGACATCAGAGCATGTTACAATATGTAACATGCTCTGATGTCCTTGATTTCTGAAGCGCTCCTGCCCTGCTCCTCACCTGGAGTTCTATACTATATATGCACATATTGGTTAAATGCCCATATATGGAGCTATTGAGAAGGAGACAATGTACACAGAATGCATATGGGAACTCCTTATATGGTTATGGCTGAGTCATGATGACATCAGCATATTATGGTCAGTGAGAACTCTGTATATGGTTATGGTCAGTCCATCCCCGGACATCCGCCGACATCTTCAAATTGTATATATGATGATAGATGACAGATTGTCAGAATATTGTGTTATGATTTTTTATACGGTTTATATTTATTCAGATTTTTTGTATGTAAGAACTTTATGTCTTACAGGGTTAGCAGTGGTTTTTTATTGTAATTACTGCACTTTTTTTTATTTGTACAGTTTACCCCTTTTCTTGTTTTTGTTTTTTGTATGTGAGTTCAATGTTTTGCTTCAACTGTTTGCACATACTTAATCCACTAAGATTAAAATTCATAGTTCTATAACCTGATTGTGCGTATTCATCCCGGGGTTGTATTTTATATGATGGCTGGTAATGGTGGTAATGCTGGTGTTTTGGGTGGATCCTGGGGAATAATGACAGCTAATTACAAATGCAGTGTGTTTGTTGTCCAGGAGGAGGAGCAGACCAACGGACACCGTGTCGTAGTGGAGAGTCAAAATGTGAGCTGGATGTAAAATATTGACCAATATTTTGGACATTTTACATCCACGTGTTTGGGTTATGACGACTCTGGTTTATTTTTCCACATCCACACACTGATGCCATTAGGTTCTAGTATTAAAAATTTTGAGCAAGTTTTCTATTTTCTTCGTGAGAAGAAGGTTGTGTTGCATATATTTAATTTCTGGGCCCAAAACAGGTTAGCGTGTGACAATTCTACTGTATTACAGGGTATATGACTTGATAGTGGTTTGGTATGCGCATGCTTCCTAATGAGCTGGTGAATAGCAGGGCTTTGCTGGGTAAATTACGGTGGCCTGGAAGTGCAAAACACAACCGCAAACGAGAAAACACGACAGCAAATCAAAACACAAACGCAAAAGAGAAAATGCAAACACAAAAAAGAAAACACGACAGCAAATCACATATGCAAACACAAAAAAGAGAAAACATGACAGCAAATCACATATGCAAACACAAAAAAGAGAAAACATGACAGCAAATCACAAAAGCAAACACAAAAAAGAGAAAACATGACAGCAAAATCCCAAAACGCGACAGCATCGTCTGTCTTCTTCTTCTTCTTCGTTGTAGTTTAATGGCAGTTTTCTCCGCTGGGGGTGGAGTACTACTGCCACCTGCTGGAGTTCGGAACGGGAAAGTAAACATGAACATGGACGCCGAAAACGAAAGTGTACTCGAAATAATCCAGCAATATTTTGATGCAGGACACAAATATGACGTAATAGTTGACATGTTGTGTAGCAGAACACATTAATTGAACATCCCTTAACTTCCTTGATGGACTGTCACCGTCTGCTTCTTGCAGCCTTTTCCCACAACTGCTGCAAAAGTTGGGTTGTCTGGGGAGCTCTTTGCCACAGTATTGGCAATACATCATCACTGACTGTCGCGCAGCGGTTCGTGTCTTTCCAGGTCAAAGGACAGACGAGTCGATTCGAGTGCTTACTTTCCCATTCCGACATCGATCCAGCAGGTGGAGGTAGTACTCCACCCCCAGCGGAGTAAACTGCCATTAAACTACTAACTAAGAAGAAGAAGACAGACGATGCTATCGTGTTTTCTTTTTTGTGTTTGCATATGTGATTTGCTGTCGTGTTTTCTTTTTTGTGTTTGCGTTTTCTCTTTTGCGTTTGCGTTTTGATTTGCTGTCGTGTTTTCTCTTTTGCGGTTGTGTTTTGCACTTCCAGGCCACCGTAGTAAATAGCATGGAGTTATCACAATTCTAACATGGTAACACGTGAGGACTGGGGGGGGGGGGGTACTTGTTCACAACTACACACCTGAAGGAAGCTGGTGGAGGAATAATTACAAGGTAGGTGTCACAGGACAGTTGGGACTGATTTTATTGATTGTTTTCATGTGTATATTTTAGAGTTTTATCATTGCATGTTTTTATTCTCTTGTGTTTTTAGTTGTGTTTTAAATTTCCCACTGCCTGTGAACGCACCACTTGAGCAAATGCACTGCACCTGCGAGGTTCTCCCGTTCTCCCCACAGACCCAATCACGGCGGAGGAGGAGGTTCCCGACCGGAAAAGGGAAAGGAACAAAAGACCGTGGAGCCACCATGACGGGGGAAACGGAGCTTGGTTGGAGAAGGCAGCAGACGCCACAGGAGACCGGGAACTTCGAGCGGAGGAGAAGACGACAGAAAACCCAGAACGCTACAACACGTCACACTCGCAGCGGCAGGGCTTCAACGCTCTGCCTGGTGTGTAAGTACCCTTCGGGATAATTAGTAGCGTTCTGGTGTGGCATCTCTAGGAGAGTGTCGATTTTGTGGGAACAAACATACTGGCATTAATTTTGTGTGTTCCAGGTGGCCTCCATGTCGGAAGGAACAGGCACTGGAAAAAGACACTAGCTACAAGTCCCCCCTCCAACCCTGTGCACCATTTTGGGTCTGGCTGAATCCCTCTTTTTAAAACAGAGACTTCTCGTTTTATAAACAATATTCCTGTTGGCTTTTTAACCTCTGTTGCCCCGATTTAAACCATTTTAGCAGGTTTTTATCAGTTGGTCTTACTGTCGTTTTAAGAATAAGTTCTGTCAAAAAGCTCTGTCAAAATAAAACCTTTGTAAATGCACTGGCATCTCCGCCCTCTGTTTTTAAACTTGTCACCGTCAGTCTTCTCACCCGATTAACAGAATCTGCAACTAATCCATAATTATTTACCAATCACCATTTTTCACATCCCACTCCTTACATCAGTTTTTGGCGTTGTTGGCAGGATCGGGTTTTAGAACACCTGCGGTGACTGAACAGAGAGGCTACCATGATGATGCCAGTGTATCCTGGTGCCCCTTGGTTGCCAAAGTTCAAGGGACCATGTGATGATGTAAAATACAGTGACTGGAAAGAGCAAATACAAGGTTTGTTGAGTACACAAGAGTTAAATGAAGCCAGAAAAGTTGACATTGTCTTGGGTGCGTTAGCTGGGGAAGCTAAACGCCAGCTGAGTGTTTTAGAGGAAGATGAAAGGGACAATACCCGTAAAGTCTTTTTGTATTTGGATTCACTATATGGTGATAGAACTCCTACACCTTTGCTGAGGTCTCAGTTCTTTAGTTGTGTACAAAGACTTGATGAAACAGTACCCTCATACATACTTAAACTACGAGAGCTATATTGCAGGCTGCAGTGACACGATCCAGACCATGCGCCCTCCGATGCTGCCCTGAGAGACCAGTTGCTAATGGGACTTCAGGAGGGCTCTGTGGCCCAAGCTCTGAAAGTGTATGCTCGTCGTAACCCGGATGAAACCTTTGCTGCCATTTGACAGGCGGCACTGCTTCTAGCTTCAGAGTGTGGGAATCCCAAGCCAGAGGTAACATGTGCATCTGTGAGTAACCCTTCTGTGTCTGCTTCAACTCAGGATACCAGCTGGAAAGAGACTTTGAAAAGAGAGATCATGGAAGATGTAAGACTACAGGTGTCTGGGCTCACTCAGGAGTTGCTGAGAGAAATAAAACCACTTCTCCAACCAACCAGCAGGGTGACACAACCCCCGGTACGACCGGCGAGGGGGCGACAGCAGCCATCAGTCTACACAAACGACTGGGATGAACAAGGTAGGCCCATTTGCCGTCAGTGCAGACAAGCAGGTCATATTGTCAGGTTCTGCAGACAATCCCCACCTGCTCAGCCAGCTTTAAACTAGCCATCCCTGCTGCTGAGGTCCGAGGGGCAGGGGTTGAGTGTGCGCCAGAGGAGAATAGGACCACTGAAGCATTTATTGGAAATTGCCCAAACATTACAGTCAAAATCGAAGGAGTTGAACTGTCTGGACTATTAGACACTGGGTCTCAAGTCACCTTGATGCAACAAAGTCTTTTCGAAACAACACTTTTCACAAAGAAAAGGTAGTCAAACCCCCGTGTTTTTCAAACTACGTGCAGCCAATGGACTCGAACTTCCCTACACAAGCTATGCTGTGCTAGATATAGAAGTAGAGGGTATCACTATACCTGGACGGGGAGTTGTGATTGCTAAAGACGAACATTGCACACACCCACTTGTCATTGGGATGAACGTTGTGACATCATGTTGGGATATCCTCTTTAAACGGGCCGAGAAGTCTGGTTTCTCCCCACAGAAGTTGCAGAACTACCAAGCTTGGAGAGATGCATTTGCCATCTGCAACCGCATTGAGGCCACCATGAAGGAGGACGGACTGCTGGGTTATGTGCGACCAACTAGTCGACGCATAATTAAAGTACCTTCAAAGAGTGAGCTGCTAGTGTGGGGCCGGACCCGGAAGGGCCCCGGGGGAAAAGACTACTGTGCAATGATGGAAGCACTGCCTGGAGACAGCAGCATGGGAGTGGCTCGGACTTTAACAACGGTAAGAGATGGCAGAGTCCCTGTGAGGATTTGTAACCCCCACTCTTATTGTCTGACCATAGGCCGATATCAGAAGCTTGGCAAACTGCATTCTGTGGACGAGGCTGACGTGCATGGGCCGCAGAACTTAAACCTGTCCTTGGGAGATGATGGTGTCGTTGAAGTGGCATTGATGAGCACAACACCGGATGAACCCGAGCAGGAACTGCCAAGAGAGGTGAGCAGTCTGGCGGACCGACCAGATTTATCCAAACAACAACAAGAAGAGCTACATGCTCTTCTACTCAAGTGGAAGCATGTTTTTGCACAACATGATGAAGACTTTGGGTGTACAAACCTAGTACAGCACCAAATACACACCGGTGATGCACCACCTGTCCGAGAGCGGTATTGCCCCCTACCCCCAGCCATGTACAAGGAGATGAAGACACTACTATCAGGTATGCTTGAATCAGGAGTCATCAGGGAGAGCTGCAGCCCATGGGCGGCGCCCATAGTACTGGTGAGAAAGAAAAATGGCAGCTGGAGATTTTGTGTGGATTATAGAAAATTGAATGCTGTGACTCATAAGGATGCCTTTCCCTTACCCAGGATTGAAGAGACTCTCACCAGCCTGACCCAAGCAGAGTGGTTTTCCACTCTTGACCTGGCCAGCGGCTACTGGCAGGTTGAGATGGACGCCTTGGACCGAGAGAAGACAGCCTTCACCACCCCACTGGGCCTGTTCGAGTTTGAACGAATGCCGTTTGGCCTTTGCAATGCGCCGGCTACGTTCCAACGGCTGATGCAGCGGTGCTTAAGTGGCCAGTTGTCTGACTATGTGCTTGTGTATTTAGATGACATTATCCTGTACTCTCCTGACTTCACGTCCCACCTGCAACACTTGGACAAGGTGTTGGAGAGGCTGGGACAGCACGGTCTGAAGCTGCGGCTGGACAAATGCAAATTGCTACAGCATGAAGTGAAGTTTTTGGGCCATGTTGTAGACTCATCAGGTGTAAAACCTGACCCAGACAAAATCTCTGCTGTTCGTGACTGGCCTGTCCCCAACAGCATAAAACAGGTACGAGCCTTCCTTGGATTAGCTGGATATTATAGACGATTTGTGTCAGGTTTTGCTAAGGTTGCACGCCTACTGAACCAGCTACTGACTGGAATCCCAGCTAACAAAAAGTCTGAAGCCCAGAAGGTAAATTGGTCCCCAGATTGTCAGACATCTTTTGTTAAACTCAAAACAGCCCTAACACAAGCACCTGTCTTGGCATATGCTGATTACACTCTTCCATTCGTTGTTTACACAGATGCGAGCAACCAAGGACTGGGAGCAGTTTTGGCCCAAGTCCAAGAGGGACGAGAACGTGTAATGGCCTATGCCAGTCGTAGCCTACACCCAACCGAACAGAATGATGCCAATTACAGCTCATTTAAACTGGAACTTTTGGCCCTCAAGTGGGCTGTGGCTGAAAAGTTTAAAGATTACCTGACTGGGACAAAATTTACTGTGTACACCGACAACAACCCTCTTGCCCACCTACAGACAGCTCGTCTAGGTGCAGTGGAGCAACGCTGGGTTGCACAACTTTCTTCCTTTGACTTTGACATCAAATATCGCTCTGGTAAGAGCAATGTGAATGCTGATGTACTGTCCAGATATCCGGTTAACCCTCTACCCACAGGTGTAGCCAACACAACAGCCGGACCAGACACCACTCCAGTGATGGCAGCCATCGAACTCACCCCTGAAGGAGACAGTGAGGAGTGGGCTGGCAGTGAGTGGGAAGTGGCACAGTCCAGTGACCCAGACATACAAATTGTTAAACGGTACGTAGAAACACGTGCGTTACCTGAGAAGCCCGAACGTCAGGCCCTGCCTCTTAGGAGCCAGAGACTGTTGCAGCAGTGGAAGAGGCTTCATGTCCAAAACAACATTCTGTGTCGAAAAGTGTTTGATTCACAGACTCATGAAGTGAGGCACCAGATTGTGTGTCCGAGTGCCAGGAGCAAAGAGGTGTGGGGGAGTGTACATGAAGCCACCGCCCATGCTGGGGTGGAGAGGACTCTTTCACGCATTCGACAGCGCTTCTACTGGCCAAACATGGAAGGGGAGGTACGTCAACTCCAACAGGGATGTGTCGCCTGCAGCCTGCGAAGGGAGAGAGTTGAGCCTCGTGCCCCATTAAAACTAATTGAGGTATCATACCCCCTTGAAGTTGTAGGCTTAGATTTCCTCTCACTAGGCCGCAACGCAGACACTCACCCAAACATCCTGGTAGCCACTGATTTATTCACTCGCTATGCTTGGGCCGTCCCTACACGAGACCAAACAGCTGAGACCACAGTTAAAGCCTTATGGACCCAAATAATCCAGCCCTTTGGCTGCCCTGCTCGATTTCATTCAGATCAGGGACCAAATTTTGAGTCTGGGCTAATGAAACAGTTGTGTGATACCTATGGTATAGCCAAAAGTCGTACTACCCCATACCACCCTGCTGGTAATGGCAGTGCAGAACGCTTTAACCATACTCTTTTTAACATGCTCCGCTCCCTTGAAACTGATAAGCAAAACCATTGGCCTGAGTATTTACCCGAACTGGTACATGCTTATAACAACACGGCCCACAGCGCCACAGGTTATGCCCCCTCCTTTCTCATGTTTGGACGACACTTGCGCCTCCCAGTGGACATTGGGTTGGGAGTTGGGCCCCAGCAGAGAAAGCATGACTTAGATGGGTGGGTTAGACATCATCAACAGAGGTTATCTGTAGCATACGGTCTTGCTAGACAAAAGATGGACAATGCAGCTTCTCAGAATAAGCAGCGCTATGACAGTAAAGCCAGAACTTTACCTTTGTTACCTGGGGAGAGAGTGTGGTTGAGGAACAGGAACAGACAAGGTCAAGGGAAATTGTGTACTTGGTGGAACCCAGAGACCTATGTTGTTGTTGAACAGGTTGGAGACACTGAACTTGTGTACCGTGTTCAACCAGAGAGGGGAGGCCGTGTACAGACTGTTCATCGAAATGCACTCAAGGTGTGTACGGCTCCCCCAGCAGAGACTGCTCCACCGGCTGCCGAGGCGGCTGCAGAGACTCCGGAGATTCAACTTCCATTGATCTATGGATTTCCTCCGCGGCCTGCAGCAATACCTCCTGCAAGAGAAGAACCTGAAAACCCTCCACGGCGTTCCACGAGGGAGAACTTGGGACAACCCCCAGTGCGATACGGAGACTTGTGATGTTGCAGGGACTGGCAACATTAAAGTGTGGGAAAATGTCACAGGACAGTTGGGACTGATTTTATTGATTGTTTTCATGTGTATATTTTAGAGTTTTATCATTGCATGTTTTTATTCTCTTGTGTTTTTAGTTGTGTTTTAAATTTCCCACTGCCTGTGAACGCACCACTTGAGCAAATGCACTGCACCTGCGAGGTTCTCCCGTTCTCCCCACAGACCCAATCACGGCGGAGGAGGAGGTTCCCGACCGGAAAAGGGAAAGGAACAAAAGACCGTGGAGCCACCATGACGGGGGAAACGGAGCTTGGTTGGAGAAGGCAGCAGACGCCACAGGAGACCGGGAACTTCGAGCGGAGGAGAAGACGACAGAAAACCCAGAACGCTACAACACGTCACACTCGCAGCGGCAGGGCTTCAACGCTCTGCCTGGTGTGTAAGTACCCTTCGGGATAATTAGTAGCGTTCTGGTGTGGCATCTCTAGGAGAGTGTCGATTTTGTGGGAACAAACATACTGGCATTAATTTTGTGTGTTCCAGGTGGCCTCCATGTCGGAAGGAACAGGCACTGGAAAAAGACACTAGCTACAAGTCCCCCCTCCAACCCTGTGCACCATTTTGGGTCTGGCTGAATCCCTCTTTTTAAAACAGAGACTTCTCGTTTTATAAACAATATTCCTGTTGGCTTTTTAACCTCTGTTGCCCCGATTTAAACCATTTTAGCAGGTTTTTATCAGTTGGTCTTACTGTCGTTTTAAGAATAAGTTCTGTCAAAAAGCTCTGTCAAAATAAAACCTTTGTAAATGCACTGGCATCTCCGCCCTCTGTTTTTAAACTTGTCACCGTCAGTCTTCTCACCCGATTAACAGAATCTGCAACTAATCCATAATTATTTACCAATCACCATTTTTCACATCCCACTCCTTACATCAGTTTTTGGCGTTGTTGGCAGGATCGGGTTTTAGAACACCTGCGGTGACTGAACAGAGAGGCTACCATGATGATGCCAGTGTATCCTGGTGCCCCTTGGTTGCCAAAGTTCAAGGGACCATGTGATGATGTAAAATACAGTGACTGGAAAGAGCAAATACAAGGTTTGTTGAGTACACAAGAGTTAAATGAAGCCAGAAAAGTTGACATTGTCTTGGGTGCGTTAGCTGGGGAAGCTAAACGCCAGCTGAGTGTTTTAGAGGAAGATGAAAGGGACAATACCCGTAAAGTCTTTTTGTATTTGGATTCACTATATGGTGATAGAACTCCTACACCTTTGCTGAGGTCTCAGTTCTTTAGTTGTGTACAAAGACTTGATGAAACAGTACCCTCATACATACTTAAACTACGAGAGCTATATTGCAGGCTGCAGTGACACGATCCAGACCATGCGCCCTCCGATGCTGCCCTGAGAGACCAGTTGCTAATGGGACTTCAGGAGGGCTCTGTGGCCCAAGCTCTGAAAGTGTATGCTCGTCGTAACCCGGATGAAACCTTTGCTGCCATTCGACAGGCGGCACTGCTTCTAGCTTCAGAGTGTGGGAATCCCAAGCCAGAGGTAACATGTGCATCTGTGAGTAACCCTTCTGTGTCTGCTTCAACTCAGGATACCAGCTGGAAAGAGACTTTGAAAAGAGAGATCATGGAAGATGTAAGACTACAGGTGTCTGGGCTCACTCA
Source organism: Xyrichtys novacula (assembly GCA_962446985.1). Taxonomy (NCBI): domain Eukaryota; kingdom Metazoa; phylum Chordata; class Actinopteri; order Labriformes; family Labridae; genus Xyrichtys; species Xyrichtys novacula. Next base: position 13,239,166 of record OY660887.1, on the reverse strand, counting down.
GGAGTTGCTGAGAGAAATAAAACCACTTCTCCAACCAACCAGCAGGGTGACACAACCCCCGGTACGACCGGCGAGGGGGCGACAGCAGCCATCAGTCTACACAAACGACTGGGATGAACAAGGTAGGCCCATTTGCCGTCAGTGCAGACAAGCAGGTCATATTGCCAGGTTCTGCAGACAATCCCCACCTGCTCAGCCAGCTTTAAACTAGCCATCCCTGCTGCTGAGGTCCGAGGGGCAGGGGTTGAGTGTGCGCCAGAGGAGAATAGGACCACTGAAGCATTTATTGGAAATTGCCCAAACATTACAGTCAAAATCGAAGGAGTTGAACTGTCTGGACTATTAGACACTGGGTCTCAAGTCACCTTGATGCAACAAAGTCTTTTCGAAACAACACTTTTCACAAAGAAAAGGTAGTCAAACCCCCGTGTTTTTCAAACTACGTGCAGCCAATGGACTCGAACTTCCCTACACAAGCTATGCTGTGCTAGATATAGAAGTAGAGGGTATCACTATACCTGGACGGGGAGTTGTGATTGCTAAAGACAAACATTGCACACACCCACTTGTCATTGGGATGAACGTTGTGACATCATGTTGGGATATCCTCTTTAAACGGGCCGAGAAGTCTGGTTTCTCCCCACAGAAGTTGCAGAACTACCAAGCTTGGAGAGATGCATTTGCCATCTGCAACCGCATTGAGGCCACCATGAAGGAGGACGGACTGCTGGGTTATGTGCGACCAACTAGTCGACGCATAATTAAAGTACCTTCAAAGAGTGAGCTGCTAGTGTGGGGCCGGACCCGGAAGGGCCCCGGGGGAAAAGACTACTGTGCAATGATGGAAGCACTGCCTGGAGACAGCAGCATGGGAGTGGCTCGGACTTTAACAACGGTAAGAGATGGCAGAGTCCCTGTGAGGATTTGTAACCCCCACTCTTATTGTCTGACCATAGGCCGATATCAGAAGCTTGGCAAACTGCATTCTGTGGACGAGGCTGACGTGCATGGGCCGCAGAACTTAAACCTGTCCTTGGGAGATGATGGTGTCGTTGAAGTGGCATTGATGAGCACAACACCGGATGAACCCGAGCAGGAACTGCCAAGAGAGGTGAGCAGTCTGGCGGACCGACCAGATTTATCCAAACAACAACAAGAAGAGCTACATGCTCTTCTACTCAAGTGGAAGCATGTTTTTGCAACATGATGAAGACTTTGGGTGTACAAACCTAGTACAGCACCAAATACACACCGGTGATGCACCACCTGTCCGAGAGCGGTATTGCCCCCTACCCCCAGCCATGTACAAGGAGATGAAGACACTACTATCAGGTATGCTTGAATCAGGAGTCATCAGGGAGAGCTGCAGCCCATGGGCGGCGCCCATAGTACTGGTGAGAAAGAAAAATGGCAGCTGGAGATTTTGTGTGGATTATAGAAAATTGAATGCTGTGACTCATAAGGATGCCTTTCCCTTACCCAGGATTGAAGAGACTCTCACCAGCCTGACCCAAGCAGAGTGGTTTTCCACTCTTGACCTGGCCAGCGGCTACTGGCAGGTTGAGATGGACGCCTTGGACCGAGAGAAGACAGCCTTCACCACCCCACTGGGCCTGTTCGAGTTTGAACGAATGCCGTTTGGCCTTTGCAATGCGCCGGCTACGTTCCAACGGCTGATGCAGCGGTGCTTAAGTGGCCAGTTGTCTGACTATGTGCTTGTGTATTTAGATGACATTATCCTGTACTCTCCTGACTTCACGTCCCACCTGCAACACTTGGACAAGGTGTTGGAGAGGCTGGGACAGCACGGTCTGAAGCTGCGGCTGGACAAATGCAAATTGCTACAGCATGAAGTGAAGTTTTTGGGCCATGTTGTAGACTCATCAGGTGTAAAACCTGACCCAGACAAAATCTCTGCTGTTCGTGACTGGCCTGTCCCCAACAGCATAAAACAGGTACGAGCCTTCCTTGGATTAGCTGGATATTATAGACGATTTGTGTCAGGTTTTGCTAAGGTTGCACGCCTACTGAACCAGCTACTGACTGGAATCCCAGCTAACAAAAAGTCTGAAGCCCAGAAGGTAAATTGGTCCCCAGATTGTCAGACATCTTTTGTTAAACTCAAAACAGCCCTAACACAAGCACCTGTCTTGGCATATGCTGATTACACTCTTCCATTCGTTGTTTACACAGATGCGAGCAACCAAGGACTGGGAGCAGTTTTGGCCCAAGTCCAAGAGGGACGAGAACGTGTAATGGCCTATGCCAGTCGTAGCCTACACCCAACCGAACAGAATGATGCCAATTACAGCTCATTTAAACTGGAACTTTTGGCCCTCAAGTGGGCTGTGGCTGAAAAGTTTAAAGATTACCTGACTGGGACAAAATTTACTGTGTACACCGACAACAACCCTCTTGCCCACCTACAGACAGCTCGTCTAGGTGCAGTGGAGCAACGCTGGGTTGCACAACTTTCTTCCTTTGACTTTGACATCAAATATCGCTCTGGTAAGAGCAATGTGAATGCTGATGTACTGTCCAGATATCCGGTTAACCCTCTACCCACAGGTGTAGCCAACACAACAGCCGGACCAGACACCACTCCAGTGATGGCAGCCATCGAACTCACCCCTGAAGGAGACAGTGAGGAGTGGGCTGGCAGTGAGTGGGAAGTGGCACAGTCCAGTGACCCAGACATACAAATTGTTAAACGGTACGTAGAAACACGTGCGTTACCTGAGAAGCCCGAACGTCAGGCCCTGCCTCTTAGGAGCCAGAGACTGTTGCAGCAGTGGAAGAGGCTTCATGTCCAAAACAACATTCTGTGTCGAAAAGTGTTTGATTCACAGACTCATGAAGTGAGGCACCAGATTGTGTGTCCGAGTGCCAGGAGCAAAGAGGTGTGGGGGAGTGTACATGAAGCCACCGCCCATGCTGGGGTGGAGAGGACTCTTTCACGCATTCGACAGCGCTTCTACTGGCCAAACATGGAAGGGGAGGTACGTCAACTCCAACAGGGATGTGTCGCCTGCAGCCTGCGAAGGGAGAGAGTTGAGCCTCGTGCCCCATTAAAACTAATTGAGGTATCATACCCCCTTGAAGTTGTAGGCTTAGATTTCCTCTCACTAGGCCGCAACGCAGACACTCACCCAAACATCCTGGTAGCCACTGATTTATTCACTCGCTATGCTTGGGCCGTCCCTACACGAGACCAAACAGCTGAGACCACAGTTAAAGCCTTATGGACCCAAATAATCCAGCCCTTTGGCTGCCCTGCTCGATTTCATTCAGATCAGGGACCAAATTTTGAGTCTGGGCTAATGAAACAGTTGTGTGATACCTATGGTATAGCCAAAAGTCGTACTACCCCATACCACCCTGCTGGTAATGGCAGTGCAGAACGCTTTAACCATACTCTTTTTAACATGCTCCGCTCCCTTGAAACTGATAAGCAAAACCATTGGCCTGAGTATTTACCCGAACTGGTACATGCTTATAACAACACGGCCCACAGCGCCACAGGTTATGCCCCCTCCTTTCTCATGTTTGGACGACACTTGCGCCTCCCAGTGGACATTGGGTTGGGAGTTGGGCCCCAGCAGAGAAAGCATGACTTAGATGGGTGGGTTAGACATCATCAACAGAGGTTATCTGTAGCATACGGTCTTGCTAGACAAAAGATGGACAATGCAGCTTCTCAGAATAAGCAGCGCTATGACAGTAAAGCCAGAACTTTACCTTTGTTACCTGGGGAGAGAGTGTGGTTGAGGAACAGGAACAGACAAGGTCAAGGGAAATTGTGTACTTGGTGGAACCCAGAGACCTATGTTGTTGTTGAACAGGTTGGAGACACTGAACTTGTGTACCGTGTTCAACCAGAGAGGGGAGGCCGTGTACAGACTGTTCATCGAAATGCACTCAAGGTGTGTACGGCTCCCCCAGCAGAGACTGCTCCACCAGCTGCCGAGGCGGCTGCAGAGACTCCGGAGATTCAACTTCCATTGATCTATGGATTTCCTCCGCGGCCTGCAGCAATACCTCCTGCAAGAGAAGAACCTGAAAACCCTCCACGGCGTTCCACGAGGGAGAACTTGGGACAACCCCCAGTGCGATACGGAGACTTGTGATGTTGCAGGGACTGGCAACATTAAAGTGTGGGAAAATGTCACAGGACAGTTGGGACTGATTATATTGATTGTTTCCGTGTGTATATTTTAGAGTTTTATCATTGCATGTTTTTATTCTCTTGTGTTTTTAGTTGTGTTTTAAATTTCCCACTGCCTGTGAACGCACCACTTGAGCAAATGCACTGCACCTGCGAGGTTCTCCCGTTCTCCCCACAGACCCAATCACGGCGGAGGAGGAGGTTCCCGACCGGAAAAGGGAAAGGAACAAAAGACCGTGGAGCCACCATGACGGGGGAAACGGAGCTTGGTTGGAGAAGGCAGCAGACGCCACAGGAGACCGGGAACTTCGAGCGGAGGAGAAGACGACAGAAAACCCAGAACGCTACAATACGTCACACTCGCAGCGGCAGGGCTTCAACGCTCTGCCTGGTGTGTAAGTACCCTTCGGGATAATTAGTAGCGTTCTGGTGTGGCATCTCTAGGAGAGTGTCGATTTTGTGGGAACAAACATACTGGCATTAATTTTGTGTGTTCCAGGTGGCCTCCATGTCGGAAGGAACAGGCACTGGAAAAAGACACTAGCTACAAGTCCCCCCTCCAACCCTGTGCACCATTTTGGGTCTGGCTGAATCCCTCTTTTTAAAACAGAGACTTCTCGTTTTATAAACAATATTCCTGTTGGCTTTTTAACCTCTGTTGCCCCGATTTAAACCATTTTAGCAGGTTTTTATCAGTTGGTCTTACTGTCGTTTTAAGAATAAGTTCTGTCAAAAAGCTCTGTCAAAATAAAACCTTTGTAAATGCACTGGCATCTCCGCCCTCTGTTTTTAAACTTGTCACCGTCAGTCTTCTCACCCGATTAACAGAATCTGCAACTAATCCATAATTATTTACCAATCACCATTTTTCACATCCCACTCCTTACATAGGTACCTGGTATTTTCTACCCAACAGACCACGCTTTACTTGGCAGTACAGTTCATTGGTAGTAACAGGGTAATTAGCTGATCATTTTTAAAATATTTACTTTGTAAGAATTGGGTAACGATAAATAAATACCAGATAGTTATTGTGTAAATACCAGGTAATTACGTGGAGGATTAAAATCTACAATTACCAGATAAGGTAAGGCTAAAATCCTGCCAACAGAACACGCTTTCGTTGGCAGTACAGTTCCCTGTTTATAACATGGTAATTACCTAATAATTTCAAATATATATACTGAGTCATTGGCAGGTAACAATAAACAAATACTAGATAGTTACTTTGAATGTACCAGGTAATTAGATGGTATTTACAGGTAAATATCTTTCATTACCAAGTAAATGCCTGGTTATTTCTTTTACCCTAACATGGTACCTACCTGGTAGCTAGACAGTATTGACTTAGTAGTTATCTGTAAGTACCAGATAATTTCATGTTGTTACCAGGTAATTACCTGGCAATAAGTGTACTGTAAAAGAAAGGGTTACCGATTTATTTATTGATTTTTATGAAGTTAATGTATGAACTAAGGTTCAGGAGCAAGGCCACGCCTTCACCACACCTCCAATCACCTGACTAGCCTACATATACACATCCATCCCACTACACTCTGTCTGTGATTCTTTGACCCACCCTCCCTCCTTCTTCAACATTAATGCCTCTTCCACCTTCCTGGTCCACCTCTCTCTGATCTCAATCCATTTTCAGGTACAGTCTGGGTTGGACTAAGCTCGGGCAGAACAATGCCTAAGATGGAACCCCCATCCTAAGTCTCTCCCTGCCAGGCCTCTGCAGAACCTCCCAGTCCAACCAGATATTCAACACTCCTCATTAGCCTCATCATCCATCACAACATACACACAACAGACAAGACATACACATTCCCAAATTCATATTAAATATTCAAATGTACATCACCAAGTGCCTCTTTTCACAAAGTTTGTAGAATCGTAATTTTGGCACACCAAGCACATTACAACCTCTTCATGTTTGTCAAAGTTTAGTGTGGACTGTTTCTTCAGTGCAAATTTCACCTCCATTTCCATTTCACAGCTAAAATCACAGCTAAAATCTTGCCAGTCATAAACAGGTCGTCCACGGCTTTCTCCTCAATCCTGCTTGGATGCCAAATGTGAGTCCTTTTATTTTCACAGACCTGCTCTCCTCACTGCAGCTCTGTGTTGAAGCTAAAGATCAGCTAAAGGGTAAAAGCCCTTTGGCTGTGGGATTAGTTCAGAGTCACTCAGCTGCAGGCCAGTATGAACTTTTGACAGCAGTGCCAAAACAAGAGATTGATGATGGCTTTAAGCCTTTAGTTTCACAGAGTTATTTTTCTTTGACTGGCAGCATGGCAGACAGCATTTCAGTTGTTGTTCTGAGACATATGGGGACTAGGCCTGTCACGATAACAAATTTTGCTGGACGATAATTGTGCTACAAATTATTGCCGATAAACGATATTATTGACACCGTTTTTTAAATTATAGATAATATTAAATGGCATAATAATGTGAGTACACCGTGTCAAAAGTGATAAACTTTAATTTCACCCACGACAAAGACGTAACGTTGACGAGCTAAACATAAGTCGGAGATGACTAAAATGTGACGAGACGAAAGTGCGTTTACGCTGATGGGACGAGACGAAAATGACGAACAGAGTTGCAAAACTCAGTCAGTTAAACGCTAAACATATAGGAGCAGCTTCAGTCCGCTCTGACAGCTCTCATCAGCCTGTTGTGCTCCTCCAACACACAGACACACACGCGCGCGCGCACACACTTGGAGTTTTGTGGTTGACGGAAACAAAACTGGTTTAAAGCCGAAATATTCCCACACTTGGGCTGTTGCGTTCGGTTTAAACACCAAAGCTGTCGTGTTTATTCTGTTTGCTTGCTTTTCACTCACGACGCTCACTTGCAGCACTGTATCCAAAAGTCTGTGTCTGTGTGCCTGTGCGCGCCAGCCCCCTCGTGACAAAGACACTGAATGACTGACAGGAGGGTTCACTAACTCCGTTCATTCCGCTATAGAGCTAACGCCCCCAGGTGCCGAGAAAAATGCGCAGAGTGAGACCTCTTCTCTCATCCAGCGTGTTTGGTAGCAAGAGAGGAGGAAAACAAACGCACGTCAATTATCGAGGCTGGCAAAATTACCGACCTCGTTTTTATTTACCGAGCGATAAGGCGATTTATTGATTATCGCGACAGGCCTAATGGGGACAAAGGTTTTTGTGGCTCAAACTGGTTTGGTGCTGTTTTCTCACCAGTTGTACGCTGGTCTAAAACTCTGTGTGGTGATTTATTCACCTTACTACCAAACTAATCCAGGCAAGCACATTCAGTGGAGTAATGTAAACCAAAAATAAAAAGCATGATGAAATAGCATACATTTGTAACACACATTCAGAAACCTTTGACTCTAAACTGAGTTTTGGTGATTCATTCACTTTCTGCCTTTTTACAGTTCTTTTAAAAGGCATGGTTGACAATTGGACAGATTGGTAATTATTATGCACTTCGTTTATATGGCGATCATGGTCCTAAAATGCGATGTCCACAAAGTGAAGAGAATAAAAGAATGGACAAAATCTCTTCACCCTAGCAGGTGCAGGGCTGCAAATACATTGACCAATGGGAGCCATCCATCCCGGACAGATCCTATTGGTAAATCTCCTGCTCCGCCTGATGAATGAACTCGCGGCTGTGTCACTCAATTGTGTACTGCACCGGCAGGACAGTTCTCCAAAGCACTGGCTGATTCAGTGAACGAATCTTTTGAACAAATCATTTTAATAAACAGACTCTAAACATTCAGTACAGTCAAAAGAACTGTTCTTCCCATCACTTGTGGAGAAAGCTCTGCAGGATTTGGGCCTGAGAACAGATGCCGAGACAGCAGAGTTTTTGTTGAACAGGTAATTTTTGCTTTTTATCATGGCACATGTTAAATAAATAACTCTTATTAGTCTCTGAAATGTCAACACGGTAGCTGTCCAGGCAGCTGCAGACGGTGCTCACTAGCAGAGCTGGCATTTACATCCCCAATCCAACATGGTATATCCTATTTAAAGCTCCTGTAGGACCTTCTGCTGGCCGGCTTCTTGCTCTGCCAGAGGGGTGGTGTCGTGGGTAGGGCGATACAGGTTCTGGGGGGAGTTATTGTGGAGCACAGAGGGGAGGGGTTTGTGTGTGGTGGGTGGGACGCTTTTTTCAAATCTGCCTCAACAGCTCAGTTTTTTCAACTGCTTCTCAGATCATCAACCATGCTTTTAAGGATGAAATTATGCAGCTCCAGCAGATTGTTGAGGCAAGGACAGCCTAAGTTTTGCTGTTTAGACATGTAAAAAAAAGGATGGAAATGAATCACAAGAAGCTGGTGGATAAAATGGGTATATTCCAAAATTACAAGTTTTTGAAACAGAAATTGAAACTCCAACAAGCTGACTGATTCAAAAGTGAGAAAAAACTCCCGGGCTTAGATATATTTTACAGTCATGTTTTGGTAATTTTTGCCCTCTTTAGACAGGACAGACAGGAAATATGGGGAGTAGAGAGCTCCCTAGAGGCAGAGGTGTGACATGTAGCAAGGAATCAGACCAGCTACAGCCGCAACAAGGACCAAAGCCACGCTAAACCACAACAAGCACCTACATAAAAATGAGTTTGAGACACTCCAAGAAAAAAAAATATCAGGCACAAAATATTTTCTATGAAAAGCACTCATAAAATACTTACAGAAGTTTGTGCAAGGATAATAAAAAGCAAAGTATGCCCTGGCTGTAATACCTCTTTGAGATGAAGATCAGCAGTTTCTTCAAGGACTTTATTGATAACTTTTTTCCAGAAGATGCATGGTCCTCTTTTTCACCTATGTTTGACTCTGCCTCGGAAAAAAAAGCAGAAGAGAAAGAGACATTGGGAAGTGAGATAGAGAGAGACTAGGTCAGGGGTCGGCAACCTTAAACACTCAAAGAGCCACTTGGACCAGTTTCCCACAGAAAAGAAAACACAGGGAGCCACAAAACCTCTTTGACATCTAAAATGAAGATAACATTGCATATATCTTTTTTTTTTACCTTTATACAAAGTATATAAAAAACTGTAGCGAGTTGCATTTATGAAATAAATGAACTATTTCGGCGAGTGTCTGTCTTCTTCTGTAGTTAAACCGCAAGATATCAAAATCTACCCGGATACAGCAATGCTGCTTTTTGATTGGCTGTTCAGTAGATATACTTTATTTGATTGGCTTGTGCGTGGCACGCAGCTTCTGAACTCTCGGAGGAACTCAGTTGATTTCCCCCAGTTCCATAGTTGAAGAAGTGCAAATTGGTGGACATCACCGTGTTCATTTAAATGCGTGAGAAATACAATGTGTGGTGTGTGAGCGTGTGAACAAGTGGGAATGCGTGTGTCATACGCTGAATGCGTGAGACTTGAGAGCCCTGTGCTCACGCATCATCGATGTACTCCCGAGCCATGCAAAACGGTCTTTGCAAATGTTGCACTGAACGCCTTCCTTTTCAGTCTTGGTGAAGTTTTCCCACACCACTGATGTTTTAGGTCGGGATTTGGGTTGGGTTGTGTCCATGTTTTTCTCAGCCGCTGCCTCGGCCATGGCTGTTTCTTTTCTGTGCGTCCTGCTGATGTTTACACGCCGGTGTCCATGGACATATATAAAGACCCGACGAATCGATTACAGAATTTGTTGGCAACGGATTTTTTCGTCACGACGAATCTACTTAATCGATTCGTTGTTGCAGCCTTAATAGTTTATTTAATGTTACAAGAGCATACAAAAAAATAATAATAATAAAATAAAATAAAATGCAATTAAGTATTTATTATTTATTTTCCAAATCCATTGGGAGCTGCAGCTTAGGGAAGAAAGAGCCGCATGCGGCTCCAGAGCCGCGGGTTGCCGACCCCTGGACTAGGTGAAGTCAGAGCAGTGCAGAGCAGTAGTATGTTAGTTTGATAAAAGCAGTCAGGAAGAAATCAGACAGAAAAAGAGCAGCAGCAGGAGGAGGAGAAGATATACATCCATCAAGACTCCATCAAATATTCAAGAGCTCCCTGATTATCAGCTTTTACATATACACACAAAGAACCTCTGCACACCCTATTCAAAATATATTTTTAGGGTGATACAACATTATGTTCGTACATAACCAACCTGTAATATTGTGATGTATATTTTTCACAACTACTCTTCACTCCGATGCATTCTTCATCATTGCACTATTGCACCGCTGTTTTGTTTATATATGAGTTAAAAGTGTAGTTGGAGCTTGTGCATACTTGTCCATATTTTTGAAGACTCCAAAACCAGGCAACTGGACTGTGTAGAGTTGAGAAGTTTTGCCTCTTATCCAAGAAGCTTCTTCAGTTCTAATTATTGCTAGAGTAAGGAGCAGATATTTATCTTACTGGAGAAGGGGACAGACAACGACTGGGAGGAGTTGGAAAGAATGGGTTGTAGCTCTCTCCCCAGGAAACTCCACAAACATTCACACCTGGGACCACATGACTCAGGTGGCATGAGTCATGTGGTCACATGACAGGGGTTGTTAACGACCCTTTCAGGTTAACGACCCCTAGGGGGGAACACCCGGAGATGGGTTTCTACAACCCATTCTCTCCAACTCCTCCCAGTCATTGTCTGTCCCCTTCTCCAGTAAGATAAATATCTGCTCCTCACAGTAGCAATTATTAGAACTGAATAAGCTTCTTTGGGTAAGAGGCGAACCGTCTTCTCAACTCTACACAGTCCAGTTGCCTGGTTTTGGAGTCTTCAAGAAAACCATGACCTGGATGAATGAGAATCTACTTGGACGTCATGTTAAATGTTTGTACATAGAGAGCAAAGTCTACCGGAGTCAAATTCCTTGTATGTGCACATACTTGGCCAACAAAGTTTGTTTCTGATTCTGGTCCTGATTCAGATTATTGGGTTCTGGGTTCTGGGATAGTTTTAGAAAAATGTACTCTGTGTCTGTGTGCTGCTGTAAGTTTCAGGAAGGACTGGTGTCACTGATCCACAGTTATGTCTGTGTGTTTTTGTCTTCACTTGTGTTTCAGTGCTATGCTTCTGCATTCATGTCACACATTACTGATGTTTGGGTTCCTCTGGGTGTGTTGCTGCACACTCTTTTTTTCCTGTGGATAAATATATCCTCAGTGTATGCTCATATAAATGCAACCAATGTTTGTGTGCTTGGATGTCAGAACAGGCATACTTCTAAAAGTGTGTGTGTGTGTGTGTGTGTGTGTGTGTGTGTGTGTGTGTGTGTGTGTGTGTGTGTGTGTGTGTGTGTGTGTGTAAATGTGTTAGAAGTGCTGGGAGAAAAATGTTCTGGAGGAGCTCAAGGGAGATGCAGTCTGATAGTGTTTCAGCTAGGATACTGAGAAAACAGACCATTTGCCTGGATTTTTCACAAACACTGATACTCTGGCAAGAACTCTGCAGCATCTTTACAGAGTGGGAGGAGGGGGAAAGGAGTATGGTGGTGGGGGAGTTAGAAGACAGGGCGGGAATAACATAAAACGAAAATAGAACAAGAAGCAAAGAGACAAAGAAATGAAAGTTTGATGAATTTTTCAAAAACACGCTGAGCTGATGGAAAACAAAAAAAGGCACTGTGTGAAGCTGAATATATTACATTCTAAATCTATCTGTTTTTGTTTCACTTCATTGTTTCTAAATTACTAAATTAAGTAATTACTAAATTAACCATAGTGATGTTTGGTTGCTTATTGTTATGAAGACTCAAGGTCCTTCCACACCGGGACCATTTTTGTCGTGCAATTATTTCGGACGTCAATATTTTTTTTTGAACCCGTATCCTGTCAATACAAGCGTTCACATCAGTGATGTTCTCCCGTCCTGCGATATTCCGGATTTATTTTTACGTATCACGATCGATTTTTCTAAAGTTTCGCATACTGTGTCCACTTCTGTGGAGAGTCATAGCGTTGGATCTCTCATATAACAATGGTTTGTGTGCTTTAACAGTTTGCTAAACCTCTCACTAAATAGGTACATTATAAACAAGTGTTATCTTACCTCAGACACACAGCTAGTCGCTGCTCTGGGTCAATCAGCTCCCTGATATTAGTCCTCTGCCTCTTCAAACTTAGAGCTAGTTGTTTCAGCAGAACTTCAAATTGTCCAACGGACATCCGGAAATAGGTTCTGAAGCGACCGTGGTACAGTTTCAGCTCCTGAACCAAGCAGTGAAACTCACCCAAGTTCTCTTCCTTTTTGTAATATTGGATGTACCCATGTGCTACATTTCTCTTTCTTTTGAGAAAGCAAAAGTAGTACCAATTCGCCATCACTTGAAGTTGAAGAAGACTCCATTTTTGTCTTCTCGCTTCTATCCGGGACGCTGTAGGATGGTAAGGGAAGGTCCCACCCTTCCTTTGCCTCCGATTGGCTATAAGGGCTGACCTATTGGCTTGAGCATGTGATGACATTTCCAGCTTTTCTAGCCAATCAGAGGCAAAGGAGGCAGGACTTTCCCCTGGGAAAATCTTCCTTGGGATGCGTCTTTTTCCCTCCGGAGAGTCGCAAAATCGCATCGGGCTTGATGTGTATAGTCAGGCTCGTCAAAATTCGCCTCCGAACATTTCGTAATTTCTTGTTCTATATTTGTGTCGGCCCCGGTGTGTCAGGACCTTTAAGGTTGTGCAACACAACCACTGACCTGACCTGTTCGATGTATTTAAAAAATCATGGAAATCCTAAAAAGGTACATTTTTTGATACTCTTTATTCATGTGAGATTTGATATTTCAAGCTTTTTCATTTTCATTGTTTTTATTATAGCTTATAGATGAAAAATGCAGTGTCTCAAATTATTTACTGAGGTCATTTAAAATGATTTGGTTGGGCTTCTTTAGTGTGGAGAGGCATGGAGATCAGCCTGTAGCTCTGCTGAGGGTATCTTCAATCCTGGGCTGCTTTAAAAGAAACTGTATGCTGGTCTGTATTCTTTCAGGCATCCCGCAGATTCTCTGTGGGGTCCAGGGGCCTTATTTATCAATCGTGCGTAGAAAAGGTTCTATATTCTTGCGTAGGAATGAAATTTAGAATGTGCGTAAGTACAAAAAAATCCATATTTATCAAACGTGCGGACACCGGTCGTACGCACACACGTAAGTAATCGGTGATGATAAATCCCACCTGTTCTTTACTACCATGCTCGTGCATGGTTAGAGTCATTTGCATTCAGGAACGCCTCCAATTGACCATATATGGCATCAACAATCCCTTTAAAATACGTGAATGAATGTTTTTCCTCCTCCTGGAGGTGCACACTCACAGCGCTGTTCTGCAGATTGAATGAGTCGTGCATTCCTCCAGGCCACCGGGCAACAACGTTTAACAGAATCAAATGTGAATCGCAGATTATTTGTGCATCGATTGAATGAAATCTTTTCCTGTTGACGAATCTGAATTTATTGTGTGAAGGTGCTTTTATTGCGATGTGGGTGCAATCTATGGCTCCAATTATGTTTGGGAATCCGGCGATGGCGTGAAATCCTCGCTTTATTTTGGCTTGTTGCTGATGTGTGTTTTGGAACTGGATGTAAATTGAGGCCAGAGAAATTATTACATTCAACTCTGCCGGCATGATTCTGTTAAGCGTTGGCTGCGAAATATCGCATATGTCTCAAATCTCATGCTGAAATGTTCGGGTTAGGGTGGACAGGAGCTGGATGTGCGCTGGGATGGCTTTGGTGCGTTTTGTTTCTCGCTCCGACACGGGTGGTAAATCACGGCGTAAATCCATTAAAATGTTTTGGGGAAGCGGTACCTGCTCAGAATCCACTCTGAGTTCTCACTGAACAGATCAGCACGCTCTTTGAAAACGCGCTCCCTGCGGCGGAGCAGACGCTTCTCCAAGTCCTCCAATAGCGCAAAATAAACCGTGATACTTGTATTTGTACTTGTAGACTTCTTTTGAGGTTGTCCTGTCACAGCAGATTTTTATAGCTTGTCTCACCAATCATTCAAAATGTCTGTTAAATTACTAATTGATAAATTTTGTATAGAGGCAATGGGAACATGTGTGAAGTTTGAGATTGCGGAACGCTGTGAGTCCTTTAATGGGTTCTATTCGTAGTTTTACTGTCCTACCACTAGGTTTTGTGTGTACGCATGGTCAGAGTTGTGCTTAAATTTACGTACGTTCCTAAGCACAAGTACAGGTTGAAAAATTCCAGACTTTGCGCAGGAATGTTCGTACACACTCTTTAAGCACACATCTGTGCGTACGCACGGTTGATAAATGAGGCCCCAGGTCTTTATTTTTCTCTTAGTCCAGGTGAGAATCTCTGATGACTCTGATTCTGTTTCTGGTTCAGGGGTGTCTTGACAGCAAGAATTTGACACTTGTAGTCCATTTTCCTGGAGTTGTCTGTGTTTAGCGGCTCTTGATGCTCTGACTCCAGCCTCAGTCCACTCCTTGCGAACCCTCCATATATTCTTGAATCCACTATTTTAGACAATCCTCTCGAGGCTGTGCTCATTCCTGTTGCTTAGTCACACCTTTTTTTTAAATCCAATCAGCTTTCCATGACTCTGCTTCCATACAGCACTCTGTGAACAGCCAGACGCTCGGGGGCTTCTCCTCCATGTGGAGGATGTCGATGGTCATCTTCTGGACCACTGTAGTTAACAGTCTGAACCATGATTGTGGTTGTATGTTAATGTTCTCGAATTGAAAAAAAACAACAACAAAGGAGCCACATTTACAGTACTATGGATGATGCATAACCTGCAAGTAGGGTGCTCATGTGGACCACAGGGCCAGTAGTGCACCAGCTTTTACAGTTTTTGAGCAGTCAATGATTTCAAAATCTGAAATTGAAAAACACTTGAGGACATTTTAGCTTTTGAAGAATATAATACTTTTTCCCTTTTTTAAAGAACTGAGGGAAAACATTCAACTTTTTCATGATTTCCAAATTTTTGGGTGGTGCCTGTATATCGAAGTCAGTTATTGCTCCACACACAGCTCTGTGGTTATTAAGTGATGTTATTACTGGCTTATGCAGAGCTTATCACCTGCTTTCTGTCTAACAACCAACAGGGAGCTCCACTGTTTGCAAATAAGAGTTTTTGAAGAAATTAGTCTACTGCGTAGTTGAATTAAATAAATTTGTGTCTTAATCCATCACTCCATGTCTTCTTGCAGAGTCAAATAAGCTATTAAGCAAAGTAATAACATCTATTGGAATGTCTTTACATCTTCACATTAAAATGACTCTGGAGTCTTCAGGATATTCATTTTTTGTTGTTCTAAAAGAAAAAAAGCATTTTTTAGCACAAATATATTTTTTGACTTAAGTAAAAAAGGTTCAGCATAGATAAAGAAGCTAACACTACCACACCCTACACATGTAAAAGATTCTCAGTACTTTCATTTTGCTCTAATGGTGTCAATACTTAGAAAAGAAAGGATCTCTTTTAACACATACAGAAAAGCTACAAGGTTTTTTGCAGATATTGTATGAATCAAGCAAAGTCACGGGAGGAATCAATTTATTTGATTGAGAAAACCAGAATTTTAGAGAATAAATTGGTAAAGAAGTAAATGTTGGAAGGAGGTGATGGATGTATAGTAAAGAAGAGAGAGAGGGAGTGAGAGGAAGGGAGGGGCAGGAGAGAAAGAGGCTGAGAGAGGGAGGGACTTACAGGGAAAGAGAGAGAGAGAGAGAGAGCTCTGAGAGGATTCACAGAGAGGAGAAGACAGAGGAGATAACAAGAGCGGATAGAGAGAGCTCTTAGTCCAACTGGGTGAACTAATGGACGGACATACTAAGAGTTGCTGGAAATATTTGGACTCAAACTCGACAGCAGCTGGGAGAAACACTAAGAGGCTTGTGTGAGTACTCGGCTCCTTATACTGAGACTGCTTTGGATTAGAAATGAACAAAAAGAGCTCTCACTCCTCAGTGGAAGCTTTAAATAAAGTCTGTGTGCTACTCTCCTGTCCTGATCACATGAGTTGGATTATTTCTGAAGTATTTAATGTGGGATGGGACAGTAATCTGCGGGGGGCTGGGAGCTTCTGCTCTCTCTTAAATCAATTAAAGAAGTGACAGCTACAGTAGAGGAGCTGCATGCAGGACATGTTGTGCATCCTTAAAGAGCCTCTCTCTGTGAGCAGGAACATGCCGGGATGCTGTGAGTGCTCTTTGATCACTTTATGGAGATGTGAATGGAGATTGGCTGCAGTTTTTCTCATTAAGTTCAGCACTGGTTTGGTTCAGTGTAGGGCTGAGAGCTGATGGAGGGAGTTAGACTTAAGTGGAACTGACAATTTGGTAAATGCAACAGTGAATCTATTGATTCACAGTTCATGTAGATCACACACCTATGTACTCTCTTTCTTTACTCACTGCATAAGCCTCTACATATCAAGAGTTAGCAAATATGTATAAACGTATGTATGCAACGGCTGAGCCCAACTCTTAGGAAAAAGAATCAAAGCTGAGCTAACCTGTGGTGTTAGATTTACTCTTAAAAACTTGCACACAGAGTTGATCATTTTCTTAGTTGTGCATGTGCAACAGTGTGTTTTAACCTTACAAGCATGCACTATTATTTCCTTGGTCAGTTCCTTAGTTTTGTTGTCCAAAGAAGAAGAAAAAAAGATTTGTATTGACATAATTTTTTTCCTCACTCATCAGACTCATTCACATGTTGAAAAATAAATAAATAAATAAAATAATAATAGTGGTTGATTGTGCAGTGAACGCATTGTTAGGACAGTTATTAATATATTTCAGGGTGGACCAAACCCCTCCTCTTCAACCCAATTTGACTTTATTTTAAATAACCTGCTGCTTTATTATTCTCATACTTTACTGTTTGTTGAGCTATCACTTCTCAAGGGTACTTCCAAATGCTTTCTTTTCCCTGAAAATTTAGATTAATATTCTGAGTCTCTGTCTGGGATCTGGTCTCTCCCCATAAGGATTCTATTTCACCCTAAATATGCATCATTATTTAGTAAGATTTGAATTAAAGATGACATGGTTCACATGAACGCTGGATAATCAGCAGAGTTAGCAGAGACAAGGTCATTTTGCTTCCATGTTGAGCTCTTTCTTAGTTTACTGTTCATGTCTGATGCTCTGTGGACGGTCTGTGGGAGCTGCAAGCTAAGTTGCTATTGATGTTACGAGGCTTCTTTCTCTGGTTTGTCTGTAATCTTGCACGGTGATTAAGGTGAGAGAAAAACTCATAACTTGCAGATACTGCAAGCCAAGAATGGCCATGGATTTTTCTTTTTTTATGCACTGTTATCTTGTGATAATGAGTTATTATCTCATCACCTTGATATAACAAAGTTCGTTTTCTTGACTTATTTTTTTTTTGGGTTATCTTGACATGACAAAGAGCGCTTTCTCATGATAACGAAAATGGCGTTTCAGCCAACCTCAACGGTAACTTTTAGAAATGCTCTCCAGATTAGGATATTTTTGAAACTCCTCTGCCACCATCGTCAACAGCAAGTTGGGGTTTTCAAAGAAAATGCTGACGGCATGCTACATTTTGGGCATGTGTCATGTGTCCCTACTTCATTGGAATAGGGGTTGCACTATTAACACAACATAGGCATGGGACATTAAACCGACAAGTGCAAGGTGGAAAACAATAGCGGCACTTGCATTACAAGCCAAAACACTTTGCATCAGGCATGCAATAGAGGTCTAGAAATATATGACTGTTGTATTGAGTTTTGTTACTAGGACAGGAGGCAAGATTTCAGTAGAATATTTCTTATTACTCCTAAAAGTTGCAGTGGTTATTTCATGAGGAAAGACCCTGAAGGACTCCCTGCATCGTAATGTGATTATCCGTGGCTTATTTGTCAACCAGTAAATAAAAAAATAAATTTCAAGATCTATTACAGTACTTTTTCACAGAGTTTAATTTCCAACTTGGTTACTGTACCCTTCCTGGAGGGAAGGTTGAGAATAAAAAGACCTGAATTTCTCTGTGTTCCCCTGGAAACGCTCACTTCTTGAGAAATTGCCCCCCATGAACTTTAAATCATTTAACATAATAGCTACAATAGATACCACCATCTGTTGGACACCTATTGACCTTTGATTACAACCTTTCAAAACATTTGTTTTTAGAAAAATACACAAAAAAACTGATGGTATTTCTGTTTATAGGGCTATCATGAAGCCTTTGCATTCTGCACATGAAAATAAAAATAACGATTTCAATTAAAGAGGGGTATTATGATTTTCCACATTTACAACAAAACAATTCTAAGTCAGAAATATGGTGTTCATAAATGTTCGCAAAGTTTCAAAGTTTCAAATCACTAGCTAAACGTATATAAACTATAGATATGAATCAGAAGAAAAAGTGGACTCATCGAAGGGGGACCTTAAAGAGACAGAAGCTATAACAAAGTGTTTCAGACAGAGGTTGAAATAATATTTCAATACACCAGAGTGTTAAATTTGACACTTTTTGGTCTGAAAATCATGTAAAGCTGTTGAAGAGGTATTAGAAAGGCAATGTAGAGTCTGGAAAAGTGTCAGGGGGCAGGGTTAGACAAACGAAGGAGGGAAAACTAGGGAAGTAAAACCAGACTAGAAACACAAGGAATCAACTTCTACAAAATAAAACAGAAAATAAACACTGAAAACTGATCTAAAGAATAAAACACTGAGAACAGGAGGGAAACAGGGTCAAAGACAAACTGAAAAAACTCACAAGACTGGACTACAGGGGAACAGGAACAATAGGGAACAGACCATAAATAAATAAAACATATCATGGCTTTATTTTCTACGGGATGAAGAAATAATGTTTTTCAGCCTTTTTGTGTTAAGTCATGATAAATTTGTCCCTGCATGAATTTCTTCTGGCTAACTCTAGCAGTCTAAAGACTTGCAGTTTGTAGATTAGTTTGTCACTTGAAACTCAGTGAAAGGTGTGACTTGTCTGTCACTGTGTCCCAGTCAGTGACTATGGACCTGTGCAGGATGAAGCCATGTCAAGTGTTAGTAGTATTATTTGTACAATGTTGAATAAACTGTTGTGCTGCATAATTAGCTTCATTTTTACTCTCACAGTTAACTTTATGACATGTAAGTTTACAAGCTGATATTGTCTCCAAGTGTATTCTGATGTAGCACAGTCTAAAATATGTTATTTTAGACAAGAAAAGTAGTAGTACAACTCCCTTTGTATTATATTATACCTACATAGCTACATGGGACCGGTGCTACACTGGGTAAGATGGTCATCAACCATCCACCATTGTCATCATCAGTCACTTGTCAATAGAGTACGAGCTAGGAGTTCAGCACCATGGATATCAACACAGTATCTGTAATGCTAAACTGCTTTGAATTCGTGTTGCTGTATTATTAGGGGTCATGTAGTCTAATGCTTTTGATGTTATCTTGGATTGTTTTTCATGTTTGATCAACTTCAAAATGACATAACTGTGTTTAAAATATGCAGTAATACTTGTAAGCCCTGCTGTTCCAGGCATATGTATATTGTTAATCAATATTATCATGACCCTTATAGTGGAGCAGACAAATAGATAATATAGCCCAAATCGTTCACTTTGTTATACATGAAATTTGGATACTCTTCAAACCCCACTCTTTTCAAAAATAACGTTAGCCATGCAAAATTCCAAGATGGCGGCCCCAAAATCCAAGATGTCCGCCCAAAACTGTGTTTTTTCCTTTATAACTCAAAATGCCTTGATTTTAAGCCCCAAACATATATTGAAGTTGAATATAAGGTTGGGTATTGCGGACATTTTGGTACCTAATACATCTCTGTATCCATTATGGTTCTTAAGATACAGCATATAGATACTTGTACAGAATTGGGAGAGTGAGAAATTTGTAACACCAATTGTTGTTACGTGCATATGGTTATATGAAAGTATCATTTCCATCATCTGTTATGTTCATTAGGGTTATAACATGAAATTCGAAAACCAAGATGGTGTCCAAGATGGCTGCCATTGCCTTGAAGTAATCCAATCTTAGTGACTATGAAACATTAACTTTTGGCGTGCACATATTTTTGGTCTATGCATCCAATGGGGCCATTGCAGTACAGAATTTAGACGTTTATACAGTACAAGCTTGCAGATGTAAAAGAGTGAATATCAGCACACAACCAGGGCAAACTGGTGATATCACTGCTGTGTAACTCAGCATGACCTCCAGGAGTTCTTTCAGCTTGAGAACCAGTCCTTCCCTGTTGCATTGAGCAAGGATGGAAAATTGTACACTTGCCAGAAGTCTCAGCTGACCTCTATCCTTGAGAATTATGTCCCACCAGTTGACAAGGAACCTGAGGCAGACGTTCTCATTGTAGAACAGCTTTGGTCCACGCCCTGCCACCAAAAAGATCCAAGACTTTTGAGGACTATGCAGCTCTCGACTTCCTACCTGTGATCTACATGTACTCCAGCAAGTACATAATGACACATCTGGGGCCTCATGTATCAACGCTGGCGGCGCCAGAAAACCTTGCGTTCGCCAAGATCGCACGTCCGGATTTATCATCGCGACACGAGCGTCGGTTCCAACGCAAATCCACGCAAAGTGAGGAGGTGGTGTAGAAGTTGGCGTTGAGCCGATACTTGCGTTGACGGCACTTTGGCGACGCTGTGTGGCGGTGTTTGGTGACTCACTATGTGACAAGCGTGCACCACATCCCCGTGGCCGAGCAGCACGTCGCCCCACATGACGAACCAGCAGCAGACGGAGGGATGCGAGCTGATCCCTGCCGGGCCGCCGTCCTCGCGCGAGAGAATCTCATCGCCACAGTGTGAATGGGTAAGAAGTGAATACACAGTTCAATGAGCTAAATTAATTTATTTTCGCCACCAGACGCTCGAGGACATTTACGAGCCAGTCCAGCCGCTCGTTGATCCGGCCGCGGGCCGGGGTTCCGCAAGCCGGCGACACGGCCGACGCATTGATTTCTGTGACACAATAAAAATATTGGTTCATTTCAATTCCTGCTTCTGTGTATCTGTTGCGTTTACATCTCTCTCCACGGTATCATAGGTAATGTAATCCAGTATTTAGAGGTCAGTTATGCACATTACAGTTGTTTATTGCATAAAAAGTTATCGAAAAATGAAGTTAAGGGCGAAGTATAAATCATGTCTAAAAATAGACTGAATCCTGATGTTGAAATGAAGTATAAACTTAGACTAGACGTCTAATATACGTCTTTTGCTCGGTGGGATAGCAAAGCATGTGGACATTTGTGTGACACGCCACTTACCCTATAATAATAATCACCACCACCCGCTGCTCAAACGGCGTGAGGGTCTCCTCCCCCGGAACCCCACCTGTCTGGCCGGTACTCCTCCGGAGGGCAGCTGTACGCCGCTTGACCTCCACCTTGAGGTCTGACCACTTTTTTTTAATCTCCGCGGGGGTGCGTGTCTCGGAACCCGTCGAGTTCACCCTCTCGCAAACTTTCTCCCACTCCAAGCGTTTTCATTTTGCACTGACGCCACTGGACAGGCTGCCAAACAAAACACGCTGTCGCTCCTCCACCTCCGCCACCAGCACCTCCACCTCGCACGCCGTAAATTTAGTTTTTCTTGTCATTTTGTCTGCGTGTGAGGACAAGGAGACCCTATTTAAATAAATCTGCATATTTATAGGATGGCGTAACGGGGGCGGGCCCGGTCACTCCGACATCTGCGCTCAATTCCAAGCTGATTGGGATTTATCAAGGAAACACACGTGGCTTTCGGCGCCCGCACACCTTGATACATACGGATTTTTTTCAGCGTGACGGACCTTGCGTGCGCTCGTTTCTGGTATGAGTCCCACGCAAGTGTTGATACATGAGGCCCCTGGTCTTTGATGTTTACAACCCATCAAGCCTTAAAGCTGAGACCAGGTCCAAACGTGGCCAGGGGGGAAGATGCAAGGTAACAAATAAGAACACCATGCCATCTAACTGGCATAACTTCCTGAGGCACAATGACAACAAAACTGAGTTGTACCACTTTCTTGCCGACAAGGTTGCACAAATGTTTGCCCCAAATACCATCATTGTCAAAAACCTGCTGTCCTCAGCACTTATGCAACTGGTCTTGATGGACTGGATAAATTCTCTCACGAGGAAGCGGACAGCCGCATCTTTGTGCACGCCAAACATGCTACTGGTAGCCAATCCATCATGATCAAGGCAAATGACACACATGTTCTGATCTTAGCACTAAGTGTATTCGGCGGTCTCCAAGAGGCTGGCCTACAGCATATGTGGCTTGCATTTGGGCAAGGTCAGACTCTGCGCTGGATCAGTGTGCATGACATATTTCAGCATGTTGGCCAGGAGAAGGTCAAAGGCATGCTCTTCTTCCATGCCTTTACAGTATGTGACATTGTGTCTGCCTTCCGCAACAAAGGCAAGAAAACAGCTTGGCAGACATGAGACATATGTCCAGAAGCCTTGCATGTATTCGCCAAACTGGGTATTTACCCTCTCACCCTTCAAATTGTCCAACAACGCCCCCCCCCCCCCATACCGGATAGTAACAGAATCCATTGAAAAATCTCTTCTATCACTTATTTTGGGTTGAATTTTGGATTCTGGGCAAACAAACCACTAGGGGGTGCATCCATATGGTTTGCGGTGGTTTTTGAAAACCTTATACACATACCTAACACCATAACAAAAATCAGAAAATTGTCACAAAATGCCTAATTTTTAATCTTTTATGACAAGTTTCATCCTTCTGAATTCATGATTCATCTCTGCTGAATTCATGATTACTTCAAGGCAATGACAGCCATCTTGGACACCATCTTGGTTTTCAAATTTCATGTTATAACCCTAATGAAAATAACAGATGATGGAAATGATATTTTCATATAACCATATGCACGTAATAACAATCAGTGTAACAAATTTTTCACTCTCCCAGTTCGTACAAGTATCTATATGCTGTATCTTAAGAACCGTAATGGATACAGAGATGTACTAGGTACCAAAATGTCCACAATACCCAACTTTATACTCAACTTCAATATATGTATGGGGCTTAAAATCAAGGCATTTTGAGTTATAAAGGAAAAAACTAATTTTTGGGCAGACATCTTGGATTTTGGGGCCACCATCTTGGAATTTTGCGTGGCTAACATTATTTTTGAAAAGAGTGGGGTTTGAAGAGTATCCAAATTTCATGCTTGTATAACAAAGTGAACGATTATTTCCTTATCTGCTCAGCTATTGCTGAATTGAAAGGGCCCGGTAAGGTGCCCCGCCCCCTGGCCCAGCACTGATTTGTTTCGCTAGTGGGTCCATTATTAGATACAGCATTAGATACTACTGCTTAACTTGAACCACTGTAACACCTGTGACAACCAGAGTAAAAGTTGAGCACAAACAAAATCTTGAAACATCAGCCTGAAACTGTCAACTTGTGATGAATAAGATATCAAAGGGTTGGGATGTTAGGATGTGGATGATAAACATGAAAAGATGTAGGACTGGAACAGAAATATTTTTCTGCTAGGAGCGAGAAGTGGTCTGCTATGACTTCTGACAGTGCTTAGGTATAGTGCTAGAGATAAGCATTGTTTTTAGATGCACATTGTTTTTTGAAAGGCATTTTAGATATGAAATGCTCCTTTATATTACCAGAGATACTAAGAGAGTAATGAAAGAAAAGTCGAAATAGATTTGGCCATTCAACAGTAAATATAAAGAGCAAACATCAACTCTCTGAGGTGTTCACAGAAACTTCATTTGAAGAGCTTTGGAAAAGTAGAACTCTTGTTGGATTGCATTATATTGCAACAGGTGGTCATCATGTTTTGACGCTGTCTAACATTTTGTACAGAGGCAAACAGTCCTGAAGTAGGTGGTCAGCAACACTGGGGCCCCACAGGGGACAGTCCTGTCTCCTTTCCTCCTCATCTTCTACACAGTTCATCATTGCATCCACAAATGAGGCTAAAACTCAACCATGCAAAGAGAAAACCAGATAAAACATGATCCTAAAACAAGCCCCACCTTTCTGAGAGATATGGCATTAGATTTTTAACCCACAATAAGGCGAACTTTTTTTTTGTATTTTACATTTGACATCTTGTCTTTGTACTATTTTCATTTCAATTATTTACCAAGCATCAAAATTTGTGTAATAAACATTTGAAACAACATTCCAGATGTTCACAGCAGTGATGCTGCAGTCTGTTCAGCCATGTTTTCCCTCAGTTAAAGAAAAGCACATCAGTGATTATTCATAAAGGAATGAATCAACTAAACAAAGACCATCCAGCATTACTAATGAGGACATGGGGTGACCTGACTCTCTTATTCACCTTCAGCTATAACATTAGACCTGAGACGCACAGGAGGCTCACAGGGGAAGCTCAGAGTTATGAAGTGGGGTAGCATGAGCTGCTGAATGTATAACCTAAGGATATCAGTCAGCATGGCCCCTGGCCAGACCAGTAACACTTTTGCTGCTGTGGATGAGGTTTGAAGAGAAATGGACCTAAAAAGCCACTAAAAAAAAAAGTCTCATCCTGAATATATCAACATTAACTTTAATATACACTTTCATTAAAATTATAACATGGCTTAATCTTATCGTACCATAGCTCTTGTCTTAGCCTAAAACAGTGCAATATTAGCTTCTAATATGCAGCATGAGGTATGTAGTCATCTCTGCATTTCAAAACCATTGAATCTGGAGAGATTGAGAGTAAAAGTAAGGTTTGATCCAAAGGATGTCAGTGCCCCATCAGAGTGACTCTGAGGTCATTTTTGAGGCGGGGAGCCAGGGGCAGATTTTAATGTCCATTAAGTTGTATTAATGGACAAAGTGTGGCGTTGTGCAGAGAAATGTTGTGTAGATTTTGTTGGACTGAAGTGGATCTATTTTTGTGCTACCTTTTACCAAATTTCGTCATATTTGATTCTTTGATTCTCCCCATATATTGATTTACCGCTGTTTTTTTTTAATGTTTTTTTTTAAATGGGGCGGGGGTGGGGGTTGTTTGTTTTATTTTAGAGATTTCTTGGCTTCATACAGTTGTTCAATCAACTTCATTCAAGCTGTACAGAAATCCTGTGAAGGGTCCAAGTAGTTGGACACAATGATCTACATGTGAGCTAAACTAAGGGTCTCTATAAGAGAAGTTTCTGTCCTTCAAATGTGATGATACATTTTTCAAAGTCCATCTTGATTTCCTCTTAAATTGCTCCTATTCTGGTGGACGGAGGACTGCTGATATATGGAATTGAAAGAGAGTGTTGCTTCAGCAGCCTGGAGAATTTCTGTGTGGCTCCAACTGGGGCAGCTTGCCTTGTTCCACCTCAGTGGAAGATTGATGACTTCTGGGTTCTGGGATCTGCACCTGTTTCCTGTCCTCTGTCTCCCCCTGCCTCTTCCCCTGTTGATCCCTCTGCAGGCTACCCTCTATCTGCTTCTGTGCAGCTGCTTTATTGTCATTATTAGATATTAATGCGCCATATAAAAGTTAAATTTTGTAAGTTTAAACACATGTAACAGCTTTGCAAAATGAGTGAAAGCATAATCTTCCACGAGGTTCACCAGAGGTGCAGCAGCACATCCACCTTAAAGGTCCTTCTAGGTGGTTTTGATATAACTTTGAAATATGTGACCATGCTAACAGATCAGTTTGCAAATTTAAAGACCCGTCTTTTAACAAAAGTGCTCCTATGAATGTAAAGGATGTTTTTCTTAACTTTTTTTTCTCTCTCTCTTTATATATGTATATATATATATATATATATATATATATACACACACACACACACACACACACACACACACACACACACACACACACACACACACACACACATATATATATACATATGTATGTATGTATGTATGTATGTATGTATGTATAGTTTTGTAAAACATTGGATGAACATCTTTCAGATTCTCAATGTCAGGCCCAGCTTTTGTTAAGCTAAATCCTGCACAGCATCAGCAGAATAAAGACAGACAGTAACACTTACATTGCTCCTACTTTCAAGGATAAATTCTTTTACATCATCAAAGATTACAAAAGGATTTTTCTTTTCGTACTTGTAGAGAGAGCAGATAATTTCAGCTCCTTCTGTGGTAGGATTTAAACACAATCAACTTGGTCCTCCATTAGACACCTGTCCCCGACCACTGTCAACTCTTAGCAGTTTCAACGCAGTGAACTTCAGCTGCCCCCCCAATTCATCTCCTCAAATCCTTTAGCTATTCAGTCTCTGTGTATAGTTGATGACAACACTTAGTTCTGGATTTGACAGTTTTAGTGCAGAGAAAATAAGAACCAGGAAAAAAAGAAATCAACAGTTTGATGCCTTGTTGGAAAATTAAGGAGACTTATCGTGCTTTTTTGTATTTTGACATAATGTTCGGATTTTTGGATATCTTCTCTAAACTTTGGTAATGTTTCATGAGATACACAGATGTTGGCCTGATCCTCAGACATGTTATTCGGCTTCTCTGAACGGCTCTACACTGAACCTGACATTAGGCTCTTTCATCCTGGTGGGACCATATTAAGGAAGGTGCCCACCCATCGGCTGGAAAGTCCATTTTTAAATCACCACTCCTCTTCTCTGCTCTTTGGTGTTTAAATCTCTTAATGTTCCTCAGTCTTTCTGGCTATGAAGGAAAGTCTCAGATGTTTTCTCTTCCCAAAGAGGAAGACTTCAGAAAGCTGAAGGAAGTTTGGATGTTTTCAGAACATCAACAGCCACATTGTAACGGCTCACACTGATGACTCCACTGCATCTATAAATGCCTTCATGAATGTATTATGGGGTTAAACATGGGCTCTAATGGCCAGTCTAAGATTTTTGTAAGGGCATAGCTTTTAATTCATTTAATGAATTCAATACTGTGTAAAAAGTAACACCATTGAGCTGTCTAACTCTATACCAGTGGGAAAGTAAGTAGTAAGTAAATTTTATTTGTATAGCACTTTTCACAGACAAAAGAGTCACAAAATGCTTCACATAGACAAAAAGAAAAGAAAAGATGTACATACAAATAAAAAGGCCAAGACAACAACATTTAAACAGTCATAGTAGCCCCAAAACAATTAAACAAATGCCTGAGCAAATAAATAAGTTTTGAGTTGGCTTTTAAAAGAGTCAACAGAATCAATTAAGCGCAGAGAGTAAGCCTAAATAAGGAGGTTCAGGCAAAAGCTGAATAGTGATGGGATGAATAAATAGGAAGTTTTTTGAGCTGCAAACTTTCAAAAGAAACTCAGTAGATGTCCCTCTGAGTGACATAATTAAAAAAAGGAAAAATGAGTTCAATGGGTCTCCTATTGAGAAGACCAGGTTAAGGTTATCTGTAGCCCACAGATGCACTTTTGGTGTCATGGTCACGGATAGATTCAGTAGTAGTAACATCAGAGGCATGTTCAGCAGAGCTGTTTAAAATCACCAAACAGGAAAAACTGTCTGCCCTGCATGAGACTAATTTTGTCCAACAGTGAAGTTTTACTTACTGTCTGAATGCAGACTGTTTTCATGAGCTGGATACAGGATGTCAATTTGGCATTCAGTAGTACTGAGGCCACAATAAGTCAAAGCACCAGCATGAATGAGATACAGTCATCATAAACTAAGATACAGGTATTCATCATGCATATGGGGATACAAAGAACCTGGTCTCACCAGTTCTCCAATGTGATCAAAACCTGGAAAAATTATAACCACCAGACCAAGAGAAGAGTCACATACACATCAATTGCTATTGTCATTGACTGTTAAAGGATGATTAGATTCCCAGTGTTGAATTATGTCTCTAATTAAATTAGAGAAGATGACAGCAAAAACGTTTAAGAGAATTATCAAATTTAAGAGAATTGTTGAAGTAGCTTGATTTTGACTATTTGAGAAGATCTGTATTCATCTCAGAATTCTTGATTTCACTTGTTCGGACTGATTACTGACTTTTCTCTTCAGAATACTAAACTTTAAAAGAATGTTAACTTTCCATATCTAAGAAGAAGAAGAGCTTTCACTGGTGAGATCTCTCAACTTCCTGACAGTGGCTGATGTCCAGTTTTCTTCTGTGCTCTTGTGCCCATGCAGCCAGGTGCTCCTAAAACCTCCTAGGAGGGAGTTACTTTATGAGTTTTTTTTTAAATTCATTTTCTTAAATTATGTGTAACAACCCGTGTTTTCATGTTTCACCTCATTTTGATCCAAACCTTCAGTTTTCAGGAACCAGACAAAAACCACTCTGTGCCCCCCCCCCCTTCGTCAGACTGATCCCTTTATCCTGTTATCTGTCTGATCCCTTTATTGTGTTATCAAGTTTGTTTATTTATCAGAGGTCTAGAAGAGTCTTCAGATGGAGTGAAGCTCTCCTAAGGTTTTTTATGAACAAATAAATAAATTGATGTATGAATTCTGACAAAATAACAGTCTAACACCAAAATTTTAAGACAAGATGAGATGAGATGAGATGAGACAAGACGAGACGAGACAAGATGAGATGAGATGAGATGCAATGAACTTTATTTATCCCCATTAAATGTTCAGTGAGGCTGGGACTCTGGATGGTGCATAATAAAGACTGCAGTGGTATGTGAGCTGCAGGTTTTGGCTGATTTAGAGAGGTCTCGAAAACGGTTGGTACCAAGTCCCAGTCCCAGTTCTGATAGCATAAGCCACTTAGAGCTCTGGAGGCCCTAAAAACAAGAACCTCATACAACTAAACTTTGAAATAACTGAACTATTCCTTGACTATTAGTGCCTCAGGTGTCCTCAGAGGCACAATGGATTTTATTATTTTGTCTGAGGAGCTTGCTGTGTAGGATGGTTCTTCTAGGGATGTTGGGTTCGATGATCGGTGCTGTGTAGCAGTTATGTTAACATAGTCATATTAGGAGCTATAAGAACTTGATCGTAAGTCAATACAACAAGTGTATGTGCTCCAACATCAGCCTCTTCAAGTTTTCCTGCTGGAACTTGTTTATTTGTGTGTAAAAACTTAAAATGAAATACAATGAAATATGCAAAGAAAAAAAATCATAATGCATCTGCACATTTTGCTTTTTGAGTATGCATTTCACTAACAGACACTTCTACACACACACACACACACACACACACACACACACACACACACACACACACACACACACACACACTCTTTCTCTCTCTCGCTTTCACACACACAAACACTCACACACAAACAGCACAATCCTGTGTCCTCTGTCGAAACTCAAAAGTGGCCTGGTGTGGGTCCGCTGAGCCTGATTCGCTCTGACGCTGTCTGGCTCTTTAGGGATCAGTGGGACTGGTCCTGGATACCTCAGATATTACAACAGTTACACATGCACACACACACACACACACACACACACACACACACACACACACACACACACACACACGCATAAATATCTTTAGTGTGTTAAATTCTAGATAGAAATATCTTTCAAAGAAAATTTTTTATATTTGATCTATTCAAAATATATTTCAACATTATAATAAACCAAAGAGTCAGAGCTGTAAAGGGACAGTAAATAACCCTTCAGAACATTAATTTTTTTTTTTTTTTGTCTAAATAATTCAATGAGGTTTTTTTTACATTCATTAGGGATGTAGTCCATTCAGTTGAAGTTTAGTTCATGAAACTTTTGAGGTTCCTTCATGAAATGTGTAATTGGACCATATGAAAACAGTGTTTTATTTTCATATTCTTAAAACAACACCATAAGTTATAATTCAACAGGTAACAACACTTATTTTATATGATGGGGTTTGAAAATGTGGAAAAACCGGGACCTCAAATGTTGGAAGTTTTAGTTTTACTTTACAGTTTTAGAGGGAAGTTTAGGTATTAGGGGTCAAAACGGATGCTTCTTTTGTTTTTTGTTTGTTTGTCTGTCTGTTTTTTTCACTGCTGGTATCACTCACTCACTCACTCACTCACTCACTCACAACTGTAAGACACACAGGAATAAATCTGAGCCACAAATTACTTTGAGAATTAATGAGTGTTATTATAGTCAGATCTATCATGCTGTAGTGATGATAAAGACAAATCATTAGTCTTTATCTGTATTTCCATTCTTTTTTTTCTTTTTAATCTCCCAATTTTTCCGTTCTTTTGCTTCTCTGTTAATTATTTGCACAACTAGGCTGTATTGGCTGAGTGAGATCATGTTGGTTCGTTCCACTTCAGTGGGGCAACATAAACTGTGATTCATAAAATAGCTCTATTGATAGTAAGTGCTAAAAATAAATATCTACTCATGCCATCCAGTCGATTTTTAGTAATCAGTGTTTCGGTGTCAAACTATTTCCTTTCTGCGGCGTAGTGATACTTGCACACGCGCAATCGAAAATGCAAAAGGGTTAAGCGATTTTTGTCACGTGGACCAATAGGAGCCGAGTCTCGTTGCCATAGTATCAGAAATACACAACCATGGCGACAAGCGCATCTAGCATCGAGACAACGAAGAGGAAGAAAAGAAAAGGAAAAAAAGAAAACAGCCTTCAAAAGTGCATAAAAAAGGAACGAAACGATGCTATATGTATCTATCATCTGTCCAGAGTGAAGACGTTCTCAACTTTACAAGGACACGTTGGGAAACTTACAGAACTAGTATTAGAAAGTGGCTTTCTCTGCAGTGTGAGACAAAGGACCTTGCAGAAACTTTTAAACATTGCGTTGATATCGACTTTGACAATGTTCCCGATGAAGCTGGGTTTTACATGACATGCTACCAGTGATTTATTTGCAAAAGGCGTTTGAGAAACAAGAACGTGATGCAGCCGCTGGCCAGTCAAACCCTTCAGCCAGCATCGCAGATGCATCCACGTCCACGGCATCTGAAACTCCGCAAATAAACTTCGCTCAAGGTCATAGGCTGTATTGGGATAAAGGAAAAAGTGCCTAGAAAGTGAATTTCGTTCCACTAAGCTGGTGCTACTTGTTCAATGCATTTTTGCATAGACACTACCATTGTGGACTTTGGGTTAAAATATCTACTCAGACTATCTGTCCGACTTTTGTCACCAGCCAGAAATGTACATATATGTGAGTAACCCAAAAAACAATGATATGGTGCTGCTGTTTTTTGCTTGAAGAAACTGCTATGTTGATTCTGGCAAGACAAAATCTTTCTCAAATGTCATAAATACATCTACCTAACATTTGAAACAGTTATTGGTGCCTTAGTATATGCATAAGTGAATTCAGATTACGAAATGTAGCAAATTTCTTGAAGAAAACATTTGAACTCAAGGGATTTGCACCCAGCACAATGAAATAAAAACAGTAAATTTAGCTAAACGCTCATGTTTCATACATTAAAATGACACAACCTACTGTGTAATAAAAGCAATAAAATATAAACAGCACATCATGGCCATAAATGGCTGATAATCAATCAAATTGCTACCACGCCCCCCAAAATTGGAATAATGGAAAAAATGTAAATTTCTTGAAGAAAACGTCTCAACTCAACTATTGATTTTAATTCATTTAGCTTGTGTTTTTATTGTAAACATCCTATAAAGTGGTGCCATATTCACATGCCTTGATAGTGAGATCACTATTTTGAATTTTTCCCTCACTTAAAAAAAACTTAATGGTACAATAAAAACTATGCAAGCTACAGATAACTGATAAAGATTAAGGGCTCTATTTTTGTTCCTCGTCGGCGGCATGGTGTAGGTGCGGCATGGTGTAGGTGCGGCGTAAGTCAGGTCCGCCTTGCCGACAAGGCGTGCCCAAGCACAATTTGGTATTTTGGTGAGCGGTAGTATCCCCTCTCCCTAACTCAGCTCCTCCCAGCGGCGTAAGTCGTAGAGACGGCGTGGCGTGGTCGCAGGACGCCAAGTTGCGTCGCTTGAACTTTGGGAGCGACTCCGTGCCGCGACAGCCAATCAGGGCTCTGCTGACGTCAACAAACCGGTGAAGCAAGGAGGAGGAGACGAAGAATCACAATGGAGGAGCAGCTTATCACTGCCGTGAGGTATCACCCGGTCCTGTACGACATGGGGTGCGCGTTCTACCGGGACCGCACCTCCAAGGAGGAGGCATGGGCGAAGGTGGCCCATAATGTCGGGCTTTCTGTTAAGTTTGTTTATTTATTTCAGTGAGCAGACTATTTTCTGAAAACATAGCAAACTTCCCCTGCTTGCTAGGCTACATGTTTCAACGTGTGTGTGTCTTTGCAGTGGATGTGTGCCGCAAGTGCTGGAAGGGGCTGCGGGATGTATATATGAGGGAGAGAAGGCGGGAGAAGGAAGGTGGGAGAAGCGGGTCAGCGGCAACCAGCCGCGTCCTGCGACCTCCGTGACTGCAGCTTTGGACCCGGTGTGAACACACCAGGGCGCAACGCGACGGGAATACAACGACCAACGCGAGTATGTCGCTTCAGGTCGCGTTTGGTCTGAACGCGGCTTTAGGCGTAGTATTATTTTCATGAAGTAGTCAAAGAGATCAAGAGATGGCTGAAGACAGCAATGCCACACAATAGTGACAGGAGGCAGCCCCTCAACAAGTGTCACTGTAAGCGCTGCAGAAGGCGTCCTCCACACTGTCTCATATAAGCTCAGATGGATTTGGTGTGTGTAATGTTGGACCCACTGGTAAGACAAACACCCTTTTCCACAAATAAAGACACTCACATAAAGTTGCTCATATTCAAACCTCACAGGTTGTGCGCACAGATCACAACATAAATTCCAAAAATGGCATTAAAATCGAAACCATCTGTCTATAAATGACGCATCGCGCTCCGTGGCCTGGCTCTTTCTTTCATTGATGTTGGCATATGAAATAAATTTGACTCACGCAACTGAATATTATGATATCCATATGTAGGCTTAAAGAGGAAGAAAAAAAAGGAGGGAGACAAATTACATATCTTGTTAACTTCATCATGTGTGTCTATTCACTGGATATTTAATTTATTTAATGTGGTTTCAGCTGTGTTAATTCAGTCAGGTTGAGTGTCCAAACGCGTGCCAAAGGCGCTCATCAGATCAGATATATCGATATAGATCTAAATGTATTTGTTGACTCAGAATATTATCATTGGTATTGGTATTGATTATTTATTGCACTGATATGTTCCTGACACTGTGGAAACCTGCCATTGAGGCAGCGGCGACGTATGCACACTATGCCGCCGGTCTACCAAAATACCACGAGACCAGCTGTGCTCTGCCTGCACTGAAATCTGACCAGGTTTGAATCGGCAAGCTTTCAGCGCACTTTACGAGCACGAAAATGTCACTGCGCCAACTGATTCTGTCAACACCTCCACCCTACCACCACACCACCTCAGTCGCGTCAGTTCGCAAAAATACCAAACTGGCTGTGCACCGGGCTCCGCCAGACAAAAATACCACTCTACGGGGTCCTCCAACCTCCCGCGCCGCTTGTGGGAACGAGAATAGAGCCCTAAGACATGGTAGAAATGTGAAAAATTATACTACACTATCTGGTGTTTGGGGCACACAGTTTACATGTGAAGGCAGCGTTAGCAATTTGCATATGAGAACGGCTCACAAACGAATGGCTCACCAGATCGGTTCTTATTGTTCACTTGAAAGAGCCGTTTAAACGACTGACTCATTTGCAAACATGAACTCTAATGTGGCCGTGGCCATAACACAGAAAATAAATCATGTCATGAATTGAACCTCTCTTTGTGTTTGTGGAAATGCTCCCTGCTCTGAGAAAAGTTACCATCAGCTGTTTGTGGACCCCTGCTGTTCGTGCAATGACTCCATCATGATGTCAGGGGTCAGTCACTCATTAGGAAGAAAGGTCTCTAAAAATAGGACTAAGCTCTGCTCTTTTTACAGTAACACCTTTGATTCGTGATTGACATACTCCTAATTAGCTTGATAGTGTTAAATGGCGCATGGAATATTACAGGAGACACCTGTCTGTTTGGCTGAGAGCTTTCACCGTGAAAAGTCCAAGAAGGTTTTTTTCTAAGAGGCTCCTTGAATCTGTCCTCATGCTCCATCATCTGCTGCTGTTCAAAGTTTATCACTCAAATCTCAGGATCAGCCTCTCCAAACTGATCAGAAGGTCCAGGTGTACGATTATGTGAATATCATAGATGCACCTTTATCACCCTTAAGATAACAATTAAAGGATGGTTTCACTGTTTTTACATGGGCCTTTATTTGGCATTTGTCTGTCACCACGTCAGATTTAAACCTTTCAACTATTGTGGCCAAAAAAGACATGACGACAGTTTTATTAAAAAACAACAATGCTATCAGTAAACATTTAGTAAAGGCAAGAGAAAGGTGGATCATTTTACCCCAAGAACTTAACTATTAGAACTAATACAATCTACAGCTGTAGTGGAAATAACATTGTTTTCATAGTGGCAACTTTGAATAGTAAAACATTGCAGGATCTTTGCCCAGAAAAAAAAAAAAAATATATATATATATATATATATATATTTATTTATTTATTTATTTTTTTCTGTTATAATGTCACTTTAGCAGACACTTTTGTCTGAAGCAATGTGCATTTGAGAGCAAAATAATAAAAAGAACTTAAAAATAAAATCAATTATTTATTTCAAAAACTTCAAACACTTGAGAAAAATAAAATGAGCTAATTGAGTCAATCAATGAAAGTGTAATTGTAATTAATTCCTTACCACCACAGATATTACATTAAGTACTACTCTACTCTATCGCCCACTATCATGAGCTAAAATTAATCCACCAGTGTAACACCTTTGTAACCAACTTGCTCTCTTACACACCTTACTATCGTTAGCTAGGATGACTAAAAGAAACTTCGTACACTATCGGTCTTTTGCTTTTGTTTTTCTTGTTTTCTCCCTCTGTAAAACTTTTCAATTGAAACATCAATTCTTGCATTATTTGTCAGCATTTTATGGATTTTTCATTTGAGAAAATTGGTGCAGTGACATCAGTGCTCATGTGTTATCCAGTGGCACAACATGCCTGAAATTTAAGGTCATTGAGATCTTTAAGTTGAGTAATCCTCTCTGAAGGTCCACTCCACTCACATTCTCCTCTCCAAATTATTTTAATATTGTTTGAGGTTATGTGCCTGACTGGACTAAAGCCTCTCTAGAAATCTCTCACACACACTGAGCACACATACACACACACAAACGCACACACTCACAAACCAAAGCCTCTCTCATGAGACATTTTCACCATCCCTTGTTTTAGGAGGCACTGATCCATGCCAGTCTGGTCATGTGATGGTGAGTGGGCTGGCTGAACACGTAAATGTCCCCCCTGACCTAAAGACCAGCACGGTTTTCAGAAAACTTAGTGATAGTCTGTGAAAAAACTCTGAGGCTGTGACAGTTTATTATATATATATATATATATATATATATATATATATATACATATATAATTTCTTTGTCATTTCAGGTTGAATGTGTTTTATGTGCGTCACCTGAGGATCTGCATCATGACTACAATGAGGTTACTGAATAATGAAAGTGGGCCAGCAGGGGCAGGAAATGTCACACTTGAGAGGAGACTCACTTGTTTCCAACTCGAGCACAGCCACAGCCTGCGGCAGCAGCAGCAGCAGTTAATCTGCTGAACAGAGCAGAGCTGCACATGATGGTCAGCACAGTGGATTATTCAGAGCTCTGACAT
Source organism: Xyrichtys novacula (assembly GCA_962446985.1). NCBI lineage: Eukaryota > Metazoa > Chordata > Actinopteri > Labriformes > Labridae > Xyrichtys > Xyrichtys novacula. The sequence goes on along the minus strand of OY660887.1, from coordinate 13,203,363 downwards.
GTTGCCATGACAATCAACAATCTTTGAATCCTTGAATGTCCTTTATCAGATTGAACGCTCTGGTAGCCATAAAGTAATATCTCCAAACTGGCACATCAGACTTTGCTCATCCACTTTGATTTACAGATCCGATTCTTTTGAACACCATATTTTATGGCTGCCAAGCTGGACTGTGGTTATAATATGTAGGGCAGTCTGTCTGTTAGAATATTGTTATCCAGGGGCCTTACTGGCCAAGCAGCTCAAGTGTGCACCTGCCTGCTTTCAGAGGCCACAGTCCTCATCACCAGCCCATGCTGTGTGATGAAAGCCCTAACAGGTTATTACAGTTTGGTTGCGGCTATGGCATAAGCTAATGTGCTAACCAATTGGTAGGCTGACTGGTCGTCGAGCAGCAAATAAACTCAAACGTCAATACAACTATTATCTGTGCGATTACGTGCCACAATATAAAGTTAAATAACTTACATTTATAAGCGCTTTGTTGCTGGTGCTGGAAGCTGCTGCCGGCTGTCTCCATTTTGTATCTTGTCTTCTCGCGGCAGAAGTCCGCAATGCATTGTGGGGCAGAAGCAGTACGTGAAGCAAGCTCCGCTCCATACTCAGAAATCAAAGCTGATTGAGTATACATCCGGGAATTTCTCGCATACACAAAATTTGCATACTGTACAGTGTGAATGCACTGCCTACTCAATTCAGGGGCGGGGTTAGTATGAGAAGTACAAGTAGTATGCCATTTCGGACACAGCCAAGGAATCAACTACTACAAAATAAAACAGAAAATAAACACTGAAAACTTATTCAAAGAATAAAACACTGAGAACAGGAGGGAAACAGGGTCAAAGACAAACTGAAAACTCACAAGACTGGACTGCAGTGGAACAGGAACACTAGAGAAAATACACAAAATGCACTCAAATAACAAAACCTAAGAACGGCTGTCCTAAAAACATCCATACTTCCTACTGTCTTCTGGAGCCTTCGTCTTTAGGAAGAGAAAGAACGTTGAATCTTACAGAGCAAGACCAACAGAGAGCAGAGCAGCGTTCCTGTATTTCATGTTATGAAACTGTCCTGCAGTTCAGCATGAACATCTGATATTGTAACATTACATGTATCAAAGATTGGATGACTATGATGGGTCTTACTTGGTAGTGTAATAAAAATTAGTAAAACTCTGTAGATATACTTCACCACAGAGTGAGTAGCTCTAGACGGATACCAAAAGTCACTGATAAGTTACTGTATTTGACAAGTTCAGAGAAGACAACACATTAAGACATCAGTCTCTGTCTATGCTTGCTTGCAGCTCAGTTCTGAATGAAATGTTCATTCAGCGAGTCTTATAATTCTTATTTTATTTTGCAAGGTAAATAGATGATTGTCTCTTTTTAATGCCTAAAGGATTTTTCTTTTCCTTTTCCTTTTCCTACAGTTTTCAGAGCTGAAGTCAGAGCTGTTGTGAGGACAAGCTGGTCGACTCAGTTACCAAATACATGAAGTCAACAAACTGCTGTGAATGCAGCTCCTCAGTCTTTCAGCATCAAAGTGAAGATGACTCCCTGAGCCAGAGCAATGATTCCCAGTGAGGACAGTGCTTCACTACATCTAAAATCTTGGAATTGAGTCCTGTTGTCAAATGCTTACCTGCAGGTTGAATCCTGCTTTGGATGCATGTCTGTTCCCGCTGTTGCATCAGCCTGCCCTCTGAACTTTACTCCAGCTATTTCCATCAGTGATATTCCCTGATGATAACAAGGGAATATGCCACTCTGTTTCTGGTGGGCTCCTTCTTCCTGTTGGACTACAGCTCCCAAACACCCCTGCAGGCTCAGCTACAGAGCAGAACTAGAGCTGGAGGGATGTCTGCCAGGGGTGGACTTGGGGGTCATACAGCTAGGGTACCTTCAGGGGAAGTGACATCATCAGAAGGCAGGACGAGGCTCAGGGGACATAGGAGGTCCAGGGCCCAGAGAATTAAAAGAGGATGGGTGTGGAACCAATTTTTTGTCCTGGAGGAGTACATGGGATCAGAACCACAGTATGTTGGAAAGGTAAGCAGGTTCGCGCACACACTCTCACACACACCCACCCACACACACACACACACACACACACACACACACACACACACACACACACACACACACACACACACACACACACACACTAGCAGTACTCTGTTGGCAAGTGGTAAATATTTTAAGTTCATTAAGATGTAATATTTTAAGTAGATTCTATTGATGTAATACATTGTGTACAAATAACTTTCACAGTCCAGTACAGTAATTTAGTATTCAGAAGTATCTTTAAATCAAATCATTTAAAGTACGTATGAAGAAGACATAAGTAAGGAATTTAAAAGAAAAAAAAAAAGATTGAACTTAATAAACATTCAGTCAGTTGAACACATGTTTTAAGTAGTGTCACTCAAAAAATGATCAACATAACTTAAAGGTTCTTATGTGATCAGAAAATTTTGATTATTTTATTTATTAATTTTGCCAAAATTTTGAGTTTTCTGGACTTGTTCCGGTTTACAGAGTAGTATTGGCACATTTTGTTGTCATGTGTTGCAATTCCAAGATCACAAACACAGATGCATGTTGACATCTCGCCCTTTGTGAGGCCACAGACTGAACAAACTGCACAGTGTTCACAAGAGTGATCTTAATTCATTATAAAGCTGTACATACCGAGTATGTCTGTAGTACACTACATTTTATAAAGGTTGTCTGTGAGTGTTCAGTGTTGAGTGGTGGTGAGGCCTGTCATTATCAACCCTTCATATTACACTTGTGATGCACTGTAAAGATGGCAAATGGAGTCTCACTCTTATTCAGAAGAAAAAAAAATTAAACAACTCAAAATTACTTTGACTTTTTCATTGTTTATAACAAACTGAGGTTAAAATGGTATGTAGTTAAAAGGAGTTTAACTTCTGCCATCCTTTCTGTGGTGATCCTAAAGAGGGAAACTGAAGCATTACAGCAGATCCAGCCTATCTGAGGACAATAATGCATGCTAATGTAGAAGTTTCAAGCTCATGCTTGATGAGTTGATGATTGATTTCCATCACCGCCCTCTGTAGGTAGTAATATTAGATTACCATCTGGCTGATAGTGCTTTAAATCTTGTTAAAAAGTGAAATACATGCAGGCAATTCAAGACGTCTTTTGTCAAAATGAGAGGTAAGAGACTGATTGATCTTAAAAAAGTGACTGAGCTGTGAGCTCAATATATAAGCAAAAGTGCATTAAACTTTGGTGCTTTTGTCTTTTACATGTTCATTTTTGAATTTAGTGAAAGGTCTCAGACTGAGTGTACTTGAAGTCGTATGCATGTCAACATTCTTGTTTAATTTTGTTATACTTAGCACAAATTAAGAAAACTGAACACATAATTAACCTGAAAAGGCATTCTTTTTCTTTTCTTTTTTTTGAAACAGAGGAATTAGCTTTATTGAAGGAATCAGTAAGTTGTGTCGTAGTTTAGAAAATGAACATGGAAAAGAATGGTGATAAAACTGAGACGGTGATTCTACCATTAAAAAAAAAGAAAGTGATATGATATTGTTGATGTATTTCCCAGCCCTTGTTTCAGTGTTTCTTTGTGTTTTTATGAATACAGGCTTTAGTATAAAAGTAATCAAAATGAGTGTGAATAGTAACTTTGCTTTTAATCCCTTCATGACCCCCTCATGGGGAATAGATAATCATTAACCTCATAGATCTCAGACTAAGTGTTACATTCCTGAATCTCAGCATTTGATAAGACGGTGGCCTTACCCCTGGGTGTGAACAAATTGTGCTGTTTGTTCTTTTTGATGAGACATCCTCCCGACTGTCAGCTGTGGTGACAGATTTATGGTGTGGATCAGGTTTCCAGCCCTTTAAACCTCTCTTTATCTTTGACAAGAGTGTTTGTGGGGTTAGTGCAGGCTGAGGTGGGGGGGTTATCCTGAAGCCTCTCACTCCTCTTTGTTGTGTGAGTCTCCTCAATCAATGGCAATTCACTCTTTAATTGAAGACAATAGCAAAGTGGAGGAAGTAAGAAAGTCTGAGAGATAAATAACACCCTAAAGACTCTCACTCAGGGCAAGCTTTAGACAACACAATGTTTCTTAGATGATGTTAACTCCTCTCTGAGCCAAGAGTGATGACTGTGCACGGCCAGGCTCTCCTAGTTTATCTACGAAGAAACCAAATGCATCAATGTTGACCTGTAGGCTCACACCTATTGGTTTAACATGATGTGAGTATGAATGACATGGCTTTAAAGGAAATTTTGGTGTTTTTACTGGATATTTTGATTAATGATTTTATACACTTTACATGTTTAAGTAACTCTTAAGTAATCTCTTCAAATGGAGTTAGATTTTTTTTTTCTGGATGAAAAATGATGTGTTATTCGGTTACATTTTTAATGCTCTACACACAGAGGAACTACTGTTCTATAGTAAAAACTGAGCTGTGTTGATTGAACACACTCTTAAATCCTCTTAACACAAAATTAAACTAAATCAAAAGTCAGTTTAGCTGACAGACATACAGACTTTTGGCTAGGGAGCGACATCAGATATTTTTGCAGCTATGCTACAGACTCTTTAGTTTTAGTAAAATGTATAATATTTTATGGTTGGTGGCGCTTAGCTGGAGGAAAAAAAAGATGATAATTATTAATAGATAAAATTCTTTAAACAATGAAATTATAAAATCTGATGGCAACTTTAAAATGAAATTATGAAAGTGATGAAAGTAATTACTTTAAAAAAATACCGTTTAAAGGCTGGCTTTGTTGTAATCAGGCCTCCCTTTTTTACTAACATGAAAAAAAGAACTGCTTTAATTTGCAAATATCTGTTTTCACTTACTTATAATACAATAGACATCCATGTTGTTTCCATCACTAGATTCTTAATAAGGTCTGAATAAGTTCAAAACCCACTGAGGATCTATTGTGCATTGTGATTTGACAGTAGGACAGCCCAAAGCACAGGCACAGTCACGGCATAAGTCAGGTCCGCCACGACAACAAGGCATTCCCAAGCACATTTTGGTATTTTGGTGAGCGGCGCAGCCCGGCGTAAGTATCCCCCCCTCCCTAACTCAGCTCCTCCCAGCGGCGTAAGTCATAGGGAAGGAGGAGAGAGGGCGTGGAGTGGTTTTAACACAGCCAAGACCTGTATTGACCAATAACATCAGCTCCTCTCCTTGCCTTTCCTAAATCCGCCACTTTCGAGGGATCAAGAGATGTCTGAAGACAGCAATGCCACACAATGACGACAGAAGGCAGCTCCTCAACAAGTGTCACTGTAAGCGCTGCAGAGGGCATCCTTCACACTGTCTCATAAAATCACAGAGGGATTTGGTGTGTGTAATGTTGGACAAACACCCTTTTCCACAAAGAAAGACACTCACATAAAGTTGCAAATATTTAAACCTCACATGACAAAGGTGGGTTGTGTGCACAGATCACAACATGAATTCCAATAATGACGCATCGCACTCCATGGCCTGGCTCTCTCTTTCATAGGTGTTGGCATATAAAATAAATTTGGCTCACAAAACTGAATATTATAATATTCGTATGTAGGCTTAAAATAAATAACTCATCTGATCACTGAAACAAATCATCTGTTCAGCTGCTGCAGCAGCAGATGCGTGCCAAACGTGCTCATCAGATCAGATATAGATCAGAATAAATCTATATAGCTCTAAACGTATGTGCTGACTCAGATTATTAGTTGTTGTTGATTATTTATTGCACTGAAATGTGCCTGACACTGTGGAAACCTGCCAGTGAAGCATCGGTGACGTATGCCGATACGCCGCTGGTCTACCAAAATACCTCTAGACCAGCTGCGCTCCGCCTGCACTGAAAGCTGACCAGGTTTGAATGGGCGAGCTTTCAGCGCACTTTATACGCCAACGGCGAGCACGAAAATGTCACTGTACGCTGGGCTCCGCCAGATGAAAATACCACTGCGGGGGGTCCGCCACCCTCCACCGCCTCACCGGCGAACACGAAAATAGAGCCCTTGGTGTTAAATCAGGAAGGGGAGAAAAAACAAGACCTTCAAAATTCCTGCAAAGTGAGGCCCTGAAGCTGTCTGTGGTGCTGAAACTTGGATCTAGATCCTGATTAACAGCAGCAGTTTTTGCACCGTCAGCCTTTAGTTGTGGTTACAGCGTACACTCAGCACATAATTAGTGTTTTGGGTGAAGTATGTTTAATTAGATAAACCAGTAGTAGCTCTGGTGTTGATGAGTGTGGTTGGCATTTGTTTAATGGACTAAAGGGGTACATTTCTGCTCCTAAGGTTACATGCGGAAGTGTTGCTGAACTGCAAATTGCCACCAGTTTGATAGTCAGCAGTGTAAATGCAAACAACATGATCAGTTTGCTCTGATACATAAGAGGTCTGCAAATCTTTCAGCCCAGGTCCCCAAAATAACGGTTCTGAGACTATGGGCCCTTACTGTTACTTCAGGTGGTTTAATGTTTCCCACAGCCACTGACACCTAACAGGCCAATCCAAAACAGATGCTGGAATGACACAAAATGAAATAGCCAGACAGCCATTGTAATTTTAACAGTTATTAACATGAAAAACTGAAAGCAGAATTAATCTTCATATTCAGCCTTTTGTAGTGATAGAACATGAGACAATACAGATGCAAATGCACAGGTGGATCTGTGTGTGCCTGAGTTTCATATAAGCTGAAAATTAAGGATTTTGATTCCTATGGTTTTATCTTGTGGACCCCTACCACTGAAAACCACTGTCCTACATTGACATCTTCTGCTATCAGTGTTGACATGTGGTGTGAATGGGTGAATTTGACAAGTACTTTAAAATCAGGTTGAGTAGTAAATAAGACCAGAAGAGTCTGATACAATTACAAGTGTATTTACCAAGCCCAACATTTTTAATTCAACACACCAACAAACTAAGGGTTGATCCTGTAATGTTGTCAGTCACTTTAAATAACAATCTGAGGTTTTAAGTGACAGGAACCTGAATGTCCTTGAAATGGGCACATTTACCTCCAAGGATTACGTTAGAGCCTCTACAGACCACTTCAAATCAGTGCTGAAGCTGTTTCCTGGAGCAATTCCAAAAACTCCTCAGACCCGAAATATATACATAAATGTAACGCTCAGGTTTAAACGTGCCTGACCTGCTTTATAAACTATGAGAGTAATGTTAGACTATGCAGCCCATTAAAGTGACTTTAACACCAATTACTATGGAGCATAAAGATACATTTAAAAGTTATTAGTCCAGGATGCACGTGCTCGGATGGTCAGACTGGGTAAGCTCAGCTCCTCTCGTGTTCAGCCAGAGAGGTCTGGTGCCCAGGGGCTCGTGATTAATCTGCTGTTGGTGCTAATAGCTGGGACACAGCTTGATTATCACCCGATGAGGCATGGCTGCGTGGAAAGACGGGGACGGGGGGTGGGGGGTGGGGGTCAGATGACCTCCTGCCACTAGGAGTTTGACTCAGAGCTTGTAGTGCTAAAACCTTGCGTTCAATCTAAGCTGCAGGTTTAGAAGATTATGACAGAGAGAAGACTTGCTCTGAAAAGAGAGACTGAATTAAGGCAAGTCATCAGTGAACCTTATACCTACAATATAGACTTTCTGTAGTGCTGGTCCCCCACAACCCTTCAAACTGAGCTGCAGAAAGCACAAAGTCTCTAATGTGTAAGTAAAAAAAGATGTTAGATTGCAGACTTTGACTATCTGCGTAGAAAAATACTCTGCAAGCACAAATCCCTTTATTATTTGTTGGGAAATAATAATAATAATAATAATAATAATAATAATAATAATAATAATAATAATAATAAAATACATACATAAATAAATAACACTCAGAAATAAAGAAAAATAACTTTTTTTACTGCAAAACATGGAAAGGCATGAACTGTATAGACAAGGTAAAGTCTTACATTAATACACAAACTGATGGTATGGGGTGATTCTTATATTTTTGTCTAAATTCATAGTAGAGCTTTGACCAGGCTCACTCTTTTTGTTGTACGGATCATTTATGCCTTCTAGCTTTTTGCAGACATGAGATGGTCAGTGATGAACTTTACTTGAACTGAACAAACATCATCTGTATCTGCCTGCATGCTGTGATACAGCACTGCAGGCTGAATGTGCACTGAACTTTACCATGTGCAATGGGTAGCGCAGAGGAAAGAGGTTGGTTCACTTCAGAGAAAGATGTTTTACAAAAAGAGGTGAAACGGATGTACACTTCCACTCCTCAGCTGCTCGTTTGACCCAGAGGAACCCACAGGTGATCACTCAGGGACAGTTAGTGTATGTAAACTTAGGGTCAAACAGTCAGACAATACCGGCCTCATGGCTGTATCCAAGTTTTTTCACAGTTACACTGATGGTAGAGCAATACATACAGTAAATGTGGAATTAGAAAAACTGACACAGGTGAGAGATCCCTCACCTGGGTGTGAGGGGTCTCTAAGGATGTTTTGGGCTATATAGAGGCTGTGATAGCTGTCCAGCTCATCCAGGAGGGGAGAGGGCAGCTGATGACGTTCTGGGCTGTGTTGATGACCCTTTGGGGTGCTTTTTCTGATATCTGCTGTGTTACTGGAAAACCACACACACACATGCAGTAAGTAAGCACAGCCTCTGTGGAGCAGTGGTAGAAGGACACCAGCAGTTTCTGTGTCATGTGGTTCTTCTTAAGGACTTTCAGGAAGTAGAGTCTCTGCTGGGCCTTCTTAATCAGCGCTGTGGTGTTTGTGCTCCAGGTCAGGTCCTACTCGAACTGGACTCCAGCAAACCTGAACACTGTGACCCTGATTGTCTGTTTTTTTTTTTTTTTTTTTCTTTTGTCTTTGTGGTTTTCAGGAGCAGGTAACTGCCCTCGCACCACCCAGCCAGCTGCTTCACCTCGTCCCTGTATGCTCCCTCATCCCCCTCAGAAATGAAACTTACCACTGTTGTGTTGTCTGCATACGTGATGGTGTTGCTGAATTGGGAAAGGGTGTAGTCATGTGTGTAGAGAGTGTAGTGTAGTGGGCTCAGGACAAAACCCTGTGGGGAGCCAGTTCTGAGACTGAGGGCTGAGGAGGTGTGGGGTCTGACTCCCACTCTCTGGGAGTGGCTCATCAGGAAGTCCAGGATCCAGCCGCAAGTCCATGATCTGCCAGCTTAGACACCAGTCTATGGGTGAGTATGGTGTTAAACGCAGAGCTAAAAGCCACAAATAGCAGCCTTGCATAGCTTCCCCACTGCTTTAAGTGGGTCGGAGTAGTATGGAGAGTTGTGGCTACTGCATCCACCTCATGCTCTTCCACTGTGAGGATGTGGGTGGGATGCAGCTGCAGCTGGGTGACTCCTTCTCAAAGCTGGAAAAGAAAAGGTTCAGCTCCTCTACCAGTGAGGCATCACCGTCAGCAGCTGAGAGGTTGCTGGACCTGTAGCTGGTGATGTGCTGGACCCCCGCCACACTTGCCTTGTGTTGTTGCTGCTGAGCTGGTCCTCTGTTTTTCTGCCTTAAGCAGCTTTGACCTCTCTGATTTGATGCCTCTCTTTAGGTTGGCTCTGGCAGCACTGTACTGTGCCCCATCACCAGACCTGAAAGCAGTGGTGGGCTAACAATGTTCTGGCTTTTAAGAGACCTTTCTTAAGCTCAATCAACTTTTAGCTCAAATTGAGCACGAGTTTTCATAACATCCATGTCAAGTGTGTTATTTACCCCCCCTGCCCCCCGCCCCACCCCAGCCCCAGCACGTTGGCAGCATCACCACTTTAGATACATAATTAATCAGATCAGCAGCTATCAGAGACAACAAAGAGAGCAGCAGCCTGTGATAAGTTATTCATGGTGAGCTGGTGGTGCTGAAAAGGCTGATGTTTGCTTTCCTTTTGGAAAATGTTGACATGATGAGGGGTGAAATAGGGACATGTGACTGATGACCAATTAGCAAAGATCTTGGGTGTCATTTCAAAATTTACAAAGAACATTGGTGCAAATGTGACATCTTCCAGCAGCTAGCCAGCTCCAGGTTTGAAGCTTTTCATTCCTTCAGTCAACTTAGTTTCCCTGGAAGCTAATGTGACAGTATTTAAACAAAGAGGATACACATTAGTAAATCTCAGTCCTGGTTGACACGTTGCTCTGGTAAAACCTCCAGTTCACAGTTAACCACATTGTATACCATCCCTGCTTTGTGGTTATGAAATGAGGAAAATACTGTATATACTAAAATCATCAAGAAACTGTCTACAGAGTGAATAAATCAGATGAGAAGTAGGACTGATTTGTCAAAGACTACTCTGACCCAACTGGTCACTAGAAAGAACACAAAATAACATTAAACTCTGACTTTATGGTTACATAGACTTAAAAACAGGCAACTGGACTGTGTAGAGTCCAGAGTACACAGTCCAGTTGCCTGTTTTTAAGTCTTCAAGATAACCATGACCTGGATGAATGAGAATCTACATGGACTTATGGTTACATACCTTTACAGAAAAATGTTGGAAACAATGATTCTTAACTGAAAAACACAAAGATTTCGTGGAGTAAAAGATAAACTATTGGCTAGTTTCAGTTTGTGCTTAGTTAGGATGTCTATCCTGACCGCTGTGAGTCAAAAAACCCAGAACTGTGATAAAAAAACAAAAAACAAAAAAAACAACTAACTCTTGTTTGATAACGGCAAAGCTTGTCTTGTTTGAACTGAAGATATCTCAAGCAGTGTCAAACCATCTCTCCATGGATCTATTCTTTATGCTTATTTGCCATCTTCACTATTTGTCTCTAGTGCAGCCTGTCAGGATTAGGTGTCAGACAGTGACCTAATTTAGGATCTTCCTCTGGAGACTAGCTCTCCCAGAGCCATTTTGTGTGCTTGGTCAATGTTGTATTTTTTAATTTAAATCTTTTTTTTTTCTTTTTTTTTTTTTGTTGCAGAAGTTTCTCAGTTGTTTAAATCTTTTGTTCCTTCTCCGCTGTACCTGGCGTAGACACCTTTGAATTGAGGTTACGTACAAATGCATCTTAAATAATGAGCATATTGTAAAAAGTCCAATGTTCTCAATCAGCTGAAAGAGAAAATGGTTTAAAGGAACCAATGAAGCAACAGGAAGCAGCCTCTGCTATGTTTGTGAATGTGGTGTGAATGGGTGAATATGAGATTAGATGTAAAGCACTTTGAGTGATCAAAAAACTAGAGAAAGCGCTATATAAAAATAATCCATTGACCATATTTTATATATTACTTCATTTTATATATTTACTTTGGGTAAATTACTATTCATAAAGAGTATGGAAATGTAGAAAATGTAACATGTACAGTATCTCTTAATGTGGCGCAGTACAAACAACAAACTACTGACTTGACTGTTGTCTGCAGCTCACCAGAAGATTTTAGAACACCTAATGCTTCTATCTGCAGACAAGCTTTACAGAGATGGAGGTTTCCTTTTTCAGCAGGACTTAGTTAGCACCTGCCTGCAGCGCTAAAACTCCTGACCATTATATTAGACAGCTTGATTGTCCACTGGCCTAAGCTGAACAGCATAAAGACTCTGTTGTGGTAAGGATTATTTTCAAACATTTGAGGTATCTAGAAAGATACAACAGAAAGCAGAGAAGTCCTGTGAATGAAAATATCCACCACAGCTTCAAACAGCCCATGACTCCAGTTTAGTATTTTCTCATTAAGCTGCTGTCATTTGTTGGAGCCTCGTAATTGTTTGTCTCCCAGCTGGAAGCGTGTGCACCTCATATGGCCCTTTGGGGTAAGGACGCATCACCTCTCTGCCCTCATTACATATGTCTGCCTGACCTTTTCAGTCGCACCTCCGTCTGTCACCGCAGAGCATGGCGGCTTAAAGAGAATCACCACTCAGGTCATCAGCATTCATCAGACACAAGCATCCCTCACTCTTCGCTGTGCAACAGTATCAGAGTCTGTCTCAGGAGGAATATTTCTCTTTCTGTGCATGTTTGAATGCTCCATCATCCTGCTCCCCTCACTGTATAGTATCAAACCAGGATGCAGTTATTACTGGGGTAATCACAGGGTATCAGGGCAGTCCAGTACTTAGTTTCAACAGAACCAAACACTTGGTCAAATATCAGAAGTCATTTCAGAAATCACTTTCTGCAGGTTTCTAAATAGGCACCAACAGCTCCCATTATAACTGAATGTGATGGGAATTCTAGAATCTTATTAAAGATTGAGATGAAGTGATGTAAGCCAGTGTAAGGATGATCAGATGAGTGTCAGAGCTGCTCGCTGTGATGATTTGAAAGATGAAGATTTAATTTGCAGCAGAGAGTCAAACACTGGAAGTAGTGGAAAGTTTGTCTACACATTTAGCAAACAATTATACCGACCAAAATCTCTGAGGGACAAAATTTACAGAGCCAGAAACATTAGGGCTCAGTAGGAGTCATGTCTGGGACTGACTTTTGGTTTGCTGGGTTGTTTGATTTGTGGCAGGTTAAAACACTCAAACTACCAAGGCAGTCATTTTGACTGCTTTGAAAATTTACTATGTCATAACTTTGTTAAATTAAACCTATACACCAGTAATGTACCCTGACGTTTCCCTAAATGTGGGTATATTTTATTTTAACATTGTTTTATCATAAACATTTCAAAACACAAAAGAGATCTGAGTATTACTACCTCAAATGACCAGAGCAGTCAAATTGACAACATGCTTTTTACTAAGGGTGTTATATTTCACTATTTGTTACATTTTCCCGCTCTTTCTCCTGCTCTATTGTTTTTTTTGTACTTTAAGCTCTGTGAAGCTAAAATCTTGCTATGACTTACTTTAAACTCAAGAGACTCAAAATTGACAACGGGAAGAAAAATGACAAGTATGGAGGCTTTAGCCTTGCTTCAGTCTTGATAAGGAGGAATCCGATGGATGAGCAAGTTGAGGGAATGATGTGTCTTGGTATTTTGAGGAAGGTTCTTAAAAGTCTCATTCAAATAATTTTCATTTTGTGTACTGATGTGTTTTTATGTATTCCACCAATTTATTATGAGTTTTTATTATTGATTATCCAAATTGTGTGCAAATAAAGACTGAGCTGTCAAAATGACTGCTATGGTCATTCTAGTAGTTGCAAAATTTAGGTAGACCGAGTGTTAAAGGCTACCTTGTCTTTGGATCAGGTCTGTGGTGCTACGCTGAGGGAAAACCTGGACTCCAAGGCACCGTCCTGGTGGATGACTTTTTCTTTGTTACTTCAGCTTTAAAAAAAGATTTTGGTGAGATGACGTTGGTTTAAAGACCCAATGCCTTGAATTTGAGTAAATCTGCTTTGTTGCTGTGCACTGACCAAATCGAAAGGGATTATCCTTTAACTGAACTGATTAACCCTGGAAAACACTGAAACAATGAATAACAAAGAAGATCTAAATGATAGTTAAGATGGAAATGAAACATGATGGAAGAGACTAGTTCAGTAGAAGCATACATAAACAGGACTTCTGATGGGCTGGCTGTTTGTCTCTCTCTTTTCCTTATTTACTTTCAATCCAGCATCTCAGTTCCACTAGGTCTTCATTAAATAGCATCAATATTCAGCTCCTTATTCCTCATCAGTGTTCAGAGCCCACTGGGTCCTGGTCAGTTAGTGGTTAACTTGCACATCAATGGACTCCCTCTGGAGAAATGTAATGAATTCACTGTTGGGGAGCCCCATCTTACTTTGAAAAGTAAGCCATGTGTTTTCATCAAGTTTCCACCGCTGGAAAAGGTTCTTCAGAGGGTAAACACATGTTCAAACTTTTGACAGAGGAAGTGCCGATGGAATTTGAAGTTTTTTACAAAGTGTTGTCATAAGTGTCATAAGTGGTGTGCATACTTAAATGTTGGCTCTTTCATAGTGTCATATATGTTTCTTGTAGCTCAAATTGATGTTTACCCTCAAGTTTGCAGTTTAATAGTACATAAGAGAGACATGCTAAGGACAGAGGACAGAAGCTCAGTTATTTCAATTTAGAATCATATGCATATTGATTGCATATGATGTGTGATCAAGTTATCATGAGTGCCAACTTATTCATTCAGGGGATGCAGAAACTATGCCGCCTGCATCTTTCACTATCAGTCTCTCCTCTGTCCATCTCTCTCTTTCTGCATCTCCCTCTATCTCCACTTTAGACTCAATGCAGTCTCAGCAGATGACTGTCTAATATGAGTCTGGCTCTGCTTAAGGTTTCTACCTGTTAGAGGAAGTTTTTCCTCTCTGCTGTAACTCGATAAATGCAGCAAAGTGTTTCACTAAGGTAGTTGAAGATGGGATTGGGATGTGTCTGATCTTACAAGATGAGGCTCAATCTTATCCCATCTTTGCATTCAATTTTTGTAAATGGTGTATGGTCCAGACCAGCATCTTGAGAACTGGTTAATATATAAATGAAAATCGATTGACATTTTACAAGCAAGGGTGAGGAGGCTGTGATTTACTGTAAATGATTAGTAATGTATAAAAATTACTCTGTTAAAGAGAGGTCATGGTCAATAGAGGTCACGTTTAAATAAACAATTCTTCAGAAGGTTTATGATATCATTCTGAAAAGAAAACATGCAAATGGAGTATGCTATTAGCACAGATTAACTGTAGAGCATACATCAGAGCTTTGTTGTTAAATTGATTTAACACTGTTAGTGTGCTGGTTGAGTAGGGCTAATGAATCTTTTATGCTGTGAAGTGATACTTAAACTACGCACATTTCTATGAAACGATTGATTTTCTCTGACTTGATCTTATCACATCAATAACAGATGTCAACATTTATTAAATATGAGATTTGGTAGACTTGAAGGTAGACTTTGGTTCTCATGGGTTCCAACTCTGGTTACAAGAAATAGTAAAGCATTTGCACTTTGGATGCCACAGCTGTGGGACTTCTTACCTAAGGAAATCCTACTGGCAAACTCAGAGTCTTCCTTTAATCTGTCAAAAAACATGAAAACAAAACAAACAAAAAAATCACAGTGTGTTTGAGGGACTGTTGATGACTTAAAAAAAACAGTCGATAAGTGAGTCCTTCAAAATCTGTCCTTTGATGAGTCAGTGGTATATACAGTTTGGATAGCTCCCTGCTAGGGTCCTGAAATAAATCAATCGCAAGTTGTAACTATTGCACTCCTAAGGGCTGCTGGAGTTGACTAAACATCAATGAGAGTATCTTTTAGAAGAGAAGTGTTCTAAAAGTTTGTTTCTATTATCTCTGGTGAAATAATCTGTCCATTAAATCTTTTTCTTCTTTTCTTTATATCTTTTAAAAATGTCTTCCAAGTATTCAGAAATATTTAGCCATGTTTTTGATTCCCTCCAAATATAGCATCAAACCACCATGTTTGATTTACATACTTAAAAAACATGAGAACAAAAACATACATGTTTGTACTTATTTTTTATCAGAATCCTTTTCTGCTGTAATCTGCAGTCAGTGCTAGATAAAATAAAAACATATGCACTTCTTCTGCCTTTTCTTAAACTTTTCTTTCTCCTGCAGCTCCACACAGACCTGGACCATGGGGACAATGCAGTCAAGTACACTCTGTCTGGAGAGGGAGCTGGGTCCATTTTTACCATCGATCAAATAACAGGAGATATACATGCTCTGGTGGGACTGGACAGGTCAGAACTGATAATACTATCAGTCTATCAGATACGATCAGTCTTAAGAATCTCTACGGTGATTCAGAGAAATAACAATGAAATCACTTTCTACATTAATACGTGGGCTTGTCACTTAGGACTAGTATGTTTTCATGAATATTGTTGTCTTGCAACAACCTCTAGAACTCCACCTGTTTTGGAAGTCAGGATTTTTCATTGCACATGATGGCTCTTTGGTAAAAGAGATTGATTAACAGATTGATTAAATATACCATGTGTTGTGATGTGGTTGTCCCAATTCAGAGAGAACTAACCGACCAGAATTAAGTATTCAACACAGCCTGGTAACCAGAAAGAAAGCATTGATGTGATCCCTGTGCAATCCATCTATCTTGAGACAGATGGAAACATCTGAGAGGCAGGGTACATCCCAAAAGGTCACCAGTCCATCATTGAGCTGACATGTAGACAGACACCCACTCAGACATACTCACACCAATATGCAATGTAGAGTAATCAGTTTACCTTACAAGCATGTCTTTTAACTGTGGGAGGACGCAAGAGTGCTGTCCCTGTACCGTACACACAAACCGCGGCCTCAAAGCAGAACAGAAACGTCCCCACTGGCCCTTAAACTAGAACCAGAAACCATCTTGTAGAAGGAAAAGAGTTCTCGCTATCATTCAGATCCTTCTATGGACAGATGATTCAGATTCAAAGTGTGCCAAGAAGATAAACTAATCAATGGCACATGAAAAACAGGTGAAGGTAGATGTCCAAAGTAAAGGACAGATGTGGGATTAGAAGCAGCATGTCTTGTGATCTAAGTTACAGAGAAATGGCAAAATTGTGCAATAAGCTCATGGTCCCTACAGGCTACAGACTGAGTCAATTATCGACTCCATCCTTTTTTAACACTCTTCCAGAGCATCTCCCTCTGACTCTATGCTATACTGATCAAGCCAAATACTTTTTCATGACAGCATTCATGTGATACTTCTTACAGGGAGGAAAGGTCCTACTACACACTCAGGGCCCAGGCTGTAGACATCCACTCAGGCGTCCCTCTGGAGCCAGAGTCTGAGTTCATCATCAAGGTGCAGGACATCAACGACAATGAGCCACGGTTTCCTGACAGTCCCTACAGCGCCAGTGTCCCTGAGATGTCTCCCACAGGTTGGAAAATGGTTTTCTTCAAATAAACAGTCTGTGGACAAATTCTAGAAATAGGAGTTACATAATATAAAACGTCAAGGCATTGTTAAATGGTGCTTTTCACTGCATAAATAAATACTAACAGCACTATACAGACATTGAGATTTGTCATCCTAAAAGAATCCACAGAGCAAAAACATAAAAGGGTGGTATGAGGTGGATTTTTGCAGAAACTAAATAAAGAAGTTTAAATGAAATTGGACCAGTTGTGCCTCCAGATCTGACAGAAAAACTCCCCCCAAACTCAAAGGTTACAGCTTTAACAAATGCCTTAAATTTGCTAGGTGACTGTTGATCAGAAATAGAAGTTTAGCCTTATCTCTAGTCTTATCTCTTTTTGATGTGGTCCATTGTGTGTTTATGTTTAAAGGCTTTTGCTGTGAAGTGCTATAGATTTGTCTTACTTTTGGTTTCATGCTTAGTCTGATCTTGATGTCTGAAGTTGGAGACAGGGAAGGTAAAATAAACCCAACCCTGCTTAGTAAACCAGTATCTTGATGACAATAGTGTTTAATTTCTCCCAGTGTTCCTTTTGACCTTGTCATGTCCATGTCCAAGCTCTTTAATTCTCAGCTTCTACTGCAAAGATCTCCTCTGATTTTTCTTTTGTATTTTGTCAGGAGGTTTCTGCGTGACTCTGACTTCGAACTTTGCCCTCTGGTTCAATGACTCACTCCCTCATAACAGATGGCAATTTGTCACAATGTGCCTTGCCCCACTCTTCATATCTTAATTTGAAGGACATAAGTCTTTGCTAACTGTATGATAAGTGACTCTTGAAACGGCATGGAATAAATGTGCATGTGCAACTTACAACAAGACTCTTTGAAGGCTTATGGTGGTAGATGACTGGACTGTAATCACGTGACCTATTAGTGAGGTTGGACATATACAAACTGCAAGTGAAAGTGGGATGTTTTGCAAACATGAATAAAAAACAGAATTCAATGATATAAACCGACATTCCTGGTATCCCTGTAAGTATTAAGATAAGCTTAGGAGGTGATTAGTTGAGTAGCAGCTTTACTGTAGGGGGTCAGAGACCACCAGCTGGCACACACAAAGTGTTTTGGGTTCATGCTAGAGGACAGGACCAAAGGTAGAAAGAGACCAGGAATTCTGTTGGCAGATCAAACACCTTGGATTTGTGTCAAAGCATCTTAGCATCACATGTAAGTGAGATGGTAACAGCCAATCAACAGAGTACAAGAATGTATAGATCCTTTTCCACCTTTAATCAATTGAATACACTACAAAGACAAAATATTAAATGTACACACTGATTTTTTTTTATATACACTCATTTTGAATTCAATGCCTGCAACACAAAACAAAGCTATATGACATATTTACAGTGTTTATAAAAAAGGCTATGATGACCAGAGGTGGGCACAGTTATTAAAAAATACAACTCTTTGAACCATCAATCTGTTAACCTAGACATGAACTTAAATAACTGTCAATCTGCTGATTCTGTTAATAATGAACTAAATGTGCAGAGTACCATTGATCCAAGTCCAGTCAAAAATGTTACTTAAACACAGTACATCCATAAAGATCCATAAATCTGTAAGTGCTGCATCTTAATGTAAGTCAAATAAAATGAGACACCATTCTGAGATAGGTAAAAATATTTCCTGACAATATAAAGTCTGAAAATAACCTCCCCATTCAAAAGAGTGTCCTAAAAATCATCGAGCCACAGACAGCTGTCGTTGTCTTCAAGAGTAGTTGAGGTTAGTTTATGAATCTATGCAGCAATGAGTCAGCGTAACTCTGTCCAATGTCTTAAAACTGTGAAAACTTTATTATGAATACTAGACAGAGACTTAAAGAGTGCTGCTGTTGCAGCCGACTATCGGAGAAGAAAGTGCATGATAATCAAGTGCTGCGTGCATTTAACTACACATATGGTTAAAAACATGCGACACCAAAGGAAAGGCTCCCTGACAACAGCTTGTAGAGAGCACACTGATATTGTAACTGAGATGTTTTATCTGTGTCTGTTCTCTTCCAAACAGGGTCATACTTTCATATCTCTACATTTACTAGTGGGGGATACCTGAAGACAGCTTTCTTTAAACACCTACACTATTTATCAAACACATATAGAATTAAATAGACACAACATTGTACATTAAGAGCTTGTTGATTCAGCTCAGATCTTAAGTTTCACTTTGCAGTCAGCTTGGACACACACACATACACACACACACACACGCACACACACAAAATGCTCACTAAGCCAGACTTAGTGGCCCATCTGTCCGCTAAATACCATTACTGAGAGGTAATTTAACAGTCAAGGTCTTTAGGCCTTAAGCTGTTAATGCTTTAGCTGAGGCCATGAGTGCTCTGACAGAACACAAGCTTGACCCCAGGACGTCTCTGCTCCTTAGAAACATTCTCTATAGAGGATTACCTATGGTAGAGAACTGAATCTATATGATAGAATCATAATGCTCTCATTCAGAGCTGAGTGTGGATGCTGCAGTGCTATGTTTATAGCTTCTATGAATGATTTTTTTTATTTTTTTTTAATGAGATGTGAGATGAGACAGTGTCTAACACTTAAAAGGATTTTTTTTTCCTTTTTTTTTTCAAGTTCAAAGACCAGACGAGTTATTTCCAGTAGTGTTCTGTTTAGTAGAAGTTTATAACTCAGTTGTCACTTTAAAAAAAAAAAGAACATCTTCACATCAGCATTTTATTAATTTTAGGACACTGACACATAACATACGTGTATTTGTTTATATTTTCAGGAACCTATGTGACACAAGTAACTGCCACTGATGCAGATGACCCTACCTATGGCAACAGCGCACGCATCGTCTACAGCATCCTACATGGACAGCCCTACTTCTCTGTGGACCCTAAGTCAGGTGAGAGGACAGAAAATCTGTGTGTCCCTTTATGACTACCAAACAAACAGAGGGCTTGATCTACTAAGGGTTTGCATGTATAAAAACATCGTGTACAAAGCTGATCTACTAATATGAGCAAAATTCCACATGCAATCCATTTAGCATGTTTTCCTTCATGACTATGCAGAATATATGCAGAGGAGGAGCTGCAAATTAAATCATTTAGCACCCGCAAACCTTAAAATAATTGCGGTTGGTGTTTTTGTATTCATATTTAGTACGTTTTAAAAGCAGGTGCAAACTGGCACAGCGTTATGCACAAATGGCTGCAGTCATTGAGGCAAGAAGAAGGAAAAGGTGCAATGACTGACAACAGAGAGAGAATTGCAGCCAAAGTAGATCACCTGCTACATGCTCACTAATAGCATGTAAAAAACTTTGGGAGTGTGGCGCCACGCGAGGTGGCAGCCTGTTACAGCAGCTCCTGTGTGTTTCATACTTTTTGTATCTTTTTCTCTTTAATTTCTGTCCTGACACATATGTGTCTTCACCAGTTAGTGTCTAACTACTGGATACACCGACTTTTTTTTTTTTTAACTTTTCTGGCCATTTTTCTGGACACTTTTTGGCACTTTAGTACCCATGGCAATGGAGGTTCACAAACGCAATGGTGAGCGCTTTGTTTACATGTGCGATCAGCTGATTGCGCTGAGTAAACCTGTGCTGCTGCCCGGAGCAAGGCCTGACATCCCGGAGGAGCTGCAGAGGAGGCGCCAGGGGTGCAGAGCAGGAGCCAAGCTGAGAGCAAAGAAGAGGAGATTTTGCCCAGCTGTACCAGCGATTATCACGGGGAACGTGAGGTTTTGGGGAATAAGACGGACGAGCTCGCTGCGCTGATTAAGACTCAGGGCTCTATTTTCGTGCGCGCCGGTGAGGCGACAGAGGGCGACGAGCCCCGCGCAGTTGTTTTTTCGTCTGGCGCAGCCCGGCGTATGGCCAGTTTGGTATTTTCGTGGACTGATGCGCACGGAGGCGAGCCGAGATCCGCCAAGCTGGGCGTGGTGGCGGGGCAGGGGGAGGTGTTGACAGAATCAGCGGGCGCAGTGACATTTTCGTGCTTGCCACCGGCGTGTAAAGTGTGCTGAAAGCTCGCCGATTCAAACCTGGTCAGCTTTCAGCGCAGGCGGAACGCAGCTGGTCTAGTAGTATTTTGGTAGACCTGCGGCGTATTGGCATACGTCACTGATGCCTCACCGGCAGGTTTCCACAGTGTCAGGCACATTTCAGTGCAATAAATAATCAATAACAACTAATAATCTGAGTCAGCACATACATTTAGATCTATATAGATATATTCTGATCTATATCTGATCTGATGAGCGCGTTTGGCACGCGTTTGGACACACAACCTGACCGAATCAACACAGCTGAAACCGCATTAAATTGAATTAAATATCTAGTAAATAGACACACATGATGAAGTGAACTAGATATGTAATTCGTCTCCCTCCTTTTCTTTCTTCCTCTTCCCCTTATTTCTCCCACAGCTCGACCTGGACATGTCTCCGTGTCCTCTCTCTGTCCTGCAGCGGCTGAACAGATGATTTGTTTCAGTGCCCAGATGCGTTATCTCTTTTAAGCCGACATACGGATATTATTATATTCAGTTTTGTGAGGCAAATTTATTTTATATGCCAACATCTATGAAAGAAAGAGCTAGGCCACGGAGCGCGATGCGTCATTTACGCACAGATGGTTCCAAGTTTAATTCCATTTTTGGAGTTTATGTTGTGATCTGTGCGCACAACCCACCTTTGTCACGTGAGGTTTGAATATGTGCAACTTTATGTGAGTGTCTTTATTTGTGGAAAAGGGTGTTTGTCTTACCAGTCCGTCCAACATTACACACACCAAATCCATCTGTGCTCATATGAGAGAGTGTGGAGGATGCCCAATGCAGTGCTTACAGTGACACTTGTTGAGGAGCTGGCTTCTGTCGCCATCTTGTGGCATTACTGTGTTCAGACATCTCTTGATCTCTTTGACTACTTCATGAAAATAGTAATACGCCTCGCCTGTGGCGGATTTAAAGGCAAGGAGAGGAGCTTATGTGATTGGTGAAAGCAGGTCTCGGCTGTGTTAAACCCACTCTACGCCCTTTCTCCTCCCTCGGTACGACTTACACCGCTGGGAGGAGCTGAGTTAGGGAGGGGGGAAAATTACGCCGGGCTGCGCTGCTCACCAAAATACCAAATTGTGCTTGGGAATGCCTTGTCGGCGCGGCGGACCTGACTTACGCCGCGCTTGCGGCACGTCTCCGGCGAGACACGAAAATAAAGCCCTTTGAGGGAATACCGTGAGTGTACCGTCTTTTGTTTCACAGAGACATGGCTGAACTCGCACATCCCGGACCACAGCGTGGCGGCACCCGGCTTCAGTGTTGTTCGGGCGGACAGAGACGTTATTAGCAGTGGTAAGAAGAAGGGAGGAGGGATTGCACTGTATGTGAGTGAGAGGTGGTGTAATCCCGGACATGTGCATATGAAGGAACGTCTCTGTGAACCAGACATTGAACTGTTTGCTGTCGGAATGAGTCTGTATTACCTGCCCCGGGAATTCACGTCCGCCATTGTGATCGCTGTTTACATCCCTCCATCAGCTGATGCACCGATGGCCTGTGATGTCATCACCTCCCCTGTGCCAGGGTACAGACCCAACATCCCAATGCCTTCACTGTTATTGCTGGAGACTTTAATCATGTCTCACTGGACAAAGTACTGCCAACATTTCACCAGTATGTTGACTGCCCCACCGGAGAAAATAAAACCCTGGATCTGCTGTATGCAAACACCAGTGATGCATACAGCACCACAGCTCCCCCCCCCCGGCAGATCAGATCACAACCTGGTCCTGTTAACACCCAAGTATGTCCCCCTTGTTAAGAGGCAGCCTATTCAAACCATGACGGTGAGGAGCTGGACTGAGGAGGCTGCTGAGGCACTGCAGGACTGCTTCGTATCAACAGACTGGGATGTACTCTGTGAGCCACACGGGGAGGACATCAACAACATGACAGAATGCATCACAGAATATATCAGGTTCTGTGAAAACTCCACCAGCCCAAACTGGACTGTATGCTGCTTCCCCAACAATAAGCCATGGATCACCAGTGACCTGAAAGCCCTCCTTAATAAGAAGAAGAGGGCTTTCAAGTCTGGTGACAGAGAGGAGCTGAGGAGAGTGCAGCATGAACTCAGGGAGAAACTGAGAGGGTGTAAAGACACCTACAGGAGGAAGCTGGAGGCCAAACTCCAGCAAAACAATGTGAGGGATGTGTGGACTGGGATGAAGCACATCACAGGATGTAAAGGGAGACAAAGGCAACCATCAGGCACCCTGGAGAGAGCCAACGAGCTGAACACTTTCTTTAACAGGTTCAGCTCACAGCCGTCTGTCTCCCTTATACATCCAGTCCCCCACACTCCTTCACCACATCAACCCCTCCCCCCTCTCCCCCCTGTGGTGAGCAATCCTGTGCAGCACCTTTCCTCCCCCTCCCCCTCAACCCCCCCTCCACTGGAGACATCAGCACCCCAACATGACCGTGACTATGGGCCAGGTTAGGAGAGGCTCCACCAGAGGAAGGCAGCAGGACCTGATGGCATCAGCCCCAGGATCCTGAGGACCTGCGGCAGCCAGCTGTCTTCTGTCCTCCAACACCTCTACAACCTCAGCCTGAATCAAGAGAGAGTCCCAGTGCTGTGGAAGACGTCCTATCTCGATCCTGTTCCAAAAAAGTTGACTCCATCTGACCTCAATGACTACCGACCAGCTGCCCTCTCATCCCATCTGATGAAGGTGCTGGAGAGGTTGGTCTTGGCGCACCTAAGGCCGCAGGTGAAGGAGCTCTTAGACCCTCTACAGTTTGCCTACCAGCCCCATCTGGGAGTTGACGATGCTGTCATCTACCTGCTGCAACAAGCTCATTTGCATCTGGATGGTGGTGGAAGCACTGTGAGAATCACCTTCTTTGATTTCTCCAGTGCTTTTAACACCATCCAGCCATTGCTGCTGGGTGAGAAGCTGCGGATGATGGGCGCTGACACCTCCATTGTCTCCTGGATCACTGACTACCTGACAGACAGGCCACAGTTTGTCCATCTGGGCAGTGTTCTGTCTAGCGTGGTGGTCAGTAATGCAGGAGCTCCACAGGAGACTGTGCTGTCCCCTTTCCTTTTTCACCTTGTACACCACTGACTTTCAGTACAACTCTGAGTGGTGCCACCTGCAGAAATTTTCTGATGACTCGGCTGTTGTTGGGTGTATAAGTGAGGGAAGGGATGGGGAGTACAGAGCAGTGGTGGATAACTTTGTGGAGTGGGCTGGACGCAATCACCTGAGGCTGAATGTCACCAAGACCAGAGAGATGGTCATGGACTTCAGGAAGAAGAGGACGGCTTAACAGCCGCTGTGCATCCTGGGAGAAGATGTGGAGGAGGTGGAGGTCTACAAGTACCTGGGCGTCAATATCAACAACAGACTGGACTGGAAATCCAACACCGATGCTGTCTACAAGAAGGGGATGAGCAGACTCTAGTTCCTGAGTAGATTGAGATCCTTCAACGTGTGCAGCAAGATGTTGGAGATGTTCTCCTAGTCTGTGGTGGCCAGTGTACTTTTCTTTGCCGTGGTTTGTTGGGGGAGCAGCATCGGAGCCAGTGACACCAACAGACTCAACAAACTGATCAGGAAGGCTGGCTCCCTGATTGGCTGCAAACAGGACACTGTGGAGGCTGTGCTGGAGAGGAGGACACTGACCAAACTGTTATCCATCATGGATAACCCTGACCACCCTCTCCACCCCACTCTGGACAGACAGTGGAGCTCCTTCTCCAACAGACTGTCGAAGGGACAGATACAGGAAACCTTTCCTGCCACAATTTAATAACTCACATCTGTAAGACAGGGACTCACATCTGTCTGCTGTATAGTCCATTTTTAAAACTCCTACCATATCACATTACTGAGCACCTTAATTTGTCTGTTTATTTATCATCCCATCTGTTTATTTCGCATTTCATATTTATAACTCATTTCAATAGCCCACATTCTTCATATCTCACTTTTTTATCTTAGGATGTTTAGTATATCTATCTATCTATCTATCTATCTATCTATCTATCTATCTATCTAAAATTCTTTAGTTTGTATACACAATTTAGTGCCTGATGTAGCTTTTATTATTTTATGTTTTTTTTTTCTCCTGTATAGCACTTTGTCTGGCCTGTCCTATAAAGGTGCTATATAAATAAATGTGACATTGACATTGACATTGACATTGATATTTGGCGTCTTAATAGATCAGGTCGAGAGTTCTTCCTGCAGCTGTAAAGATTTATGACTTCTGTGTGAACTCACAGCTTACCATCTTCTAGACTAAAAAAGAAAGAAATTTAAGCTGTCAGGACACAGCAAGTGGCTCAGGAAGTGAGTTTCTCCTCAGTCCTGCTCCTAAATACTTAAACCTGCTCTGAAAGGGATGTAAAGATTTTCAGTCCTTTGACAGACATCTCAGCTGACCACCATCTCTTTACCCCCAGAGAAGAGAGCTTGTGCAGACCTGGAGCACTGCTACAGCCCCTCTGTGATCAACACCTTTAGTTTGTTGGTTTACAATAAAACAGATTTTAAATGTAAAACACCACTGTGGAGGCTGGATGTATTATCAGACCCCATGTTGTTTATCACTACCTATTTCAACAAAGTACTTTTAAGTGACTGATTACTTAATTCCTCGATTAACCATTGACAAACCATCCCATATATTCAGTAATACCTCTCCCCTGAGCAGTACAGCTGCATTTAATCTTGTTACATCTTGCCCTTGTCAATGCTTGTTGAAATTTCAAATGCACCTTTAACCGGGGATTCCACTGGAACAGCTCAGCTCCACTCTTGATTGGCAGGCAGATCAAAAACACAAGTATACAGTGCCCACCGGATCTGATCTGCTGCCTCAAGCAGAAGAGAAGTGCTTTCAATATACTGATATTTCTCGTGAGACTGGACAAGATCTCATGAGATCTCGCATGTTTCACTGTTAGACATTGAATGAGATCGGCACTGTATATAAACTGTAGCTGAGTCTGAAACAGAAAGAAAGAGATGTGAAACCTCCAATTTAGAGGATGTGATTCTCTGCTCAAGAGTTAGGTCAAGGTCACAACAAAAGCAATGTACCACCCCGGGGATTTCAATCTGGAGCCCTCTCTCTGGGTCAGGGTGAGGATTCTGATTAAAAGTGAATTTTCAATCCAAACAGATGAAAAAGATGGGTGGACATGACAGGAGAAAGTTTAGACTCAGACCACTTCTGAGAGAAACTGCAACTAAAGCCAAGAGACTTGAGGCCCTTTCATGATTTTGAGTCTGATTAACTCCTCAGCCTGCCACTGTGCTCCTCTCTGACCACTTCATCAAAGCTGCAAACCCTCACTCTAATTGATGTTAAGTCCTTCACCTGTTAGGAGCATTTGGACACTTTTCAGTCCTCCCTCCTGCTGTGCTGAAGCATTGGCTCTCCTCGCCTTGAGTTAAGAGCTCTTTCTTCTAATTTTCCTACTTTTTTTTACCCCTCCTCTCTCAGGAGTAATCAGAACTGCTTTGGCCAACATGGATCGTGAGGTGAAAGAGGAATACCAGGTCCTCCTTCAAGCCAAAGACATGGGTGGGCAGCTTGGGGGGCTGGCCTCAACCACTACCATCAACATCACCTTAGGTGATGTCAATGACAACCCACCACGCTTTGCAAAGAGTAAGAAAGTCTCATTTTTTTAATCATTATTTGGATGGTTCAATGAGACATTTATTGTGTGTTTTACAGACTCAGTTACTTAAGACTTGGGACAGTGTATGAATTGTTCAATTTGAATTAGAATTACAATATAAACTGAAACTGATGGTTTGCTAGTTGTTTAGGTTGAAATCAATGAAAAGATATAATTTTAAGAGACAACAGCTAAAACAAAACTTTTTAAATGGAGGCTGAAATAATGACATTTTTAATACACCACTGTGAGAAACAGGAGGCGTTTTTAAAACTGAAGATGATGTGAGGCTGTTACGGAGCAATCAGAGAGGTCTGAAAAAATGCATAATACTCCCTCTTTAATGATATTATGTTCTGCAGATGATGAAATCCATTCTTCTTTCACATTTGACTCTCAGGAACATTATTCTGAAACTGTTGAACTATTAGCTCACGCAGTCTCTCACAGAGCCTCTTCCCATCTTTCCTTCTGAGAGACTCAGCCTCTCTAAATGTCCTTTTTATACCCAGTCGTGTGACAAACATAAGAAATTAATTAATTGAATTATTTTTCTGAAGCATTTCACTACTTTTTACCTGTTTGGTTGTTCCTCTAATATATATATATTTCCAAATATGTATTATCTATTTAATTAATCTATTTTTAACTATTTCACACAGGTGTTATGGAATTGGGGTTATATTGAATCAGTGTATATGGTCTTATTTGATTGTTATTATGGATTTTCATACCTTCACCTCACTTTCTTTCCTCTATTGTTCTGTAGGTATTTTTCACCTGCGGGTACCAGAGTCGGCATCAGTGGGCTCAGCAGTGGGTCGGATTCGAGCCCATGATCTGGATGCTGGTAGTAATGCAGAGGTGGATTACATCATTGTTCCTGGAGATGAGGGCAACATGTTCGATATTCTCTCTGATGGCCAAACTCAGGAGGGAGTCGTAGTGTTAAAAAAGGTAAATTTGCTTCTCTTTATTGGTTTAACTTTAAGGAAATTAGTTGTTAGGCATTATTCTCCCAAATATGGAAGGTCCCAAATGGTGTATGGGGAATAGGTTTGTAACCAGAAAGATTCCCTCTAGGAAACTTTGAAAGGGCTTTAGTGATATTTACTATGATGACATTCTCAGAGATTGCAAATAATTAATACTATAGCACTGTATATACAAGGAGCATACCTAAAAGAAACATTTGTTTTTCAAGTATTTAGTTATACAACACAAATTGAAGCAGAAGACATTTGAATACTCCAATAGTTGCTCTTTTTTATGGCTTGTCCATAGACTGTAGATACTATGGACAACTTGGCCTTCCGTCATTATATGAATTTGAAGCCAAATTGCTCTTGGTATTTCTAGGATTTTCCCCACTTCCTGGAACCACCACTTGCACAGGAGCGTTGTATGCATTGTTTGTCCACATCTCCATTAAGATTACTGGAGGAGGTGGGATTTAAGACCTATACTGTAGCCCATCACCAGAGGGTGCTGTTCTTATGGAGGCTTTACTAAGAGAGGAGGCAGACGACAAACATTCTATATACAGTCTATGGGCTTGTCCCACTGGCTTCACCGTATAATTTTTCAGCAGTCCTGGCCCCTTTACTTTTGTATGGGTGCCAGTGCCTCTGTGCATTTGGCCCTAATTACAAACCGCTTCTCTTACTTTAAAGCCCTTTTACACAACATGAATATTCACCCATTAACACTACATTTCTACACTCATGGCACATAAGGCTATTGTAACCAAACACAACTTACCCACTCTCCTCCAGCAGCCGCTTGTTTGTGGGGTAGCTCTAATCACCAAGTGCAGAGGAGTTTCTCAGCTAAAGGAAGAACATTTATGATTATTACTCCATGGAAATGCAATCAGACCGAGATGGTGCGTCTACAGTGCTAAATGATTATCATGATGATTATTACTTTATGGTGATCAACTCATCAGGGCTTCCCCACAAACAAGCTGGTGAGTTGTGTTTGGTCTCTTTGCTAATGAAACCAGGCAAAGCTAAAAAGATGTTTGATGGCTTGTACTATGGCTGGGACCCTATATGTACTGTTGATGAAGTTAGGTGCTATTCTGAGCATTATTTGTGCAGTCATTGCTGACATTGGTGTAATTAGAGAAACAACCGGTGGCAACATTCATCTGTTGAGGGGGTGTCTAACTCGGTGTTACAGTGTGTTTGACCCTAACTTAAATTTACACAAGAATATCCCTTTAAGAGGCTGTTTTTGGTCCAATCATCGTCATTTTAACTGAACCTATTTTTTGCCTTTGTACATCTTTGTTTGTAAGAAACAATCACAGAGACTGTGAGCATAGTGAGATGTGGATTGACGGTTAATCTTGTCTCCAAAATGTGATGGCTGTTAAGATTTAGTGCTCAGAAACTCGCCGTCATATCAGCTCTGATTTAGAGGACGGTCTGATGTTAAAGCCTTTGTAATCCTCTGATGCCAAACTGCCTAAAGTGATATGACGTGTGTGTGGTCCAGTGACTTAGATCTGATGCAGGATCCTCTAGATAGAACATTTAGCATAGATAACGTTTTTGGATCCTCATATGACTCCTTCTGGAGATTGGTTTTGCTTTTCGTATTTTAATAAGGAACAAAACTGAGAGTAAACAAGATATTGGTCCGTAAGTAGCAAGTCATCAGGTTTCTGCTTGGAAAGAGAATTTTTTTTGCAGTTTTCCATTGAGACAGATTGAATACTGTACTGGAAATAAATGAAAAACCCTAAATAAAACACATGCTTTTAAGGTCAAAGTAAGCTAATTATCTCTGTGACCATCCAATCAGTTTCTCTCCAGCTTTTCTCCCCCATTTATCCCCCAGCACCAACCTTGATTATCATGGATGCTGTTAGCTGACACAGCAGAGTGCAGACTGTTGGTGAGTGTGTGAGTAAGTGTGAGGTATTATCCAGTCATATAGCTGGGTAGGTGGAAGGTCAAAAGGCAGAATGATTGGGATCACAGCCAGATCAGCACATTGCTCTCCTCTCTTAGATCACCGACAGGCACATCGACACAAAGTGCTGGTGTTTGCATTATCTCCTTTTTCCTCAGACCTTAAAATGAGATCCAATCCGATACTGTCTGCTTGACATTTTTCTGCTTTGGGACTAATAAAAAAAAAAAAAAAATCTTCTTACAGTAATTAGCCATTTGTTTAGACAGAGTATAGCTCTCCAAGAGGTGAAGAGACTTCACAGTTTACCATTGGTAGACATTTATTACCATACATTAAAGGGATATTCTGGCGTAAAATTAAGTTGGGGTCAAACACATCATAACACCGAGTTAGACATCCCCTCAAAAGATAAATGTTGCAGACTGCTTGCTTCTCTAGTTATACCAGCTTTAGCGATGACTGACGAGCATAGAGACCAAACACAACTCACCAACTCTCCTCCATAAGCCGCTTGTTTGTGGGGGAGCCCTGATGAGTCGATCACCAAGTGCAGTGGATCATTTCCCACAAACAAGTGGTTGCTGGAGGAAAGTGGGTGAGGTGTGTTTGGTCTCTTTGCTAATGAAATCAGGCAAAGCTAAAAAGATGTGGCTAGTACTATGGGTGGGACCCTATATGTACTGTTGATGAAGTTAGAAGCTGTTCTGAGCATTATTTGTGGCTATAGAGTGGCATTTTGGTTGAGGTTTGCGCGTGGAGACAAAGAACGCTGTGTATTGCTATCATGTGGTTGTTACTAAAGTTGGTATAAGTAGAGAAGCAAGCGGTCAGCAACATTCATCTGTAGAGGGGGTGTCTAACTCGGTGTTATGGTGTGTTTGACCCTAATATAAATTTACACTGCAATATCCCTTGAAGAGATCAGGCCATTATACAGACTAAAAACCACTGAAACATAATGTAGTATACTTAAGTATGTTTTTTTTTTTTTTTGTAACTCTAGAAAATAAAAGACAAATCTATTCTTCATCTTTTGGGTGGTGTACTCAGGTTGTTTGTGGGACAGGGGCAAGAAGAATTAAAAAAAGGGCAGGTTCTATGTGTCATAGGGCACCAATTAATGAAGATCTGACTTTAGCAGAATTTGGAGGTGACATTATAAACTCCAGTTTCTGTCTCTCCTTGGCATTACAGTTTCTCATCATAAAGTAGCAGCACAACAAAATCCTTTACAGTCTGTCAACATTAACAGTGGGCTGGT
Source organism: Xyrichtys novacula (assembly GCA_962446985.1). Classification (NCBI taxonomy): domain Eukaryota; kingdom Metazoa; phylum Chordata; class Actinopteri; order Labriformes; family Labridae; genus Xyrichtys; species Xyrichtys novacula. Next base: position 13,172,621 of record OY660887.1, on the reverse strand, counting down.
GAAAATGTTATTGTAGAAACCCTGGACATTTGATGATCTGGAGGCTCATCACTTTTACTCATTTGTTTTACACATCAAGGATGTTATTGTGACAGATGAAATAAATGTGTTAGCGCTAATGTTCTCTGTGTTTCAGGACTATTTAAAAAAAAAAATCTAAATCTTGATTTTCTCCAAGGTTTTCTTCACTGCCCCATTGGGCTTCCATACTCCCACCTCATTTGCTTCTTACAAAGACAAAAAACAACAAAAACATGTGGCATTCACAGAGTCTGGTGCCATCTAGGGGCTCTATTTTCATGTCCGCCGGTGATGCGGCGGACAGTGGCGGACCCAACGCAGTGGTATTTTTGTCTGGCAGAGCCTGGCACACAGCTGGTTTAGTATTTTCGTAGACTGAGGCGCGCCAAGGTCCGCCAAGCTGGGCGTATTACGCAAACGTCACTGATGCCTCACCGCTCACCGGCAGGTTTCCACAGTGTCAGGCACTTTACAGTGCAATAAATAATCATCAACAACCAATATTCTGAGTCAGCACATACATTTAGATCTATATCGATATATTCAGATCTATATCTTATCTGATAAGCGCGTTTGGCACGCGTTTGGACACTCCACCTGACCGAATTAATACAGCTGAAACCGCATTAAATTAAATAGCCAGTAAACAGTCACACATGATGAAGTTAACAAGATATTTAATTCGTCTCCCCGCTTATCCTCCTTCTTCCTCGCACAGCTCGATAGGTGTCATGCCGTAGAATGCACCCCCCACCACTGCATCCCATCTACTCACTAGCTTCTTAAAGTGGAAAAAAATTATCTCATATTAAAAAAAAAAATACAGTATTGGATCATGACAACATGTCAAATGGAGCAGTAAACTTTCGATCTGTTTTTAGGTATTTAAAAAATGCACATACAGAGGTGTACTTGGGTATATAAACTGTACAGTAAGCTGTTAAGGTAGAAAACATCATATTTTTGGGGCAGCAAATATTCTGAATCAGAGGGCTGTTGTTTTCGGCTTATCTGAATAGCCTGAATGAAATCATTAAAGGCACACACTTTCGAATCAGTCTAATGGTAAGGAAAACTTGGATTATTTCGCAACTTTAAGTGAGTGTCTTTATTTGTGGAAAAGGGTGTTTGTCTTACCAGTGGGTCCAACATTACACACACCAAATCCATCTGTGCTCATATGAGAGAGTGTGAAGGACGCCCTCTGCAGCGTTTACAGCGATACTTGTTGAGGGCCTGCCTTCTGTCGCCATTGTGTGGCATTGCTGTCTTCAGACATCTCTTGATCTCTTTGACTACTTCACGAAAATTGTAATACGCCTCGCCAGTGGCAGATTTAAAGGCAAGGAGAGGAGCTGATGTTATTGGTCAATACAGGCCTCGGCTGTGTTAAACCCACTCCACACCCTCTCTCCTCCCTCGCTACGACTTACGCCGCTGGGAGGAGCTGAGTTAGGGAGGGGGGAAACTTACGCCGGGCTGCGCCGCTCACCAAAATACCAAATTGTGCTTGGAAAAGCCTTGTCGGTGCAGCGGACCTGACTTACGCCACGCCTGCGCCACGTCTCTGGCGAGGCATGAAAATAGAGCCCTTAGTCTAATTAGATACAGTTTTGCAGTGTTACATTTCGGAATCTGTACTAGGCACGGAGGTTAACTGAATGCTGTATGATCAAGTTATGGTCCAGGTCTTTGACTAACTCGTGTTTCAGATTACAGGAGTAACAGCATCCATCAGCATGATTTAACATATCATGACCTTGGAGTGATAATCAGGCTTTAATGCAGTCTTATCAGCTGATATGATTAGAGTGGCCTGTTATGTACAAACGTAGTCAAATATGTTTATTTAGCACAGGGATCCTGTCTGTTAGGAATAAAACCAGCCAACATCTGCCACATCTTCACCATTCTGCTTATATTGATTTTTTAACTTACAGATGGGTCTTTTTATTTTTTTACAAGCTGACAACATAAGGAACATTGGATCTGAATTACTTGCACTTCATGTTAACATTTAGGACCTTCTAAAAACACTTTTCTGCACAACAATCACAGTTTTATTTAATCCTCTTTTTTAAATGTAGCCAGCCATGGTTGACAAAAAACTGAATACTTTCCTTCTGTGGATCTTTGTAGACTTTTTCATTAATCAGTATCAGTAACTGTGTTTTATCTGTTTGATTTTTAATGTTGTGGTTGATCTGAACAAATCTGTAAAAGTCATACAGTAATAAACAAACAGATGTAAGCAGCAGGAAACCAGCACCTCTTCCCTACAAAGCGTCATTTTTTTTTCCACTGGTGGTTTTAAAGCTGTATTTAGAAGAAAAAAATAAATAGATAAAAAAAAATGTGATGGAGAAGGTCTATCTATCTCTGAGGGATCTTTTTTTAATGAAATCTTGGACCTAGAGAAACAATCTGAACCTGTCAGGGACAAAGGGAAAATTTTTAGTTGACTGTTGGATCAGGATGCTCTCCACCATGAGTGTGTGTTTTACATGGACTTAAGTGACCTGGTAATGAGTCTTATCCTTTTTTTGACCATATAGTATTTTGTGTTTATCTGCTCACTTTCATAGCCCTGTACTAGGGCTTCACAATTTGGGCCAAAAATAAAATCCAGATTTTTTTTCTCTAAAAACTTGATTTTCGATTTCAATTTTTTATTCAGTGACAACTTCACCAAACTTCACTTTTATAATAAGTTTTTCTATCACCTCTCAAAACTAAACCACTGAAAACAATGTAGTCTATATGCCAAGCCAGTAAGTGGCACTGTAACACTGCACAGGAAATGCACAAAAGACAGAGGAAGAGTACAGAGCATGCGTATAAAGGTTGTTTTGGCCGGACATGCACAGGTGCCAAAAAAGAGTTATGCTGTGTGTAACATAAAATGAAACGCTGGAAAAAAACTTTTTCATTTACTCCTGAATTTGTTTCCGTGTGGATGGGTTGATACCGCCTTCAGTGGTTTGCTCTTTGTCCGAAACCGCAAAGCCGTACCAATTCCACACGACTCACTTCCTCTTGCCCGATATAACCACAATATTATCACCTTTTTTTGCAAATGCCATGTTTGTTTACACTGGTGTGTGTAGGGGGAGCCTATGGTGACCTGGAGGTGCGAAATATGATAGAGAGGAAAATTGATTTGATGATTTTAATTTTCTTAACATTGTCATAATCAAATAATTCGATAACAATTTCAAATTGATTAATCATGCAGCACTACCCTGTACACATGGTTAAAACTTGTATCCTGGTTTATTTTTAGTGTATCTTATCCATGCAGGGCCCTGTGATGTTGATTTTTTTGCAACACAAACTGCAGCAGTTAAGAAATCTGAGGAAAATGAAACCACTGTGGCTTAATATGGGCTTGGCAGTATTAAATACCAACGTAACACTGCTGATTGCATTGCAAACGCTGTGAGCACACATTGATTCAGCATGAAGCAAGACTTCAGCATCTGCTGCACCTCAGCACCACACTGCATTGTGTTAGAAAGTGACTGAGTATCTTCAAGATTTAGTCAGATCTAAAAATTGTTGAATAATCGCCAGTTCTTCTGGTTTTGATATTCAGTCCCATACAACTGTTTCTGTAGTACCTTCCAATGAGACTTAACCTGCTTAGCCATGTGTATTGGAGAAAATGCTGTCCTGTGTCCCATTCACTACAGACTAGAATAGGTCAGCGCTTTGGTGTTTTCTTCCATCTAAATAACCAGTTCTTTCATGAGCAAAAGACAAAACTCTTCTTCTTCGTTGCTTTAAGGAAGTTGGGTGTAATAAGGTGTATGAATGCTGCAGTGTCCCATTTTCTGTCAGGGTACTTTAGTTTTAGACAATATCAAATCTCTCAACACTTTGATGGAGCAATTCCAACATTTGACAAGTTTACCTTTCAGTATTTTCATTAAAAGGTGGAGTTTTATTGATTTAAGATTATTAATTAAACAATGGCTTACATTATAATTTTTTATAAACATTTTACACTGCAACTCTACCTTTTTGAAATAGGTGTTGTAGCTATTTATGTCCAAGCTAAGTATTTTGGTTCAAATGGCTTCAGATAACAGAAACAGAGTAAAAAGTAAAAGAAACACCCTGTGGTTATACAAATCTGTCTGGTGTGTTAGATGTCAGCCCTAAGGTAAGTGACGTGAACACTGAGGGATGCAGGAACATACTGATACGGTATCTGTTAGTGTGACTGCTGTGTGAAAATCAGTCCATTAAAGCTGTATCAGATCCTCAGTGAGCTCCTCTCCTCTCTCCACACCTTCCCTCTCTAGTGTCTGTGGAAAAATGCCAATCAGGTAAATCCTCTCTGGCTCCCTCACTGACAATCAGCCTGTTCCCTCCTCCCTCTCCTCACCTGAGGAGTCAATGTGTCAGTAAAACAGATCCAGTCTATTGATTCAGGAGGAGTTTGACTTCTCTGCTTTTGGTTGAACAGGTGACGTGACGGGGGGGGTGTAAAGTTCTGTTAAAACGTTCAACTACGCTGGCCTTGGTCTCGTTTAATGTGGAAAAATGGATGATGTCATACTGATACAGCAGAGTTTTAAAATGCTTATTATAAAACTCGGTACATGCATCCGTTTGAACTTTTGTTGGAATGCGTCCGTCTCTTAGAATATCTTTAAATGCACTTGTGACAGCGGGGCCTGATTTGTTTCTTAGAAGCCTCACCCATGCATATTTAGAGAATACATCGATACTCATCAGCATGGACCGAACGTTGTCATTTTCTGATGAGAATTCACCCATTACATATCAACTAGTGCTGAAACTGTTTGTCGATTCCACTAACAAGAACCCTATTTCTCGGGAAATTTCTTGCAGCGTGTGCATGCAGAGTGTAAACATCCTGGCCTAGTAAAAACCTCTTGACGGTTGGTAATGGAGGTGTAACACCTGTTTGTTCCCCAACTGCTTTGCGCAGTTTATGCACACCTCATAGACCAGCTGGATGGCCAGGATCATAATAAATTTTATGCAAGGTGTTTTCCATAGTCTGGTTGAGGCATAAATTAGTAGACGAAATAGATTACAATGTGGTTTATTTATTTAACTCCAGATAGCAGATCGTGATAAACAAATCAATAACAAAATTAAAGGGTACATTGGCACACAACAACCTCAATCATTTCAGTTTCCTGAAATGGATGACTACTTTTAAGTAATTATTGGCTGCTGCATCGTCATACATCTTATTTATCTTATCTACAACATTATCAACTGTTTTTAATTCATTGAGAAAAGCCTCTGCCGCATCATGGAAAATGCCGTCATCAATCTTCATGCAAAACATGGTCAGATAATGCTGTATGGCTTCAATAAAATGGTTGTTCCATAGTTTTTTCATTAATACATCAAAGTGAATCTCATAGAATGATTCCAGAATTGTTGTCACACACTCATGATGTTTTTGACTGGGGTGGTTAATCTGACATCCATAGCAGATCTCCCACCAGTATTGATACAACACGGTGTTAACCAGATGGACAACAACTTCCTTAATGAAGGAAGGTCCCCGGTCGCATGCCTCATGATCTTCTGGGCTCGGAGATGAAGTGGTTGACCAGGTCGACCAGGTCGACCAGGGTGATGGAGGTGGGGTCTGGATCAGCAGTGCTGGTGGGCTCAGAGATGAAGGGGGTGTCCAGGGTGATAACGGAGGAGGTGTGGATACTCTGTCATTTCCTGTTGAATAGAAAAAAAGGCATTGTTAACTTTTTTTTTTTTTTTTGACAAGTCAGAGGCATCCAACATAAACACAAAAATATACAACCCACCTATTTATGCATAGTAGTCTACGTGCCTGATGATTTTCGGCTTACCTGTGTAGCCCTGTGTAGACGATTAATGGCTGAAATCAAGATATTTTCTAATATGTTCATAAGAGACTGCCACTCTATCTCTCTTGATGGCTTCGTCAACTTTGTTAAACGCTCGCATACTACATGCTACTGCTACATACTACTGCTAGATCCTACTCCTACATACTAAACACGTTGGCCCAATTCGGACACACTAGACGAGCGGTGGGGAAAGACGACCCCCGCAGGCAGAGAGTAGGTACTGCGCCCGTTTTAGACTGAATGGTAATTGTGCAAGTGATGGATGCTGCTGTATTATATTCCTACACTGCTTTAGAAATTCACAAAGTAGCTTTTCCATTACTTTTAGCCTTCATTCACTCACGTGGTGATCGTTTGTTCAATGAGATCTACCTGATTACTGCAGCTGTGCAGTTTAATGATGGAATAAGTGAGCTTTACCTCCATGATGTCGCCACATGTTTGCTCATAAAATGATTACTTGGGCAAATATGACACCATGACATGACAAAGGGATACAACCGCACATTTTTTTAGGACAGTGTATGAAGTTACATTAAAATTACATCTGTACTGCTGCGGTCCTGCCCCCTGCTGCTGCTGCTGCTCCACCATGGTGCGCACTGCTGTTGCCAGCCGGCGTTCGCGACACATTTAAATAGGCAGAACAGCTGGTGGCGCTAGCATCACATGCGCTTCTACAACTTTTAAGAGGACGAAGAAGAAGCCCGCGGTGCATTTTGGGTCAGTAGCATGCCCGTAGGATGCACCGCGACCAACCTACAATGTGGGCGTGTCTAATATCTGAAGTAGTATCTGAAGTAGCATGCTACTCACTCCGGTGGCCAATTCGGACATGCCACATACTACTTCGACTACTACTTCGACTACTACTTGGCAATTCGGACACAGCTTTAGGTTCTGTTTTTTTTAATGTAAATGATTAAAATGTATACAAATGTGTATCAACTTGATACTACCTGCAAACTGATATGCACCCTTATCCATTGACAGCATGCACAGAGGATTTCATCTTTCAAATGTACACAATAATACTTTGCCTATTTAGTTTGTTTGCCTTAGTGAATATGTAGTATGGCACATTTTCTACCTTTGCAGTTTTGAATGTAAGACTCCCTTTGCAACTGACCAAGTGTGAAAATGATCACAGTGATTCAGGCTGCACCTAAATGGAAGAAGAAGAAGAAGAAGAAGAAGAAGAAGAAGAAGAAGAAGAAGAAGAAGAAGAAGAAAGCCTAATGGCTCTGGGTATGAAAGATCTGTCAATTTTAGATCTTTCGGTCCTGCAGCATACAACACCTTTGACAGCTCACATGTCCAGGTGCCCTGTGTTGTACACAGATGGCTGCTACTGTGGCGAGGAGGAGACAGGATAACATATGCAAATCAGTCTGATTTATACTAATTTTTTAATTCATATTTAGTCATTTGAAACTGACCACAAAGAACCACTGTAGTCTTTAAAAAATATATATGACATTAATGTCTGTCCTCCTCTGTTCACCAATATTACATTTCCCTCCACTTAGATGAGATGCAGGGCTGACCAGCAGTCTGGTGTGCATAGCAGTAACCCGATATCCTCTGTGCCAGAGGAAGCAGCTCACATCATCTGTGTAATAGATGTCAATCTTCAAGAGCTGCTGACTGTTTGTAGTTTGTACATCAAGTTGTTTTTAATTTCATTTTGTACTTGCTGTCAGTCTGCTTACTGTCCAAACTCTTGACGATGTAAACCAGTTTCACTTGCAAAACCCTAAAATGAATACCACCACCTCCACAGTCTTTGCACCTGATGTCAATTATACACACACACACACACACACACGCACACACACTCACATAATGTGTGTGATATAGTGGAGACAATTTCATACTTGTCAGGTGGTCTCTTAGTAGATCAGTCTCAGGATAAACATGGACATAGTCTCAGTGATGTCACTCTGTGGTTTCTAGAGTGGATACATAAAGCCTACAGTGGCAGACACCACACTGAAGTTTGGCTCAACCTAACTCTTAGTCAGCTACGCCTCATATTTTACAAATTTGATCTTAAAAAAATTCAAAACTAATGAGAGAATTTACCCTGTACAGTGAGAGCAGAGAGAAATGAGACCAAGAATCAGTTCTTGAACTAGACTCTAAATGCTTTTATTTTTCGCTGTAAAGAAGGGTGACTGTGTGCAGTTCTAGAGCTTCTGAAGCCAGCATTTGGTGGACACTTGAGGAACTGCAGTTTTTAGCACTTCTACATCAGCCCCAGGCTTAGCAATAATACAAGAGTTTATACCTTGCATTGTTGATGTGATGCTCCATAAGTAAAGTGCATTGTGGTGTAGTGATTGGTTCCTGGTTTCACTGCATCATCACTCAAACATTTTTTTAAATATTTCTTTCACTGATTTACTGGAACAACATGTAACCACAGTAACTAGGTATGTCAAACATTAAGAAACAACATCTGATGCTACACTGTAATAGCTTCTTTGTTTGCATGTAATGTTTCAATCTGAAAACATGTTGAAACACCAAGATTTTTTTTTTTTCATGAAGCTTTCAAAGCTTTCCAGCAGTTTTCCCTGTGAAGAAATCCTTGGCCCAAAGTGTGGACAAGCAAACAGACGCAGTGAAGACAACAGTCAAGTCAAGGAATGAGAATTGCCTGTGGCATTATGAGAAAAACTCAGTTTGATATGTATATGAATGTGTCTTGGTACAGCTGCGGCTGTATTTCCATATCAAAGGGGCTGTCTCTTGCATCTCTCACCTGAGCATTTGAAAATAGATACTAAGAGTGAGGAAGAATGGAAACTGACCCTCCTCCAAGTCCAAATCAATCAGTTAGTCCTGCATACCTTAAAGTGATTGGACATCAATCACAAAACATGCTGCCTTTGAAGTACCCACTGGAGGGATTAATAAACCAAGATATATTCATCATTACCATGCAACAGAAAAACAGGTTATCCTAGCATCATGCTTGAAACGCAGGAGTGAAATTCTTAAAAAGCCTGAATCACTGACTGTGCCATGTTCGAAGCAGAGCCTACACCCAAACTGTAAAGTGTTAAACTACACAGAGTGACTTTGGTCTTGAAGACTTGAGTTGGGCTTTTTAATATCCTGATGTTTTTTTGTTTTGTTTTTTTTAACTGGTGACCATGTTTGAATAAAAGGGTGCTGCGATAGAGGTAAGTAAGGGAAAGTAGGCAGCAACTAAGTTACAAAGCCTAACCTTTTACTTTTTCTTTATGTTGAGGATAAGCTGGTGATAAAGCCTCTGGAAAAAAAAAAACTTTCTGTAAGTTTGATATTTGGCTGGAAGCTGGTGATAGAAGGAAGGATTCAATTTGGACATTCAAATTTTTCATTGGAAATCAAAGGCTGCTGTGGCTCAGATTTGGGACAGCCCTAGAAATTTGGGGTTCAATCACGCTATCCACAAGCTTAAGTGGATATGATGACTTTAACTGTTTTTTAAACTGGACATTTACACCCCAACTGTCATGATGCAGGGTTAAACAAAGGAAAGGGACCCAAATGCAGAACAAAAGATTTATTTTATATGTAAAAAGCCAACAAAAAGTTCCTTAGAAAATGTCCAGGAAAAAAATCCAAAGAAAAAAAACAAGGAGCAAAATCCAACAAAAAGGCACAAGGAAAAATTGCAAAGAGACTCACTGGGATATGTCATTAACAAGGACATACTCAAAGACAAACACACAATGAACCAACAAAGAAACAGGGGAAGACAAGGGCTACATACACACAGGGAGACAAGCAACAAGAGGCAGGTGAAAGACTAAAACACACATACAGACAATTACTAGAGAAGGGAAAACTGAGGAAGTAAAACTAGACTTTACACACAAGGATAGACTACAACAAAAAAAAACAGGAATCACTGAAAACTGATCTAAAGAATAAAACACTGAGAACCTGAGGGGAACAGAGTTAAACACTAACTGAAAAATCACAAGACAAGATCACAGGAACAATAAGGAACAGAAACACTAGGAAAAATACACAGAAAATACACTTAACACAACAAAGAGAAAACTAAATTATCAGGACGTATCATGACACCAGCCTCTAATATACATGTGTGAATGTAAACATGCTGGTAGTGCTGGGGAAAGGGGTATGGAAATGCAGTCCATTTACCATTTGGAGCCAATGCCATGTGTGAGAGAGTTCAGCTGAGGTCTTATCAGCTCAGAGTGGATGCTGAAGCAGGTCAAGCTGTTTTATATGGAGGTACAAACTGTACGAGGCGCTGCCACAATCTTTGCTTTATCCAGGCTATTGTGTGACCTAACCTTGTATGAATGCTAAGTTTATAAAATCTATTAAAACATATCGACTCAGGTTACCGATAACAGATTTGCCTCATAAATCATGCCCTCCACTGCATGGAAGTACATTAGATTCCTGATAATAAAAAGTACTGTATCAGCATTGGTGTAAATACTGTATTACTTGGTAATAGCTTCAAACCATAACTTGCAATATCACACATCGGACAAAGTAGTCTGAGGACTGCGGGGGATTTTGGTCATCACGTGGTCTTCAGGTGTAGAATACCATAATACAGCATTTTCACCAAGAGGCCTGGTTCAGTACACTATACCTAATTATTAGCATTTCCATGAAGTTGAAGAGTTGGAAAAAGTACCCCAAAAAAACTGCTCACATCAATGTACTTTTTGGGGAGATTAAAAAAAAAAAATGTGTCCTTTGATCTAATGTTATCTAAAATTTAACATAGCTAACCTGCAGCGGACTTGATCCTTGACAACTTATTAGCCAGATAAAAAAAAGTTCTCTTAAAGAGTGATGTCATTTACGTCTTTCACCAAATAACTGCCCTGGACACAACTTCAAAATAAAAGCATTGCATGAAAATAAAGGGGTCTCTGCACAGAAAACAGGCTGTTGCTTTGCATCATACATTTGTCAAGTTAAAAACTTATGCAAAGCCAATGCAGACCTCAGTTTATCATTGTTCTGTGTGTTTGTTGCAGAGATCAGTGTGACTTAGAAAAAATCAGGTGTGCTAGCGGTCTGAACCATTGCATCTGTACAAACCAAAGATAAAGTCATCACACAGCCAATGCACCTCTTGTGTGAAGTCCCAGGGTATGGGGGTAGTTTGCTATCTAAGATAAGGGTTTAGAAATAACTAACAACAGTTATGCATTCTAGAGAAATACCAGGTGATAGACAGACAGCAGGACAAGTAACAGGGAAAATGTCTCTGATGCTAAAGTGGGGAGTGGTTGTTTGATTTCTGAAAATGTCACTGATGCCAAAGTGGGGAGTGGTTGTTTGACTTCTGAAATTCATTCATTTATTAATATTCATTTGAACCAATATCAGTACAGCCCTGTTATTTCAGCCATGTTTCTTATTCCTTTAATCATGTGTGTCTGCAGGCTCTGGACTATGAGACCAAGAAGTCATACACCTTTAAGGTCGAGGCATCAAATGCACAGCTGGACCCACGTTTCCTTCATCTGGGACCCTTCAAGGACTCAGCCATGGTCAAAGTGAACGTGTTGGATGTAGATGAGCCCCCTGTGTTCACCAAACCCTCTTACTCTCTTGAAGTGTATGAGGACACCCCTCCAGGAACCATAATTGGCTCTGTGACAGCTCATGACCTGGACGCCAGCAGCAGTGCTGTCAGGTAACAAAGAGCTCACCACTCTGACAGAAGAATGTTACAAGGCTGTCAAACTATTACAGGAGAGAGTTCATCCAAGGATTGAATTATCATGTCATGTAGAGTGAGCAGAGAAACCACTGAAAACGATGTAGTGCATATGCCAAGCCAGCAAGTGGCGCTGTAACACTGTACAGGAAATGCACAAAAGACTGAAGACAAGTACAGAGCATGTGTATAAAGATTGTTTTGGCCAGACATGCAGGGGTGCTATAAAAGAGTTACGCTGTATCACTTAATCGTTTTGAGAGATGCAGAAAGGCAGATGTTTCTGCGTGGATGAAACACAGATACAACAAAAAAATTGCATTTATTCCTGAATCTGGACGGGTTGATACAGCGTTTAGACATAATTTGCAGGTTTGCTCTTCATCCAAACTGCGAAGTCATACCAATTCCACACAACTGACTTGCTCTTGCCCTATTTAGCCATGAAATTATCGCCTTCTTTTGCAAATGCCATGTTTGTTTACATTGGTGTGTGTGTGAACTGTGAAGCACTCCCACACAAAAGGGGAGCCTACGGTGGCCTGGAGGCATGAGACATAATAGAGAGGAAAATCGATTCAACAACTTTAACTTTTTTGACATTGTCATAATTAAATAATCCAAATGCGATTTAAAATCCCTTAATCGTGCAGCCCTAGCCTCAGCTTATCTCAATGTGGCGATATGTTAAAGAGCATATTTAATTAGACATGTCATTGTTCTAACAACTCCTAATTCATCTGATCCCTAAAATAAATCATCTGGTCAGCCTTGCCGCCACAGCAGCTGGACTGGGAGAGGACATGGAGACATGTCCGGTCAAGCTGCGTGAGGAAGAAGGAGGATAAGGGGGAAGACTAATTCAATATATTGTTAACTTCATCATGCGTGACTGTTTACTGGATATTAAATTTAATGCGGTTTCAGTTGTGTTAATTCAGTCAGGTTGAGTGTCCAAACGCGCTCATCATATTAGATATAGATCAGAATATATAGATATAGATCTAAATGTATGTGCTGATTCAGATACTGGCACTGAATATTGGTTGTTGTTGATTATTTATTACACTGAAATTTGCCTGACACTGTGAAAAACCTGCCAGTGAGGCATCGGTGATGTATGCGCACTACGCCGCCGGTCTACTAAAATACCACTAGACCAGGTGCGCTCTGCCTGCGCTGAAAGCTGACCAGGTTTGAATCGGCGAGCACGAAAATGTCATTGCGCCAACTGATTCTGTCGACACCTCCTCCTACCGTGCCACCATGCCCAGCTTGGTGCACCTCAGTACGCCTCAGTCTACGAAAATACCAAACTGGCTGTGCACCGGGCTTCGCCAGACGAAAAAACACTGCTCAGGGTGCACCACCATCTGCCGCGCTGCCAGTGGGGACGAAAATAGCGCCCTGTATGTCAGGGGGAAAGAAATTATATCACCAGAAACTTGTTAGATGTGATCAACTCTCTTTCTGTAGTGACTTTTTGTGACTTTAAATAGAAGTGTAATAAATACAAATAAGAGTTTATATGTAGAAAGTTGAGCTGCACTTCTGTAACAGGTCCTGAATGTGCTAGGATTGACAGATGCAATGACATTCATTGAACTCCTAACTGCATCTTTATCTTTGATAATTTTTTACTTCGAAAATTTGAACAAAAAAATAAGAAAGAACCTTTCATTCAAAATTACCCGTTTATCCGATGTTCTCACATCTTAAAATTCTGTGAATATTCAATCTGGAGTTAAGCCCACATACGAATATTATAGGCTGTATTGGCTGAATCTGATCGTGTTGGTTCGTTCCACTTAAGTGGTGCAGCATAAACTGTGATTCATAAAATAGCTCTATTGATGGTTAGTACTAAAAAAAAATATCTATTCATGTCATCCAGTCGATTTTTAGTAATCAATGTTGCGGTGTCGAACTATTTCCTTTCTGCGGCGTAGTGATACTTGCACACGCGCAATCAGATATGCAAAGGTGTGAAGCAATTTTTGTCATGTGGACCAATAGGAGCCGAGTCTTGTTGCCATAGTATCAGAACAACACAAACATGGCGACAAGCGCATCTAGCAGCAAGACATGCAAAGAGGAAGAAAAGAAAAGGAAAAAAAGAAAACAGCCTTCAAACGTGCATAAAAAAGGAACGAAACAATGCTATATGCATCTATCATCTGTCCAGAGTGAAGACGTTCTCGACTTTACAAGGAAACTTTGGGAAACTTACAGAACTTGTATAGAAAGTGGCTTTCTCTACAGGGTGAGACAAAGGACCTTGCAGAAACTTATAAACATTGTGTTGATATCGACTTTGACAATGTTCCTGATGATGCTGGGTTTCATTTGACATGCTACCAGCGATTTATTTGTGAAAGGCATTTGAGTTTGGCCGAAAAGAAACAAGAACATGATGCAGCCACGGGTCAGTCAAACCCTTCAGGCAGCATCGCCGATGCATCCACGTCCACGGCATCTGAAACTCCACAAAGAAACTTCACTCGAGGTCATAGGCTGTATTGGGATAAAGGAAAAAGTGCCTAGAAAGTGAATTTCGTTCCACTAAGCTGGTGCTACTTGTTCAATGCATTTTTGCATAGACCATTCCATTCTGGACTTTGGGTTAAAATATCTACTCAGACTATCTGTCCGACTTTTGTCACCAGCCAGAAATGTACATATATGTGAGTAACCCAAAAAACAATGATATGGTGCTGCTGTTTTTGCTTGTAGAAACTGCTATGTTAATTGAGGCAAGACAAAATCTTTCTCAAATGTCATAAATACATCTACCTAACATCTGAAACAGTTATTGGTGTCTTAGTATACGCATAAGTGAATTCAGATTATGAAATGTAGCAAATTTCTTGAAGAAAACGTCTCAACTCAAGTGATTTGCACCCAGCACAATGAGATATATACAGTAAATTTAGCTAAAAGCTTATGTTTCATACATAAAAATGACACAACGTACAGTGATTCTGGCAAGATTTTGTCTTGCCAGAATCAACATAGCAGTTTCTACAAGCAAAAACAGCAGCACCATATAATAAGTTTTTTGGGTAACTCACATATATGTACATTTCTGGTTGGTGACAAAAGTCGGACAGACAGTCTGAGTAAATATTTTAACCCAAAGTCCAGAAGGGTATCGTCTATGCAAAAATGCATTGAACAAGTAGCACCAGCGTAGTTGAACGAAATTCACTTTCTATGCACTTTTTCCTTTGTCCCAATACAGTTTATTATAATATTCAGTTGCGTGAGCCAAGTTCATTTTATATGCCAACATAAATGAAACAAAGTGCCAGGCCATGGAGCGTAATGAGTCCTTTACGTACAGGTGGTTCCTATTTTAATGCCATTATTGGAATTTATGTTGTGATCTGTGCGCACAACCCACCTTTGTCATGTAGGGTTTATGCAACTTTATGCGAGTGTCTTTATTTGTGGAAAAGGGTGTTTGTCTTACCAGTGGGTCCAACCTTACACACACCAAATCCCTCTGTGCTTGTATGAGAGGATGCCCTCCGCAGCGTTTACAGCAACACTTGTTGAGGAGCTGCCTTCTGTCACCCTTGTGTGGCAATACTGTCTTCAGACATCTCTTGATCTCTTTGACTACTGCGCAAAAATTGTAATACGTTTTGCCAGATTAAAGGTGAGAAGAGGAGCTTATGTGATTGGTGAAAACAGGTCTCGGCTGTGTTAAACCTACTCCTAGGTTTAACACACTCCTCCCTCTCTACTACTTACCCTGCAGGGAGGAGCCGAGTTAGGGAGGGGGGATACTTACGCTAGGCTGCGCTGCTCACCAAAGTACCAAAGTGTGCTTGGGAACTTCTTGACGGCGTGGCAGATGACTGACTTACACCACGCCGCCGGTGAGGCACGAAAATAGAGCCCATAGACTCAGTGAAGTGCTCTTTTTCTCTGCAGGTACTCACTAGAGTGGCTCTCAGAGTCTGACAGCTGTTTTGATATCGACACTGTTGAAGGAACTATTTCAACCAATGACTACTTGGACAGAGAGACAGCTGTGCAGCACAATATCACTGCAGTGGCTACCAAAATCAGTAAGTATCCAACCTGTCATGCAGACACCTCCATCTGTTTTATAAAGGAAAACAATATGTCTGTGATGTGTTAGATTGATCAAAACCTGAATCAAACTGTAATGTTGTTGAGCTGCAGAAATCCAGTGTGTCAGCATTTCTCACCTTTATATGAACAACTTGATCATTACTAAAAAGAGCCTGTCCACAAGGGGACTCAAGCAACAACCGTTTATATTTGGAGATAAAGCAGAAGCACGAATGTTAAAAACTGCAGTTCCTTGAAGATTGCCAAATCCACTAGAGAGCCACTAGAAGCTGTCTGTCTCCAATGGGGCTGGAAACCTTGTGCATCCATTCAAAAAAGCTAATCTTTCAGCAGAAAAAAAGCATGTTCTAAAGCAGATGTTTCTAAAAGGATGTACGGCTCATTTCTCTACCAGCACACACTGTACAAGGATGAGGTTTTATTACTATCGATTAGTTTTGAAAAAATGAGGTAATGACTTTTGCATAATTTGGAGAATGGCTTACTTGAGTGACAAACAGTCACACTGTGGCTGTTAGCAAGGGGGCTGAAGGCCTATCTCAACACCATTTCAAAGAACCGGTCAGGACCAAACTCTTCCAACTTGATAGAAACCTGGGTGGAGTCAGCTAACCGATATTATACCATAGATGAGCTTCAGAACTTCACTTTAGAAAACCAATGAATGATGTCAGTGAGATGACATCCATGATTCAGCCTGACTTTGGGGTGCCTAGGTCTGACACGATGCAAAAGAGAGGAATAAGAGAAAATCCACAGAATGACAATAGTGCCTCGGTACGTTTGAAGTTCATGATAGAACTTCAATGAACTTCAAACAATTCCAGTTGCCCTTTCACCGAAGAATTAGATTACCATGTTCTCAAACCAGAACAAATGAGGGCTTATCTGCAGGTTTGTCAGATTTTTGCACACAGTTCATCACCAATAAGAACCAATAACCAGTTATTTATATGTATTTTATAAAAGGTGATAATGAAGAAGTGCAGGATATTAGGAATCACTGAGAAGGAAACAACAGTAGTGAATATTTAAGGTGGTGAAAATCGAGAGTTTATGATGATCCTGATTTTGACTGAGTTTGGAAACCAAAGATGATGACATGAACTTGCTTTAGATATAGTTTTTACTCCAGTATGTTCATTTTTATCCAGAAACTAAAATCAGTTGATTTTGATGTTTTGATGCTTCATTGATACAGCATGCAGCCTCGGTCATCTTTTGCTGGATTTATCCACTGAGAAGTTCCACAGCCACACATCTATCTTGTCCCTCACACTAAAGCTAAGTAGCTATGGTTTTAGTGGGATGTGATCATAGTTAAAAAAAAAGCCTTAGGCTAAAGTTGTTTCACTTGGTCTACATTGTTGAAGTTATTCATATGTTGTGGACCTCAACTCTCTATCTCTGCACACCACCGATGTATGAGTTTGTCAGTTTTTTTGCCTGAGGTAAGAGGCCTCAATAGATGAGCAGTAAAAGTGTGTCAGACAGGTCAATTTCTGTAAAACCTGTAAACTCCAATTTATAATCAGAAACTCTTACAAAAGTTTGTAACTGTAAGTGTTAATTTCCTCCGCTTAAAAAACCTATGGTAGTTTAGCTGAAACTTTGTATTTCTCACTCAGGGAAACTTGGGTAGAGAAAGAAATGGGCACAAGATTTAAATAAACCTTAAGTTTTATCAGCTTTTTGATGGAGCATCCCCAGTGTAAAAATAATCCATGAGAGAGAGGAACATGTTGAAGTTTCAAGAGGTAGAAATATTATTGATAGAATATTTATTAATGGTATCAAGATAATCTAAAGACAACTATTTCGATTTTTTTAAAAAATTTTTTAAAAACTGCATTTCCAGAATAAACATGACTTTATTTCATTAAATGTTCAATTGTCATTCAGTTATATCTGTTTTCATCTTATATCAATGGAAAGCAAACACACAAACAAACTCTTTGAATGCGCCTTACCGAACTAAACACAGATACAGATAACTTTTCAGTCAAAGACACAGATATAGATAATTCACACCTTTAGTTAAGGGAATCAGATTACACTTAAACACCTTACCTGTTTACAGTGTTTTACAGACTGACACTCATAACTGCCAGTGGGGGGCTGAGATTTAACTATTTTAGGCCTTGAACAAATATCTTTCACAGGTGAGCTGGCTAGACTACCTAAAATGCACCTGAGACCAACACCAAAATCTGTCCCTCTGTCCCCTCTGTACATTCAGAGAGAAGCTGCAGCCCTGGAAACTAAAATAAGTCCATTTGAGCCAGCAGCTGCTTACTTCATCCAGACTGTGTATACAGTCTGGTTCCCTCTGTGAGCTTCTTTAATGATGCAGAAGTCAGCCGGGCCACAGACCTGCCAGCCCTCCTCATCTGAGAGAGAGAGACCACGGACAAACCCTCTCACTCTGTCACAGTCAGGCAGAGAGAAGTCACTATGAGCGAGCTAAACTCAGAATCTTCAACTTTATTAAAATGATTATCTGGAGAGAGTGTCTAATGAAGTTGTATGTCTACACACAGAGAAAACTGGTATGACATTGGTTTATTATCTGGCTCTATCTAGTGGACAAAACTGGGGTAACAGGACATTCATTCAGGACAAGTAACAAAATGTCTAAGAGTTCAGAAGCCCATGTTTTGCATATCTGAAAGCAGCTGCATGTTTATTTTCTCTGACCTTCTTCTATGTTTTATACAGTTTTTTTTACTATTATTATTTGATCTTTTTAATTAATTAATTAATTAATTGATTATTATTTTTTATTAGATTTTTTGCTAAAATGGGTCTAAAAGATTTTGAAAGCAGAACAACTTCCTCCAGTCACCCCCCACCCCCACCCCATCCCCTGACTTCTGTATTATTTATTTATTTATTTATTTTGATCTCACACTGATAGACGGTCAGTACTCTTTCACTGAGTTCATTATTTTAAAAAAGCGTTTCTCTGACTCTTGCAGACAACCCTCTGCTGTTTACCAAAGTGTCTGTGGCTGTCAGCGTCCTGGACGTGAATGAGTATCCACCTGAGCTGGCAGTTCCTCCAGATACCTTTGTCTGTGAAAAGTCTCGGGTTGGACAGGTAAATTCACCTGGATCTTCTGTTATAACTAAGAGTACAGTGGCAAAATAGTAAGGAGCTGCACAGTCAAATGTAAGCCAGAGTTTTGTTGTACAAGCTGTTATGTGAAGAATTGAACTAAATGTTAAAAAGGTAGCCACAGCCTGAATATATCAGCAGATATGTTTCTATCTGAGCAGGTGATTCAGACGGTCAGTGCTGTTGACAAGGACCTCCCTCCTGTGGGTCAGAGGTTCTTCTTCAAGTCCCCCAAGGAGCTCCGGAACAGAAACTTCACTATTCGTGATTTTGGAAGTAAGTAAGGGTGAGGTTACAAGGGAAGAGGGAAAGAGGGAGCTGGCTACACACAAATCCCAGAAAAATGAAAAATGTTTGAATGTTTGTTTAGTAGATACTGCAGCTATTAAAGCGTATTCAACACTTTTCATCACTTTTGACATCAACCACATTTTGATTATCCCTGTATTTGAGTACAACCAGATCACATGCAAAAACACCAATCTTGACAATCATAAAAATGATTGGTCAGTGTGTCTCTGAATTACCCTCAATGCTCTGTTGGGCTGCAGGAAAAAAAAAAAAGTCAACATTGACATCTTAAATAAGGCCACAAGCAGCAATTCACCGGCCCTCTGGCTTTTGTGTAAGTTCGGGCGAGCTACAACCTTAAGATATGAAACAGAACATCTGTTTTGCAGCAGCAGTGACCATCTAGTCTTGGTTTTGGTCCTCGTCCCTATAGTACCGAGATTTCTCCAGATTCTCTGAATCCTTTAATGATATTATGTTCTGTAGATGATGAAATTCTTTCATATTTGACTCTCAGGAACATACAAACAAAATCAACCTTAAAAGTTGGAGATGGTCCTCCAATATTTGTACCTTTACAGTCAGTATTAAGTTGATGGAGTCAGACACAGGCCTGCAGCCAACCAGGGGAAACAGAGCATATGTGTGTGTGCTTTTGAGCATGTGTACGTGTGTGTGAATCTCTTTTTATTCCCACAGTGTACATGCGTTAAGATTTAGTTCTGTCTTAGACATCTCAGACCATAACTTCCTTCTGTCTTTGTACACAGATAACACAGCTGGCATTGTGACCAGGCGTTCAGCCTTCCAGCGCCACCTGCTGGATGTTTACACTCTCCCCATTGTGGTTGAAGACAGTGGTTACCCTGCTCAGAGTAGCACATCCACCCTCACTATTCGGGTGTGTTCATGTGGGGCAGGGGGCTCACTGCTCACATGTTCAGCTGAAGCCATCTTCCTGCCTGTGGGCCTCAGCACTGGAGCTCTGATGGCCATTCTGCTGTGTGTGTCTCTGCTGCTGGGTAAGCTCCTGTCTGCAGGAAAAACTGTTTGAAAAAGACACCAGAGTACAGCATGAAACATTTGTAGAGTCTACACAGTCTGACCAAAAAGGTAGCACTTAGCGGGTGTTTGAACTTTGCTGTGTGCAGGAACAGGCAGCTTAAAAAAAACACAGCAGGTTCAGAATATAGTCTAATGACAGGATGATGGAGTCAACAAATGGTGTAGAAAAAAAGCTCAAACAAGGTCTTTATATCTGAAAAGGAAAATGAGGCAAGTCTGACATTTGGAGAAGTTTCTCAATTGTTTGTGACAAAGATGGAAACAAACTGGACCTTTTATTTGTGACAAATGTGAAAAAATACTAGTCTACAACAGACACAGATCCGGCACCTCTGGGTTGAGGTGACACACCAGAGGCCTGTTCTACGAAGCAGGATTACTGCTTAGCGAGGTAACTTCGAGGATAAGTTTGGGGTTTCCTGTTCTACGACGCGGGTACACTTCTTAGCGAGGCGAGTCTCCATAGCAATATACGCTGAACGGCTAACCTGCTCCGGGGCAGGTTAAGTTCCAGACTGAACTCACCGAGTATAAAAACCCCGCCCACTGACCAATGAGCTCTCTCGAAAAATGGCTTGTCCGTTCTTGGAGGATCCTGTACACCTCGGTGGTCACATTGTCCGAGGAGCACTCCGGCTCGCGCGAGTTTTCAGGGAGAGTTTTCTCCGGATGACCACCTTTATGAAAGGCTAATATGGCCGACATATTACACAAAACATGTAAACACGATAGGAATGAACAAATGAATGATTCATCTTGGGAATGAATGGGCATGGGCTGCGCGATCACAGACAACATCTCGGTACTATTTACTAGCAGCGCACGCCCCTTATAATAACCCTGTAAATACTGTTGTTCAGGACTGCTTACTTGTGCTTCCTACCCACTGTAACAACCGTTGTTCTTGCCCACATGCAACATTTTTATTCTCATTCATGAAACGCTTAAATCAGGGACATTTTCGGGGACAGCGTTAGCCGGGGACAGATCATCCAATTCGGGGACTGTCACCTTAGTTAAAAGCGCATGTTGAACAGTGCTATTTCAGGGTGATAATGGCATCAAAGATTACTTTTCTGCCAGTCTTCCCTCCGTGATTTTGCAGCGGCGACGGTGTTGCTTTTGAGGTTTGTGATAGCTTTCAATTCTTCATACTTTCTCATGATCGTCTCCTGTTCCTGGTTTGTAAAGTCTGCGGTCCTTCACTCTCCTGCCTGCTCTGATGCTCCAGACTGATCCATGTTCGCGAATGGTCAGATGCGGCGGGCTCCGCCTTATATGTGTGCACGCGCTCATAGCAGAGCTGGATCCACTTATGAGGTTGATAACCAGCGTCGTAAAACCGTTCAGCGAGACCGCTGGCTACCGCACTAAGTTGAGCGAGGTAGCTCCAAGGCTACCTCGCTAGGTTGAACCTGCTTCGTAGAACAGGCCCCTGCTCTGCCCTCCCTGGTCAAAGTAAGCTGCTTCTCCTTACACAAAAAACAAGAAACTACTGAAAAAAGTGTACTCTCCAGACACATGACTGTATGACTTAATTGCCGGGTCAGTGTTTGACATAGTGCAACACTTCATATGTTGTCGCTAAATTTGATGTAAAAGACGTTTTACCCCATCCAACTAGTGTATTCAGACATGTCGAGGGGAAAGCACAAGCACTGCGGGTGTCAGCAGCACCAGTCATCGAAACATATGGACGTGCCATCACAACTAATATATGGACAGGGAATTACCAGAAAAATCCATTCATATCCGGAACCATCCATTATACAAACAACAACTTTGACCTCATTTCCAGGGTATTATTCACTGCTCCCTTTCGAGAGTGATGTATCAAAAATTCTTTAGTTTGAAGCCCAAGAACAAAACTGGAGGAATTTTTAGTTCACAGATATAACATTTATGTAGGTCACTGGTAAAGTAAGTGTTCTGATTAAATGAAAATATCCACTAGGTTGAATTAGTTAAGTGAAAAAGTAGAAATCTGAATCTGAGGTGAACAGACAGTGAGTTTAATGAGTTCAGTGGAAAAGTACAAATCTAAAGTGAATGAAGTAAAAGAGAATTATAAAAATCAAAATATATGCAATAAGGTGTATAGTTCCCTTAATACAGAATATTCAGGGTTAAAGTAGTGTCTCTGTGTTTACCACTAGAGGGCAGCAGCAGCCTGTGAGGGATCTCTTATTATCACCAGGGGGTGGTAAAGTACTCTCAGAGGCTGACTCTTCTTTCACTCCTCTTACACTCCATCATCTAATTTCATTTCTCTTACAGAGGATTATGGTTACATAACCACCTGTCCACTACAGAGTGAACACACAGAAGTAGTGTGAACAGCTCTCACAGTGTCTATTAGCGGGTGTGTGTTCATGAGTGTGTGACTGATCACAAGTCAGAGGAGAATCACAGTCTCTTCAGGGCAATGTCCCTTCTTTATTCTCTTAGTCTCCTTTTCTTGTCCTCTGTGGAGGGAGAGGACTTCTAAAAGGGAGCATACTGTGAGAAAATAAGAGGACAGACTAATAGCTTTACACAAAACACTGAGTGTGTCTTCATGGCTGAGGGAAAGACACAGCTCCTTATAGATGTCAGGATGGTGATCAGCTGTACAGAGAGACAGAGCTTAAGGACAGGTCTGAACTGTCCCTGGTCTTCTTCAGAATATTTGAGTCCTGGGAGACAAACTCCAGTATTTTTTAAACTCACACCTTAGCTCTAGACTTATTATAGAGGACCTAAAAGTGCAATTGGTTTTGAAATCATTTCACCAGACTGCTCCATTATGCACTTAAAACAGCTGTGAAACATCGGTCCAATAGTCCCTCTTGCACATGCTGTTGTTTTCATTGAATGGTTAAATGTTTGAAAGAAAGAAAGACAGAAAGAAAGAAAGAAAGAAAGAAAGAAAGAAAGAAAGAAAGAAAAAGAAAGGCGGGGGGGTCGAGAGAGAGAGAGAGAGAGAGAGAAAGTACACCTTTATTTGGCTGTATTGAAATTACCTGAATCACATGGTCCTAATATGGTTACTAAATTAGACAAGTCCAACTACTTGTTGCTAGTTAAGCGGCACACAGCCTGGGTGCTAAGTGAGGTACAGGACACAAAAAGGTCCCTCGATTACTCAAAGGTGTGTTGTTGGCATAACATGAATCAAAGCAATCATTAAATCTAATCTTATTTCCTTCAAAACAATTCAGCTAAAAGGATAAGGGACTATCTGAATTACCTTGTATGTTCGTTTTCTTGTAAGACAAAGCAACCTTTCATAATAAGACTTGTTGACCTCTATGGATCACCTTTTAGATGTGTGCCAAACAAAGAAACAAATGAAGATTCCACATTTTCTCAGAATGTTAAAAAAAACCTCAATGTATCCACACACCTGGCAAAAGAACTGTGTTTCTTGGGCTGATACACTGATGAAAAAAATCTAAAAAAAACTCAATGTTGGCAAATCTGAGTTAGGACGTAAGACAAGGTTTTTGTTCGTCTAAAGCACAAACACTTTTTGCATCTCCAGATAGCAGCCCATATGTTCACCTGACCACACCTGATCTCAGAACACAGGGCACTAATGCAAACCAAACTTCTTAGGTTTAAACAATTGCTGGGAGTAAAAAATGTTAACTGTCTTGAGTGGTTAGTAACATTAACAGTAGTGCTATATACCAAATCTTTTGCGTTGGGTGTATGATTGGACCCTAACAAGTCAAAGAGTAAGGGCTTGATTTAAATTAAAGATATTAATGTTTTGAAAAAATGTGCTCTTGTTAAAGGCCTGGTGAACATTTTTTCACATGCCATCAAAATATATTTTTCACTTTTTTAAAAAGTTCATTTCATCATCTGCCTGTTAGCTTTTTATCTTCAAGTGGGACTCAATCAATATATTCATCAGGGAAGGTTTGGCTTAAGACTCCCTGAAGTGATTTTTGGATAACCTTTGCATTTGACTTTTGCTAATTCTCTTTTTGGGTAAAATATAACAGATTATGAGAAATCCCCAGAGCCTAAATATTTGTTTCATCTGAGTCCTGACAAAATTCGTTCCCTGGAAACTAATTTAATCATCAACTAATTTAGACGAATCAGACATGATCACCATGTCCAGAAGGCTGGGATTTATGGAAAGCTGCAGCATCTTGTAAGTACAGTCTAGCATTAACCAAAGACACAACAGAGAGGTATATACAGCTGAAAAGCCAGTTACAACAAAGCTGTTAAAACGGGGACAAAAAGTGAGAAAAAAAGTCATTTAAGAGGTATTATAAAGGATGAGTGACTCCTGAGTTAAGAAGATAAAGCACAGCTGCTCTGAGCATGAGGGCCGATTATTTCACCTGTTTCTTTCTCAGGGTTTGATACAGTTAGAAATCAGTTCTTCCAATCTTTCAGAAGCTAAGATCTCCAATCTTTCAGGTCCAACTCTGCTAGAGAAGGAGCAGAGCATTTAAACCAGTCCCAAAGTTATCAGGAGGATAACTTACGTCTCTTACTGTTTCTGAGGGCTCTATTTTCGTGCCTCGCCAGAGACGTGCCGCAGCGGAAGTAAGGTCCGCTGCACCGACAAGGCGTTCCCAAGCACAATTTGGTATTTTGGTGAGCAGCGTTTGTGTGTCCAAACGTGTGCCAAACGCGCTCACCAGATCAGATTTAGATCAGAATATATCTATATAGATCTAAATGTATGTGCTGACTTGGATTATTAGTTGTTGATGATTATTTATTGCACTGAAATGTGCCTGACACTGCGGAAACCTGCCGGTGAGGCATCAGTGACGTATGCCGATACGCCGCCGGTCTACCAAAATACCAGTAGACCAGCTGCGCTCCGCCTACGCTGAAAGCTGACCAGGCTTGAATCGGCAAGCTTTCAGCGCACTTTATACGCCACGGTCGAGCACGAAAATGTCACTGCACCAGCTGATTCTGTCGACACCTCCCTCTGCCACACCACTACGCCCTGCTTGGCGGACCTCGGTGCGCCTCACTGGCGGACATGAAAATAGAGCCCTGAGTCTTAGTTAAAAGTGCTGCAGCTTTTTTGGCAACAGCTTGTCGGAGTATCAATAATCTGGGAGGGAATAAGTGAGGCGCGCACAACCTTTCCCAGGTCTGCAGAGAAGCTGGAGGAAACATGACTAAACTCTTACCTGTTCTTCACAGCCAAAGTGTGATTCATAACTCGTACCTGCTATTCACAGGTAAGATGTGATTCATACTTCTGCTCATAATCAACAAGTTTCAAGATATCCTGAAGGATTCTGAGTGTCTTATAAATATGTTGACTCTTTTTCAACTCTCCCTCCTATTAACTCCAGTCAACATTTAGCTTAAAGTAAGAGTTAAGTCACTTTATAAATCCTCAAAGGGTAATTCACAGTTTACACTGTACTGTTATACATGCTGCATAAACATACACACACACACACACACACACACACACACACACACACACACACACACACACACACACTGAATTGCATGCAGATTCAGGATTCCCATGGATATGTGCTAATGACAGAGACATGTCACAGTGCTGGCCTTGCTACCCTCATTGCAGCACTGTTGTGAGCTATTGGGGGTGGTTCAGTGCTTTGCCCAAGGGCACTTAGTCAGTGCTCAAGAGGGTACCTGGCACCTCTCCAGCTACCAGGCCAAAGTCCAGATATGGCCCTGTAAAACTGTCTCAGAAAGAATGAACATATTGACAGTCATGCCACTGAGACGGAGTAGAGAGCTAGCCATGAAGCTACTGCTGCTCAAACCTTCAACACTGTTACATATTTAAAAAAAAACATTTCAAAAAAACAAAGTGAAAAGTACGGAAAACCAGTGCCAATGAAAACCTGCCACCGTAAAACAAAACTTAACAAACACTTGCGTTAGACTGAATTACTACCATTACCGCTTGCTTACATATTACCACTGCTGACCGAGAAAAATCATCAAATACTGCATTAAGCAATTGAACGTACTGTTGATTAATGCAGTTATTAGCTGATGTGAATAAAATGAGTCAGAACTGTCTTCACCAAGCTGTAAGTTTGCAAACGGGTTTCTACAACTCTGTGCTTTGCTCAGTCTGTCTTTCAACAAGCATGCGCATAGTGTGTTCGGGCCAAACATGTCTGAGCAGGTCGGCCTTGTAATCAGCTTTGAACATACACTGACTTTTAAGTTGCGCTAACTGAATACACCTCTATGTCAAATTTAGGCAGAAATATCTGTTGAAAATTCATGTATTATTGAGTTAAGACCATTTTATTTTATTTCATTGAGACCAACTTATTAAATTGACTCGTTATAATGCATACACATTACATTTTTTTTCATGTAGAAAAGAAATCTCTAGATTTTGAGCTGTACTTACCAACCCCATGAATCATTTTTTAGTGTGCAGTGAAAAAACAGCAGAGGTTCCTTTTTTTATTTTTTTTCATTTTTTTAACATTTATGGAGCACATGAGTACAAAGTGTCTGTATTCATAATTATGTTATAAAAGGCCTATGTACCTATGTATTTGGTTATGAGTTCTGACCAAGTCCATAGGTCAACTTAGAGTTGGAACAGGGTTCAAGTCTATCAGCAGCCTGTTTCTTAATGTTGTTATTGAAATAGATGTGCTGAACACTTCTGCACAGTCTGCTGATTGTCACCTTATCTTCTTGATCAGTTCACTTTGTAACACAATGACAGTCATGTATTTATCCCTGTATAAAAGAAAAGAAAAGAAAAGGATCTAAGGCATTTTTTTTATGGTGACACTTTTGAGACCCATCCTACTTTAATGAAAAATCAAAAATAGGTCCCAGCATGAATTAAACAGCTTTTCAGTAAATCACTGTTTTCTAATGAATCACAGTTATCAAAGTCTGTTGGTTTTTATTGTATCTGCAGCTCCTCAGTACGTACATAGTTGATGACCTGTATGCGCCTACTATGGTTTTATTTCTTACTGCAGTTGAGTTAGGAAGG
This sequence comes from Xyrichtys novacula, assembly GCA_962446985.1. Classification (NCBI taxonomy): domain Eukaryota; kingdom Metazoa; phylum Chordata; class Actinopteri; order Labriformes; family Labridae; genus Xyrichtys; species Xyrichtys novacula. The sequence continues at coordinate 13,145,448 of OY660887.1, read as the reverse complement.
TGCCACCTGCTTTTTTCCTCTGTTGAATAAAATCCACAATTATACCTCTTCTTTGCAGACAGCACACCGCAGTGTTGGATTGTGCTGCTCTTGTATTGAGCAGTAAATTTGATTTTAGTTTCCTTTTCATATTGTCCCTTCTGTTCACATTTCTGGGACCTTTTTACAATAAAAGGCAAAGGGTGCTCGTAACAGGAGCATGACTTTTATTGATGTCCTCTCATATGATTTCCACTGACCTGCTAAAACATCTTTGTTAGAATTTCTGGGACATGGTTTTTCTTTTCTACACACACCAGTTGTATTTCACTGTTAGTTTTTCTCTCCTCCCCAAGCAGGCAGATCACAGAAAAGCCCTGATGCAGACACAAGAAGGTTTTCTGTTAATTCTCCCAAAGAGCTGAACAAGCTGAAACATCATATAGCCCTGTAGGTTGTGCAGCCCCCATTAACCCAGCCTTCCATCACACTATGACCTTGTTTGGTTTCTATAGCACAAAGCCTGAGGGAAAGCTGTTTTGTTTGCGTCGCTGTGCTCTGATCCGTGGTTTATAAAGGAGAGGAGCGAGAGGAGGAGCAGTTTCTAATCAGACCACTCAACTTCGTGAGGGTCTACAGTGAACAACTTATACCGAGGGAGGGGATGTAGTCGTTGATTACTGACCCTTTGAATGCTTTCTCAATTAGCTGAACAATAAGGTGCAGGCATGCTGCTAGTAAATGTATGTCCCAAATTCATGCAATAGGGGGCCTTTTTGCAAAGTGTTGTGGCATACAGTAGCCTATGCATGACATTGTTATTTTCAACCTAGTGCACTCCTCAGTTTTATCCCCACACTAAGTAAGCAGCACATAAACTTAAGCCCATAATAGCACCCAAGGTGTGAGTTTGTCTTCAAATGAGATTTGGTCAGACCCTAAGGCAGGGTTCTGCCAGCTTTATGCATCAGCCCAGTCCTCTGATCACTCAAGGCCTTTTAACCTTACATGTTCCATACATGCACTTATTTACTTTGCAATGTGCTTTTAATTGTGTGTTTGAGGCTATTTGAAGCTATTTATTTATATGTTGTAAACGCAGCAAATATGAGACTACCCAGCTGACTTGTCACAAGGCTTTCTCTTAGCATGGTTTCACAGAGTAGTTACATTTTTGGGGGGTTGCATGTCAGGGTTCATACGTAGGCTTCTGCATAGGTACAGGCAGTTGTCGAGTTGTGAAAAAAAAAAGCAGGGGTTATGGTAGATTTTATTCATTGGGACAGATATTTTTTTCTGATGACAGTGCACATGGAGGGAAACAAACTGTGTACCCATTTTATTGTTGCTAAAGCACAAAATAATTATTATTTTACATTATCCCTCAGAACAAGCTGTCCATGTCACTTGGCCATAATACTGAAATGGCAACAGCATCACTAGCGCTGCTTTGCCACTTACTGACGTCATTAAAAAGAAAAAAAAAAAAGGTGTCATCTTCACACGTGCATTCTCATCCAGAGTATTTTACTAGATATTTGCAAAGCCCCCTGTTGCTGGGTTCTCACTCAAACAATCAAAATATAATGTATAATATACTGTACCATACAGGGTGACCTCATATGTTTAAAACAGGGGATGGAGTCAGGCTTTAGTCAGCAGTTGAATAAAACAAGCACATTTAGAGTGACTCCTCTCAGCCAGCCTGTAGTGTTGTGTATTACCGGCATTGTGTGAGTGTGTTGACACGTGAGTGCAGTGCAGTGCATCTCAGGGCTCTTGTACGCCGGTGAGGTGGCGGAGGGTGGCGGACCCCGCGCAGTTGTACTTTCGTCTGGCAGAGCCCGGCGTACAGCCAGTTTGGTATTTTCGTGGACTGAGTTGCACGGAGGCAATCCACCAAGCTGAGCGTGGTGGTGTGGCAGGGGGAGGTGTCGACAGAATCAGCGGGCGCAGTGACATTTTCTTGCTCGCCAGTGGCGTGTAAAGTGCGCTGAAAGCTTGCCGATTCAAACCTGGTCAGCTTTCAGTGCAGGCGGAGCGCAGCTGTCCAGTGGTATTTTGGTAGACCGGCGGCGTATCAGCATACGTCACCGATGCCTCACCGGCAGGTTTCCACAGTGTCAGGCACATTTCAGTGCAATAAATAATCATCAGCAACTATTAATCTGAGTCAGCACATACATCTAGATCTATATAGATATATTCTGATCTATATCTGATCTTATGAGCGTGTTTGGCACACATTTGGACACACAACCTGACCAAATCAACACAGCTGAAACTGCATTAAATTAAAATAAATATCAAGTAAATAAGCACACATGATGAAGTTAACAAGATATGTAATTCGTCTCCCTCCTTTTCTTTCTTCCTCTTCCACTTATTTCTCGCGCAGCTTGACCTGGACATGTCTCCGTGTCCTCTCTCTGTCCTGCTGCAGCGGCTGAACAGATGATTTGTTTCAGTGATCAGATGGGTTTATTTACTCTACACCTACATACGAATATTATAATATTCAGTTTTGTGAGCCAAATTTATTTCATATGCCAACATCTATGACAGAAAGAGCCAGGCCACAGAGCGCGATGGGTCATTACGCACAGATGGTTCCGCTTTTAATGCCATTTTTGTAGTTTATGTTGTGATCTGTGCGCTCAACCCACCTTTGTCACGTGAGGTTTGAATATGTGCAACTTTATGTCAGTGTCTTTATTTATGGAAAAGGGTGTTTGTCTTACCAGTGGGTCCAACATTACACACACCAAATCCATCTGTGCTTATATGAATGAGTTTGGAGGACGCCCAATGCAACGCTTACAGCGACACTTGTTGAGGAGCTGCCTTCTGTCGCCATTGTGTGGCATTACTGTCTTCAGACATCTTATGATCTCTCTGACTACTTCACGAAAATAGTAATATGCCTTGTTGGTGACAGATTTAAAGGCAAGGAGAGGAGCTTATGTGATTGGTGAAAACAGGTCTCGGCTGTGTTAAACCCACTCCATGCCGGGCTGCGCCGCTCACCAAAATACCAAATTGTGCTTGGGAACGCCTTGTCGGCACGGCAGACCTGACTTACGCCGCGCCTGCGGCATGTCTCCGGCGAGGCACAAAAATAGAGCCCTCTGTGTTTAGTTTCAGTCAGTGTTTATCCTCACATTCAGATTCCAGCTAAGCAAATTAGGTTCAGTCTGACCTGGGAGCAAGTAGTCATCCTGTGTGCCTTTACCCTATGATGCATCAATTCTTCTGTTTCTGTACAAACACAAACAAACAAACACACTAAATCAAGTTATTTTCATTTCTAAACTTGTGAACCTGTCTCTGTACAGTGTTTAAAGTCTTAAGAAAAAAGAGATCCAGGATTTTGAACACCTGTCTTACCTCCTGTAGACACACCTGTCCAATGCAAGCCTTATTCGTTGGGTAGTTTTTGGTTTGTGCAGCCCTGTAAGTGTTATGACTGTCAGTTTTGAGCCCTCACATTTTTCAATTTTCGTCAAAGTCAAAAACATTTTTTTTATTTAAAAGATTTAGATCTGGGACAACAGATATGATCCTACTGTGGCTGCTTTCAACTATGGCTAACATGCTCAAGTGCACCTTAGTACAAAAACAACTATGAATAAAATATTCTGAGCCAAATTAAATATGATTTATCATGCAGTTTATGCTGTTGCAGGATTTTAATCATATTATGTCACAGTAAAGTTTGATGTATAAAGGAGACCATCACTTCTAATCGAGTCATATACCTTTTCTGGACTTGTATATTACTTTGAATTACTTAAAGTTATGACAATAATAAGCTGACATTGATAAATTTATATTATTTTGCACTACTGACATGAATCTTAAAAGCAGCTAGTGGTAAAGCTGAGGATGTTATCTAAATTTAGTAGTATTTTGTTACTTATGCAACAATTTAGGCTTTGTGTGTGGGTGTGTCCTTCTGTCTCACTCAACAAAATTTGCAAGATCATCAGGAGTATTCAAAATGTACCCGTGGTTGTTTTATTTCTATCATGGCTTAGAGAAAAAAAAGTGTCTGTAGCACCTCTTTAGTCACTTAAATATCTAGCCTCTCTGGTGGTATAATAAAATCAAAATGGGTTACCACAAGTACAGACCTTCAAATAAGTCTCTTACAGATCCCAAGTTGTGTGTTTAAACACAGTTATACCTGGTTATCCCAAACTATGGTGGTTATATCATGGTCACAATGAAGACTTAAGCATTTTCAGAGCGTGTACAATCTGTAAAGTCTCCAAAATTTAAAGGCAGGTTTGACCTTCGTGTCCCTAGCTGATTATATCTACATGAAAATTGTTTCCTGTAGCCACAGTACCAGTTCGAGCCAATAGGAAATCGCATGCTTTACTCTTATGTACTCGGGGTTTCATTGAAGGACATGTCTCTGGTTAGGGCCATCTTGCCATGAAACATAAGTTCTTGTAACCCCTCTGTACAAAATTCCATCTGCTCGAGATTTCAAATATGAAATCAAGAGCCATCCCTGAATACATCTATATACTAAGTTTTTACCCATAGTACTCAGAGCGCCACCTTCTGGAAAAGAGAAACTCTGGCATTATTACACTGGTTTGATAATGGTCCCAGTCTAATTGCCCCAACTTCGAGTTAGATGCCATGTGAGGATCCTTTTAATAAAATGGTGAAACGGTAAATGGACTGTGGGATCCCTTTAGTAGAGTATAGTCACGTGATCCTGGTGTGAGAAACACACACATATAAATATTTGATCTTTTTGTGTCTTGCAGTCGTAGCAGCTCTGTACATGGGCCAGAGGCGGCACAAGGAGAAAGAGACTCTGATGACATCTAAAGAGGATATCCGTGATAATGTCATCCACTATGACGACGAGGGCGGAGGTGAGGCGGATACTCGTGCTTTTGACATGGGCACCCTGCGCAACACACACCCACATCGCAGCAGCACCCTCAGCACCTCACCCCAGAGGGAGAAAAACGGCTACGGAGACGGCGTCCTGTTGCATCTCAGCTCTCGTTCAGACAACGTCAGGACACCTGATATACACTGCCAAACAGCCAGCATCATCGCTGCCGTGAACAAATCTGCAACCCTTACTTCTTGTGGCAGAGTGACTGAGGGCGACGCAGAGAAGATCAGGGAGTTCATTGAGCAGCGGCTGAAGGAGAGTCAGCAGGGTTACGCAGCCCCGCCCTACGACTCTCTGGCTACTTATGCCTATGAGGGCAATGGCTCACTAGCCGGCTCACTCAGCTCCATCGAGGAGTCGTGGGTCATTGATGATACAGGGGACTTCAGCTCTCTCGGAAACTGGGGACAGCCGTTTCAAACTTTGGCCAACATCCTGGACAAACAAGCATTTGATGATGCTGAAGAGAGCTGAGAGGAAGCTGGAGTGCACAGGGTGGATATGTTGGAATTACCCCCCTTTTTTAGACTCTCTTTTTTTACTGTGACAGGCACTTGAAAGAGTGATGTGAAGACAGTTTAGAAATGTGTCCGTATGAAGTAGAGGTGTGGACATTTAGCTGGAGAGCAGTGGGTCTATAGCCTCATTTGAGTCATAGCTTCTCAAAGTGCCTGAGGTACTCCATGTTTGTATCTGAATTCCTGTTACTAATAAAAATCTTCAGTGCATGAGTGGATTTGATACTTCACCTTCACACATCATCCAAACAGGGAATAATAATTACCACCCACTGTGAAGTTTAGAAGTCCACATGCTAAGGCTAATGAGCCGGCTGTGTGCCCAGAAAGAGCTTGTTTAGGTTAACTAAGAGTTAATCTACATACAAACGAAACGTTAGTGTGTCTTCCAGTTAATAGAAAGATATAGAATCAATCAATCTATCTATCTATCTATCTATCTATCTATCTATCTATCTATCTATCTATGTTTCTGAATTTTCATGGTTTGATCATTGAAAACTATGACACGCTCAGAAATTTTCAATTAAGAAGACTTACAGGTTGTATTACAACTCAGATGTTGTACTAAAGTGCAACACTCCCACGTCTTTTTTTTTTTTTTATCTTTATTTATACATGATAAAAATAATGATAAGGTTAAAAAAAACAAGGCTTTATGAAAAGAAAATAATAATAGTAATAATAATAAATAAAAAAAATAATAATAATAAAATCAAAGACAAGCCTAACAGGCAATAATCGGCCAATATCATGATCATGTTCAAAAGGAGTAGGGTGAAGTCAAGACTTATGTGATCCTACCCCTTTGTCAACTACACAGCGTCAACGCTTTACAAACTGTCTTACTGTATACCTATAAAGTATACTTTAACAAATTGATTTACCACTCACATATCAAGGATTTCTTGGTTGTACACTAAATTGGTGATCTCAATAATAAATTACATATGCGTACATACGTACATACATACATACATACCTACATACATACATACATACATGCATGCATGCATACATACATACATACATACATACATACATAGATGTATATACAGTATACAGTATATACAGTACAGTCATTGAACACGTCGTCATCGTTCATGTAACTCTTCCTCATTATAATACATTTTTTATACCTTTTTTTGAACTTGTGTATGTTTGAACATTGCTTTGTCTCTACATCTATACTGTTCCAAAGTTTAACTCCACATATCAAGATACAGAATGATTTCAATGTTGTTCGGGCACACAGAGTTTTCAAATTTAACTTCCCCCTAAGGTTGTACCCACCCTCTCTGTCAAAGAACAGTTTCTGGATATTCCCAGGGAGATGATTGTACCTAGCTTTGTACATTATCAGGGCGGTTTTGTATTCGATAATATCCATAAATTTTAACAGGTTTGACTTAATGAATAGTGTGTTGGTGTGATTTCGATATGCAGCCTTATGTATAATTCGTATAGCTCTTTTTTGAAGTATAGTTAATCCATGGAGTGAAGATTTATAGGTATTGCCCCAAACCTCACAACAGTAATTTAAATAAGGTAAAACAAGGGAACAGTACAGCATGCGGAGTGAGTTGGAATCCAGAATGTGCTTTGCTTTGCTCAGAACTGAAACGCTTCTCGATAGTTTTGTTCGAATATATTTTATTTGAGACTTCCAATTAATTTTATCATCAATTATCACTCCTAGAAATGTATTCTCGAATACTCTTTCAATAGCAACACCCTCTATATATATATATATATATATATATATATATATATATATATTTACATGATTATCTATTTTATTATTACTAAATATCATAAATTTTGTTTTAGACAAGTTTAATGAAAGTTTATTTCTGTCGCACCACCTCTTCAGCTTGCACAACTCAGAAGAAACAATGTTCAATAATTCCTGCAAATTACTTCCAGAGCAGAAAATATTTGTATCATCAGCAAAGACTACCATTTTTAATACTTTAGATATATTACACGTCATTTATATAAAGGATAAATAATTTCGGCCCCAATACTGACCCCTGGGGGACTCCACAAGCAATGGTCAAACATGATGATATTGATTCACCCAACCTCACAAATTGCTTTCTGTCACTCAAGTAGCTACTCACCCATATTAAGACTATTCCTCTAACACCAAACCGTTCCAATTTTTCTATTAATATCTTGTGATTGATGGTATCAAATGCCTTCCTAAGGTCAATAGATATTCCGGCTACAAACTTACGCTCATCGATAGAGTTGGTGATTTCCTCTACTGAGTCTTACACCTGATTCTGGTTCTAGATGGACCATTGTCACCGGAAATACAAAGATGAAGAGTGAGACAAACTGAGCTCATAGTTAGACTTAAATCTCTAAACATCCTCACTTTATTCTCCTTGCATATTGACTTTACCACAACTTTATTCCCAACTTGATTTTGTTTAGGACCTGATTAACATCACTCTTTTTTTCTTAAAATATTTTTTTTGTTTCATTGATGTGGCCAACCCACAACAAATACTGTCTGAAAAACACTTGGTTTAGACCATACTCTGTTTTGTTTAAGAAGCCTTATTATCAAGATAGGACTAAGTTTAAATGAGTAAGATCAGACCCACTCACTCTGTCCACCACGAAGCCAAACACCACTATGTGAAAACTGTTTCATTGTCTGATGACCTTCAGTCGCCTTGTTTTCCAATCCTTTCTTATGTGGATACCTGCAGGGAAACAAGCAATTGAGCCAGTGCAAAGAGCTTGACTTTTACACTGGTCACAGTAACTGCTGCATGAAGTTTGAAATCCTCAACATTCCATCTAAATATGGGCAGAACCTGATGCTCTTTGCTGCACCTGTTATAATATCAGAGTAATCACACTGTAAAGCTGAAGAGCATCAGTGGAATCATCAGTGCTGAGGTCACTTTATCAGCGGTCTTATTTTTGAATGAATTATTCTCAGAAACTCTGGCCTTCACTCCCCTGCAGGACATGCCCTTGCACACAGTGTTTAGATTCAGGTATTAATCTCACACCTGTGGAAACGTCTGTCAGGAGAGTTCATTTGTGTTCTAAGAAAGAGAATGGAAGTCCCAGCATTGCTCTAGCATCACTCTGAGGCATATAAAAACAGTTGAGACCATCATACTTCGGAAATTGCCAAATCAATATCCGTCTATGTGCATCGAATCCATCTCTTCCTCTGCGGCCGCTGTGATGGAAAATAGATTTTGTTGATTGCTATGGCGTAACAGATAGCTTCAGACAGTGAGATGACCTTCACTCTATCAAGCCTTGATCTCAGCTGTGACAATGGACAACAGTGAGCTCTGCGAGTAAGTGTCAATTCACTCCCTGATTCATTTTGATTTAGGAAATAAATCACAGCCAGGTATGATCGCTTCAATCAGAACATGTCAGGATGAGAAAAAAAATGACGGGATGTGAAATGTTTTTGGATTTAGATTAAAAATTGAAAATCTTTCTCCCAGCAGACTTAATTTGGAGTAGATGAGGCACAAAGCATTCAGCTGTGTCTCCAATGGAAGGTGGAGGGCAGATCAAACCAGGGCAGTGGTGTGGGTGTGTGGGGGAGGAGGTCATTTACCACGCTGTTTGTGTTGGTTTCTTAAAAATCCCCCAAAAGCTCCTGAACATCTGCTATTCTGCTTACTGAGCATTTACTCTTTAGCGAAGTCAGACTCCGCTACCTCCATGCTCCATAACCAAAAATAGACACAAGCAGCAAGTCCCACTTGAGCCAACAATATAACACTTCTCCATCAGAAATGCAGTGTGTACATGTACATGTGCAATAGTTCATGTGGTGTGAATCATGCTCCTAATTTACCTAAAACAACATTAGTGCACCTCTTCACCAAAGACAGATAGAGTAATCTGTGTGTTACCTGCCTGTAAATATGTACATGACACTGACACCCTCAGAGACAATCAAATTAGACACTCATAAATGTGACATGTTTTGAGAGAGTGTGTTTCCATTATCAGCTGCACCTTGTCCTGGAGATGGCTCTGCTTATAGCGTGTTGTTTGGATCAGAGATAGTGTGAGACAATGAGGTGTCCTTGACTTAATAGTGTGAGACACTGTGGCAGAGATACTGCTGTATCACACTAGTTTATTTGTAAAGTCTATGAAGAGGGAAGAAACGTCCCACCTGTACTCGTCCTGCCTGTTGATGTGTCTTGGATTCATTCTCAGCAGGCTGAAGCAGGTGTGGTATAAATGGACTGTTTATCTCTCTTTTTCTAGTCTTCTAACCACTTAAGGTGCTTTTACATCACAAGTCACATCCACCCATTTACACCACAATCAGACACTGATGGCAGAGGCTGGTGTGTACTGTATAGAGCCCAGAGCAGGACCTGAGATCAAACCCCAACCTCCAATTTAGAGATGATTGACTTTTTATTGTTAGGAGTCATGGTCAAGTCTCATATATTAGAAAATTGTAAAAATCTTATATTGGAAATTAAATACATACACAAGTCTACATTCCCAAACAAGTGAATATTTGCAAAAAAAAACAAAACAAAAATCAGTTTTAACATTTAATATCTTGTTTTTGTTGCGCACTCAACTAAATTCACAACATCCAAAGGATTTGAAAATCAGTGTATTCTGCTTTTATTCATGTTTTACACAATGTCCAAACTCCATTGGAACTGGGGTTTGTACAAGATTAAAAAAAAGAGTCAAAGAATGATTCCATCTAGTTATTGCTGCAAATTTCTTTGTAAGACAATTTTCTTGGAAGATTTCTCCTTTTTTTTTATTTTATTTTTTTTGATCAGCTAACATCTAAAGGCCAAAGAGGCCTGAGCAGCTGCCTGAATAATCACTATCTAGAACTGGTCATGGTTTGTAACTTTTCATCCTCTGTTCTCACAGATCTGTAATTACATTTTTTTTCTCTCTCTCTCTTTTTTTTTTCGACTGCACAAACACTAAAATCAAAAGTATTGCACAATTATCAGAACCTTTCACTTGAGGAGCCCAGATTTGCACCACCATAAGCACCATGTTAGCCTCACACTTTTTGAAGAACAATATACGCAGTGATTTGCAAAGCACTAAACACACTTGTATACATTAGACACAGAAGTATAGCATTATATCACCTCCTTGCAATACCAAAGCACTGACTGTCAAACACATGATTGCTTAATACTAGACACACCAATCAGGCTTAAACATGACGAAAATGCAGGATCTGAGTTCACCTGTCTTCAGCCAAAATGAAAGGAGTCAGAAGAAGAAGAGTGAGGGGAAGAGGAGGAATCCAGGGAGGAGGAGGAAGAGGAAGACTTAAAGCAAGAGGAGAATGTGCTCAATGAAGAAGAAGACTAAATGTATCTTATGAAATTCACACAACACTAGTTGACCATATCAGTGTACCAGGTCAACATGCGGGTAACATTACCCTTTGCGCTGCCATTGTACAGACTGGGGTCCTCCTCCATGATTCCAACATAAGCCCTTGCAACACACCTAATTTTTGGACTGATTGCACAACATGGTCACAGCAGTTAACCAAATGCACCAGATGCAATACATTGTCGTCTGGGACAATGTGTCATTCCACCACTCTGCTCTGGTCCAGAACTGGCCCATAGAGGGCACTGACTTATGAAGGGGTGGCTAGAGTATGTAAGCCTACACATCAAAAACATTTGTCATCACATTTATATTGTGACACCTTCACACAGAGGCATATCTTTTCTGGATTGTTGTAGTCATTAATCTTTTGTAAAAATATTTTCAAAAAACAGAGGATCCATATACCTTGTCATGCCTTTTTGAGTCTCACTCCAGACAAATACAGCCTATTATAAAAAGTTGAAACTCATAATCACTAAACTTCAACTAAGGACTTAAAAAAATGTATAAACTAAACTAACAAACCAGTATCAATCTAAACTAAAGTGAAATTGAAATAAAAAATGTCAAAATGAAATTGAAATAAAAAATAAAACCTATAATAATATCAACTTCTGTTTTGTTTTTCTTCTGTCATTCCTTTAGTCTTCTTCTTTTGTCAACTCCTGTAGTTTTGTAGTTTGTAAGCCTGGGGGGGTCTGGACAGGGAATCAGGGAAGCCTGTTAAAAGATAAGGAGGAATAATGAATGAATTTGGGCCACTAAACAACGGATGAATAACAACAAATGTAGGACACACATACAAAGATGATAGTGCCTGAGGGAGAGGGAAAGGAGCTCTCACAGGAGACAAACAGAAAAATGACAAAGGACAGATATTTCACCTCATTTATCACTCTCAATCCATGTATGGAGCTGACAAACTGTGATCATTTATAGCCAGAGTGAGCTTCAGTCTATTTTTCATTTCATTTTAATTAAAGTAAAAAGAGATTTTACTGTCACTCCGCCCATGTACTTATAAGAAAACCCAGTTCAATTTCATTTGGAGCCCTGTAGTAAAAATATAATTGGACCTCGTTCTATTCATGTTCTGCTCATCACCTGTTATTAAAGTTTCTCCCAGTGAAGTTGAGATAGAGTTATTTAAAGTCCAATGAGAATGAAAATGTTATTAAAATCCCTTGACTGAGGATAGAACTGCTTTTGGAGGCAGGTCACCCTCCAGGAGTTTGAACAGTGAGGTCAGGCATCTCCAAACTACTCCACAACGGGCCTGTGTGGCTGCAGGTTTTTCTTCCAACCAATCAAGAGCATGCAGTCTGACCAATCAACTGTCTGAAGACTGAAATTAGCTGATGAAATGAATCAAGTCTGGTGTGCTGCTGCTTGGTTGGAAGAAAAACCAACAGCCACACTGGCCCTTTGTGGAACAGTTGGAGATGCCTGAGTGAGGTTCTGTTATTTGGTGATTACCCTTCCGGTCTTAGGGCCTTATCTACTAACATCCCAAACAAGGGGTGCTTAACTAGTGCAAACTGAAAAATTGCAAATGCTGTATTGCAGTTGATGTCAAGGTGCAGGGTCAAACAAAGAAAAAAGGACCCCAATGCAGACCTAAGGATTTAATTTAGCAGAAGCAAAAAGGTAAAGTCAAACTTAAACTTACTCTCAAAATGTTCAAACAAATCCAAATCCAAATTAAAAAGATAAAATAAAATACACAAGAAGTTAATTCTAAAGAATCAAAAGGGTACTAGGAAAAACCACAAGGAGGCAACAGGGGACACCAGCATACGCTGACATTGACTGACACACACACACACACACACACACACACACACACACACACACACACACACACACACACACACACACACACACAATGAACCAACAAAGACAGCAACAGGTAGACGAGACACAGGTGAAACTCATCAGTGATTAATGAAGGAGGGAAGCTAGGGAAGTAAAACCAGACTAGAAACACAAAGAATCAACTACTACAAAATAAAACAGGAAATAAACACTGAAAACTGATCTAAAGAATAAAACACTGAGAACAGGAGGGAAACAGGTTTAAACACAGACTGAAAACTCACAAGACTGGATCACAGGGGAACTGGAACAATCAGAAACAGGAACACTAGGGAAAATAAAAAGAAAATACACTTAAATAACAAAACCAGCAGAAAACTAAACGATTGCATGCGCAATTGATTACAGGTGCAAAAGAGGTGCGGGCCGCCCTATTAATTGCATGCAATACCATGGCGAGTTTGTGAGAGCAAAGTAGTTGTAAATAAAAAATGAAGTTTAAAGCCCTGGAGTTGCACTTATCCTTATGGGGAAGCCAGCAACTGCATAGAAGCCGTGTCTACGTATGTGACAACACTTGGGACAGCACACCAGAAAAACTACTCTAGGAGACACTGGCACTGACTGCGATGGTGTGCTGGAATGAACTACATGCAGGAAAATGCAGTGTTGCATAGAGTTTTTCCATAAGATTTATGGCATGGCTCCTTTTTGTGACTGGCTCCAGATCAGCCCTTAGGTCATTTAGCAGCTGTGTTGTCTATGCCTCCTTCTTGCCACAATTACCGCAGCCATTTGTGTGTAACACTGTGCCGGTTTGCACCTGCCTTTTTAATTATTATTATTATTTTTTTTTTTCAGAATATGACTGAGTGCAGACTATCACTACTGGCAAACCCTTGACCTGATGGAGTTTTACATTTTCTTGGTTAAAGGTGTTTTGCCCCTAATCTGAAAAAGCAGGAAATACACAGACGCTGCTAATAAAATTATGTCAATAAATAGGCCGATGTTGAATCCGCTGAAATGATTCCTTAGCAGAATAGAAACAACTGAGATCTATCCATAAACTGAATATAGAATGGACGCTGTCTGCCTCCTTGCTAGGTGAAGCCACCCCAAGAACAGCACACTCTGGTGATGGGCTCCAGCATAGGTAATAAACCCTGCCTCCTCCAGTCGTGGACAAACTTTAGAAATCAATTATACAGAGTATAAATTTTTCTCTCCCCTGGTTGTGATGTTGACATGTAGTTACAGTAAGACTGGTTTGTGCTCAAGTCCTTTTTTCTGTGCAGCTCTATTTTTAAAAGTTATTAAGGGGTTCATGACTGACACTTGATACAGCCTATGGGCGTAATAAGACTGCGTAGCTCACCTGTGGGATATGCTGTTTGAGCCAAGCATCATCACAGCGACTCTCCCCCCGCATGCGTACAATGCTACCGCACAAGTGGTGGAGTGTGTACAACGCTACTGCACAATGTTGGTTTCAGTAAGTGGAGAAGAAACGCAGAGATACCGAGAGCTTTTCTATTTGAAATCCATAAACTGGCAGAAGGCGGAACCAAGTTGACCATAGTATATACAGTCAATGGATCTTTCCAAACGACTGACATGAGAACACATTCACACCAGGCACAGCAGTGTGACTGTAAAATTATTGAAAACTCAGGATTTACTGATTACTGACTTCCTGCTCACTTTCTATCAAAAATGGAGCTTCTTTACTTAAATGTGCCGCTGAAAAACACAACTGGGATTTGTACTGCATGCGTAATGAATGAATAAGTCTCTCCCACTTAATTTCAGTAAAATACGGTGCCACTGACTTTAGATTTCAGACCATGTTTTTATTGGCCCAGATGCTCCCTGTCTCCCCAAGACAGCAGGACCGACACACCCGTAGGTGTTAACATCAGCACAAGTTCACTTGCTTTTTATATAATATGTGCACTGGGCATACAAATTACAACTGTGCAGAGTTGAAAATAAAGGCACTTGCACTGCATGTTAAACTCTCTGCACCAAGCCAATCACAGGGCCCTGGAAGATATGTTCACTGTTCTTAAAGATCCAGTGTTAAAGTACCAAAGCTTTGATGAGTAATGCCTCAATGCTTACAGGCAGCCAGTTTTAATTTTCTGTCAGTGTGAGCAATGAAACAATGTTCTCTGAGAAAGAGATGTTGCTCTGAGTCCAGATGAATTGTTTCTATATAAAATTGATTCAACATTAACAAATTTGTACCACCAATAACAAAGAGGATTGTTTGCACTGTAGTGCTTTTAAGACTATAATGGCTCAACAAACTGATTCAACACTGACCTCCAGCCCTTTATATAAGGGTTAAAAGGAGCACAATAGCTAAAACTTTGTTCCATGCATTGCATCAAATGTTGTCTGTGGAGACTTTGGGGAAAAACATCTAAAATTATTTTTAATTTATTCACGCATCTTACTCTGCAGCGACTTGTAGAGAAGAAAAAGTGCAGCAAGGCTTCCTCAGTGAGTGAATCATGGACTGTTTTCCCTCTTCTCTCTCTGTCTGTCTCTCTCTCTCTCTTCATGTTCCTCTCTCTGAGTCTCTTTCATCGCTCTCTGCCTCCATCACTCTCTATTTGCTCTTCATCTCACCTACTCTCCTCCTCATCGCTCACATCTCCTTCATCTCTCACTCATTTCCCAGCCTCTCTGCTCCCTCTCAGTGGGACATCCTCTTACTCTCCTTTCTCCTCATCACTCAGCTTTCCCTCTCCTCTCGTTTTCCACCTTTCATCCACTTTTCTTTCTCCTTCCTGATATTTTCCCTTGTTTTTGTGAAGAAGCTCTAAATGTTTTAGCCGTTTTTTGACTTGATCTTCTTTCTGGGTTATCCTGACCAGCAGTTCTCAGGTGTAAATGGATTGAAGCTGAAGCTGGAGCTGTTTCACTGTGCTGAGCTTAAATCCAACCTTACAGAGCTCTGGGCTGCTGCTGTGGCTGACATACATCTGCCATACAGTGCATGGTTTATACATCCAGAAACTTTGAATTCCTGCTATAAATGTGCATAATGTAGAGAGGTGAAATCAGTTGCATTTTAACATGAGCTGAGTATGAGCTAAATTAGGAAATAAAAACAGGGACCCCTATAATTTATTTTCATTTATTAATATTTATTTCCCCTAGTTTCACTTTTACAATTTTACAGTAGTTTCCCTTTCAAATGTATCTATTCCACATCCATCCACTAGATGGCGCAGTGGCACTGGTGGCATAGAGTAGCGTTAGAGCACAGAGGGAGAATAAATCTTCCTTTTGAGATGACAACAGCAGCTCAAAGTGTGTCCCTTTTATTCTTGCCACAGGTTAGTAAAACGTACTTTAAAAGTCAAACAGAGACTCTTAAACATCTGTACGAGTGGTTGAACGAGATCGTATAGTAGTATGAGTGAGTAAACGTACTTTAAATCGGATCGCTAACCATGCTAATGCTAGTGGGTTTTGACATGTGGAGTAGCGTGAGTATGAGAAACTAACAGTGAGAAACTTATTTCACTGACAATTTAAGGATATTTCCTCATGCATGTTTAGTTTCTGGTCAGTAGATTTGATTGAATCTGTTTAAGGTTCAATGCCACGACCAGTAATGTTTTCATGTCGTGATTCTGTGATTAAGCTATGGATGCTATGCCAAGAGTTTGTGTGTGAGAGACGTGTTTAAGGTGTAATACACTTCTTTTTGAGAGTTTGTTGTTTTAGCTTTCCGACAAATGCATTACATTAATAAATAAATGCAATTTTTGTGTGTAAAAGATGAAACAACAAAGTGACAGGATAAAAATAGTTTGGTCAATTACATTTCATGATATTTAAAATTATAAATACAGGTAATGTTTAAAAATAACATTTCATGAGGTTTAAAGGGACTAAAATGCAACTTATTTGTTGTTTTTCAGACTAAAATAGCAAATGTTCATTTCATTTAAGCATTTTTCGTGAAGCAGCCGTACAGATAGGTTTTGTCATGTTTAATTTAATGTCAAAAGGATTTTCTATAATTTTACAGCTGTGGTTACTGCCATGTTTAAAGAATAAGATTGAAACTGAAAACGAGTGTTTGATATTCTGTTTTGATACCTGAAATACAGTACATCTTCTTATGTTAAGAATAAATCTTCCTTTTGAGATGACAACAGCAGCTCAACGTGTGTCGCTTCTATTCTTGCCACAGCATTTCACCACACGTTGAGACACCATAAAAAACACTAAAACAGAAAAAACACATTCAGTTGTCCACCTAGCTACCAAGGCAGCCTGGGCAACAATAAGGTAGTAGGAAATATCCAATTGAATGGTAACTATAGCGACAGTTGCTTCTGTATCTTCTATTTGTTCGAAGCCTTGGGGGGCTTAGGGGGTAAAGCGGTCATCCAACAACTGGTAGGTCAGTGGTTCAATTCCCCCCAATCTCTAGTCTGTCTGTTGTGTCCTTGGCCAAGACACTTAACCCACCTTGCTCCTAGTGCATATCCTCCACTGGTGTATGATTCCTATGTACGTCGCTTTGGATAAAAGCATCTGCTAAAAAACATTTTAATAATTGTAATTCCCTTTGTCAACATGTGCCATTTTCTGTTCAGGTCCAGTGTTTAAAAGTCTTATTATTAAGCAACATCTAGTGGTAAGATTCTAGATTAAACACTACCTTGCTCACCCCTTCTATCAGTAAGGCTTCTTGGCCTCCAGGGACAAGAAGCTCCAATGATACACAAGTATAATCCTCTATTGTTTAAGATTTTACCATTAAAAATGTTTGCTAGTGCTAATTATGTTTTGCACAACAACAATCACTCTCTCTTATTCTTCGTGTGGTTACAAAGTGTTCTGTATTAGCCAGCACATGCTGTGTTTCAGAGTATGCATGGGTTTCTGATTTCAAGGTTTACTGCGGTTCTGAAAGGTCATGGTTTCAGGCTCCTACAGTAAGAGCTGGGCTCAGTCAGCCTCTGTCAGTCATTGGCATAAGGTTAGTAAGGTATCAGTTGCTTGATGGGACTAGCTTGCACTTGCTGCTTGCTGTGTGTGAGTCCGGTGTTTTCCACAACGACATCAATGCGTTACTCAGTAGTCTACAGTAGGGAAGCCCAACCAGGTAGCACCATTGCCTACAGTGAGCGTTGCACACCCGTAGACATGTGCTGAGAAACAGCCGTCTCCTACAGTGCCATGGCAACACTGGGTGCTAGGGTTGGTGCTAGCCTAAACTAGATGGGTGGGACAGGTTACCCAAGTAACCAGGGAGAAAGGTTATTAGTCAGACAACCAACATGTTTTTTTGCGACAGTTCTTGAAATATTAGAATCAATATTTATTCTAAGCGACAGCATATACATTTTTTTAAATAAAATCTATTTATTTAATATTTATCTGATAATGTTAATTTTGCAGACATGTTTACATGAAAAATCTGGCAAAGCATATTTGTTTCAAAATAAAAAAAAGATTGTTTTCAATGGATCTTTTATCCCAGAGTCAGAGAAAACAAAAAGAGCCGTAATCTCAATACTCTCAATAGCCTGAATCTGTGATATTTTTACTTTAGGTTCTCATATCTGCAGAATCTTATACCAGCCCATAATTAATTCAAAGTAAATAGATACCTGAATGGGACAGCCCTAGACTCATGTATTGCTGATAATTTGCAAGCTAATACTTCACTGATTCTAGATCAGATCTGACACAAAAAGTAGCTAATTTCACTCTAATCACAACACCTGTCACTCAATAACACTCCTTCTCACATGTATGAGTTATACCTTAGCATCAAATGGGCTAATTCTGGCTGAAATAATTCTAGTTGGCAGGTGGAGCACAAGTGTGGACAAAAATATTTATAAACTAGCAAACAAGACAAGACTTTGTAGCTTCAGTGAGCACCAGAAAGAAAAAAAGATCTGCACATCATGCCTGGGGAGTTCCCAAGAAGCCACAAAGATTAGCCTGACCTAAAACAGCATGCAGCTGCATAGATGCACAAGAGGGTCACTGAATACAGCTATAAGTCATCAGTGGTAAAAAAAAAAAAAAAATCTCAGAAAAAGGGAACCAGTGTAAATCATGTCTCTGTCTTAGGTTTTAAATCCAAGGCTTGTGATTTCTCATCATTAATTTTATGTTGTATTGAAGTGGTTCTTAAGAGGCTGAGATTAGAGGAGGGAGCATTAAAAGTGGAAAAATCTATTAATGAAACAGTTTCAAATTATGTCACATATTATCTGAACTTTTAACTCTGGCTTATTTTTTTTTTACTTTCTGTAATAAAAATCAAATGAAACTACCCTCAGATGCTGTTTTGTTGAATAATCTGTCAGTTTAGATGTCTTTAGGGAAAAGAGTTTACTGGTATACGTATATGTGCATAATAATATGGTTTCAGTTCAACCATAGAGCAAACACATTCCTAGCTTACAAACAAACAAAAAAACATTATGTACTTCATTATAATGAGCGTGAGAATGATAAAACTGGATTTAAAGTAATTTTAGGTGTCTTTAATTTTAAATTTTCTGGGTGAGACACCTTGATGGCAGAAACTATTTAACAAGTACTACTGAATTATTCAATAACATTAAAACATTACTTGCCAGGACCTAACTGCCACAAGCACCTTTACACAATGAAGAACACTCACAGGACATCACCTTTCTATTAGCCAAAACATAAAACATCTGTTCAACTCATGGTGTCGTGAAACAGTCCAAACATGAGCACATGAAACATTCACTCAGTTTCTTTTCCACACACTTATTGTGTTGTGACTGTTTGTTTTGATGATACTAGATCTCTATTGCACTTATCTCTCTGAACATGTCTTTGCATTGCTGTAGGCATTAATTTATTCATGGATTTGTTTCTTTATACATTTATTTACATGTTTGTCTTTTTTGTCGCTGGAGTATTCCAGACAGTTATTGTGGCACTGCACACATCACAAAGTCTAGCAGAAAACCCACAGGATGTGTGTCGGGTGCGTTCCGTTGTAGGTACCAGATGATTTCAGGCTGCCAGATCGGCTTGGGGGCTGAAAATTGGTCTGGATGATGAAGAAGACATTGGTTGGTCCACACATTACTGAAGCAGTTTTTGGGTAGGAGAAAACATGGATGCATTTTACTAAGCTATCTATTGCTACTTATCAAAGGGGACTTACGACAGCCAGACTACCGCCTCTTTTAGGTTCAGAAATTTAAATGTGGAATAAAAGCAAAACTATCTATTGATAAACGGAGATCCTAAGTACATCTTTTTTTTTCTTTTTCCTTTAGAAAAGTTAATATATACCATTGAAGCCATACAGTGAGAAAATTTCGAGGTCAATTAAATAAAAACAACACACTAACAGGAAGTTGTACTGCCTTTCTGTGGTAAATTTTCTGATAATGTGGATGTAATTATGTGACTGTTGAGCTTCTACTGAGGGGGAAACACAAAACACACAGGCCAACAGGCAAACCAAAAAACAACCCCCAAGCTAGTAACAATCAACAGAAAAATCCACTCATGAAGGTGGGACTGTGACATAGCAATTGAATACAGATGATGGTCCACTGCTAGACTTCTTTTATATCATGATATATTATGGTTTCTTTGCAGTAACTAGTAATTGTCTTTTTCTAATTAAAGCATAGCTTTAAAATTTTAAGTGTCTCGAGGCACAGCAAATCATGTTTGTTGCTTTGATCATTCCTCTTCCTTTCTTTCTCCAAAATTGCAAGCCCTCAACGAAAAATGTAGAGTGCCTCTCTAACATTTTGCTCACTGTAGCTCTCTCATGAGGTGCGGGGCACAAGAGACCCTGAACATGCTGACGTTCATGTTCTTGTTCTTCAGTAGTAAAAAGCATTGTCCACAGTAGTTTGGAGGTTAGTCTGAAGTTACAAAGACTATACTCGCTGCACTCAGCCCTTTGTCCAGGTCCGTCTTCAATGAGCAGTTCAGAGAAGCTATGCAGGGTCTGCCAAAAGCACAACGAATACTTCTGCAGCTCCAGTCTGCTTTCTTTTAATGACAGCAGTAAGAAAGAGTCACTGTTGAGTTTACACATGCAATTAGTAGTCTAGTCCATTATCTTACACACAGTTGACTTTGGTCATTTCATTTTTACCCACTGCAAATGAGATCATGACAAAATGTTTACAAGAATTTTAAAAGAATTTTAAATAAAGTATTTTGTCTTTAAACATGGTCTTACAGTGTGGGCACTTCAAGAAGTGGAAAATACAGCCAGTAAATCACTGAGAACCCTTGAGTAGCGTTTGGTGACTTAACATATGAGCGAAAGCCTTGACATCACAGGCAACCCATTCCATCCATTGAATCCCAAATTAAATTTTCACCTATAGGTCGGCTCTTTAGACTGCAGTGGGCATAGTTGATGAAATAATTGTAGAGTCCCTCTGGCCTTTCAGAGATCCACGCATTTTTATTTTCAGGGTTTTTTTCTATCAATAATCTATAAGGTATGCCGTTAGCCAGCATTTAAGCAAATGTTTTGAAATGTGAACTGTGTCTTATAAAATGCATATGCAGCCACTTTTAAAACTATTACAAATGAAGCTCCAGCTTAAGTTCAGTCAGGGAGACTATAACTGCCGTCACAGCTGTCATTGTCTTTCCAAGCTTACTCACCCTCCCAGCTGCCATCACTCAGAGCAACCATTGGTTAATCAGCCTTTCACCGGTGTCTTCCCTTATCTAATAGCATGGTAACACCCACTCACAGTCAGCCTATCCCCATTATGCACTCGGATTAAAATGTCTCGCTTCTCTGCCTCTGGTTCTTTCTCGCTGCTGGATTGAGCGCAGCACCCTCCACCTCTCCATCTCTACCCGATCTCAGCAGAATCAACAGAGCCACCATTCATCCATCTGGTCCCAGTAGTCATCAGCCACCACCACCAGCTTCAGGACTCCAGGGGGGATTTTCCTGCTGCCACACAGATCAGGTTTCCTATGATATCACAATTCACCCCATTGAGTCTGAACGCCTTTCTGTCAAGCCTCATTCTAATAATTGTCAAATAAAATTTTTAAATCTTTAAATGTCTCTCCTGATTGAACTACTATTACTATTCATACAGCCCTTAAAATGATTAAAAGGGGTGAAAAAAAACTGCAGTCATATCATATGCATTCATTTTTCAGGCCAGGCTTTAGATTTGTTTTGGTCTTTTTTTTTTCTTTCTAAAGTAATATCAGTTTTCCATTTTTATCTTCTAGGCCAAAAGCAAAGACTTCTAATAAGTGTTGGGGTTTAGTTTCCCTCAGTGAAATATTTCAGGGGTGTTCAGCTACAAGTCAGTGATGCTACTGGTTGTAGCATCCCAGCAGAGCAGAATTTTCACTCAATACTTTTTCACTTTAGGTTTACACTTCTGAAGGTGCAGCATTGCTAAGTCATCTGCTGTAGTCCAAAATTAAACTGCTCAGGATCATCTATTGCATAAACAGATCATTCACTCTGACATGCCTCTGTTTGGAATACAGAATACTGAAACACAGCTACACCAAGGCAAAGTAATCCGATTTCTAAATAGGTTTATAGGACAGGATTAAACAAACTTAGACTGCATGAGACAAACAAACAAAGATTGCTGTTCTCCAGATTCAGACTGTGGACACTCTCCCCACACATTCTCTTATACACTTAGATTGTTTGTTCTGCTGTTGAGAGCCAGCTCTTATATAACCACAATAACAAACTCTGCAGAGAAATGCAGAGGGAGAGAGTGAGACCTCTTCTGATAATCCCCCCTGAAATTACAATTATTGTGTTGCAACCTTTCCAGTTTGATGAAGGTCTACTTATGTAAATGTTTTATAAAAGCCTGTAAGTGAGTCTGGTCAGTGCCAATCAAATTCTTTTCAAAATGTTTAATGGTTAAGCATCATAAAAGTCAAGAGACCATAAAAAAAGAAAAGATTCAATAACAAGTCACAATAATCAGGTTCTACCAGACACACAGACACATGCAGAGCTCAAGAAGCAGAAAAAGTATGTGTATACGGTGTTAGATCAGTGATGTAGGCAGAGGGGCAGGGTTCTGGGAATCAGTTAGAGAGTGTGGTTGACATACTTTGTCACTTCTGCCACAATCACAGCAGAAAAAGGATGTAACAGAGAAGAGTGGAAATCTTACATGATCCTGATATCTTACTTCACTGGGGGGGATTTTAGGAAATCCTCAGGTATCAGAGTCCTGACAGGTACCTGTCATCTACCTGCTGTAGAGGTCCATGGCTCACCTGGAGAACACTGGCAGCACTGTGAGGGTCATGTTTTTTGACTTCTCCAGTGCGTTCAACACCATCCAGCCTTCACTGCTCAGGGGGAAGCTCGAGTGGGCGGGAGTGGACTGTCACCTAGCCGCATGGACCGTGGACTACCTCACCGACAGACCACAGTTTGTGAGGCTTCAGAACTGTGTATCGGACATGGTGGTCTGCAGCACGGGGGCTCCACAGGGGACAGTGCTCTCCCCCTTCCTCTTCACCCTGTACACCTCTGACTTAAGCTACAACTCTGGGAGCTGTCACCTCCAGAAGTTCTCTGATGACACAGCCATCGTCGGATGTGTATCGTCAGGGGATGAGTGGGAATACAGGACTGTCATCACTGACTTTGTCAACTGGTGTGGCACAAACCACCTCCAGCTCAACGCCAGTAAGACAAAGGAGATGGTTGTGGATTTCCGCAGGAGGGGGACACCTCAAACAGTTCCAGTGAACATACAGGGTCTGGACATCGAGATGGTAGAGTCCTACAGATTCCTGGGTGTCCACCTCAACAACAAACTGGACTGGTCAACAAACACAGACGTTCTGTACAAGAAGGGCCAAAGTCGTCTCCACCTGCTGAGGAGACTGAGGTCCTTTGGAGTGTGCAGGACTCTGCTCAGGACTTTTTATGACTCTGTGGTAGCATCTGCACTTTTCTATGCAGTGGTCTGCTGGGGGGCAGGGAGCACCGAGAGGGACAGGAAGAGACTGAATAGACTGGTCAGGAGGGCCGGTTCTGTCCTGGACTGCTCTTTGGACTCCCTGGAGGAGGTGGGTGAGAGGAGGATGTTAACAAAGCTTGTATCCATCATGGACAATCCCTCTCACCCACTGCACCAGACTGTGGCTTTAGGCAGCTCCTTCAGCAGCAGACTGAGACTCCCACCCTGCAGGACGGAGCGCTACCGCAGATCATTCCTCTCCTCTGCAATAAGACTTTACAATGAACAGTAACAAAACTGGATTTACACCACCACTTTTTTTTTTATGGCATTTAAATTGTGTATATTGTAGAAAGCTTTTTTTTCTTCTCCCTTTTCTAATTTTTTTCTTAATTATTACATTTATTTAAGTTCTTAATATTAGGACCCTTATTGTTATAACTGCATTTTTGCACTTTTTGTCTTGTCTGTGATGCTGCTGTGACAAAAAAATTTTCCCCATGGGGGATCAATAAAGGAATATTCTATTCTATTCTATTCTATTCTAAGTCCCAGACCTCATACACTGTGTGCACAATTATTAGGCAAGTGAGTATTTTGATCATATCATCATTTTTATGCATATTTTCCAAATCCAAGCTGTATAAACTTGAATGCTTATTGGATATAAGCATATCAGGTAATGTGTATTAGTGTAATGAGGGAGGCTGGGGCCTAAGGAGATCAAAACCCTATATCAAGGTGTGCATAATTATTAGGCAGCTTCTTTTCCTCAGGTAAAATGGGCCAAAAAAAGAGATTTAAGTGACTCTGAAAAGTCAAAAAATGTAAAAAGTCTTTCAGAGGGATGCAGCACTCTTGAAATTGCTTAGATATTTGGGCGTGATGACAGAATCAGCAAACATTTTGATGCAAATAGTCAACAGGGTCGCAAGAAATGTGTTAAGAAAAAAAGACGCAAATTAACTGTAAAGCTCCACTTCGAATCAGATACCAGCAAGGTGGAGGCGGGGTACTGGTATGGGCTGGTATTATTAAAGATGAGCTAGCTGGACCTTTTGGGTTAAAGATGGACTTAAAATCAACTCCCAAATCCACTCACCAGTAAAGGCCTTAAAAACGAAAGAATAATGACATGGCCTCCTTCTTCACCTGACCTAAACCCTGTTGAGAACCTGTGAGCCCTTCTTAAACGGGAAATTTACAGTGAAGGAAGACAGTACACCTCTCTGAACAGTGTCTGGAACAGTGTCTGGGAGGCTTTGGTTGCTGCAACACAAAAAGTTGATCGTCAACAGATCAAGAAACTGAAAGACTCCATGAATGGAAAGCTTATGACTGTTAATGAAAAGAAGGGTGGCTATATTGGTCACTGATTTTTTTTTTTAAATTTCAACAATTTTTATTTGTAAATTGAGTTGTTTGTTTATCATTCTCACTTGAACAAGTGAAAATTAACAAGTGAGATGGAAAATTTTTCATTTTTAATTTAGTTGCATAATAATTCTGCACACTATAGCTGCCCCCAATAATTGTGCACACATAGATATTCTCCTAAGGAAGTCAAAATCTCACTTTTACTCCCTTAAATATCAAGGTTTGAGGTTTATTAATATTTTGGATTGACCAAGAGCACTGTAGTTGTTCAAAAATAAAGTTTATCCTCAAAAATACAACTTGCCTAATAATTGTGCACACAGTGTATGAAAAATTGGCCTCAGGTCTCAGGAAAAACTCTCTCATGTGTGACAGTAAGCAGCGGGCGGGCCAAGCTGGCCAAGGACCAATGGAATGTCATCAATACATAGTACATCATTATATATCAATAATGTTTTTCCTGAGACCTGAGGCCCTTTTGTCTGACACCTAAGGCTGTTTTATCTGAGGTCTGAGACTTGACTCTGATACTCAAGGGTGTCCTAAAATGTATGCTATACTCCAGGGAAGGGGTGCAAAAATGAATAGGGAAAAGTAAAGAGAGGACAGACGGGTCACTCAAGGGAATTTAACCTCAAACAAAGAAAGATATGCTTTAGGAAGTAAATGAGAATGAGAATCATTTTCTTTAGCTTTGTGTTGCAGAGAGAAATATTAATACTGCTTTGGTTGGCTTGCTTTGGTAAAACACTGCGCTGTAACTTGATGTTATGCAACCTAGTGAATGTGTGAGTTCATAATGAGAAGCTGTCACCCTGAGTGAACAATTCACTGCACAGGATCTTTTGTTATCCTGCTCATTTTGTCCCCATTATCAGCCCAGCTCCTCAGAACGGAGATGAGTCTGAGATGTGTGCTGAAAACTACAAAAGGTAGAAGATAATAATTGATCATTTTAAGGACTATGAGAGAGTATCAGGACAAGGCATGAGGGGGGGAAACTGAAGGAGGAAGAAAATTATTTTTCATTGGGACAACAAAAAAAGGTGAAAGATCAAAATGAGGTTAAATAAAAATAATTTAAAAAAAAAAACAGCTTAGATATGCTTCAGGAAAAAAAGGCAGCGGGTGCTGATCCACATGAAACTGTTTTCAGGTCTAAATGCTCCTACACTCGTCAGAGAACACTTTTAGTCCATCACATTATCAACACACACTGTAAACACTTCGAAAAGCAACATACTATCTCCTGGGGCCTATTGCACGAAACGAGGATTAAGATATCCAGGATTAATGACTGAGCTGGGTTCAAGGAATCCTAAACAAGCACGTTGAGGCTTAATTGGTTGTACAAAAACCAAGGCGGGATGAGTATACAGTACATGGATTCATCGAGCCATGTAATACCAATCCTGGCTAAGTGGCCCATGCGGCCTTCTCAAATAGACTCCGCCATTGATTGCAGTTTTACAGATTCACCATGACAACAAGAGCGGCAGGAGAAATCCTTGTGGAGGCTTAAGAAAAAGGACCTCGAGATTATGGACTGACAACACTCACTTTTCAGGAAAGGCCAGAGCTGATTCCACCTTCTGAGGAGACTGCAGTCCTTTGGTGTGCAAAGAGCACCCCTGTGTTTTTTTATTAGGACTGTGGTGGCCTCAGCCATCCTCTATGGAGTGGTCTGCTGGAGCAGCAGCATCAAGACTGCAGACAGGAACAGACTGAACAAACTGGTGAGGAAGACTAGCTCTGTCCTGGGCTGCCCTGTGGACTCTGTAGAGGAGTTTGGGGACAGGAGGATGATGACTAAGC
Organism: Xyrichtys novacula; assembly: GCA_962446985.1. Classification (NCBI taxonomy): domain Eukaryota; kingdom Metazoa; phylum Chordata; class Actinopteri; order Labriformes; family Labridae; genus Xyrichtys; species Xyrichtys novacula. The sequence continues at coordinate 13,118,638 of OY660887.1, read as the reverse complement.
TATCATCTCTCATAGACAATGTCTCCCACCCCCTGCAGAGCATTGTAACAGCTCCTTCAGTGACAGGCTTCTTCATCTGTGCTGTGTGACAGAGAGACAACACAAGTCTTCCCTTCCTGCTGTCAGACTGACCAGACCTGCTCCCAGCAGGCCAGTTTTTTTTTTTCTTTAGCACAACTAATAGACAGTAACTCAGGTTTTCTCAGGTTCATCCCTGGAGGAGTTAATGATCATAAAGCCCCATCCTTTCTATCTGTTGCGGGAATTTACAACAATTCTGCTGACCGCTGTTTAAAATCCTCCCAGAGCTTATAATGCTGATGGAAAGAAGGCACTCAATAAACTTTTTCAACTGACAGCCAACTGAGAAGCCTTTCCTATCCTTGCTGGTGATGTTAATCATGCAGACCGAAAAGGAGCATATAGGGCTTCTTCCCTCCCTCACATCAGAATCTCTGACCAAACACCATCCTGCTCAGACCAGCATACAGACCCAGGGTGAAGACCACCAAACCCCTCCTAAAGCAGGTATGTGTGTGGCTAGAGGTAACTTCTTCTGCACTTAAAGATATATTTTTCTAACTTAGCATATTGTTATCCTTAAGGTGTCTAGTAAATGAATTGTGATGGGTCCAGAGCCAATTGTTGTCCCATATATGTTTTTTAACCACCTTCTATAGCCAGCCTGGATTTTTCTATTATGAAAAAATTTAAACTTTAATCAACAGAGCTTCTGAAATATACTTCCAACAGATACCAGTCACTGAGATATCAAACTTTATATCAAGAGTTGTATGGAGTCAAAAAGAGGCCAGGAAGCATTGCAAAAGCAAGTGAGACATTGTAAACAAAAAAAATTATATAATTGATCACAGAGTTTTTAAAAATTAGGTATTTTTTGCATTCAGAAAACTTGAATTTTTTTAACAAAACTTTTCTGCACTTACAAAACATTCTGGCCCCTCTTTGACATGGGGGCAGGGGTAAGATGAGTGGTGTGTCAGTGGGGGCGGGGTTAGATGAGTAGCGCGACCAAAGAGAAAAATTTAAACAAAACCATAGAATCATGGCAAACCATAACAGTGGTGGTTCAAGGTAGCCCAATGCTTCAAGTCCAGGATCTCAGGTATGTAAAGTTAATAAATTATTCTAGGATTTAGGCTTTATCATGTGTCAACACACCATGATAAACCTGAAAAGGCTCTGAAAATGTGCTGTAGCTAGCAAAATAAAGTAAACATAGAAAAATATTGTAAAAGCAAAAAAGTTTTATAAATTGAAAAAAAATAGGTTTTGTAAATGCAAAAAATCCCTTTTTTAAAATTCTGTGATCAGTTATGTATATATGTATTTTGTTAACAATACTTTACTTATGTTTACAATTATTTTTTTTTTGTTTACATTAGCTCTCTTGCATTTGCAATGCTTCCAGGCCTCCTTTTGACTCCACAGAGTTGAGGCCAAATATTTGGTTTTGTGACAACACTAACCTAATTACCTTTTCTTGAAGAGAACAGGACCTAAATGATTGCTGACAGTACATCAGTTAACAGTTTTTGGCATTATTTGCTCAAATGCAGCTGTCATACAGCGGACAAACTTCCAGTTTAAAGGGGCCATGGCATGAAAAACTGACTTCGTTAACGGGGGGGGGGGGGGGGGTGCATATCAGGGATAGAAAACCGCTACAATCCCCCCAAGTTCGAAAAAATTCCATCCAGTCATTTTTTAGTTATCTCCGTATTTAGGAACTGTGTGCTCAGAGCCGGCCGTTCTGAAAACTCCACTGACATGACGTCATGTCAGTGCTGGCGGGTTGATGGTACTGCCCATGGAGCCGCCCACTGACCTGCCCAAAAAGTTATCAAAACACCGCCATTATTCCCGGCTGCTCGCTCGCATTGCTCCGGTTAGAACCATGGCGAAAGTACTATCTAAAAAAAAGGGGCAGTGTTTGCTCTGTTGTTGGCTCCGCAAACGAGCACAAAACTCTTTTGAAAACTCCCTCGACGGAGGATTTGAGGACTCAATGGGTGGATTTTATTTATAATGGGAATGTACCCGCGGCACTTCCAAAATATCTTTACGTATGTGCGCACCATTTCACTTCAGACTGTTTTATCAACGAGGGACAACTCAACGCTGGATTTGCTAGATGTCTGAAGATAAAGAATGGATCCGTACCAACTATCCGTGATCCTACTACAAACGTGGCATCTGTAAGTGTGAACGTTTTATTTTGACTTACTGTTTAGCCTAAATTCCCCCCGGTGCCTCAGCACGGCCACCACGCTTTGATAAATACACCGGATCCGCGCCGGTTTACCAGATCCCTCCGTATTTTAGCCGCTTGCTTCTTCCCCGACAACTCCGCCGACGGGGACAAAATCCCCCGACGCGCCTCTTTTGGCTCAAATACGGGACGTACCAGCTAATGCTGGAGAGTCGGCTATCCTATTAATCAGCAAAGGCTTCAGAGAAGTTTTAGAGCACCAAAATCTTATATTGTAGCAGAGCTCTGGTTGTAATTTTTTCTACATGTGAGGGCGATCTGGCTGCGACATCTGTCACCCCATTGATCGCTAGGGTTGATTCGGCTGATCTGGCTGGCTAGGCGGGTGTCCCCTTCCTCCCTAGCCGTTCCATGTGTGTCCCTCCCGAAGCTCTGCGCTCGGTCGATGAGGATGACGTCCCCCGGGCGACCATCCATCGGTATACCAGTAGCTGTGCTCCCCTGCTAACACTGGCAGCACTGTGAGGGTCATGTTTTTTGACTTCTCCAGTGCGTTCAACACCATCCAGCCTTCATTGCTCAGGGGGAAGCTCGAGCGGGCGGGAGTGGACTGTCACCTAGCCGCATGGACCGTGGACTACCTCACCGACAGACCACAGTTTGTGAGGCTTCAGAACTGTGTATCGGACATGGTGGTCTGCAGCACGGGGGCTCCACAGGGGACAGTGCTCTCCCCCTTCCTCTTCACCCTGTACACCTCTGACTTCAGCTATAACTCTGGGAGCTGTCACCTCCAGAAGTTCTCTGATGACACAGCCATCGTCGGATGTGTATCGTCAGGGGATGAGTGGGAATACAGGACTGTCATCACTGACTTTGTCAACTGGTGTGGCACAAACCACCTCCAGCTCAACGCCAGTAAGACAAAGGAGATGGTTGTGGATTTCCGCAGGAGGGGGACACCTCAAACAGTTCCAGTGAACATACAGGGTCTGGACATCGAGATGGTGGAGTCCTACAGATTCCTGGGTGTCCACCTCAACAACAAACTGGACTGGTCAACAAACACAGACGTTCTGTACAAGAAGGGCCAAAGTCGTCTCCACCTGCTGAGGAGACTGAGGTCCTTTGGAGTGTGCAGGACTCTGCTCAGGACTTTTTATGACTCTGTGGTAGCATCTGCACTTTTCTATGCAGTGGTCTGCTGGGGGGCAGGGAGCACCGAGAGGGACAGGAAGAGACTGAATAGACTGGTCAGGAGGGCCGGTTCTGTCCTGGACTGCTCTTTGGACTCCCTGGAGGAGGTGGGTGAGAGGAGGATGTTAACAAAGCTTGTATCCATCATGGACAATCCCTCTCACCCACTGCACCAGACTGTGGGGGCTTTAGGCAGCTCCTTCAGCAGCAGACTGAGACTCCCACCCTGCAGGACGGAGCGCTACCGCAGATCATTCCTCCCCTCTGCAATAAGACTTTACAATGAACAGTAACAAAACTGATTTTACACCACCACTTTTTTATGGCATTTAAATTGTGTATATTGTAGAAAGCTTTTTTTTTTTTTTCTTCTCCCTTTTCTAATTTTTTTTTTCTTAATTATTACATTTATTTAAGTTCTTAATATTAGGACCCTTATTGTTATAACTGCATTTTTGCACTTTTTGTCTTGTCTCTGATGCTGCTGTGACAAAAAAATTTCCCCCATGGGGGATCAATAAAGGAATATTCTATTCTATTCTATTCTACATTCATATCTTCCTCCTTAAGCGTGACCCTCCTGGCGGCTTTGAATAATACATAGGATGTGTCGACTAGGTCGCTTCAAGTTGCATTTGGTCTGAACGCGGCTAAGAATTTCTTCTGGAGCCTCTCCCTCTGGGTCAGACTCTGGCTCAAACTGGTAGGGTTGTACAAGCGATCTTCTTGCAGCCATGACCGAGCCAGTGTAAACATAAGCACATGGCTATCGGAGCACAGCCACTGCCCCTTCCAGAGAGATGGGTGTAAAGTGGACGTGGCTTAGGTGCAGCTCATTTCATTAAAGAGACATGGCCCAAAACGGAGGATTTTGAGCGGAGCTGTTTCTAGCTGATAAAAAGAGCACTAAAATAATTGATCCAAATCGAATTTTGACCGAGGGACGTCACAGACATGCTTTTAACACACCAGGAGACTATTTTAAGTTGTGTGAAATTGGCATGCCATGGGACCTTTAAAACTGTCATTAAATTCCTACAGACAGGAGGTTTAACAAAGACACGGATACAGAAATCATTCTCCTACATGAAACAAATTGCTCTCCTGACTCTGCAGAGCACCAAGGCCTTTGTTCTTATTTTTTTTAAGCTTGTGATTGTGGCAGGCAGCACCTTGCTGCTGTTGAATGCAGCTCTCCCTCCTCCTCTAACCCCTCCCTTCCCCTAATCAGGTCAGCTGCATAAAAGGCAGCAGCTCACCTGCAGTCGGCCTTCTGATCTGCTCAGAGTGCTGGTGGTAGACCTGCTGCTGTTTTGTTGCCCCCATTAATTGTAGTTATTTTGGCCTGTTTACTTTGATTGTTTCTGCCTTTTTGATTGGTTCCCCCCCTTACTTGGTTTGTTTCTACCTGTAAGTTTGGTTGTCTTACCCAGTTACTCCCCCATTAGTTTGCATTCTGTTCTTAGTTACCCTTAGTTGCTTTTCTCCTTTGTTCCCTCTAGTTTTACCAACTGGGTTCGCTGGTTTGTTTCTTTGTTTCTTTGGTTAATCCTTTTATTTTATTTCAGAGGTTGAGCCCACTAGTTTGGGAGGCTAGGCACCCCGGGTGAGGGCCCTCCACCTTTGCATGAGTTGACACGGGGTCACAAGACTACACCGATTTGTTTCTTTTGTTGAAGGTTTGCAGTGTGTGTGCTGTGCTTCACTTGGTGAGTATAAGGGAGCAACCCCCTGCACTTTCCCTCTGTAGTCTGCCTCCCTTCTGGTGGCCTCAGCTTATCTTAAGTTAACTTAGTTTGGGTTTCTTTGATTTAGTTTAAGTTGGGGTTATTGTACTTTTTAACTTTTGTAGAAGGCCTTGTTTTAAATTTATTATAGAAATAAAATTAACTTTCTTGCCCCTTATTTGTGTTTTGTTATGTTGTTTTAACTTTATCCCTTTCTTTCCCTCCTAGGTTAAATTTCTCAGTTATATTTAAGTTTAACTTCATTTTTTGATCTAATAAACATTTTGAAATATTTTGAACTCTGTCTCTGCCTCTTCAGAACTTACCTGTGTTGCCTTATTCTTATTTTAGCTTCCTGTTACTGTTTTAGTTTGAAAGTACAGTTTCCTGGGGTGCAAGTCCCCAGGTGGCGTTGCTGGTTGGAGACAATATTCTCTATTTACGAACAAAATAGCACCCCCCCTTGCCACATGATCATTAAGTCAGAATTTATACACACACCTAAATAAAACATATGCGTTTCTTGATGCCCCAAATGACTTTGTTTCAAGAGTTAAGAACAGAGTTTACTGTATTGATCAAATGAAATGTATAGCGATAAATCATTTCTGATCTTCTGAAAGTGTTAAATGACATGAAATGATGTTTAAACTTTGAATAAATATTCAAGTAAAATGCGTAATCTGATGTGCTCCTGTCCTTACAAGAATACATTGAGAATTTCAAACATTAGACAAGCCATAGTTACATTTTGACAGGATCGGATTTATTATTTTCTTCCAAATTTGAAAAAGTCACACATTATTTGGTTAACAAAAAGAGGGTGACTACAATAGACTTAAATCTACTTCACAATCCATTTGTTCTGCTTTTTTTGTCTCCTTGTAATGAGGAGCAGAGAGGATTCTTGTACCTCTTTGAAAAACAGCTCAGTCAGCATGAGCTTGTCATAGTAATAACTGAGCCCGCTGCCATCCTAGAAAGTGATTTCACGCTCTAGCTACTGAGAGTCTTTCAAGTTGATTTTACAATTGATATGATGAAGCGGTAAAGTGGAAATATTAAAGCGGCTGGCCAATAAAAGGAAAGACACACCTGTCTGTTAGAAGAGAAAACAAAACTTCCTGACATGATACAGACACACACCACACAGCCTGCCATGTGCAACTACTGCTAAATGCCATTCTAACTTGTAAGCAATGATAATTTTCATTATACTGTGAGGTGAAATGTTTTCTTCCAGGGTTTTTAGTGAGTTAACTCTGAAGTTCATGAGTGAGACGCACGAGGAGTGTCAGGAAGAAAGGGGAAAAAAAAGAAAAACTGCTCCTTTTTCTTTAAAATGTAGGTTCACAGGCAAAAAATTATTGTAGATTTCAAGATTGAAGATGTTTCACTGTCACTCTGACGTGGGTGCAATCATGTGACTAATCATCTGCAAGTTGCTCCTCTTCAGAGGTAAATATTAAATGCAAAAAAAAAAAGATAAAAATATAAGATGATAACTATTGAACATGGGGCGTGTATTGTACATGTGTTTGTGAGTTTTATATATCTGAAAGTCTTGTAGCGTGGTGGGTGAAGTACTTTTGGAGCCCTGCACCTTTGACCTGAAGGCAGCATAGAGGACGGCTTGCTGTGATGGTGGAATGAGAATGGAATGAGTCTTAGACAACCCTCAGAGATCTCCTTAGGATATATAGCTCCTGCAGACTCACACTCAATGACATGCTGGGTTGTGTGCATCACTGTCTCCAGAACCATACAGACCATCTGCAGCACTAAGTGGTCCTCTTTCGTGCCCCAGTAGAATCCCCTTAGGATTTAGAACCCCAGGCTAAATTTCTAAATTTCACATTTCGCTCTTCTAACTCCTGCAGACAGCTTCTGCTGGGCTTCTCTGCTGACCACCAGGTAACAATAACTGCTGTCCAGCTGTTGCTGAGTGCCTCCTTTTCCCTTGTGATCCACAATAACCTTCTTGGTCTTTGAGGCAGTCAGGTGGAGGTGACTGTCCTGGCTTCATGTATTTGGGTTGGTCCCTTTTTCCTCCTGGTTGCTTATCCCTGGGATTATTTTCTTTTTTTTTTATTAAATGCTCATCATCAGAGGAGTTAAATGGAGCTACAACATTAGTAAACATGGATTATGTTGTGTCTTATGCTTTTATGGGTCAGATTTGATAACGCATGAGTTTTCTGTTGTTTTCTTTATTCTCTCCACTCTTGTCTATAATTCCAGACCCAAAGGTCAGGCCGCTCTTGATTTCATGTGACTAGTTGTCTTACTGAAATTTTGGGGGAGTCTCATCACCATCATCATCATCAGTGCCGGTTTGCGGAATGCACATATGAGGGGGCAGTCAGAAATGTGAGTTTTTTTGGTTTTTTTTTACACATTTTTAACACTGTTAGTTTTTTCTTCACGGCATGTGTCCAGCTTTGAATGTGGAGAAGTGGACTGCACTCTGTCAGGCCTCTACCCTAAGACCTGTCCAACTTGGGTGTCCCACCTGAGGACTAAAGCTCCTGCTGGTATAGCTCTTAGGCTCACTGAGGCATGCAAACCCCCTGACCACAATAAGGTGGCAATCCCTCCGGTGAAGACTGAGAAATTGAGAGTATAATAAAATATCTTTCATCCAGAGTTTAACACCCAACAACATAACATTTATCTTAACTGGATGGCCTAATTATCAAATACATTTCAACCTTAAAGACTTGTCACTATAATCAATATTTACAAAACTTAGCGGTAGTCATATGAAAAGAAATCACCAAGCATCACAAGTTCTCAAACTAATTTGTAAAACACAACAGATAAAGGGCAGAATATTTTATAACTTTTTTCTTTATTAGCTAATAACTCAAAAATATCCCTTCTCTCCACTATTCTCTCTCTCCACTCCACTATACAACAACACAAAGCATTTTCTCAAAGTTAAAGTGAGGAAGTTTTGAGAAGACCACCATAATTATATACCTTAGCAGTTTGACACAAAACTGTGCCAAGGCGAGCCCTCTTTATATGCAGTCTATGTCCAAGCCAGAGGCTGGGGCGGGGCTTCGCGTAAGGGTCTGGCAGTATTAAGGTATTTTTGGTGCAAAGAGTTTGTGCATCTGTAACATGTAATTTGTAGTTGTGTCACAGATTCTGCTTCCTACAGCTACAAATCGAGTCGCTGAATTCTTTGGTGCAAAAGGCAGTCGCTGACCCGAGATTGATGGGTTTAACAACCAATCAGAGGTGATAGCATTTCATCTCACAGCCATTCAGCGGAGACACTGCTCTCTACACGGAGACTGAGAGTTTTTATAGATATCTATGATTCCTTGCCCCTCGTGGTTTGTGACAGCTTCAACAATTGTTCGACAACTTCAACATCAACGAGCTCGCTTCAGTCAGAACAGATGCTTCAGATTATAACAGCCACACACTTCTCCTGATCAGAGTGCTTCCCCCGACTTAAGCAGAACGCCAGAAAGTCAAGAGAATGGCACCCAGTTTCACGATTAACGGTTCCTACTACAGTTTAATTGTAAAATTGCAACATAGTGATAAAAGGCTTGAATGAAAGTGAATATTTCAGTGTTGAAATTGAAATGCTGTATATAAATGCTGAAATTTATTGTCCACATTGTGTAAGCTTCTTGTTGATAAATCTATTTTATAAAATAAATTAAATAAATCCCCCCTTGATACAGTACTTTGAAAAGTCAGAGAACCATAATTATGACCAGGTGGCGGCGCTCTCTGTGGCCCAAAATGTCTCACTGTGCTAGGCAGGAGCTCTGGTAAATGTCTCGGCATTAGCCATGGAGCCAGCAGCTGGTTTCCGATATCTACCAGTATCGGTAGGGGTGTCCGAAACCTGAGCAATCAATTCCAATGCCCCATATAGGCAACTCAAAATTTCCCATAGAGCATTGCAAAATGTAGTCACCATCTGATGGTCACTCACCGGTGGTGGGCATCCATTATGCATTGCGTCTCCAGCGGCAACATCACAACAGAAGTGTCCGAAACCTCTGGTGACTGAGCTCACTACATAGTCAACTATATAGTGAAACCCCATGCGGGGGTTAGGGGTTAGGGATTGAGTGATTCATTTCGGACACAGCGTAAATAAAGTTTTATTTGCACTTGCACAATACTGTACTCCTACAGTACTCCTCTGATTGGCTGTGAGATGAACTGCTATCACCTCTGATTGTTTGTAAAATAAAATGTTGTGAATATAACTTCTGTTTCCTGAAAGAGAGGAATGAGGTACAACACATATAGTATGGGATATCACACCCCCACGTGGCCTGACTGAAGACACATTTATTCACGCCTTCATGGCAGATGATCTGTGGTGACGTCTTGAAGGCTCCGCCTGCACATATATAAGTGTAACACCACAATCATCCTTCAGTTCGATAGCCACTCTTCAACGAGCCTAGCTGCACAGTGGGGCAACCCAGTGTTGTTACTCGTTCCTCTCCTTCAGGGAACAGAAGTTATATTCATAACATTTCATTCCCTTTCAGTCGATTCACTCGGTACAACACATAAAGTATGGGACATATATACACACCCCGCAGAGCAGCCACCAAACCAAAGTCAAACCTCCAAAACTTTAGTGCATTGTTGACCCAGCAGAAAGGACAGAGTGAGCCACTGAAGGGGCTGTCACATCCAAACGATAAAACCGAACAAAAGTGTGCAGTGATGACCAACTGGCTGCAGAGCAGATATCACTCACAGAAACCCCTTTAAACAAGGCCCATGAGGCTGCCATTCCCCTGGTTGAATGTGCCCTCACACCTTGGGGCAACGGAAGACACCTGCTGCCGTATGCTAAGGAGACATCCTCCACAATCCAGTGGGAAAGTCGTTGTTTAGACAGTGCCTTGCCCTTGGCTGGATTAGCAAAACAAACAAACAACTGGCCACATAAACAAACACTCAGAGCGCGGTCTAGTGCAGTCTCAGAGTTGCTCCTCAGATGCAAATGGAGGAGGGCAGAAGCTCAGTAGTTCAAAACTGATAGAGCTATAGGCTGTGGGGGTAATCTTAGGCAAATAAGCCGTGTTTGTGCGCAATGTATCCTTAGATCCATCCAGAGTGAACTGGGTACAAGAGGGATGCACAGACACAGACAAAGCATGAAGGTCACCCACTGGCTTTGCAGACATCAAAGCAAGTAGCAGTGCAGTCTTGTATGAAAGAAATTCATGTCTGCTGACTCAATAGGCTCAAATGGGGGTCCACCAAAAGCCTCAAGCACCAGCCCTAAATCCCATGAGGGATCACTGGTTTAAAGCACAGGTCTTAGCCTGTGGACTCCCTTTAGGAAACACATTACAAGAGGGTGAGAGCCTGGCATCACACCATCAAAGTCAACTTGGCATGCAGATATAGCCACCAAATAGACATTAATTGTTGAGAAAAAGAGACCCCTATCCAGCAGCTCCTGAAGGAATGTTAAAACATCCATGATAGAACTCTGAAACGGGAGTACTTTTCGGTCCTGACACCACATTTGGGGGCAGACCCCAAGCTATTAAGTTGGACCTTTCAACAGATAGGCATGTAGTCACCACAGTTCTTGACACAGGTGAATCACCTCTGCTCCTGCCTGGGAGAGGAGGTCCCTGCAAAGAGGGAGCTGCCAGGGCCTCGCTGCCAGCAGACTGAATATCTCGGCATACCACAACTTTGCCGGCCAGCAAGGAGCCACCAGGATCAGGGAGAGCCCCTGCTGGTGCACCCTCTCCAGAACTACAGAATCATTTCCACTGGGGGAAATGCATATAGTGGCGTGTTCGGCCATGGGTGAGCTAGCGCATCCATTCCCAGGGGAGCACTGCAGTCTGTTATGGAAAAGAACAGGGGGCAATGAGTATTTGCTCTGGAGGCAAAAAGATCTACTTCTGCCCTGCCTAAGTGGTCCCATATCTGAGCCACCACTAGTGGGTGCAATCTCCACTCTCTCACAAGAGGACCCCCCCTGGAGAGAAGGTCCGGCCCAAGGTTTAACTGACCCGGAATATGTGTGGCTCTGAGTGACAGAAAATGAGCACTGCACTATAGCAACAGAGATTGAGACTGTTTAAACAGGGGAAGAGAGTGTGTCCCTCCCTGCCTGTTTATGTAGGAAACCACAGTTGTGTTGTCCGTCCTGATCAGAACATGATGGCCTGTCAGAACAGGACGAAAATGCTTCAGAGCTAAAAGTGTAGCTAATGGCTTGAGGTCGTTGATGTGGAGCTTGTATTGCTCCACATCTTCAACAGTCCAAGCGGCACGACAGCGATCATAGATGCCATCATGCTTGCAGCTATGAAATCGTCGGGAAACACAGTTTGCGTCCCAACTGAAATTGTGCGAGGCAGCGGCGAAACACAGCCACCCTGCATTCTGACAAATGTGTTTGGCTTGAAACTGAGCATATTTCCAGCCCAAGAAATCAATCAATCAATCAATCAATCACTTTATTTATAAAGCACTTTTCATACATGGCTTGTACCACAAAGTGCTGTACACATGGGATACAAAATATATATATATAGAATACAAACTGCAAAAAACCTCACCCACCCACCCTCCAAGCCCGGATTTAACAGAGATCCCCACCCACCCACCCACCCGTCCACGCATACACACACACACACACACACACACACACATACACACACACACACACACACACACACACACACACACACACACACACACACAGTCTCACGACCATCGGGACACCAAGTCAGGGCTCAACAGGAAGCCACAGTGGACCTAGGAAATGCTATATTAAACTAAAATGGCGAAACACTGGAGCTGAAGCTAAACTGATAAAAACACAAGATATAAAAAATAAAAGGAAATAAAACAATGATGATAATAATAATTATAATGATGATAGTAATAAAATATTATATAATAAAACTGTTTTAAAATCAAACAATAAAAGAAAATAAACAAATAGTGTTTAAGTATACTAAATAATACAAATAAAATATACTAAAAAATACTAAAAAGAGTAGGCTAAAAGAGAGGCTAGAAGAATAAAACAAAAATCAGCTAAAGGAAGGTCTTGAGTTTACGCTTAAAAATATGAACTGTAGGTGCTGCTCTCAGGTCTTCAGGCAGATTGTTCCACAGACGGGGGCCATAGTAATAAAACGATGCCTCACCGTATGTTTTGGTTCTAACTTTGGGGACTATTAAAAGACCACTACCTGAAGACCTGAGGGCTCTACTGGGCTCATATTGTAAAAGCAAATCAGATAAATAAGAAGGACCAAGACAATTAAGACATTTATAAACTAATAAAAGAACCTTAAAATCTATTCTAAAAGATACAGGATGATACCTGTTGACTCAGAGTCAGTGAACTTTTCTGTAAATTTACCGTAAAGCCCAGTGTTTGGATGGCCTCAACACATTTGGTGAATGTGCGGGGGGCGAGTGATAAGCCGAACGGCAGCATCAGGTATTCATAGGCTATGCCCTCAAATGCAAACCTTAGAAACTGCCTGTCTTCTGGATGAATCACTACGTGAAAGTAAGCATCTGTCAGATCGATAGTTGTAAACCAATCTCCCGGTCTGATCACGCCCAGTAGCTGTCTGAGTGTTAGCATCTTGAACCTGTAAGTTCGAAGGTATTTGTTTAACACTCACAAGTCTAGAATAGGACGGAGCCCTCCTCCTTTTTTCAGAATAATGAAATAGCAGCTGTACCAACCTTTGTTCGTTTCCAAAGCGGGAACAACTCGTATCGCTCTCTTGTTCAACAAGAACTTCTGCTACTTCTTCTGCTATAACTGTGTGTATTACAGAGTGGAAGCGAGGCGGCCGGGCCCTGAACTGTAAGCGGTAGCCCATGGCAACGGTGCTCTCTACCCATGGTGAGACTGCGCATGTGCTCCACCAAGGGAGATGAACAGTCAGTCAGCACTGTGGGGGAGGGGTTGTTGCCCTCTGGCGTGCCGGCGGAGAACAGCAACACTTGCCCGCCCAGACTTGATTTATGATGTTTTGAGAACAAAACAAAACTTTTATTTGACTCGACAAACGCACATTTGTAACACTCACACAGTGAACAACAGGCACCATTATTAGGGCGTGTGTGTGTGAGGGAGGGTTGTGCTTGGGAGACTGTGTTAGGGGAGTGCAGCGCCTCTTGGGACCGGACCACTGAACAAACTTTAAACGTTGCCTTTTTGGCGGCAAAAACTGAAGGGCCGCAGTGTCTCTGTGCTTGTGGGCCCCTTCTATAGTCAATCCTGAAGCTAGGACAACTGCTGCTTCTTCTTCCTGGGCGCTGAGCCCCTCTGGAGGCCCGGTGGCGGACCCTTGTTCCAAGCCGAAGGGCATGGGTTCTGACCGGGTACATACGGCTTCACCAGCTGGGGCCGCAGTCCTTTGGGAAGAGGCGCCGGTGCCGGTTTGTGCAGATAACCCTCTTATTTGGGCCTTGCATCACACATGACGATGAAGATGCTCAAAGCTTTGGTTTGTTTCTTCCTCAGCTCAAACTTAGCTTGAATGGTGTCGAGGGACTGCCTGAACAAACCGTTCTCTACCTAGAGAGAGCCCTGCACAGCGGGACACACGGAGAATGTAATCTGTGGCAACTCTAAATTCGTTGAGGAGAGGAGAAAGCAGACTGTCGGGAGGCATACGCCAGCTGAGTTACGTCAGACACATAGCCTGATATGTCTGAAGCATGGTGATGGAACTCAGTGCGCGTGCAGTACTTGCCGGTGTTCTGTGTCATGGCCCCATCAAGGGAGCGTGATGGGGCCACCAACACCATAATTTTAGGCTGAGGCCAAATAGGCTGCCAGGGACGCCTCCATAGGCTGAGGGTTCACCAAACCAGCTTTTTCAGCTCCATCCAGCTCCAGAAACTGACCACAACCGGGCACTGTGGCGCGGGTGGACAGCAACTTGTTCCATGTCGAGGTTAGTTCCGCGACAAAATCTGGGAACATGGGCAAACTGCTTTTAACAGTCATCGGTTCGGGTGGGAGAAACAACCCCAAGAACCGCTACAGTTTTTGAGCCGGTGGAGGAGAGGGCCATTCTAATTTCAGTTTCTCAGCTGTGAGAGGAAGGATGTGTCATCCAGGTCAACCAGCGCTGCAGCGGCAGCATAGTGACCCGCAGACAATGGCTCCTGCTCATCCTCCGAAAAGCCCTGCACATCCAAGCCTATGTCCAGCATGTCATCATCCTCCTGCTAACAGGCTAGCCTGGATAGCGGCTGGCCAGTGCCCTCGGAGGGGCCCGGCTCAAATCCAGCTGACCCGTCAGCACACTCCATATGGTCTGCCCAGTTTCCAACTAAGCCTTTGACCAGGAAGTCCTCACCACCGGACTCAGAGAAGAGTCCACAAACTTGACCCACCTTCCAGGGTAGAGCTCAGAAGCCAGTGACAGGACTCACATGACTCGGGCTCAGTCAACGCCCTCCTGGCATGGACAATCCCCAGACAAACGGGGCAATCAATCAATCAACTTTATTTCTAAAGCACATTTAAAAGAACCACAAGGGTAGCCAAAGTGCTGTACAATGACACATAAAAACAAATAAAACAATCAAAGAACAAGATAAAGCAAGCAGAAATACATTAATGCAAAAGAATAAATAAGTATATGAATAAGCAGGCTCAAGGCAAGAGCTAAGATGATAAAAAACAAAAGAACACTACAATGTATCAAAGCCTCATGGAGATCTTTTCTGAGGACAGGGGCTAACAATGTCAATTCCAATTTTATTTTTATAGCACATTTAAAACAGCCAGTGGCGTACCAAAGTGCTTTACAATAACGAAACAGTTGCAATAAAATCAAGTCATACAACAGCAAACAGCAACAACAAAAGACTCAACATATAAATGTAAACAAAAACGAATATAGAACCAATACAGGTATCATACTCCGCCAAAAGCTCAAGTGAACAAGTGCGTCTTCAGTTGGGTTTTAAAAGTAAAGGGACTATTTGCAGTACGCACACTGAGGGGTAGTGCATTCCACAAAGTGGGAGCTGCAACCGCAAACGCTCGCCCCCCTCTGGATTTTTAAAAAGAACTAGGCACGTCTAAGACGACTCAGTTAGCAGACCTAAGGGCTCTGGAGGGTTGGTGTAGCTTAACAAGATCAGCCAGGAACTCGGGGGCCAGCCCATTCAGAGATTTAAAAACAAATAAAAGAATCTTAAACGTTGCCTCTTTGGCAGCAAAAACTGAAGAGCCGCAGTGTCTCCGTGCTTGTGGGCCCCTTCTATAGTCAATCCCGAAGCTAGGACAACTGCTGCTTCTTCTTCCTGGGCGCTGAGCCCCTCTGGAGGCCTGGTGGTGGACCCTTGTTCCAAGCCGCAGACTAACACCAACAGGGGCAGTTAAGCTAAACTCCAACAGGCAGTAGCCAGAGACAAGACCAAGCTAAGCTAGCAGCAGCTAGTTAGCCCGACTCGGTGGAGGTGTTCTCAGGGAGGTGAAGAGCGTAAGAACTGAAGGATGACTGTGGTGTTACATGTATATATGTGCAGGCGGAGCCTCCCAGATGTCATCACAGATCATCTGCCATAAAAGGCGTGAATAAAGGTGTCTTCAGTCAGGCCAAGCAGGGGGTGTGATATCCCATACTATATGTGTTGTACCGAGTGAATCGACTGAAAGGGAACCTGTCAATCTTGGGTCAGCTACCACCTTTTGCACCAAACAATTCAGCGACTTGATTTGTAGCTGTAGGAAGCACAAAAACTGTGACTCGTTGAAAAGATCCCAGCGGCTGTAATTATCAATTTGTATTTGTGTTTTAAAACAACACAACTATTTTTGTGAAAGCTTATTGGACATGAATGTATCATTTTTTATTGCACAAGTTCACATAGAGATCTGCACATATTCCAATTTTGTCCACAACTTCACATACATTGCTCCATACAGTTGCACAAATATGTTTTGCACCAAATGTGCTGCAACAATAGGAGCAAAATTGTGATCGTGTCAGGGTTTGAATCTGTGACTTGTAAAATACGATTTGTACACCTGTAATTAGGATTTGTGAATGTGGAAATGTTGTGTTGTACTTGTGGAAATAAAAAAAGTACAACAAAAAATCTACAAGTACACAATTTATAGAGTACGGATTTCACATTTACTTATACACATACAGAATCACTGTACACAGCTACAAATTACATGTTACAGATGCAAAGACCTTTTGCACCAAAAATACCTTCATACATTTGCACTAGTCTGTCAGATGCAGTGGACAGTCTCTACTCTGTGCTTGTGACTTGAGAAACCCACTGTTTCCCAGTTGACAGCACAAATTTGTATGAATGTTATATTAACTTTTGTTTTAGTTGTTGCTAATCATTAGTTATCTTACGGGTCGCTACGACGAGTTTGGTGGAGTTTTACTGCTTCCTCAAAGTGTCCCGCTCTGTCTTGAAACCTGACACTGCAGTCTCAGGCCACGTCAGTGCAACTTAGCTCATTTGCATACTAAACAGTGATTGGATGTTTACGGATGGGAAGGGAGGGGCGGGGTAGGCAAACTCTAACTGCACGGTGTGTGAAGACACACGCTGCACAGAGTTGAGGGGTGAGAGATGAGTGGAGTCCAATAATTAACTTGTGTTTTTTTCGGCGGATTTTCTACTTCTACTTAAAATTTGATTTGAGGGGGCAGGCCATTTGTTTGAGGGGGTGTTGCCCCCTCTTGCCCCAGCGTAGAGCCGGCCCCGATCATCATCATCATCATCATCACCATCATCATCATTAGAGCTTGAAATGTCCTTCTCTGGTCAGACAAATGTAATTGGGTGAATACCATTGGTTGCACCTGATAGCTGACTTCTTCTGTATGAACAGGTAGAGAAGGTTGCCACACCGGTTTGATCGATAGGCTACACAAGAACAATCCCGTGTTTTTATATTGAAATAATAGTATGATGTATTTGTGAATACCAACATCGTATAAACAAAATTGCAAAACTGAGAGACAACTCAAGGCCAAATTGTGTCTTGATTATTATTATTTTTTTTACATTCAAAAGTTTTTGGGGTTTTTTTTGCAGCAGAGTTTAGTTTTCAGATAATTTTAAATCAATTGATTGACAGCCTCATTGACAAAAGTGAGCACCTGCAGCATTCTGAGTATTTGGGGCAACACAGAGATTCCCTCACCGACACCAGCAAAAGAGTCATCAAACTTTCCAAAGTCAAGATTTGCTGCTTCAAACCAGCACACGAATGTTTCCTGCTGTGGACTGTGCCAACCTCAGGGATCTTTAACATTTGACCAGCCAGATCAATACATCTGTGATTTGGTAAAAAAAAAAAAAAGAAAAAAAACAGAGAGGAGTTATTCTGGCTTCACTGGAGTCACAGTATCTGAGACACATTTGTTCCCCCTGTGTTCCTGGGTGTTTCCTGTCTACTCTTTGTGGTGTACTGTTCTAGATGAAATGCCAAATGTGTGATCTGCTGCAATTCAATTTCCCTATGGGACAAATAAACTACTACTGCTACTACTACTTTGTCTCTATGGTGAAGCTCTAACTCTGATTGCTACCTGTCAGCTGCAGCTGTCACTGATCCTTCATACCTGCCAGTCATCCAGATCTTCCTCTTTGTAGCTCTCTCTCTCTCTCTCTCTCTCTCTCTCTCTCTCTCTCTCTCTCTCTCTCTCTCTCTCTCTCTCTCTCTCTCTCTCTCTCTCCATATGTTACTGTGGTGGTTAAAATAGCTCCAGGCTGACTCGCTTTCTCCTAATCTTTAATTTTATTTTTTCTACTTAAGATGCATTTTCTAACTCCCTGTGTTTACTGCGAGACTGCATTCACGTTCATACAGACAACAGATGGACAACAACACCCCCATGAATGAGTGACACATAGACTGGCAGGCCTTTAAAACACATCACACATGACAGTGCCACAGTGATGTACTGTTCACGGAGGGACAGAGTACATGACACATCAGTCATCTCTGGGGACATTCTTCGCTTCATTTATATGCTAATGTCTGTCCTTAGAGATCAGGGAAAAATTGTTGAAGGCAGCATATCTGTTCAGGACTTTGGTCCAACAAAGTTGACTTCCATGTCTGTATTTAGTCTACAAAACTGAGAAACCAAGATTACAGTCTAAAATCATCTCCAGTGCCTGCATTTATCTGCAGATTTCTATGAAATCTAAACTGTCTGTTGTTGATTTGTTTGTTTTGAGTGTGCTGCTTTGACCAGGTTAGATCAGAGCTGCCTCCATCTTTTCATGGCTAGATCTAGTTCATTGGAATGAGCTGAAAATCAGTGGGCCTCTCTGATCTTCCTCCAGATTATGGGACCTTGATTTACAAATAAAATACTAGTGTAGTTCTTTTTCTCCGTAGCCCAGGTGAGACTCATATCATGTTATCTGGCGACAGCTTTTGTATTCATGCATTTGAGGTAATGAATGGGGGTTGGAATTAGAACAAGTGAGGAAGATAATAATGGCAGTGCCAACCTGAGTAAACAATTGTAATATCAGGGATAAAATGAGGTGGAACAGTAGTTTTGGCTGGTGAGAGTGTCTTCTGCCAGCGGCATTCTTCAGGTCATGAGCTCTGACGCTCTTGGCTGCGACGGTAGTACAGTCATGGTGCTGTCCATGGTGCTGAAGGTGATTGCATATCATTTTGACTTGATTAAAATGCAACACCCCATTTATTCGTCGTATTGTATTGTTAAGTATTGTATTCTTAGAATCAATTTTTAAGTCAATTGTGTATAAAACTTTTAAGTTCACCTACTTGGTAATAATAATAATAATAATAGATTTTATTTGTAACGCACTTTACATTTGAAAACAAATCTCAAAGTGCACAACAAGACAGCAATAACAGTAAAATCAAGCAACAAGGCAAAACAATAAAAACAGTCAGCAGATAAAATCAGATAAAATTAGTCCGGGTAGACTTTCCGAAAGAGGAAGTCAATTATTAAATCAGTGTGGCTATATATTATATCTGAGATCAATTTAAGTTGTATGGACTTCAGTTAGTGTGCCCACCATGACACTCTCAGCACGCAACCAGAGAGAGAGAGGGAGAGAGGGTGGTGGTGGTGGTGGTGGGGTGTCAGAACGAACAGAGGCGGTCTTTTATTGTCCTCAGTGCTACAACCTCAGAGAGTGAGAGAGGGAGAGGGGGAGTGAGAGAGAGATGGGCTTGCTCGTTCTCATTGGCGGGGAGATGTAGAGTGAGTGAGCAGAATCCAGAGAGAGGGAAACAGATGAGAGCAGCGCAGTGTGCGGAGAGGGAAGTCGAAACATATCTCATCTGCACAAGGTAAAGACCATCTCTCCACTCATCTCTTTGTCTGTTTTTCCTTATGTCTTACCTTCATTTCACTCCTGTTTCTGGGCTGAGAAAACGCTGTTTCTATTGTGTGTGTGTTTGGGTGAGAAAAGAGTGTAATAGCTATAGTATATTACTATAGCTATAGTAATATGTGTGTGTGTGTGTGTGTGTGTGTGTGTGTGTGTGTGTGTGTGTGTGTGTGTGTGTGTGTGTGTGTGTGTGTGTGAGTGTGTATGACTGAGAGAGATAACAGTCGTTGATTGTATTTTTTTTAGTTCGTGTGTGTGTGTGTTTGTATGTGTGTGTGCACAGATAAACATTCTGCAATCTGTATGTGAAGCTGATGTTTGTGACAACAGTCTTTATATGACTGCACATATGTTTCCATTAATACACACACTCCCACAGCCACATCAGGGAGTGTGTTGATACTGTTGGACTCCAGGCGGAGCAGAGCTTAAAGGAAATCATTCACATGCTGGACTGTGATCAATTCTCTGCAGTCTCACACGCTGGTCAAGCAGGATCAGCAGGCAGCTGGATCCATGCAGATCTTAAATCAGCCACCCTGATCGATGGGTGTTTCACAGCTCAGAGTGTTAAATTTTCAAGCTTTTCTGACACAAGTAGACTTCTCTGATGAGTGAGGTGTGTAAGTCCCAGAATAAATCAAGATTAGCTTCTCTTGTATAAATGCAACAAATTTAGAGCGTCTAAAAAGTTGAATGGAGCCGAGCAGGGATGCCCCGCTTTAAGTGTAGTGATCATCTCCATTCTCTGGTTTATTTGCATCCATATCTGGCTTGTATCTGTGGAGTTTCCTTTTTTTTTTTTTTTTTTTGGTGCTATTTTGAACTGTCCAGGTTTAGGTTTGTAACAGAGTTTAGATGAATCCGATTCTCTATCAGTGTTGCTGTATCTGTAACTGCATGAAATCCCAGTCTTGAGAGTCGGAAGATGATCCCAGCTGACACAGCACTGACACATTCACGCCCTCATTCTCACCTTCATATAACCTACAGTCACCAATCAAACTAACCTGCATGGCTTTGGTCGGAGGAAGAGGCTGTATGACCTAAGAAAGCTCACACGGGTGCAGGGAGAAAAAACATGTAAATTCTGCATGTAAGAAAGGTGGTTATAAAGCTAAATTTGTTCAATCACCCCTCATACTTCTGCACCTACTCACTACTTTAATTATCTCAAAACCTTTAGCTTGAGTCTCATGTTACCATAGGGAATGACGGCCAGCTTTTGGATATTTATGTTGGAGCCACCAGGATTCTATAAACCTCTGCCACACAAGATTTCTTTCCTGTGAATCCCAATTTTTACTGTCAAGCTCTTTCAGAAGTGACTGTATGTTCAGTTTAGGGGATGCGCCATGCATGTTGTCAAAGATAACATCTAAACTGTTGTTTTAATGACCTGGAAAATGAAAGTGTCCAGTCGTCCACTCATTTTGTAAACACCACTGAAACAGCAGCTAAAGAGTCCAAACATATTTACTGACTGTGATTGAGAGGGACGGACTACTGAGCATGCTCATTCAGAACACATGCAGTCTCAACACATCCCAGCAAGCTAAGCAAGCATAGCTGCCTGCATGGTTTAAGTTAAAAACTAGAAAAGCACTTGGAGAGCGCAGACCTCCGCCAAGCAGCTCATGTCCCCCCTTAAACAAGAAATGCCCTGACCAGGATTCAAACCCAGACCTTCTGGTTGTGAGGTGACAGTGCTAACCACTACACCACTACGCCGCCTATCTACACCACTATGCCGCCCATTGGTTATCTTTCAGCATTGAAAATTCCAACAACACCCTTATTTTTGTGTGTTCTGGATCGCAGTATCCAGAATTTTGTCCGGATCACCACCAAAATTTAATGGGATCCTCCTGGGGCTGGGACGCACCTCTGGTGAAAATATCAGGTCAATCTGCCTGACCTGATATTTTTTTTCTCCGTGAAGTTGCTAACAGACAAACAAACAAACCAACGCTACCGAAAACATAACCTCCTTGGCGGAGGTAATGAGCAAACAAACAGATCAAGGAAACTTATCACAGACTCAGAACATGAGCCTGTAGATAGGCCTGACGTGCTTCCTGCAGCACAAAAAAAACAGATTAGGGTGGGAATGATTAACACACCAAAAATTGTTAAACATTGAAATTACTTCAATTTGAAATATCGTGCATGTCTGATTTAAGTAAAACAAGTGCACAGGTCCATTATCCCACTATGTCAGGTTCCATAATGAAATAAATCTCACACGCAAAATAGGAACTTTAATCTCCATAACATAAATCAGAGCAATCAGAGTTCTTGTGTATCTTGTATGTGCACTGCAGACACAGTAGTTCTTCTGCCTTAGCGACTCAGTCTAGTTGCATGTCTGTGAAGTTATCCGCTGCACTCTGTGATTGACTCGTCAGGGCTCCCCCACATACAAGCGGCCACTGGTGGAGAGTGGGTGAGTTGTGTTTGGTCTCTTTGCTAAAGAAATTAGGCAAAGCTAAAAGGATTTTTAATGGCTAGTACTATGGCTGGGACCCTATATGTACTGTTGACGAAGTGAGGTACCGTTCTGAGCATTATTTGTGGCTGTAGAGTGGCTTTTTGGTTGAGGTTTGTGTGTAGTTTTCATAGACAGCTGTGTATTGCTATCATGCAGTTGTAACTAAAGTTGGTATAACTAGAGAAGAAAGCAGTCGGCAACATTCATCTCTTGACCCTAACTTAAATTTACATCAGAATATCCCTTTAAGGGGAGGGGACACACCTGCAGTCAGTCTCCAAAACAAAACAAAAAGGCTGTTATGGCTGAAAAATGCTGCTCACAATTATTGTTACTGGTAGTGAGATAATGGCTATGGAACAGTTATTCATGAACTGACATCTTCTTCACATTGAGCCATAAAAACCTTCAAACGTAAACACTCTCAGCTGTTTCAAATACAAGAAATAGGGATTCAACCTATCAGCTTGAGTTGGACTTTATTGGCCATAATCCAAAAATGAGTCACTGTTAGTGATTATCTAACAACAATCTCATTTTTTATTCATCTCCATCATTCATTTTCATTCTCATGGTTTAATATGTGTCCAGACTAGAAACAATTTCAAACTGAAAAAAGGAGGTTTTGGGGTTAAAGACGTCTGCTGTTCTGAAAGCAGTTTTAATAACAATTGATATCCTGATAGGATTTGTTTGAGACACGCTGGGGTTAAATTTATGTTTCTCTGATTATTATAACAGGAGATCTGACACGTCTCGGTGCTAGCTGCCTCCTCTGAGGGCCATGACTGTTGATCCATCCAATAAATGTAGAGCTATTTGAGTGCTGAGTTAATCTGCAGAGAAAGTGTCTCCAGTTACTCAAGCTTTTTGCTGAACAGTTTAATTAGGACAAAGAAAACCCAAATGAATCTGGACTGCAGATGGCTTTCACTTCTCGTAATTATGCTGTTGCAACAGAAAAGAAAATATGAGGAACCCATAATATGATAACAGATGTTTAGCATTTCAATGAGATCATGACTGACGGCCCTTTGTGCTTTGATTCCTGTAAAGTTTGGAGGAGAAAATTCGTCTGCTGCTGCTGAAAACATAAAACTCTATAACAGAAATGTCTCTGAGCAGACACAGACACAGTGTTCAACCTGTCCATTTCCATCAGCTGACTTACAGATGTGAAAAGAGTGCAGTGACAAAACCCGTCAAGTGGCTCCCTTTCTGCTCTCACTCTGTGCCTGATGGACACGTCAGCACTGATGCATGAAGTCACAGCTGATATGCTTTGTAGAGACACATGAGCTTCCTTTATTTCATGTACGAATTTCAACTTTGTTTTTATATGGTGGGACCAACAGAGCTGTATCAGCTGTTGGCTGCAGTTGAAAGGGGACTGCAGTGAAAGTTAAGGGCAGGGCTGGACTGGGACTCATTTTCAGCTTGGAGTTTGATGGCTCAGACCAGCCCACTTGAGTTCATGACATTTAACTGGAGATATTTCATTTAAGCTTTACTGATTTATAGGTCAGACATAGAGCACTCTCCTCCCCAGCCTTTTGAATCAGTGTGTTTGATCAAAAACAACAGTTCTGATTCAAACAGGCGTAAACTCACAAATATTTCAATGACAACAAATATAAGAACATCTAGTTTTTCTTGTTATGAATGTAAATGAAAGCTAATGTAGAGAAACCCTGTGGTAAGCTATAGTATGTGTGCATCTAACCTCCTCACTGCACAGACTTGTTTTGATTGGATCTCACCCCATCTTTCTCCATCCATCCATACAACAAAGTTAGTTCTGTTCGGATTTAGTCTCTGACACATGATCCCATTATATGATCCCATACTCTGCTACATGTTTTCTATCTCAGTATTTTTTCGTTAGTTATTATATTATCATCAAGAGAAAAGAGTTGTTTATAGAAACTGATAAAAATGTTTCAATAAATTAAACAGCTGGAAATGTTCCTTGATGTCCCAGTTAACCACTCAGGACCCAAGAGTGGCATTAATTTAAACCCAGCCTATAAAGGTCTTATAGTATTTACCATATCTTTACACAGCAGCAAAAGTTCAATCAGGTAACAACCTTTCACTTAATAAACATCATTTTGCTGGCCTGAAAATAATTAAAAGTCTATATCTAATCAAGTATTGTCTATCTATATACTGTATCTATCTATAGCTATATCTAATCAAACTATATTTAATTGGAAATAGTGCAAAGACAACATATCACATGTTAAAGCTGAAAGTTAAATGTTGTCCCATTCAAATCAAAGGAGCATATACTGTATAGTTTCCATATTTGAAATGTAGTCTTTGCACCATTTGCAGTCAGATTTAGGCTTTAAACGGTTTTTCAAATTCATTGTTCAAACTCTTATGGATATGAAGTAGCATAAGACAAAGTAGAAGTATGACTCTCTGTCTTTCTGTGTGGGCATGGTGCTGTATGTGGACAGCATCAAATGTCTATGTTGAAATTAATGGTCCTCATCTTGCTGTGTAGTATAAGGGGACATATAAAATCTGATAGAGATGTTGGAAGTGTTCACTTACTGGGAAAGTGTGTTCTTCCTCTCACAGTGAGGTGGTGCATTAGTGGCCCCTGTAGGTTTGAGTCTTTGAAGTAAGACTGCTGCAGCTTTTGCTCAAATGAGAGAGGTCATGACCAAGTCTCAGTGAAAAACTGAGAGAGCACATGCTCTGACAGCATATTTCCTACAGCTGCATGTCTGAGTGATGTACCTTTGGGCAGAGCTTAATTAGGAGTGTGTCTGACTCCCTGCATTGATAAGACTCACCCAGCCCTGGGTGTCAGATGAAACAGGTACTTCCTCAGTCTCTACTGGAACTGACTATCGGATGGTGAATTAGTGGTACTCGGTCTGTCAGCTCAGTTGTTACAGCACACCTGGCAGCATCAGGATTTAATAACTGCTTTTGACCTGCAGTTTACATCCTGTCAAACCAACATCTGTTCTTTTTCTCTGAAAACTATAAGAAAGAGTAAAACCACCACAGAAAACTTCTTAAAACTGGCAGGGAAGAGATACTGAAGTCCAACAGTTCAGGTTTTTCCCTTTTTCCTTTCCCTTCCCTTTCTAAAGAACATGGATCACCCACTTCACAACACCTTGATGGACCAAAGGGCCAGTGGTGGTGGACGGCTCCGCTCTCTTTGAGCAGGATAGAAAGATTCAGAAGATTTTTTATACCCACAGCCATCAGACTTTATAACTCTTGTGTAGATGGTAGATAACTTTTAGAGACATGTCAAGTGAGACAACAGACAATTGAATTTCCCTTAATTCATGAATTAATTAATAAAGTTCTTCTCAAGTTCTTCTTTTTTTTTTTTTTGAAAGAAGATCTTTACGAAGATTACAGTACAGCACATTGCCTCATTGACTTTAACAACATGTCAATACACAGGTAGTAACCCAATCCTGCCTACAGATCAAGAATCGACAAATGGAAGATCATAGGTATTATGCATCACAGAAGCTTATTGTCCCTAAAAGGCCACCATAGCTTCATTGACAAAAACGGATGAGCAAAGGAGTGTTTAAGTTATGAATCTGACAGCTCAGTACTTTCTCAGCAGTCCAGAACCAAGCACTTCAGAAGCCTCCTCCCCTGCTGCCATGCCAAAAAGTCATGTTTCTCTATGTAAAATGTAAAAATACTGCCAAGAGAGTTCTAAGTAAAGGGTGTGTCTATGTTCACTGCTGACTTTATACATTTAGACGTCCTTTTTTGTTTGTGAAACAATTATGTCACCTCTTCAAGCTATGAAAGTTAAGGAACTCTTAGATCATGCTGCAAATGTGGTTTGTCTAAAATTCCTTAAACAAAATACACAACCAATAATCTAAAAGTTGGTTTTATAACAATTTTGTGTACAATTTTACAGTTTTTTCTCAGTCGCTTTGGTGCATTTCTCCGATCAGATTCTAAAAGTCTCATAATTGTTGGTTTAACCTCCACAACATAGAGTCATTTGTGTACATAATAGTAGCAGTTCATTCCTTATCTCATAAACTTATCTACTGAAATTAGATAGATAGATAGATAGATAGATAGATAGATAGATAGATAGATAGATAGATAGATAGATAGATAGATAGATAGATAGATAGATAGATAGATAGATAGATAGCAAAAATGAAAGTCAGAAACCTTGTCAGTATTCAAATCACAGCCCTCGCCGTCCATCTAGGATCCTCTGTGTATTCCCCTCCAATCAGCATCATAATTAGCCACATTGGATGCTAATCCGTGGCTAATAGATTGTGATAAATCTCCAGGAACCAAAAGAAAGAGCAGGACAGCCCTCACCCTTCAGCTGCAGCTGAAGGACAGTCAGATATCACTGCCTGTAATTGTCGATTTTAGTGTTGGAGTATTGTCTCTTAAGATGAAATTCACAGGCTACAGAAGAGTCAAACTCTGACAGAATGCAGTTTTTCATACGTTTAACTGTTTCATTCTTTTTCCCTGTTAATGATATAAAAAATAATGTTAACTTATTTACACAACATCTTTAGAAAGAAAGTGTTTTGACAGACAAGAACTCAAGAGACTGAAGTAGAACAAAAGTAAACCCAAATACAAGAGAATAAGTGATGGGAGAGATGGGGTTTAACTGCAGGATGGAAATATATCATGGATCACATGAAAATCAAAACTGACAATGAGATTTAGAGCAGGGAGGTTAATATGAACAGACAAGTTAACAGATCAAACTAACCAGGACAATAAAAAACACAGTATCATCAGAGGACATGGGAACAAGTAAATAGATACTATAAATACATTAATCCGGAAAAAAAAAGTTAAGGTGAAATAACCCAGGCCCATAAAAGTGAGTAGAAGGTAGTGATTTGGAAGGTAATTCTGCATGTTTTATCTCATCAGCGGTGTTGTTCCAAAATAAAGGGGTTGTCATAGTAAAATATGAATACTCTTAGATTAGAGGTTCGATCTCCAGAACAACTAGAGGAGCCCTGTAAGATTTTCTCAAAGTCTTCATTTTTGGTCCAAAAAAAAAAAAATCAGATTCTAGCTCCTTGAGTTTAGAGGAAAGAGAGTCATCATAGATGTACATTTTGCTGCTGGAAACTTAAACTTTGTGATCACGCTTCTCAATGCATGTTTACGCAGCACACAAACCCCTTTCAAACAAGGCTGTAATTAGGGATGTAACGGTAACTGGTGTAATGGTAAACCATGATAAAAATGTTGATGATAATGATTACCGTTTTCATTTCAAAAACTGGTGGGGAGTTGTGTGTATAATGAATCAGCTGTGTGAACGAGGACAATAACTCGCTAATGCTAATACTCGGTGTGCGCGTTCTGCGGTGCGCCGCACATATGTATACTGATGCATATGAGGTTGAGGTAGAGCCACGTAAGAAAAAAACTAATTTTTAGGCTGTGGCAGCTTTTATTCAGCCGTGGTAGTGCACCACGATCAATTGCATGTAGGGGAAACCCTGCATGTGTTTAGCTTCATCTCAGTCTCCTGAAGTAGTTGCGCAGGTGCACTGTGTAGCCTACAATTTGCGTTTAAACTTTCTCTTAGTTTGAAATGGAATCATGGTGGAAGAAGGAGGTAACAGCGTCAAAGACATCCATCAACCCTCTGGGAGGACCAAGTCCAAAGTATGGGCATATTTTTGGTTTTGTAGGAATGTAGAGGGAACGCTTAGTTAAAGACAGTAATCCTGTCTAGATTTGATGAAACGATGAAAACATTGTTTAGTACCAGTTAAAAGCCTCAAAAATGCCATAATCATAGCCTTTGGATACATTTTAAAAGTACCATGATAATACCAAAAACCATGATTATTTTGGTCACAATAACTGTGAGGTAGAATTTTCATACTGATACATCCCTAGCTGTGATACCATAATCAGCTCTTGTCTGTGGATGACAGTGGGTAGGTTTTTGAAGTCACTATTTGGCAGTATGCTGTAGTGTGCTGTCTGAAGTTAAGCTTCTCAGCTGTATCCTTCCGGTGTGTCCATCCTTTACTGACGTTTACAGTGTACAGAGTCGTGTTAAGTTCAAGAATCCCATTTCCTAGAGTGGCACTGCAACAGCATAATCAGATGAGACTTTTATTGTCTTAGAAATGTTGGAATGTGTTTATCATTGAATGAGTTTTAACTGAAGTAAGCACAGGGCTGTTACTGTTTAGCTCTACTGTGACTCGTCATCAAGTCACTGCTGCTGCCTACTCCCTTTAGTTATCTTGAAATGAGCGAGTTGTTATATGAAACACACCTTCATGGAGAAAGGAGTGTTCTAACAGAGCTCTGTGCATGGTCTCTATACACTAGACCATGATGCCGCTCCTACTATTCTTTCTGTCTATATACACATGTCCATAAAGCCATGGATCATTCCCCTACACCATGTAGAGAAACTAAGTACCATCACACTACACTATACTGGTGCATGGCATTCTGAGACCTCCTCAGTGTACAGCTTACACAGTGCTTTGTCATATACTCTGTTCTTAATGCTATTTTTTCTTTACTTTTGCTATTTCACCTCAAAATATCATGACCTTAATGAATATCACACATTTAATCACTTGGGGTGGACTTGTTGGCCCTCTTAGTGGTGTGTCGGTCATGAACGAACGGATCAAAAGAACTAGTTCTTTTTGGTGAACGAAATGAACGAGGTCACCCCCCCAAAAATGAAACATTATTGTCATTTCAGGGACTCCAATTCTGGAAGAACACTAACAGACAGGATCAATAATGTTATAACGTAAATGTAATATAAGATAAGGTAATAAGGATAAATAATGAAAGATAAATTAAAGACTCTGGGTTAGGCTCTGACTGTTGAAGTGAATCATTGTGAGTGGATATGCTCTAACATTCACTTTGGTGTTGAGATAAGTTTGGATATGAAAAGTATTTTGATACAAGTGAGGGTTCTGGAGAAGTGAAAGCAGAAGTTTCTGTCATTGACTACAAGAGATAATAAAAGTGACAGAATTGAAAAACATGACTACAGCTTCCTTCACGGCATCGACTTAGCGCACATCTCTAAATCAGCTGTTGTGGATTTTGGCCTGAGCCAAGTACATCCCTCTTGTGTGAACAGGTTTCCATCTACTTGTCCAGAACTTGTCGATAGACTAGCAGAGGTTCATTTATTGGCTCTGTGAGGAAATTTCCTTCTTCTTTTGTTACCTCGCCAACAGCCTCCTTTGCTACTTGGACTGCTCTGAATACAGAGCAAGGCTGTGTTAGTCACTGGCCTCCAAGCAGCAGAGATCTGCGTGTCACTTTGTATTGTCAGCAAGTCTTAAGACTGGGCTTATCAGCAAAATTAAAGATTTGGTTTTATCAGGACTACAGGAGTACTCTGGAGAAATTTATCATGGATGAACAAATATTTTTCACATTAGACACACAAGCCTGCAGGAGACTAACCAACAATCTTACTGTTTTCTTTAACAAAACAACATTTTCTGTGTTTAAAGCATCAAAAACAGATTAAAAGTACCCTCTAAAATGCTCGTGCAATCCCACAGGGTGTGTCAAGTTGAACCCTACCCTGGTATTGTCAGATCTATTAGCCAATGTAATTTATGTTGCAAAATAATTTTTTGCAAGGTGGGAATAGCAATCTCCATAGCCAATCACATCCACATTGTGCATCAAATTGAGTCAAAATGCAGAATATTTGACTGTCTGTGGCTTGAAACAACTCTATCAACTCTGTCTGCTGCTGCTGCTGCAGGGCTGCCATCCTCACCTTATTCAAAGCAATCAATGTAAACACAACCAGACTTTAGAGCAAGCCCCATTTTTTCTAAAAATCATAATCCAATATGGAAAATGCAGAAATCTGGAGGATAAAAGTTTTGTTAGCTAACTAACGGAGGTGACAGACAATTACATTGTGACTTATGACATTTAAACGACAAATTTATATGAATGGCCTCATTTTAGGAAAACTTTAATAATATTAATACATTTTATTTATAGGCGCCTAACTATTTATCTACTGCCCATGATTGATGAGGCGGGCAGAGAGCACGGTGAGATGGATGGAGGAGGAGGATTTGAGGAGCGGGAGGAGGTGGCAGTGTGGAGGAGATCAGAGAGACTTGTGAGGGTGAGACTGCAGATGGCCTTGAATGCAAACAGGAGGATTTTGAATTCTACTCTGATTTTAGAACATAATTGTGGCAGAGATAAAACTGACAGCAACAACTCGAACAGCCAACACACCACCTTTATGAATATTATGACAGAACAAAAGCCAGGTCCTTCACGTTTATCAGACCGAATACACAGCCTCATATAGAATGTCCAGGTTGAAATGCTTGCAAGGCTGCAAAACAAACTGTACTTGATGAGGAGGACATTGTACAGCTCATATAATCTTTGAATAAGTAAGGGTCTGAATGTTCTGCTGAAAACCCAACATCTACTGTACATGAAATGGTCTAACACTATCCTCAAAGCCTAGAGTCAGTTTGAAACTTTCTGTCTTATTCTGTTCTTGCTACCCTTAAACTAATCCTCCATACACACTAAGTATAAATTAACTTTTGTGTTTAAGATCCTGTGAGATCCTTGGATCATCAAAATGAATGTACAGATATGGCAGTTTGGCCCCTTAGCAGTCAAAGGCATTTCTATAATTGAACTAATTCAGCAGCACTAAGCGTTCACTCTAAAAACATGTATAATGAGCTGGGACAGAGTAGCAGCCATTAGAAGAGAAGTTACATATTAGGTTAGAAGTTTGAGAATCTTCTGAAGAGAAAATGTTCACCGAGAGAGACAGGAGAGCATGGTGATGTGGGACAAAGAGACAGGGGGACGCTACCTCAATCTCTTATAATCCATGTCCACATTACTTTGTACCTGGCCTGAATTAGCTTCAAATGATGAAGTCTCACCGTTTTTTTAATTAGCTATAGATCAATTACTTTGTTCTCAAAAACAAAGGGAAGGAAGAGGGAGAGAAAGAGTCATTTCCTCTGTGGAGCTCCTTCACTGATCAAACATTCATCACCTGAATGTTGTTCTGCTCTGCCTGCTGGTACAGATGGCAGGTGGAGAGCTTTAGAGTGAAGGTAATGCAAATCCTGTAGGCTTCCTGTGCTAACCGCCTGAGGTAAATGTGACAGGAAATACAAAACAAGCAAAACAACAGGCTCTGTGGCTCAGCTGTTCAACTGTCAGACAAACACATTCTTGGACAAAGGACTAACGCTTCGCTGAATTTCTATTGTTCTCAAACCGTCTTTTTTTCTGTTTGACGTATGCTAACATGCTCATTTAAATAATACAGAAACGACACAAAAAATGAAGTTCATGAGTGCAGACAAGTAGAGTTTGAAGGAGATCTACAACACAGAGCTGTAAACATATGCTGTTGATACCGATAACAAACCTCAACACTGTATTCAAACATGAGATTCACTTCCATGTTGGTATTATCTTGGAGGTGTTTTCGGACTTTGCTTTATTCTAGCCTCAGGGTATTGTTGAAGGACATGTCCCCCCCTCCAGTCCATTTCACCACTTGCCTGTTTCCTCTTCACTTTGTTGATTCAGTTTATTTCAGGTAGTTCCTTGTTGGTGTTGCTTGGGTTGTGTAGGAAAGTTGCAGCTTTTCTATTTCCCCCCCAAAAACAAAGGCAGCAGAAAACAGTGGGAAGATTAGAGGGTTTTGGGGACAAAAAGGTAGAAGCTGTATTTTAGTCTCAGCTGTTACTCAAACCTGAAACTGTTCCATAAATTAGGATGTTAAAGTTTTTTATTTTAGCACCCCAGTTGCAGACATGCCAGCTGTGTGAGGGGTTCTTTCAGGGTTATTGGAGACTGGCAGAGACGGATGGAGGCTTGACATGAGGAGCTAAAGGTCTGAGTCTTTTAGTAATCTGCACAGAGGGAATAAACTGATTGGACTCACATGGAAAAGAAAAAAAAAACACAAGGGCAACTGGCAAAATAGCACAATCACTTAATGGTTGGAATAATCTGGTAAAGAGGGAAGGTGAGGCTAAGGGACTCATACTGTCGTTGTAAAAAAGAGTTGCAGGTGTATGGTCACCCAGGTGCCTGAATGCGGAATCAACACCCTTTGTTGACACACTCAATCAAAGAGAGACATAGACAAAAGGAAAGAGAGAACTGTGGAAAAAACTGAATAACAGCCAGAGCTGTGACAAAATAGCTTCCGTTAAAAAACACGCACTGAGCAACATTAAAACAGCAGGAAGTACAACATTAGTGTATGGCTGGGCTGGCATATTCACTATTGACTAACCCCAGATTTTGTATGTAAAGGTAAAAGTCATTTCATGAATACAAAACTGTGTAAAAAGTAACACCTCAAGCTGTGTCTGACTTTACATCAGTTTAAAAGCAGCCAGACTGAAGAAGAAAGCTGACATAAGTGTTTCACAGATACCAGTACAACAACAACAAAAATAATAAGTTTATTTAAAGCTCTTTTCAAAACAAAGTGCTTCAAAGTGTGCAATAAGACAAGAGAAACAACAGAGAAAAGAAATAGGAGTAAGAATGAGATAAAATTACAAGCTTTCCTGTAAAAAAATGTCTTGAGCAGAGAAATAAAAGAAGGGCCTGTCTCTGTAAATCTGATCTTCTCTGGCAGGCTGTTCCACAGTGTAGGTGCTCTGTCACTTTTAGTCTTTAATCTGGACCCTGGAACAGCCTCTAATTGCCCCCCGGGGACAAATAAAATGTTTTGAATTGAATTTGAACTAAATTGAATATAGACAGGAGAGTGTTGTGGTGGTGTGGTCAATGGTATCAAATGCCGCATTAAGGATGAGAATGACTACTGAGGTGAGGTTGCCCGAGTGAGCAGATACAAGATTGTTGGTGATTTTGAGTATTGGTGCTGTGCTTTGGGCAGAATTCAGATCAAAATCGTTCAAACAGGTTATTAATAGTGATATGATCTTTTCATTGATCCTTCACAGATCCAACCCATTCCAGAATTTAAGACAGAGAGTTGAGGCTGGAGATTGGCTGGAAATTTGACATAGTGTTGGGACAGTGTTGAGTTGAGTCCCCCTTTTTTAGGATAAGGTTAAGCAAGTTTGAGTGGCTGAGACATAAATCTGAAGTTCAGGGGTAAATTGACAAAAGCAGTGATGGACTGAAAACAGGCATTGTTTGAGTGGAGGTGATGGCTTTTAAATAAGAAGTTGTCAAACTGCAAATCAGACAAAAGCTACCCAGTAGATGTCCCAGACTAGCATCATGATCTGTGAAAAGAGTTAAATAGATCAACATATCTGAGAAAGCTAGACTTTAGTATGTGGCTAATTTAACCACCACTGCCTCCTCATACACCTGCTTCTCTTCAGCACTGCAGAGAACCAAACCTAAGTCCTAGACCTACATCAAGCTCTCTATCACATGCTCACTTTGGTGTTCACTGTCTCCACATAGAAGATGACTCATCTTTACACACAAACACACACCCAAGCTTACACAAAACTAAGAGGTGAATTTTCTGTAATCCTCCAATGTAACTACCGCTGTCACCAACAGTGGTCCCCATGGGGTTAAATACAGACTGTCCGTAAGACTGCCCAGTATCCACAGAAAGACAGGGTACAGTCATGTGATCCAGCTGCAAAATAAGAAACTCTAGATTTACATCTACAACCTTCCCTTAATAATGAGCACATTAGACGTTAGTTAAGATTGTATACTCTTGTCCAATCCTGCCAGTGTTTTCAGAAATTTCAATCATTAATACTCTTCAGCTGCTGCACATAAATATACACTGCGTCTCTCATCAGAAAAACACCCAATCCTTCCTGCTGCTCAGAAGGGATTGGTTTTGTGTATACAAGATTAATACATACATAGATATGACTCCTGCAGTGACCTGTGTGTGCTCTGTATATGCAGAGGTGCAATGGATGAAAGATGGTAAACATGCCTGCCTGCCTCAGTCTGTTAAAAAATAAAGGCTGAAAAAACCCTGTGTCAACACCTGTTAACTGCCTCTTAAGTGTATAAGAGCAGACACACTGGCTGGTTTGATTCATTTTAGGCCTTAAACACATTTTAGACAAACTAGAAGGATTTGATTCAACGTCTTTGCACCCTACACCTCATTAAGTACACAGATTGTGGGCTGCTCAACTAGCAAAATGTGACCAAACATGTTGCTTGTTCTAATTCTCTCAGTGCTAAAGACTTCAGACCATGCACTTTAAATCCCTAAAATAAAACTCATTAGGAGAAGTTAGAAAAAATATATTAGGTTGTTGTCTGTTTGACTTATTCTTACTTGGTAAATTCAAAATGAGATTTTATATCAAATAAGATGGAGATTTGTTGCTCTCTTTTCACAAAAAAAAAAAAAAAAAGACAAAACAACAGTTTACCTTTACCTCTTTCATGACTGTGTGATTCAAAGCATGCTTGCTTTTATTGATGGGGAAAGTGAAGACAGGCAGAACTTTTGAGGAAGAAGATACCTAAAGTGTTATGACCAGGAATCAAACCAGCAAACACTGCAAATGCTGGTCCATAAATAGAACATTAATTTACAAGATAACATTCTGGTTAGGACTAGACTTAGGACTAAAGATTGAGACCATAAACCTATTTGAAACATTTATTAAGGTAATGCAACAACTGCCCATTTTCTCTACAGCTGGAGATCTACTCATGTGGAGTCATTCTCTGCTGGCCATTCAAAAGATGGCACGTCTAAAACAAGAATTTTCTATGCACACTGTCTCTCTTTTTCAATCTTTCTCCTGAAGAGCAGATGTTTGCAACAGACTTACATGTAAATATAATTAAATCATAAAAGTGTCCTGATTGTTGCTTGAAATGAGGCTCACAGAATATTTACACCTGAATTAAAGTGCAATATGAGAGCTCTGACATGCCTCAACATGTTTTACTTAGCAGGAGGAATAAAAGTCCCATACATGTGTATTATTAACAATAAAAAAGCAAGGTAAACTTCTTTGCTGCCGCTAATTCTCTCTCTAAGCAGAGAGAGAGGGAGGCAGGTGAGAGTTTTCAAACACACGAAGGATTTAGGTAGTCATGGAAAGAGATTAAAGCATCTGACAGGAGACTCAGCTCTTTGCACAGCTGCTTATATGTAACTGTATGTGTTCAAGGGGGCATGCAGATATTCAGTCTTGAGAAGTGATGAATCCTTGTTGTAGCAAACTGAAAAGAAATTATCATAGCATTAGGATTTATAGCCTACATACACATATAGTAGAACTGTGTATGTGAGTCTGCAGCTTCACATCCAAAGGTGAGGACTCTTGTTTGTCCTTCCAAGGTTTGTGCCGAAATTTTAAAGGGATATTTTAGTGTATTCGGAGTAAGGTTATGTAAGGCACCAAACAATCAGGCAAAAAAAAAAAAGGTGTGAAGAAAGACCTTGTTCATTAAATTTAACTTGAAAACCAAGAAGTCAATAACAAAATATTCAACTTAATGTGGTAGAAAATAAGCAACATTAGGGCTCACACTAAAAGAGGTCAACTTAGCAAAAAGGAACTAAAGTTACAACCTAACAAACATAATCAAACAGACCTTCCAGGTGAGACATGTTGGGGGTTTAAATAGATAAAGGACAACATAAACATGGGGGGGGGGGGGTAAGGTGACTCCAGACTTAATATCACACAACCGCAGAAAAACACCATCCAATTATCCAAGCCAACTACTCATAGAAAGAGAAACAAACAACAAAAAAACCTAAATAGTCTTTACTCACTGAAAGGAATACAAACAAAGGTTTCGGTGAATTCAAAGTCACAGCTTTTCCTTGCCCCCTCCTTGATGGTCAGACAAACTTTTGTCAGGTAAGCTCAAATAAACAAAGACTAACAAAAGGTAAGTATTACTTTGAAACTAAAATCAAATCACGATGTAGAAAATTAAACCATGTGACAGCTTATCAACTAAATTGTGTGCACCCAAATTAGAAAACAATTGCCATAAATGCAATAAAAGTCCAGTTATTTAAACATTTTTTTTTTTCCTAGGGATGAAAACATAACTGCTGTGTTACAACCCAAAGGCAAAAAAATACAGAGTGGGGGTGGTTAAAGCCATCACAGGTTATTTGAGTACATGCAACTAGTGAGTGTTTTAGCCATAGTGTATGCTGGTCACCTCAGCCCCTTTACTGAGAAACTCCTGGAAGAACCGGCACCCAATCTCTCTCCAATATACAAACCTGTGTGTGGTCCAGAGAAGCAGAGGAGGCCTTGCAGGACTGTTTCCAGTCTACTAACTGGAGGAACACAAGGAGGACACTGATGGTCTTACCCACTGTATTACAGACTACATTCAGTTTTTTGAGGACAATGTTTTTTCCATGAAAATGATTAAGTGTTTTCCAAACAATGAGCCCTGGATTGACAAGGACATTTTTCTTCTGAACAGAAAAAAAGGAATTCATGTCTGGAGACAGGGAAGAGATGAGGACAGTCCAGAAGGAGCTGAAGAAAGAGCTGAGAAGTGCCAAGAACAGCTACAAAGAGAGGTTGAAGAATAAGCTGCAGCAGGGTAAAACCAAGGAGGTGTGGAGGGGGATAAAGGATTAACAGGGCTAAATTCATCTGGTCCAGCTGAAGAGGGGGGCCATGATCGGGTGGCAGTAGCTCAGGAGGTAGAGCGGTCGGCCAATAACTGAAAGGTTTAGCGGTCCGAGCCCCGTCCTGTCCCTAGTCTGTCCGTTGTGTCCTTGGGCGAGACACTTAACCCACCTTGCTCCCAATGTGTGTTCCCCACTGGTGTATGAATGTGAGTGTTGTGTGGTGGTGGTCAGAGAGGCCGTAGGCGCAAACTGGCAGTCACATTTCCGTCAGTCTGCCCCAGGGCAGCTGTGACTGTGTGTGTGTGTGAGTGAATGAATGATGTATCCAATGTAAAGCGCTTTGAGGGTCTCTGATAAAGTGCTATAAAAATTTTATGCATTATTATTATTATTATTATTAGTAGTAGTAGTAGTATTTTGCCAATGAGCTCAACCAGCCTCCAACCGGTTTGACTCAGCCCATACCACAGAGGGAGTGGTGGGACAGGTCTCCCCTAGCAGCCCAAGCCACAACCCCCTGCCTGCACCCCCACCTGGGAAGCTACTGCTCCCCCTATCCCCCCTCTTTTTCCATGTCCCACAGCATCAGCTGCAGGAGACAGGGCAGGAGGAGACATAGACCCCTCCTACACAAATACGTGATGACCCCACCCCCACCCCAGGCCATCTTTTACATTGTGCCAGGTGATACAGAAGCTATCCAAGCTCAGAGCCAGGAAGGCAATGGGCCCAGACCACATACACCCCAGACTGCTCAGGGCATGTGCAGGACAGCTGGCTGAAGTGTTCAACTACATGTTCAGCTTCTCTCTGGAACTGAGGAAGGTTCCCCAGCTGTGGAAGACCTTCTGCATCATCCCATTGTTTGGGGTGAAACATCCCATGATTCTCAATGACTATAGGCCAGTGGCACTGACCTTACATTTCATGAAGGTCTTCGGGAGACTGGTTCTACAGCAGCTGAGGCCCCAGGTGAGCAGCAGCATAGACCTCCTGCAGTTCACTTACTGGGCCAAAAGTTGGTGTGGATGACAGCATCATAATTCTGCTGCATAGGGCTGCCTCACAGCCACACAGGAGTTGGGGAACTCAGTGAGAGTGATGCTCTTCGACTTCTCCAGTGCATTTAACATCCAGCCCTCTCTGCTTGCAGAGAAGCTCCAGGTAATGCAGTTGGACCATGACATGGTGGCCTGGATCACAGACTACCTATCCAGCAGGCCACAATTGATACATTCTGATGTGGTGACAGGAAGCACTGGTGCACCCCAGAGAACAGTGTTGTCACTGTTCCTCTTCAGCGTCTACACCTCTGACTTCAAACACAACACCAGCAAGTGTCACCTCCAGAAGTTCTCTGATGATTTCTCCATTGTCAGCTGCATTAGCGAGGACAATGAGGAGGAGTACAGAGGTGTGGTAGAGAGCTTTGTCCACTGGCTGAAAGTGAACCATCTCAATCTCAACATCACTAAAACCAAAGAGGTGGTGATGGACTTCTGGAGGAGCAGGAGCGCCCATATCCCCATTACTATCCACAGGGAGGAGGTGGAGATGGTGAACTCCTACAAGTTCTCAGGGGTCCACATTAACAACAGGCTGTACTGGAAGGACAACACAGATGCTGTGTACAGGAAGGGGCAGAGCCATATGTATTTCTTAATGGAGGCTCACGTCCTTTATTGTGTGCAACAAACTGTTGGCCACCTTCTACCAATCAATGATGGCCAGCACATTATTTTTTGCTGTGGTGTAGGCATCAAGAAGGGAGAGCAAATATGATTGACAGGCTGGTGAAGAAGGCCAGCAGGGTGGTGGGCCACAAACTGGACAGTTTGGAGGCAGTGATGGAGAGGAGGATAAGGGACAAGATCAACAAAATCTTTGAGAACCCCAACCACCCCCTCCACGAGGAGTTGTGGCTGAGAGGGAGTACTTTCAGCCAAAGATGTACTCTCCCTAGGTGCAGAACGGAGTGGTTCAGGCACTCCTTCCTTCCCACAGTCATCAGACTGTTTAATCAGACTATTTAACAGGCCTGAAATGAGATGTAGTGCACACACACAGGTCCAAGCAAGTTAGAACACTAACACAGAACACTAGATTTTTATCTTATTTACTATCAACTGTTTATTTGTTGTCATAGCTATTTATTTTGATGATACCTATTTTGTGTCCTTTCGTATCTGTTGCTGCTGTGACAATATGAATTTCCCCTTTGGGGGATCAATAAAGTTTTATTCTATTGTATACTTTTTTTTAGCTGATTGGGCCTGGACTACCACATAATTTAGCTCATTTTGAAAGAAACTGACCAAAGCAACAAAAGGGTGAAATTTCAGGACTGTTACATGACTCCATGGGCTCTAATTTCGTGCCTCGCCGGAGACGTGCCGAAAGTCAGGTCCGCCGCGCCAACAAGGCATTCCCAAGCACAATTTGGTATTTTGGTGAGCAGCGCAGCCCAGCGTAAGTATCCCCCCTCCCTAACTCAGCTCCTCCCAGCTGCGTAAGTCGTAGCGAGGGAGGAGAGAGGGCGTGGAGTGTGTTTAACACAGCCGAGACCTGTTTTCACCAATCACATAAGCTCCTCTCCTCGCCTTTAAATCCGCCACAGGCGAGGTGTATTACTATTTTCGTGAAGTAGTCAAAGAGATCAAGAGATGTCTGAGGACAGTAATGCCACAAGATGGTGACAGAAGGCAGCTCCTCAACAAGTGTCATTGTAAGCGCTGCATTGGGCCTCCTCCACACTCTCTCATATGAGCACAGATGGATTTGGTGTGTGTAATGTTGGACCCACTGGTAAGACAAACACCCTTTTCCACAAATAAAGACACTCACATAAAGTTGCATATATTCAAACCTCACGTGACAAAGGTGGATTGTGCGCACAGGTCACAACATTAACTCCAAAAATGGCATTAAAATTGGAACCATCTGTGCGTAAATGACGCATCGCGCTCCGTGGCCTGGCTCTTTCTTTATAGATGTTGGCATATAAAATAAATTTGCCTCACAAAACTGAAAATTATAATATCCGTATGTCGGCTTAAAGTAGATAATGCATCTGATCACTGAAACAAATCATCTGTTCAGCCGCTGCTGCAGCAGGACGGAGAGAGGACACGGAGACGTGTCCAGGTCGAGCTGTGCGAGAAATAAGAGGAAGAGGAAGAAAGAAAAGGAGGGAGACGAATTACATGTCTTGTTAACTTCATCATGTGTGTCTATTTACTAGATATTTAATTTAATTTAATGCGGTTTCAGCTGTGTTGATTCGGTCAGGTTGTGTGTCCAAACGCGTGCCAAACGCACTCATCAGATCAAATATAGATCAGAATATATCTATATAGATCTAAATGTATGTGCTGACTCAGATTAATAGTTGTTGATGATTATTTATTGACACTGACACTGTGGAAACCTGCCGGTGAGGCATCGGTGACGTATGCCGATACGCGGCCGATCTACCAAAATACTACTAGACCAGCTGCGCTCCACCTGCGCTGAAAGCTGACCAGGTTTGAATCGGCATGCTTTCAGCGCACTTTACGCACCGGTGGCGAGCACGAAAATGTCACTGCGTCTGCTGATTCTGTCGACACCTCCCCCTGCCACGCCACCATGCCCAGCTTGGCGGATCTCGGTTTGCCTCCGTGCGCCTCAGTCCACGAAAATACCAAACTGGCTGTACGCCGGGCTGCGCCAGATGAAAATACAACTGCGCGGGGCTCGCCGCCCTACGCCGCCTCACGGGCGTACACGAAAATAGAGCCCCATGTCTCTTGCTCACATTCAGTAGCTGCTACAAACTGAACTCTTCAGTGCCTTCTACAAGTTACCTCCAGTTCAACAATGTGGTGCATGGTTCATGTGTGTTCACAGTAGTATGCATGCACAGATATAAATGCAAAAATCAAGAGTTAATAGACAAGTTTATCGCCAACCTTTTTGTGACTAATGTGCAAAAAGAAGTCAAGTTAAAGTGAAATCGGTTTGCTTTAAGAGGGAAATCAAGAAATGAGACGAAAACTGCAGAGAAAAGGGAAGCTAGTTGGCTTGGACAGGAAAATCTATGAAACTGAAGATGGATTATGATTTAGATAACAAAAGACGGATTGGGAAACTGGGTCTGCAATGGTTAATAAATGGAAAAGAAACCGACACAGATCCCCTCAAGGTCCACTGTAACACTGCACCGACATTATATTATTCATAACATCATAGCATCATATATTCATTGTTTTACACTGCATCTAGTCCAATATAATCTAATAATGTCATCAATGCACATATGACATAATAAAAGGAAGACAGAGGTCTGCTTGTTTTCAAGCAGCTTGAGAATAAAGACTCTACCTCTAACAGTTTTATTCATGCTGGGTCTGAACTGGCTCTACAATCAATTATCTTTTTCTGCAGAACAAAAGAAAGATTGCTCGGGGCTATTTTCATGCATTTAGCCTATTGTGAATAATTGCACTAATAGAGTGGTTATCAAAGAGTCTGCCATGGAAATGAATGTCTCCAGGCAGAATGTGTCATTTTTCTGGTACTTGTCCTAGTGATTTATTGCTGTGATAAGTTTGAAGTTCATAATATGTTGTTTTGTCCTCTTTTCCAGGAGAAGAAAAGGACCTTTGGTGATCCTCTGACCAACCATGAGCAGGTGATAGTCTGCTCTCAACATGAAGAAAAAGGACTTTACCGTTTGGCCATAGCATGTGTTTTATACTCTGTTGAAGCACAGGGATGTCATGGACTTTGCACAAAGGGCAAAAACTGGTTTAACTGTCTGCAAGCTGGTATCTAAACCATGCATGTGTCCACTGTTAGACTGATTACTATCAAACACTTTCTCTGCTGTGGAAACCATGCAGGTGGGAAGATACTCACCACATTTTAAGAAAG
This sequence comes from Xyrichtys novacula, assembly GCA_962446985.1. Classification (NCBI taxonomy): domain Eukaryota; kingdom Metazoa; phylum Chordata; class Actinopteri; order Labriformes; family Labridae; genus Xyrichtys; species Xyrichtys novacula. Next base: position 13,077,077 of record OY660887.1, on the reverse strand, counting down.
TTCACCAGAAAAAGAAGTTTTATCCTCTTGTTCTTAAAGGAACCCCCATGAAATGATTGGACTGCATCATGTGGATATACCAGTTTAACCTGCAACATGAGGCTAGACATGGACTTCTGGATTTGAGTGAATTTTGGGGATTAAATGCCTACAGTGGTATGAGAAAGTGGATGTGAGAGTGGAAAACATTTCTGGACCTATCTTTTCTTTACAATGAGAGGTCCACCTGATGTGGCTGCAGTTTCCTGTCTTTGTCCTCTGGTGGTCTTCCTATGTGTCATCTCCCAGAGTTGTTGTGGGATCCGGGTCAGTCTGAACCCTCACACTTACCCAAACACAAGCCTTAACCCTACTTTAGGGCTCAAGTCATTGTCAGAAACAACCCTGGTCCCAATTCCAAGCTCTGGTCCTGGCAAAGTTTCATCCCCACTCAGCTCCAGCCTGAAGTTAAAGAGTAAGTCTCGTTTAAAACCAGGAGATCTTACCAATGACTACAGAAGCAACACAAACCCTCCATCAGAGACCTCACTGACCACAAGACTCAAACAACAGACGGTGCCCCAACAGAGTTCCCTTTCAAGACGAGCTACACCAAGAAATATCCAAACCAATCCAAAGCAATCTGCAGAGCTTATCACTAAAACCAACGCAAAACCAGGTACCAGGAAACGGGAACCAAAGCCAAAGGTATTCCCAGACTCTGATGTGGTGAGCAAATCCAACACCCAGTCTTGGCCAGTTCTTGACACTAAACTTAACCTACTATCCAGCCTAAATCCGACATCCAACTTCTCTGGTTCTCTTAGATCCAGCACTGCCTCCAATCCCAGCCCAGCCTCTCTATCAAGTCTCAAATCTTATTCCAAACCCAGGTCTTCTTCACAAACTAATGCTAAGAGGATCACAGACCCTAAAACACAGAGGAACCAGATCAAGCTTTCAGAAACAGACAAAGATTCCGCCCTTCGACCCAAAAGAGGTTGGATCTGGAATCAGTTCTTTGTCCTGGAGGAACACATTGGACCTGAACCTCAGTACGTAGGAAAGGTAAGGTATCCATTCGTTTCTTTGCACACATCCTCCTCTTCTGCTATCCTTGCTTTCATCTGAACATCCGTTTAGTAGAGAACTTGTTTAAAGGGGACCTGCCATCAAAATGTAATTTTGTGTGTTTTTTGTGTCAGATAAGGTCCAAATTATGTTCGTCTTATGTTGTAAATGTGAAAACAAACTGTTACGTCGTTTGCATTCTGTAAAGGTTTAAAATAAAGGAACAGGTAAACCAGGCCAATTGAAAAAGCAGGTCCCTCTGACGTTGCGCTGACCTTGATCGTTATTATTACTGCCGGGAAAATGAACTTAAAGCTGGGCAGAATGAATTAGAAAACACCGCTGGAGATCTCTGGCTTCTTCTTCAACTTCGAACCTCCTCTTCGGACTCGGGGTCTAAAATATATGGTTTAAAACCTGCCATTTTTAGCCTTTAGCATAAGGTGACCAGACGTCCCCAATATCCGGGGACAATCCCCGTATTGGATGACCTGTCCCTGGCAAAAGCTGTCCCCGAAAATGTCCCCAATTCAAGCGTTTCATGAATGAGAGCAAAAATGTTGCGTGTGGGCTCGAACAACGGTTATTACTGTAGCCGAATAGGTGGAAAGCACAAGTAAGCAGTACTGAACAACAGTTCTTAAGGGGGTTATTACAAGGGGCATGCACTGCTACTAAATAGTACCGAGATGTTGTCTGTGATCACACAGCCCCTGCAGCCCCTGCACCGCCACCGCACCGAATATCCCCGGATATCATTACAGACATCTGGGCACCTTTAGCACACATTAGCAAAATGGATAAACCTGAAATCCGAACCTCCACTGCTGAGCCAATCAGAGCACAGCAGGCTTCACAGCAGCGATCCAATCAGAGCAAAGCTTATTACCATAAATGTTACTGAGCCAAAATCAGTTGGTTTTCCTGTAAGGTTTTTTAGGCATACTAAAACAAACCATCAAATAACTTTTCAGCTAAAATTATGTTGCAAACATGATCAGAGGACATCAAGGATGATGAAAAAATGATAAAAATGGGTATGATATTTTGATGGCAGGTCCCCTTTAACAATGCTGTGATCAACAACCGTTCTAAAGTGAACTTATCCATGGTGTCTTTTAACGTGAAGATGGCATTAGTATCTGACATGTTCTAGTCTTCTGCTGTTCCACTGTAGAGCTTCATCCATTTAACTTGGACTTAAAGTTTTCAGTGGTCTTTAAATTGTGATTATGGAGTTTTTAGCTAAAATCACATTACCTGTGTCATTTTCAAGAGCTTTTCTTCTGCAGAGCTCCTGTATCTCATTAGCAATTCGCCTCTGAGTCGTGGGCAGAGACAGTGATGCTCTGCACAATCCTCTTCATGCTAGGTTGTAGCCTGACATTCATTGCCAGTGCAGCAGAAATGCCAGGTAATAGAGGAGCTACTCAGCTCTCAGATACTGATGTCTTTGGGGACACGATGAAAGCTAATATGATCCTTAGTTTTTTGTGATTGTCCTTCCTACTTCTCTGAGTCCGGCCTGCATGGCAGAGGGGGAAGAACTTGGAGTTGTGACATAGAAAATCTCACTGTGTCTGAGCCTGTCGTTTAGGTCTGCCAGAGGTTCACAGTGATTTGAAAGCAGAAATGTTCAGAAATGCATTTTTACTCTTTGTTTTCTCATGATATGTCCTCTGGCATCAGAGAAAGTCCATAGGAACATGTAGACAACCACAATTTTAACACTAAACTTGAAGTACCCCCTGTCTGATCGTGTCATCAAAAACTGAAAATAGTGCAACCCAAAACAACACCTCTACAATCTCTTTAAAGACTAGAAAAATTGCATTTCCTTGCAGAAAATGCGTGGAAATGCTGAGTGCTGAAAGCTGAAAACTGCTAATAAAACATGGAGAAAGGTATAAATGTTAAAGCTGTTGAAGGGGTGAAAAAGAAATAGAAGTTGGATAATTGTTAAACTGGTTGAAGGACAAATAGTATGAATATGCTCTATAAAAGGAAATTTTATTCATGCTGAAAGATGTTAGAAAATGTCTAAAATTGCACAAAGTTTGAATGAAGAAGGAAATTGCCTTAAAAGGCAGGAAGGTGAGTGGCATAAGTTTAAGTTGTAGTACTAAAAGTAGTATGATAAGTAGTCAAAGTAGTGATATTAGTTATGTAAGCAGTAGAAGTAGTTTGAGAATAAAAGAAGTATAAGTCAAAGTAGTAGAGAAAGTAGAAATAGTAGCAATAGCAGCAGCAGAGAAAGTAGAAATAGGAGCAATAGCAGTTGAAGTAGAGGGGAAAGTACTAGTTTAATTGATATTAGCAGTAGTTGTAGTACTAGAAGTGGGATTTTGTTTGAAGGAAGGAATAATGCATGAATATTAAAACTAATTTAAACAGGGAAATTTTAAATAATTAAATATCCTCAAGTATTAGAAAGTTTTGAACTGTCAGAAAGGTTTGAATCAGTTTGAATGAGTTTAAATTAGTTTGAAAAATAAAATAAAAAATCATCACTGAGTGACTTTAAAATGTGAAAATTTTAAATGAGTAAAAATCCTGAATACACCCCATAATGTCCTTAATGAGCTGAATTTTTGGAGCCCTGAATGGTTTCTGTAGCTCAAAGTTTGTGGAAGAGGATAGGTGGTGAAGCAGACACATGGTCAAAGTGTGTGCATGTAGATCTGATAGACAGAGAGAGACTAACGCACACACATAGTTACTGTGTGTACATGCAGGTGTCATAGACAGGGAGAGACACACGCACACACATTGTCAGAGTGTGTGTGTGTCTGTTAATTAATCCTTCTTAACAGGTGTGAGACATCAAAGGCATTAACTGACCTACTGTTTGAATGAGAAGCTGCCTAACTGCAGGGAATTTAGGGCCTCTGAACTTCTTTACATAGCATGATTTCCTTAAATCCCATAATGAAAATAAGAACATCGTACGAATCCTCTGCCCCTCATGAACACAATGATGTGGTTTTCATATCTGTACACTAAAAAATGTGGCCACAACAGCGAGTTAAACAGGTCTCAGCCTGAGTGATGATCAGGATTTTCTGAGAGAAAGATTACATTATGGTCTATGCGGTGACTCTGCCATTTTTGGACAGTTGGTCAGCTGCTGGCCAAGGGGTATGATTTAATGATTTGAAACCTCTTTTGTGAGAAGCGGGACACATATACCTCCATTTTGATGTATTTTTTGTGGCTGTGGAGTGAAATTTGTGGGCGTGGGAGCGATATATTCGAGCTAGTTTTTGTCGATAAAAGAAGAGCTGTCCACTCCAGCTATGACATCACACACTCTAGCTTCTCCAATACACACCCATTATAAAGCCTGAAATTTGCTGAAAACCAAGAGTTGCTTAAAGCTAAATTGTGGGAAAACTGTAAAAGATATCAAAAATAAATTTCCCAGTTTGGGATAAATAAAATCTATCTATCTATCTATCTATCTATCTATCTATCTATCTATCTATCTATCTATCTATCTATCTATCTATCTATCTATCTATCTATCTATCTATCTATCTATCTATCTATCTATCTATCTAAAAAAGTGAATACAAGTTTAATAGTCGACAAGATAATGAACTTTTTAAAGCAAAAATGAGGTCTCTAGGTGAAATTATGCTGAAGTGATAAGGCTTAGAAGGTATAAAAATAAAAGAAAGAATTGGAGGTTTTCCCCATTGACTTCAATGTTAAGATTTTTGCACAAAAAGTGAAAAAAAAAAAAAAAAAAGTATAAAGGGTAGAAAGGTAAAAAATACAAGCCCTCATGTCCTGAAGGAGTGGAATAGTTTAAAGTTTGAACGGTTTAAATAGCACAAAGTAGGAAGGAGTTATAAGCGGATGAAAATTGGCGGATTGGATTGATCAGCATTTCCACTTAATAAACAAAATGGCCAACAGGAATAACAATAAGTGGAAATGCCTAATCAGCATTTCCACTTAAAAACAGGACTTCATTCATTCATGCAGACTGTAAACATGTCTTTATTTTCTTAAATATGTAAAACTGAAAGGCGTATAGTGTTTTTTTATGTTGGATCAGTCTTAACACAATTATCAACAGTCACCCACTGCCAGCCTGTGCATGCATGTACCCTGTCCTACAAATGTTCAAAACTCCCATGTTGCTAGAGGTCATTATGCAACTTGTAACATGATGATGAAAACCTTGGTTTTCTGTTGCAAAAAAATGAATACTCCTTCCACATTGTTTTTTGTGTGCTCTACCCTAGCAGTATAGCCTCACCCAGCCAATTTCCCATTCAGTCAAAGAGACTGTAAAACCTTTTCTTTCTCAAGACTTCAAATAAGTGGAGGACAGCGATATTTTAAGGATTCTTCCATCCTGTTCTCTGAATATGAAACCATGGAAGCATGTGCAGTGCTCAGGCTTATCCTGATAAATGTCACTTTTTCAATTGCTACAACACACTCAAGCAAGACATAAAAACCTTAAGCTCTAAGTGTCACAGAGTTGCCAACATGATGGCTGGACGTGATTCACTGGAGAAACAACAGTCTTTGTCTTTACTTTCTGCTGAGAAAATTCTCTGGAGTCAGTTTTGAGAAATGATCCGGCTGCAGCCCCAGATGATATGTCTTTCTTTGGAATAAAACATTTAAGGGGGATAAGATACCAGCTCATCTTGGATTGCAATTTTAAGGATGTGAAATCAATCTGATGCAGCTTGCTTGCTGTCCACCCACAGCTGTTCAGTGTGTGGGATAATCTGCGATATGCACACCTCACTATACACTGGAAATGGATATATGCAGATTTTAGGATGAAAGGTGGCTGCATACTGCAGATGGTACCGTATAATACCTAAAGTCAGAATGATTTTCTATTTAAATGCTTTGATGCTGTTACAGATAGCCACAAATAGCTATTCTGAGTTCTGGTGCTTTTTGTTTTCATTTGAATGAACCATTTTGGGGGAATTCAGTCCCTTTAAAGCAAATATACCCCATCCTGAAAAATCTCTACATCACAAACACCCATACTGATGGCCACATTTTAGAGTTAAACATTTACTGCCTGTTGAGAAGTGGTGGGAACTGTGTCTCAGTATCTATCAAAGGTTCTCCACTCAAACTTCCAGTTACTATCACAACAGTTCAGTCTCTGAAAGACTTTAAGAAATTGTGTAAACAGTCTGTTTGTATTACATTGTTATAACTATTATATTACAAAAAAATCTGAGGTTTGATTAGACTGATGGCTAAAATCCACAGGATCTGGAACGGCTATACTCCCATCCGGGTTGGCAGGTGGATCAAATACGCAAGCATTATAATCAGTGTGTGGGATTGCACACAATCGGTCCGGCTACACTGTGGATCGGCTCTGGCAGCCGAATCAGATGTGCAAGGCTTCTTTTTTTGCCAGATGCCGCAGCACGGCGCACCAATTCAGAGCAGCGCAGCACGAGCAGCAGCAGAAGTTGTATGCAGCCACAGAGTAGAATATCCAGGTAATTTTTAAAATAAAATAAAGTCAATACATTGTACTGTTCTTAGCTTGATAATAGTAGAGACCAGGGTTGTCGACACCGATCGACGAATCTCACTCAATGTCTCACGGGGAAACATGCAAGATCTCGTGATCTTGTCCAGTCTCCCGAGAAATGTCATTACTATTGTGAGCACTTCTCCTCTGATGGCGGCGGCGGATCATCCGGTGGGCACCATATGCTTGCGTATTTAATCTGTCTGCCAGTCTGGAGTGGAGCGGAGCCATTCAAAATCCAGTGGAATCCCCGGGTGAGACTGTCTATTGCTCAGCCATGGCAAAGTCACTCACACTAAGTCAACATGCAAAGAGACAGGGGGTAATGGGCAGGTAGTAGTGGTTGTGTTTGTTATGTGGTGTATGTGCTGCTCTTATTGATGGAAGCCATGTAATAAAAAATAAACATCTGTTATGAATCAACTGGCTGACAGCTGCACCATCAAAGAAGAAAGAACCCTCCACCCCCCACCCAACCCTCATTCAACTCATAATTCATACCCTGATGGAGTTGAGGTACGTTAAAGTGAGGGTGCACAGCAGGCTCCATTCAGCAGATAGCAAAGACGCCGACAGCTCTTCTCGCCCATCAGATGCAAAATGAGCAAACTGCAGAGAGATGCTATGTACTGTAGTATGGTCAAGGTACCGTTGAACAACCTGTTTTTCTCCTGGGACAATCTAATACAAGGAGAAGACCATGTGACTTAGTTTTTGGTTAAAAACAAACAAAAAAAACAACGACCATAAGACCTTATCAGTGGTCAAATAAAAATGTTAAGAGGAGAAAAGATAAAAATCAGAAGACAAACAAGCAGGCCTGGGGTGCTTTGATTTTGGTTTATTTGATCCAGACAGTAACACAAATGTTCTTTTTCTGGTTTGAAACAAAAAACTATACCTATTTGGCTCTCTGATCACAATTGAAAAACGTATCCAATGATACCCCGACCCTACATGTCCCTTTTTTGCTGTCCTTTCATCAGTGGAGTATGCTTTGTGCGTAAGACCTTGGCATGGAGCAGAAAGGCGTAGGCAATGGGGATGTTGGGCAGTTCTTGATGATATGAGCTGCTGCAATACATTCTTTCTTAATTTGTGGTCCTTAGGAGCAGAAAAAATAAGCACACGCGCACGGACACACACACACACACACACAAAAACATTTTTACTACTTTGATTTAGACCTTTAAGACTGTGATCTCTTCAAGCATCTGCAGTACTTCAGACAGAAAACATTTAATCCATTAACATTCAGCAGGTGATCCTCCTTGTAATTCAGAAGGTCATTTAAATTCTGGTTGAAGTTTCCAACCTGGGATACTGAACTCACAAAATCAGATAAATCCACCACACCTTGTGTTTTTGGCTTCAGTCCCACTGTGTCAGGGCTGTGTAATAGAGTGGGTCACAGAAGGGAATTCAAACTCATGTTTCAGAAATGAAAAAGCACAAATGACAAGACTGCAAAAAAAGAGCTACATAACTGAAACTGTACTGAGCCACAGCGAGGTATAAAGTTTCAAGAAAAAAGTGAAGTAATCATGAATAATTATGTCACAGGATTTAAGATGTAGTAAAGGCCTTGTTATAAGCCAGCTGCCATCTGTTTGTGCCAAAATTAGGAAGATGGTTGTTGAAGTTGAGTTCACAGTGTGCTACTTGCTTCAAACACTTATCTTTCTTTCTTTCTTTCTTTCTTTATTTGAACATGATAAAAATAATGAAGTAAAAAAAAACAAAAAAAAAACAAGGCTTTATGAAAAGAAAATAATAGTAGTAATAATAAATAAAAAATGTTTTTATAAAATCAAAGACAAGCCTAACAGGCAATAATCGGCCAATATCATGATCATGTTCAAAAGGAGTAGGGTGAAGTCAAGACTTATGTGATCCTACCCCTTTGTCAACTACACAGCGTCAACGCTTTACAAACTGTCTTACTGTATACCTTATACGTATACTTTAACAAATTAATTTACCACTTGCGTATCAAGGATTACTTGGTTGTACACTAAATTGGTGATCTCAATAATAAGTTACATATATGTACATACGTACATACTTGCATACATACATACCTACATACCTACTTACATACATACATGCATACATACATACATACATGCATTGATGTCTATACAGTACAGTCATTGAACACATCATCGTTCATGTAATTCTTCCTCCTTATACTTAATTATAATACATTTTTTATACCTTTTTTTGAACTTGTGTATGTTTGAACATTGCTTCCTATTCGAGGGAGTTGAAAATATCTTAACCCAAGCGAATGTTCGCCCCACAATAACCAATCAGCATGGATGGATGGATGGATGGATGGATGGACGGACGGACGGACGGACTGTATTGATCCCAAACTGGGACATTCACAAAAACACACGGGAGCTGCTGTAGCAGGCTGCCACACTACTACGGAGAAACCTCAGTATGTCAACAACAGACCAGCAGAGACTAACTCATGTGAAAAATGGAGGATTAACAGATCGTGAGCTGTTGGATACAACTTGTAAACAGTGTTGGGGGTAATGCACTACAAACAGATTACAGATTAGAAAAATGATTTCACTTTTTTGGGGTAACGAAGTAAATTAACGCACTCCACTAAAAATCAGTAGCTTCATTATTTAATGCAACATGCTATGTAAACAAAAACATTGCCTGTGAAGATGGTGCTTTCCGCATTGCACAATCATGTGGCCTTTGAAAGTCCAATGGAGAGATTGATTTGAGTGACATAGCTGCTGATGCGAAAGAAAGGTGGAGATGGAGATAGAGACGGAGGCGGACAGCACAAGGGCTTTTGACAAGTGGCAATACTCACATTACTTTCACTATATTAGTCGAAAGGAAAAAAATAACCGTGTGAAATGCAGACTATGCTCAGAGATGATTGGGTTATAATGTTTGTCCATGTACCTCTACAGGGTAGATCAAGAAATGGGATGGTAAAGTAATAAGTAGTGAAGGTACTTTTCAAATGCATTAACTAGTTAATTAATCCCATTACAATTTACAGAAGTAACTAGTTACTAATAAAAAATTACTTTTTATGAGTAACCACCCCAACACTGCTTGTAAAATAATAAAGAAAGATGAAGAGAGTTTGATTATCTGGTAAGTTGTTTAAACTCAACAGATCCTCACAATGTGGTCAACCTCTGCTATGTTTGATGTAAACAGACTTACCTGACATGTAGGAACCCTTCCTCTATTTCTCTCCTGTCCCATTATTACATGCATTTGAACACTCTGCAGACGTGAATACAAAACCTGAATTAAGCGAGTCATTTGTGCGTATTTGAGGGAGTCGTTCTCACAAATTAAGCGAGTAGATGATTTTATTCGCATTTGGTGTGAAAGCAACATCAGATTCATTTTCTTCTAAGTAAGGATTTAATAGAAAGATGAAGGCCTAGAATTCATAAGCTGGAGTCAGGACAAGAAGTGCTCAGATGAGCAGACTTGAAGCAGGGTGAAGCTTTTTTGCATGTGTGTACAGTAACATGGAGTGGCCAGTGGTGGGCTTGTCTCATTAGTCGTTCTGATGTCTGAACGCAGCAGAGCTGATGTATTAGCTCTGACAGTGACATTGCGTGACATTGACACTGCTCTTTATGAAGGTGAGGACTGAGACCCCAGGGCTTTACTGAGTGTCTGTGTGTGTGTGTGTGCGTGCGTGCGTGCGTGCGTGCGTGCGTGCGTGCGTGCGTGCATGTGTTTGTGCAGTACATGTTATATGGCCGGACACTGAAGGCGGAGACAGATGTGCTTAAGGTGCAAAAACACACTCGTGCAGAAAACACACTCTGGGAGGTCCCTGAGGAGCACTGAGTCATTGTTTTGAGGGCACTGTAGTGGCTGAGCTGAGCTCTTTTTCTCAGATGAAGCTTTGCTCTCTATTGATTCCTCAGAGCAGAACAACAAGGAGGGTGAAGTGCTGGCCTGCAACTGCTTTGAAAACACTCATACACACACGCACACAGGGATGCACAGAAACTCATATAGCGTGCACTGACGTTGACTGATGGAGAGAGTGATTCTGCTCAAAGGAAAGCTGCAGAGAAGTACAGGTGAGCTGAGGTGAGGAGGTAATATGTAGACGAGAGGCAGAGAGGAAGCTAAGGCCGAATCAAGACAGAGTAAAGAGTCAAAACTCTGTAGAAAAAATATATATATTTAAAGCTGAGAAAGACTTTCAATACTGGATATGTGATAAGTTTTTATATCCTGGTGTTCAGAGTAAGAGGAAATAAATAAAGGCTGCTTTCTGTCTGACAAACAGTTTAATGCTAATAAACAATCACAAATATTTGATACAAAGCAGAGCCACATGATGTGGCCGACATAATGAAAGAAGCTCTTATAAATGAAGGATAACTTTCAATCTGAGCCTGAACGGTGACTTTTTTTTTATTAATAGAAAGAAAGACCAAATAGAGAAAGATGTTTCTACCAGTGAATATGAGTGTTACCATTTTTCAGGTTAATCTGTCTGCGTATTACCTCATTGACTCAAATATAACATGCCTTACTTTCCTCAAAATGCATCTGGTGAGGTTTTAAAATAATTTTCTCTAAATAATGGGTCTAGTGCTGTTGTGTATAAACATGTTATTGTTGTGTTATATCAGCTCTACAAACAGAACGGAACCAACATGAAGTAAAATCCACTCATCCTGTGAGTCCGAGCGCATTAAGGGAATCACCTTCTTGTGTCTCTGTGACATCCACAGACTTTTCTTCCCATAAAGAAGACCCATGTATTTTCAGAGATTGTCCAAATCCATTAAATTTATTTTAACCTTTATTAAAGCTCCTGTGAGAAATTTTATGATTTTAATATGATAGACTCAAATTTATATTGAAGCTAATAAATGCAAATGACTTGATTGAATTGCACACAAACTCATCCCAGAATCAAACAGGTACCTCTGTGTTTTGCAGTAAATTAACAAGAGGGACTTATGGTGCTGTCCTTGGTGCTGAACAGGTCAGTCATTTTAATCAATGTCAAAAGTCCGCGTTGTAGAGCAGAGTTTGGTGTTATTTTGATTTTAGCTGTCAGCAAAGCAGGAAACCCTCAAAGACGAATGAAATAAAGACACAAGAAAAGTGTGAAAAAACAAACAAACTACTGAATCTCCTACCGCAATCTTGTTTCTCTACTGCCATTATCATGACAACCTGCACTCAAACTGTGCCACTATTCTGCCTGTAATTCCTCATCAAGTTAACTTTTATTGCAAGTTTAGAGCAACTGTAACGGCCTGTGTAACAGCCAGCTATTAACATAAAAAAATGTCCAGAATATCACTCTGCACATGTATTCAAGCCAAGTGTGTCAGGCTCTTTTTTTTCAGTGTACTCCGTAGCCACGTTTTTAAACATCTTAGGGCAGAAAAGGATCTTTCTGATGAGGCAGCTGACACAAGTAGACTCAAACAAAAATCAGAAAATGTCTCCACCTCTTTATAGAGCCTTCTGGTTTGAGTGTGCAACCCAGAAAAAGACTCTGTAACCTTTCACAGAGCTAAAGGATCAGTCTTTTGACAGGTCACCAAGTAAAATCAGCCGCATTTGTACACGTGATCTGTCAAGTGTCGAACTCTGTTAAGTCTAGACAAGCTTCTGTTAGCAGCATTGATGAGAGTGATTTCTCACTGGACAGCCATGTTCATTCCCTGTTGATCAAACCTCCGGCTTTGACACTCCTGATTCTGACAGCAAGAACTCCGGTTCTGTAATGTGACGGAGGTGAGCTGGAGTTCTGTTGATTCTGGAGGGAGCGGGCATCTCAAGTTTATTGCTGGATGCACAACTTTTCACTTTGTCCATGAGCTGTTTTACTGACCCATCCGATGCCGGAGCACCTGGACACACTCAAGGGCTGCGCATGCGGTGCAAGTTTTACTTTGAAGGCCACTGCCTCCAAAGGCCCGGTGTGAGCCTTACATCACGCAAGTCCAAAATATGTCCTTGTTTGTTTTGCCTGCTTATATAAGCAGCGAATCTTTGCTCTAGTCTCACCCATCTTGTTCCAGTGTTTGTAATGTCTCAAAAAGTACCACTTATGTGCTAATGGCTTGTGAATTGGCTGCGGTGTGTATGCACCACTGAGCCAGGCATAGTCCCAGATTCGATGAAAGGACTAGATGGTACAATCCCCGGGACTATGCATGGCAGGGGCGTCCTCCTCCCTGAGCTAGGCTTGCACCTGACCGCATACCTGAGTGGAAGAGGAGTTGATGCTTTACAGCCATACTTATTCCCTGGGACACATCATCAGTTGTGTCCTCAGATCATGGGGCGTTTCGGCCAATTATCACAAGACGCCCTCAGCTGAGGTAGGCCCACCACAGGTTGATCAGACCTGGGTGTGTGTCCAAGGGTTAAGCATTTGGCTTAGCAGCCCAGATGGTGTCGCTCCTCTTCATCCACAGCCAATGGCTCGTTCTCTCGGCAGTGTTGGCCAGCTCTTTGATGGCCTGTCTGTGAGCTTGTCCCCTGATTCCGACCTCCCTAAGGAGCTTCGCTGTCGAGCTGGCCACAAAACCCCTACAACCCACCTCCACCGGGCGCACCCACGCCTTCCAGCCCCTGTCCTCTGCCTCAGCCGCTAGGTTGGAGTAGCGAATTTTCTTGCGTTCATACGCTTCTTCGACAGCATCCTCCCAAGGAACTGTCAGCTCTATGATGTAGACGAGCTTGCAGGTGTTAGACCATAGGACAAGGTCTGGACGTAGGGTGGTCGTTGCGATCTCCGGGGGAAAACGAGTCTCCGATCCAAGTCAGCCTGCATTTGCCAGTCTCTGGCTGCATTCAGCGGGCCCAGGTCAGAGTGTGAAACCCTTGCTCTCTGCTTTTCCCCCTCCCGAACAAACAATGGTGGGTGTTGCCGCACATCCTGGTTGTTGGTGGGTAGGGCGTTGATGGAAACCCTCTTGCACTCAAGTTTGTCAGCCAGACACCTGAGGACCTGGTTGTGTCTCCATGTATATCTGCCTTGAGTGAGGCTGGTTTTACAGCCCACCATGATGTGCTTAAGTGTTGCTGGGGTTGTACACAGGGGGCACGCTGGGTCCTTTCCAAACCATTGTTGCAGGTTTATGGGAGATGGTAGCACATCGTATGTTGCTCGAACGATGAAGCTCAACCGGTTGGATTCCATGCCCCAGAGTTCGCTCCATGTGAGCTTCTTCTTCTCGACACCCTCCCACCTCATCCAGCGGCCCTGTTTGGCTTGTGCTACTGCTTTGGATCGTCTGGTTGCTTCCTCCTGTCGGCGCACCTCCTCTACGACCATGGTTCGTCGCTCGGCGGTAGATGCCTTTCGCCAGAGAGGAGTTACAGCTCCAAGGCCAAAACCTGCTCTGCCTTGCTGGACATGGCCCACTACATCACGGTGGAGGAGAGCAGATTTGGCCTGTAGGACAGCTGTGGCTGGGGTCCACTTCCTCCCTGTTGCCAAGGTGGGAGGGGCTCCTCTCACTACAGGGTCCCGGGAATCAGTGAGGGACATCTCCAGCCTCACCTTCGCACACTTGAACTCTTCAACCACGCTGGAGATGGGCAGTGACAAGGCTCCGTCGCTGTAGAGTCCAACGCTGCTGAAGCACCTTGGGAGTCCGAGCCACTTCCTCACATGGGAGTTCACCAGCCTTTCCAAGCGATTAGCATGGCGTATAGAGACCTCATACATGGTCAGCGGCCATTGAAGTCTGGGTAACAGCCCAAACTGGAGGCACCAGAGCTTCAGTTTCCCTGGTAGTGCAGTGTTGTTGATCTGCCTAAGGCCGTTGGCTGTGTCCTGCCGCAGCTGTTCGATTTGCTGGGTGTCTCTGAGGTCTGCATTATACCATCGTCCAAGGCTCTTGATGGGCTTCTCTAGGAGTGTTGGGATTGGTTCACCGCTGATGTGGAACCGCTCACCAGTCAGTTGGCCTTTGACGATGGAAATGCTGCGTGACTTGCTTGGTTTGAAGTCCATTCGCGCCCACTGGATGTTTTCCTGGAGTTTCTGCAGCAAGCGTCTCGTACATGGTTTTGTTGTTGTTACGACGGTCATATCGTCCATATAGGCTCTAATAGGCGGAAGACGCAGGCCACTCTTGGTCCTCTCACCTCCCACTACCCAGCGGGATGCCCGTATGACCAACTCCATTGCCATGACGAATGCTAGTGGAGAAATTGTGCAGCCCGCCATGATGCCGATTTCCAGATGCTGCCAGGCGGTGGTGTTGCCCTCAGATGTTACACAGAACTGGAGATCTTGGAAGTAGCTCTTGACCAATTCTGTGATGTGGCCTGGTACGCCAAAGAAGTTGAAAGCCGTCCACAAGGTCTTGTGAGGGACTGACCCAAAAGCGTTGGCGAGGTCTAGGAAGACCACATGTAGATCTCTCCGTTCCTTTTTTGCAGCTTGTATCTGGTGCCAGATCATATTGGCGTGCTCCAGGCATCCTGAGAAACCCTGAATCCCGGCTTTCTGCACTGATGTATCAACAAAGTTGTTTCTTTGGAGGAATGCAGAGAGCCTTTGGGCAACGACACTAAAGAAGATCTTCCCCTCCACATTCAGCAGGCTGATCTGACGAAACTGGCCTATGGATGACGAGTCCTTCTCTTTGGGGATCAGGATGCCTCCTGCTCTTCGCCATGCTCTCGGGATCACACCTTTCTTCCATGCTACCTTCATCAGCTTCCACAGGTATCTGAGGGCTCCTGGGGCGTTCTTGTACAGCCTATAAGGGATGCCATTGGGCCCAGGTGCCGACGCCGATCTTGCCTGCTTCACAGTCTTCTCCACCTCGCTCCATGTGGGGGGTCTTATGTCCATTTGGTGTTCAGGTGCATGAATTGGTGGCATGTCGTTTGGGATAGTGACTGGTTCATGCTTCCAATCATCAGAGTACGTCTTACTCAGGTGCTCTTCCAGATCTTTTATGGGCACCTTGAGGCTCCCGCTCTTCTCTTGCTCAAAGAGGCCTTTGACAAAACTGTAGGGATTGCTAAAGAAGAGGGTTCTTGTACGTTCTTTCCTCTTGCGTTGTCGTCTGAGGTGTTCTGCTCTTCGCAACTTTGTTAGGCGCTGCTTTATTTCAGCCTGCAGAACTTCAATTCCCTCTCTTTCCATCTCTGTAGCCTTTCTCCACAGCTTTCTCAACTGTCTTCTTTCTTTCACCAAGCTTTCAATTTCACGCTGCCTCCTGGACTTGGACTGGTTTGGAGGGCCTTTCTGCTGCCTCTGTGCCTTGTGCTTTACCCCAAATCGCTCGGCGCCATAGCTGTAAATGACGGCACCCATATTGTCCAGTTTTCTTTCAACAGGACCCTTCTGCTGTTCTAAAAGAAGGACCAGGTCTGCGTCAATTGTCTCCCACTCTCTCTTCTGGTTTGATTTGGGCCACAGGATCAGAGGTTTCCTTCCTTCCATCTTTCTTTCTGTTGCAGGCAGAGGCTGGCTGGGCTCAGTGTTGGAACCTGCTGCTGATTGGTTGAGGTCCGGGATGGAGACTTCTGCTGACTGGCTGGGCTCCGGGATGGAGACTGCTGCTGGTTGGATGGGTTCCGAGTTGGAGACTGCTGCTGGCTGACTGGGTTCCGAGCTGGAGACTACTGGTGGCTGGCTAGGCTCCAAGTTGGAGACTGTTGGAGGGTCTATGCGACTCTGAGCTTCATTTGAGGTGCTGATACCCTGAGGACTGTGGGGGTTCTCCTGCCTCCGGGCTTCACTCGACTGATTTGATCTAGTTCTTAAGAAGTACTGATCAATGCGGGACCCCTTGCTGAGCTCGATGAGGCATTTCTTTTTGCCTTGATGGATTTTTAGGCCCCTCGCTGTTGTTAACTTTGACCAGCCACAGATGCAGCGCTGCAGCATTTGTCCTGTTGGTGAGTCATTAGTTGCTGTGCTGGTTCCGTTCGTTGTCAGTTCCGTTCCGTTGTCTGTCACCGTGAGATCCGTCTGTACTGGGTCATCTTCCGCCCCCGCTCTCGCAGACCCTGGGGGTATTTTCTTCCTTGACTTTTTCGTAGCAATGAGGGGTGGAACCAGAAACACTATGTAGCGCTGGGTCCTGCCGGTATGGGTTGCTAACCCACACCAGCCCCGTTGGGGTCTATTCCCTCCAGTCAGCAGTCTTTCCAGGCCATCATCTGGTCTTTCCCTGATTGTCAGTTGCTCTTTCGCAGCGGTCACTGGATCTTTTCCAGAAGTAAGATTCGATGAAAGGACTAGCTGGTACAATCCCCGGGACTATGCATGGCAGGGGCGTCCTCCTCCCTGAGCTAGGCTTGCACCTGACCGCATACCTGAGTGGAAGAGGAGTTGATGCTTTACAGCCATACTTATTCCCTGGGACACATCATCAGTTGTGTCCTCAGATCATGGGGCGTTTCGGCCAATTATCACAAGACGCCCTCAGCTGAGGTAGGCCCACCACAGGTTGATCAGACCTGGGTGTGTGTCCAAGGGTTAAGCATTTGGCTTAGCAGCCCAGATGGTGTCGCTCCTCTTCATCCACAGCCAATGGCTCGTTCTCTCGGCAGTGTTGGCCAGCTCTTTGATGGCCTGTCTGTGAGCTTGTCCCCTGATTCCGACCTCCCTAAGGAGCTTCGCTGTCGAGCTGGCCACAAAACCCCTACAACCCACCTCCACCGGGCGCACCCACGCCTTCCAGCCCCTGTCCTCTGCCTCAGCCGCTAGGTTGGAGTAGCGAATTTTCTTGCGTTCATACGCTTCTTCGACAGCATCCTCCCAAGGAACTGTCAGCTCTATGATGTAGACGAGCTTGCAGGTGTTAGACCATAGGACAAGGTCTGGACGTAGGGTGGTCGTTGCGATCTCCGGGGGGAAAACGAGTCTCCGATCCAAGTCAGCCTGCATTTGCCAGTCTCTGGCTGCATTCAGCGGGCCCAGGTCAGAGTGTGAAACCCTTGCTCTCTGCTTTTCCCCCTCCCGAACAAACAATGGTGGGTGTTGCCGCACATCCTGGTTGTTGGTGGGTAGGGCGTTGATGGAAACCCTCTTGCACTCAAGTTTGTCAGCCAGACACCTGAGGACCTGGTTGTGTCTCCATGTATATCTGCCTTGAGTGAGGCTGGTTTTACAGCCCACCATGATGTGCTTAAGTGTTGCTGGGGTTGTACACAGGGGGCACGCTGGGTCCTTTCCAAACCATTGTTGCAGGTTTATGGGAGATGGTAGCACATCGTATGTTGCTCGAACGATGAAGCTCAACCGGTTGGATTCCATGCCCCAGAGTTCGCTCCATGTGAGCTTCTTCTTCTCGACACCCTCCCACCTCATCCAGCGGCCCTGTTTGGCTTGTGCTACTGCTTTGGATCGTCTGGTTGCTTCCTCCTGTCGGCGCACCTCCTCTACAACCATGGTTCGTCGCTCGGCGGTAGATGCCTTTCGCCAGAGAGGAGTTACAGCTCCAAGGCCAAAACCTGCTCTGCCTTGCTGGACATGGCCCACTACATCACGGTGGAGGAGAGCAGATTTGGCCTGTAGGACAGCTGTGGCTGGGGTCCACTTCCTCCCTGTTGCCAAGGTGGGAGGGGCTCCTCTCACTACAGGGTCCCGGGAATCAGTGAGGGACATCTCCAGCCTCACCTTCGCACACTTGAACTCTTCAACCACGCTGGAGATGGGCAGTGACAAGGCTCCGTCGCTGTAGAGTCCAACGCTGCTGAAGCACCTTGGGAGTCCGAGCCACTTCCTCACATGGGAGTTCACCAGCCTTTCCAAGCGATTAGCATGGCGTATAGAGACCTCATACATGGTCAGCGGCCATTGAAGTCTGGGTAACAGCCCAAACTGGAGGCACCAGAGCTTCAGTTTCCCTGGTAGTGCAGTGTTGTTGATCTGCCTAAGGCCGTTGGCTGTGTCCTGCCGCAGCTGTTTGATTTGCTGGGTGTCTCTGAGGTCTGCATTATACCATCGTCCAAGGCTCTTGATGGGCTTCTCTAGGAGTGTTGGGATTGGTTCACCGCTGATGTGGAACCGCTCACCAGTCAGTTGGCCTTTGACGATGGAAATGCTGCGTGACTTGCTTGGTTTGAAGTCCATTCGCGCCCACTGGATGTTTTCCTGGAGTTTCTGCAGCAAGCGTCTCGTACATGGTTTTGTTGTTGTTACGACGGTCATATCGTCCATATAGGCTCTAATAGGCGGAAGACGCAGGCCACTCTTGGTCCTCTCACCTCCCACTACCCAGCGGGATGCCCGTATGACCAACTCCATTGCCATGACGAATGCTAGTGGAGAAATTGTGCAGCCCGCCATGATGCCGATTTCCAGATGCTGCCAGGCGGTGGTGTTGCCCTCAGATGTTACACAGAACTGGAGATCTTGGAAGTAGCTCTTGACCAATTCTGTGATGTGGCCTGGTACGCCAAAGAAGTTGAAGGCCGTCCACAAGGTCTTGTGAGGGACTGACCCAAAAGCGTTGGCGAGGTCTAGGAAGACCACATGTAGATCTCTCCGTTCCTTTTTTGCAGCTTGTATCTGGTGCCAGATCATATTGGCGTGCTCCAGGCATCCTGAGAAACCCTGAATCCCGGCTTTCTGCACTGATGTATCAACAAAGTTGTTTCTTTGGAGGAATGCAGAGAGCCTTTGGGCAACGACACTAAAGAAGATCTTCCCCTCCACATTCAGCAGGCTGATCTGACGAAACTGGCCTATGGATGACGAGTCCTTCTCTTTGGGGATCAGGATGCCTCCTGCTCTTCGCCATGCTCTCGGGATCACACCTTTCTTCCATGCTACCTTCATCAGCTTCCACAGGTATCTGAGGGCTCCTGGGGAGTTCTTGTACAGCCTATAAGGGATGCCATTGGGCCCAGGTGCCGACGCCGATCTTGCCTGCTTCACAGTCTTCTCCACCTCGCTCCATGTGGGGGGTCTTATGTCCATTTGGTGTTCAGGTGCATGAATTGGTGGCATGTCGTTTGGGATAGTGACTGGTTCATGCTTCCGATCATCAGAGTACGTCTTACTCAGGTGCTCTTCCAGATCTTTTATGGGCACCTTGAGGCTCCCGCTCTTCTCTTGCTCAAAGAGGCCTTTGACAAAACTGTAGGGATTGCTAAAGAAGAGGGTTCTTGTACGTTCTTTCCTCTTGCGTTGTCGTCTGAGGTGTTCTGCTCTTCGCAACTTTGTTAGGCGCTGCTTTATTTCAGCCTGCAGAACTTCAATTCCCTCTCTTTCCATCTCTGTAGCCTTTCTCCACAGCTTTCTCAACTGTCTTCTTTCTTTCACCAAGCTTTCAATTTCACGCTGCCTCCTGGACTTGGACTGGTTTGGAGGGCCTTTCTGCTGCCTCTGTGCCTTGTGCTTTACCCCAAATCGCTCGGCGCCATAGCTGTAAATGACGGCACCCATATTGTCCAGTTTTCTTTCAACAGGACCCTTCTGCTGTTCTAAAAGAAGGACCAGGTCTGCGTCAATTGTCTCCCACTCTCTCTTCTGGTTTGATTTGGGCCACAGGATCAGAGGTTTCCTTCCTTCCATCTTTCTTTCTGTTGCAGGCAGAGGCTGGCTGGGCTCAGTGTTGGAACCTGCTGCTGATTGGTTGAGGTCCGGGATGGAGACTTCTGCTGACTGGCTGGGCTCCGGGATGGAGACTGCTGCTGGTTGGATGGGTTCCGAGTTGGAGACTGCTGCTGGCTGACTGGGTTCCGAGCTGGAGACTACTGGTGGCTGGCTAGGCTCCAAGTTGGAGACTGTTGGAGGGTCTATGCGACTCTGAGCTTCATTTGAGGTGCTGATACCCTGAGGACTGTGGGGGTTCTCCTGCCTCCGGGCTTCACTCGACTGATTTGATCTAGTTCTTAAGAAGTACTGATCAATGCGGGACCCCTTGCTGAGCTCGATGAGGCATTTCTTTTTGCCTTGATGGATTTTTAGGCCCCTCGCTGTTGTTAACTTTGACCAGCCACAGATGCAGCGCTGCAGCATTTGTCCTGTTGGTGAGTCATTAGTTGCTGTGCTGGTTCCGTTCGTTGTCAGTTCCGTTCCGTTGTCTGTCACCGTGAGATCCGTCCGTACTGGGTCATCTTCCGCCCCCGCTCTCGCAGACCCTGGGGGTATTTTCTTCCTTGACTTTTTCGTAGCAATGAGGGGTGGAACCAGAAACACTATGTAGCGCTGGGTCCTGCCGGTATGGGTTGCTAACCCACACCAGCCCCGTTGGGGTCTATTCCCTCCAGTCAGCAGTCTTTCCAGGCCATCATCTGGTCTTTCCCTGATTGTCAGTTGCTCTTTCGCAGCGGTCACTGGATCTTTTCCAGAAGTAAGATTCGATGAAAGGACTAGCTGGTACAATCCCCGGGACTATGCATGGCAGGGGCGTCCTCCTCCCTGAGCTAGGCTTGCACCTGACCGCATACCTGAGTGGAAGAGGAGTTGATGCTTTACAGCCATACTTATTCCCTGGGACACATCATCAGTTGTGTCCTCAGATCATGGGGCGTTTCGGCCAATTATCACAAGACGCCCTCAGCTGAGGTAGGCCCACCACAGGTTGATCAGACCTGGGTGTGTGTCCCAGGGTTAAGCATTTGGCTTAGCAGCCCAGATGGTGTCGCTCCTCTTCATCCACAGCCAATGGCTCGTTCTCTCGGCAGTGTTGGCCAGCTCTTTGATGGCCTGTCTGTGAGCTTGTCCCCTGATTCCGACCTCCCTAAGGAGCTTCGCTGTCGAGCTGGCCACAAAACCCCTACAACCCACCTCCACCGGGCGCACCCACGCCTTCCAGCCCCTGTCCTCTGCCTCAGCCGCTAGGTTGGAGTAGCGAATTTTCTTGCGTTCATACGCTTCTTCGACAGCATCCTCCCAAGGAACTGTCAGCTCTATGATGTAGACGAGCTTGCAGGTGTTAGACCATAGGACAAGGTCTGGACGTAGGGTGGTCGTTGCGATCTCCGGGGGAAAACGAGTCTCCGATCCAAGTCAGCCTGCATTTGCCAGTCTCTGGCTGCATTCAGCGGGCCCAGGTCAGAGTGTGAAACCCTTGCTCTCTGCTTTTCCCCCTCCCGAACAAACAATGGTGGGTGTTGCCGCACATCCTGGTTGTTGGTGGGTAGGGCGTTGATGGAAACCCTCTTGCACTCAAGTTTGTCAGCCAGACACCTGAGGACCTGGTTGTGTCTCCATGTATATCTGCCTTGAGTGAGGCTGGTTTTACAGCCCACCATGATGTGCTTAAGTGTTGCTGGGGTTGTACACAGGGGGCACGCTGGGTCCTTTCCAAACCATTGTTGCAGGTTTATGGGAGATGGTAGCACATCGTATGTTGCTCGAACGATGAAGCTCAACCGGTTGGATTCCATGCCCCAGAGTTCGCTCCATGTGAGCTTCTTCTTCTCGACACCCTCCCACCTCATCCAGCGGCCCTGTTTGGCTTGTGCTACTGCTTTGGATCGTCTGGTTGCTTCCTCCTGTCGGCGCACCTCCTCTACGACCATGGTTCGTCGCTCGGCGGTAGATGCCTTTCGCCAGAGAGGAGTTACAGCTCCAAGGCCAAAACCTGCTCTGCCTTGCTGGACATGGCCCACTACATCACGGTGGAGGAGAGCAGATTTGGCCTGTAGGACAGCTGTGGCTGGGGTCCACTTCCTCCCTGTTGCCAAGGTGGGAGGGGCTCCTCTCACTACAGGGTCCCGGGAATCAGTGAGGGACATCTCCAGCCTCACCTTCGCACACTTGAACTCTTCAACCACGCTGGAGATGGGCAGTGACAAGGCTCCGTCGCTGTAGAGTCCAACGCTGCTGAAGCACCTTGGGAGTCCGAGCCACTTCCTCACATGGGAGTTCACCAGCCTTTCCAAGCGATTAGCATGGCGTATAGAGACCTCATACATGGTCAGCGGCCATTGAAGTCTGGGTAACAGCCCAAACTGGAGGCACCAGAGCTTCAGTTTCCCTGGTAGTGCAGTGTTGTTGATCTGCCTAAGGCCGTTGGCTGTGTCCTGCCGCAGCTGTTCGATTTGCTGGGTGTCTCTGAGGTCTGCATTATACCATCGTCCAAGGCTCTTGATGGGCTTCTCTAGGAGTGTTGGGATTGGTTCACCGCTGATGTGGAACCGCTCACCAGTCAGTTGGCCTTTGACGATGGAAATGCTGCGTGACTTGCTTGGTTTGAAGTCCATTCGCGCCCACTGGATGTTTTCCTGGAGTTTCTGCAGCAAGCGTCTCGTACATGGTTTTGTTGTTGTTACGACGGTCATATCGTCCATATAGGCTCTAATAGGCGGAAGACGCAGGCCACTCTTGGTCCTCTCACCTCCCACTACCCAGCGGGATGCCCGTATGACCAACTCCATTGCCATGACGAATGCTAGTGGAGAAATTGTGCAGCCCGCCATGATGCCGATTTCCAGATGCTGCCAGGCGGTGGTGTTGCCCTCAGATGTTACACAGAACTGGAGATCTTGGAAGTAGCTCTTGACCAATTCTGTGATGTGGCCTGGTACGCCAAAGAAGTTGAAGGCCGTCCACAAGGTCTTGTGAGGGACTGACCCAAAAGCGTTGGCGAGGTCTAGGAAGACCACATGTAGATCTCTCCGTTCCTTTTTTGCAGCTTGTATCTGGTGCCAGATCATATTGGCGTGCTCCAGGCATCCTGAGAAACCCTGAATCCCGGCTTTTCTGCACTGATGTATCAACAAAGTTGTTTCTCTGTCCACTCTATATACACTCACCAGCCACTTTATTAGGTACACCATGCTAGTAACGGGTTGGACCCCCTTTTGCCTTCAGAACTGCCTCAATTCTTCGTGGCATAGATTTAACAAGGTGCTGGAAGCATTCCTCAGAGAGCTTGGTCCATATTGACATGATGGCATCACACAGTTGCCGCAGATTTGTCGGCTGCACATCCATGATGCGAATCTCCCGTTCCACCACATCCCAAAGATGCTCTATTGGATTGAGATCTGGTGACTGTGGAGGCCATTTGAGTACAGTGAACTCATTGTCATGTTCAAGAAACCAGTCTGAGATGATTCCAGCTTTATGACATGGCGCATTATCCTGCTGAAAGTAGCCATCAGAAGTTGGGTACATTGTGGTCATAAAGGGATGGACATGGTCAGCAACAATACTCAGGTAGGCTGTGGCGTTGCAACGATGCTCAATTGGTACCAAGGGGCCCAAAGAGTGCCAAGAAAATATTCCCCACACCATGACACCACCACCACCAGCCTGAACCGTTGATACAAGGCAGGATGGATCCATGCTTTCATGTTGTTGACGCCAAATTCTGACCCTACCATCCGAATGTCGCAGCAGAAATCGAGACTCATCAGACCAGGCAACGTTTTTCCAATCTTCTATTGTCCAATTTCGATGAGCTTGTGCAAATTGTAGCCTCAGTTTCCTGTTCTTAGCTGAAAGGAGTGGTCTTCTGCTGCTGTAGCCCATCTGCCTCAAAGTTCGACGTACTGTGCGTTCAGAGATGCTCTTCTGCCTACCTTGGTTGTAACGGGTGGTTATTTGAGTCACTGTTGCCTTTCTATCAGCTCGAACCAGTCTGGCCATTCTCCTCTGACCTCTGGCATCAACAAGGCATTTCCGCCCACAGAACTGCCGCTCACTGGATATTTTTTCTTTTTCGGACCATTCTCTGTAAACCCTAGAGATGGTTGTGCGTGAAAATCCCAGTAGATCAGCAGTTTCTGAAATACTCAGACCAGCCCTTCTGGCACCAACAACCATGCCACGTTCAAAGTCACTCAAATCACCTTTCTTCCCCATACTGATGCTCGGTTTGAACTGCAGGAGATTGTCTTGACCATGTCTACATGCCTAAATGCACTAAGTTGCCGCCATGTGATTGGCTGATTAGAAATTAAGTGTTAACGAGCAGTTGGACAGGTGTACCTAATAAAGTGGCCGGTGAGTGTACAGTCTATGGTTGTGAGATTTGCAAGTCTTTGACAGTTACACACAACCCCTTTCTGGTCCAAAAAGAAGCTGAAACAATGCTTTGTGTTTAGAGGATTCTCTGATGACAACAGAAACTCCTTTGACAAAATATCATGAGTCTGCATAGAGTCTCCCTTTCTTTCCTACTTCTTGCAAAACTAAGTTCATTGTATGCTGTTGCAGTCCACCTACAGTAGTGGTGGGCAAAACCGTTCATTTCAGTGAACCGGATCATTCGGGTTCGTTCAGTAAAAAGATCCGTTCATTTCGGTCAATTGGTCGTTAGTCAGTCCGTTCGCTCATGTTCACGTTCGTTCAGCGTCTGAACAAACGTGAACATGAGCGAATGGACTGACTCGACACGGCTGACCCAGTTTATGCAGGGGGAGATCTGTTCAGACTCTGAACAAACGAGAGCCTCTTAGCTCCCTTTGTGACAATAACATCAAGTATTTCCAATAGATACGTCTTTGCTGACATTCAAAACACAGAGAGATCTAAGGATACCTATTCAACAGCTGTGCGACTTGGGACAATCTCATGTGCATTTTTTTGAAAGTCTTCAGGTAACAGGGTCACTTTTTACACCAAAACACCGGCATGTTGACCCAGCTAAACCAAGCTATATAGCTAGGCTAGCATTGGTACTAATTCAAATGGTGGCTGAATACAGATGTGTCTGTACACAGACACCGTACAGCATCTGGATATTTTGCTGGGCAAACGCACCCGGCTGCCTCAAGCAACCCCGTGTACTCTTATCAACTGCTGTTTGTTAGCTTAGCATGCTAAACCTTCTGCTAGTGAGTCTCTGCCTCTGGCTGCAACAGCAGCTGTGTGCCTGTGTGTGTGTGACTGTCCCGCTCGCTCGGGCTTGGCTGTTGGCTCGGCTGTTGGCTCGTACGGCAGCCGCGGCACTGTTTGTTGAACTCGTGAGTACAGATACCCCCCGCAAGAGACTGCCTTACGGTTTATTTTATTCAGTACATCCCGTTGCGTTCACAAGTCGGTCGGCTAGTGACAGGCTGACAGCACCTCGCAGAGAGTGAATGCTTGTACTCAGTCAGTCTGAGAGTTGGTCAATCTCTCGGTCAGACCGAGCTGACTGAAAAGACAGAGACCTAGTCGGTCATCGGTCCCTGTCTTTCAGTCACCTCAGTACTGCTGCTGCTTCTCTAAGCCCCACCCACCCGCAGAGCGAGGCGTGACGATAGGATAAGACAGGCAAGCACGGAGATAGTCCCGCCCTAAGGACGGTGAACTGACTCTTCAGCCAATCAAAAGAACTGAACTGACTGAACAGATCATTTAGGGAGGATGACCTCGTTCATTTCGTTCACGTGAACTTGTTCTTTTGATCCGTTCGTTCATGACCGACACACCACTAACCTACAGGGAACCAGGACACTGATTTAAGTTTCACCAGCACACTGTTTAAATGTCATGACATGTTTGATGCACAGTTTGATGCACAGTCAAAACAATATCCCTGCAGTCGTTTGAGTAGAATGTTTAAATGAGGATAAATGTCCTTGATTCATGAAAACATGGCCCTCATTTATCATTTTGCGTAGAACTGATCTGAGATCTGAGTGCAGGATTCATCCTTACGATAGGACACATGCGAGATTTATGAAAGGGTTCGTACCTGACCAATCCCAGCATATGAGTGATTAGGTCTTGATAAATGCGGTGGCTGAAATCAATCGTCATTAACATGTTTACGCCCTTATATTTTCGTAAGAGAAGAAACATTAGAAAGATTCGGAACTTTTCCGAGTTTCAATGATGACAAATGATGTTCCACACCCTTTCAGGAGTGTACAACAACGTCCCTGCTGCTGGGCCAAGACAGAGCCACCTGCCTTTTATGAGTCAGAAGTAGCGCTCCACTGTGGCAAGTGTGCGTGTGTGTTAAAACGTAGCTCCTTCTCTGTGGCAGTGTTTGCCATTGGGGTAATCAAATAAGCCTGTTCACTAAGGGCATAACAAATTTATTTTATTTTATTAAATTTATTAATCTTTGATAAAATCTGGCTGCTTGTGCTTAATGACAGGTATAAGGTTTGTTTATTAATTCTTTTGAGACACTGCAAATCTTCACTTACTCAAAGTTGCGTACACACTCTGAGACCTGTTGTGAGAGTCGATCGTATTGGAAGCTCATGTCCAAATTGATAAATGCAGATACGAACAGTTTTCTGCTGTACATTCGTTTGATAAATATCAATCAATCAATCAAATTTTATTTATATAGCGCCAATTCACAACAGTTGTCATCTCAAGGCGCTTTTCAAGGAACAAGAGCAGGTCTAGACCACGCTCATTGTTTGATGATCAAGAACCAACCTAAGATGGGTTTTGGCCCATCTCATCTAACATGAGTAGCAGTGGCAAGAAAAAACTTCCTTTTAACAGGCAGAAACCTTGAGCAGGACCCGACTCATGCCAAACAGCCACCATGCCGCTGCCAGGTTGGGAGGGAATGTAGAGAGATAGAGGGAGAGAGGGAGGGGGAAGAAGGGAGAGTAGAGAACGAGGGTGAGCGAGACAGGGGACAGCAGCAACAACAACAAAAGCTCATGTAATGGTGAAACAAAATGAATTCAGTTTACAGGGTTAGGATATGAGTAATTATGGACAATGTTAAATTACAGTCAGCAGGCCTAATAGTAGTCAACTCCAGTTTTATGTTATTAATGCCAGTGAGGCTGATGTTCATGTCTGCAGTAACAGTCCAGAGGAATCCAAGAGAAGAGGGAGCTCAGGGCCTGAGGCGGAAAATCATAGACGATGCGGCTCGAGTCAGGCAGGTCTGCAGCAGCCATCAGTCCAGAGCAACCTAGGAGACTGGGGGGCTCAGAGACATACAGAGAGATCTGGTTAGCAATTTGATGGGAGAAAATGACTTCAATGTACAGGATAATGAAGTAACTAATTATGGACTGTGCTAAATTAATTTAAGGTGATTAAAGTTAAAACTCAACGGCAGTTTAGTCTAGTTTTTTTTTTTATAGATGTCAGTTTGGGCCTATGTTTCTGCTGATGAGGTGCTTGCACTGTAAAAACCCAGAAATACATTCAGAGGGAAAGAGATGAAAGGGGAAATGATGCGAGGAGAGAGGAAGTGCAGAAAAAAGGGAGAAGAAGAGTGCTGGGCATATGATGAGGAGCCAGGTGAGAAAAAATGGAATGTAAGAGGGAATATCAATCAATCACAATCAATCAATGATTCCATATAAAACGTATATGTTCTGTGGATCAGATTTCAGGTTTCCACTCTCATAATTGAGCCTAGATAGAGAATTACAGCTCCTTTACACCCAGGCAGGTCCCCCTGATAACACTACTCTCTGACTCCTCTCCATTTTTCCTCTGCTATGCTGGTAGTGAGGCCAGCACTTTTAAGCTTTTGAGGAGCAGAGAGTGATGCTGAGACAGGGGCCACTGCTTCTCCTGTGTGAAGCTGACCAATGGGAGAAGAGGCCAGAGGCAGCTCAGCGGCGGGTCTTAACAGGCTGATAATTGCTGCCCTTTACGTTCAATTGCCCCAGGATGGAGGACTAGATGGTTGTATTTACTCTGCAGATATCTATTCTTTTTGCTTGGCAGTGGTGCAGTTATTAAAGCTCTCACCTTGCATGGTGTGTCCTTGATTCACGGCCCTGAGATTTGAATAGATATTTATGGCTAACACCTGCATTAACCAGCATGAAAGCAAAATCGCACACACCAAAAAATTATATATATATATATATATATATATACCAGAGGATGTGAGACCTCTGTGGTGGTGATTGGCTGGATGATGGGCTTTATTCATATTTATTTCAAAGAGTGAGAGCAGTCTGAGATATACAGAAAGAAAGTGTATTTAAACCAAACAGAGCATCCATCAACCATCATTTTGCTATCAGTGTCAAATTTTCTGTTTGTGCTCTATCAAATTTACACCAACTAAAGCGCCTCATGGAGATGGATTTTCCGTTTGGGCAGTAAATTTAAGAGAGTTTTGTGACAAATGGTGAATAAATTTTTGTATCAAAAGACGTACATAACTGAAAACTGTTTAACCACAACAAAGGCTGCTCACCTTCAACCTGTTCTTTTCAGGATGAAGACTGAAAAACTGATCCAAAGCAACAATTTGCCCTCAGCCTTTGCTGTGACATACTCACATACTGAATTCAGCACATCATTCTCTAATGAAATACACTGTTACATAGATGTGTTGGTTGAAAAACCCAAAACCTAATCTATCATTCTGGCCAATGTATGCTCTTTGTTTGTTTTTTTTACATCTGCCAACCTGGCTGCTGAATCAAAAAGTTCACTTTGGACCCTGGCCTTACTTTATTTAAGTTTATTAATATTAATTAAAAAGAGAGTTATTTCAGACATGATTTTTGAAATTTTATTCATGCACCACAGGGCTGGACATTCTTCTGCAGAGAATTGTGGTCACATTGTAAAACACAGAATTCAGACAAAATTAAAGTGAAGGAAAGCCTATAGGCCTATTCAGTACACGTTTAGAAAAGAAACTTATAAGGTTAAATCTGTGGAGCTGTGAGTTTTCTTACATGGTGATGAACTTGAATGGAAACGATCAGCCGTGATTGACCCCAAATTTCCACCATGCTTGGTGAAAATTTGGGGCCAATCACGGCTGATCGTTTCCATTCAAGTTAATTTGCCAAATTCCACCATGTCGTTCAGCCAGATAGCCAGGGTTCTATTTTTTTTCCGAAAGACGGGCACAGACACAAAATAACACATCCAGATTCTTTACAAAATAAAACACTTTGTGTTACAGGTGGATCATATTTCACGCAATGCAAACATGGTTTGTTTCGTAGGTGAAGATAAATATTGCACTTACCCATGGTTAATTCCCTCTGGAAGGACACATTCCACTGCTTGTATGGTTATGTGGCTGTCTTTATAGATAAAACTGGTTATCGCGTGATTGCATGTGAATCTGCGGGTTCTTGTGAGCCCTTGCGATTCCCACTGTCTGAAATTTACCAAAAAATTCACCTCAAAAACGCATCTAGCAAGAATTGGCAGATTGCGAAAAACGCCGCCATTCCACATGCGATGGAAATTTGGGGTTACATGTTAATGACATGGTCTGTTTTTGGTATAAGGTGTTTAATGTGTCTTTTTTAAGTCAATTTTATCTGACACGGTCTCGCTTCTCTCTCGAATCCGAGAACATTTTTCCAGAGTGCACTGAGAAATTGGTTTGTTATTTTGTACATCTTCACTTTGGCCTCACACACTCAGAGGACTTGACTGGTCATTTCTGATTGAAGATTACAGTAACTTGATAAAGAAAACAGGTCAGCCGTGCACTAAGAATGCATGAGGTTAATTACAGTGAAAGTGCTGCTGCATACTCCAGCATGCATGCTTGTAACATCATTTGAATTTTTAATCTGCATTCAAAGCATGACCGCATTATTATTGGATACAGCAGATTAGTGCAGACGCTGTTCTCGCTCTGCAGACAGATTAGCTATTTGGTTTGGAGTCCTTGTGATAAGGCCTGCCAATGTGAGGACAGTCCACCCTCCAGCCCCTCTAAGCCAAAGACCCCTGCCCCCCTAACATGTTTAGATTATAATCTGACTCAGAATCAACAATGAAACATCACGACTGAAGGGAAGAACATTTTATAAAGGTCCCTCTGAAGTTTCAAACTCATTTTGGGGAAAAAAATGTCTTCTTGCTTCCCGTTTGGTTTCACTGTCATGTCAAGCTTTTAGTACATGCTTCAAACTTCAAAGTGGGGATAATCATCCCTGGCCTCTGTATGAAATGTGAGCTGTAATTGCTCAGTCAAGAGGCAAAAATGTCCCATTAACTGGTTCATTCATGATAACAGAGAGAGTCAGCTCTAAAGTTCTTTGAAACGCTTTAAATGAGAACAACAGTCATGAAGGAAACACATTCAGTCAACCTCACTTCATTAAAAACATCAGAGCAATTAACACTTTACAGGTTGTGGGGCACACACGAACACACACATGTCCCTCCTGCTAATCCATCCACTCTCTGCCTAACTGGAAGTGATTTCTTTACATGGCCACAGAGCTGAGGAGGAGTTGACCTTTCCATCAAGTGCTGAGCTGTGATTTGGAGTTTAGAATATGGAGGTTTGTTCTCATCAGGATTCTCAGTGCACAGCGTCACATGCTTTGGTATCTGGTTGTGAAGGGGTGGTACCAATGTTTCTGAATATCTGGACCAGTAGCATTACTGGAGGACAGTTTAAGTTAGATTAGGCAGTGATGTTCAGAGACACCTTTTGTTATAGTGGATAAAATGGTCCTTCCACCCTTAAAGTAGTCAATTCATAATGTATTCTGAAAGAGAAATGAAAAGAATCCAAGATCTGTGGCAGCCGCAGGACAGTAAAAACTTTGACCAATCATAGCATTCGGTCCAAATGTAAAGAACCAATCAGATGCCTTCCAGTCTTACCCCACACCTGCCCAGCTCCCCTCTGCCCCCCCACTCCCGGGCACATGCATTGCTTCACCTTTGCAAGCACGCTGCTCTGCCGAAATACCTTGTTAGAGTCAAACCAGAGTCAAAATCGGGGCAGCCTTTGAGCGGTGGAGACAACAGAGCAGTTGTGGTTTTTTTGTTTTGTTTTGGTGGATTTTTATATTTTCCGAAAAAAAAAATGTAATGTTTGCCAGCTTAGCTACTTTTGTAGCTCATATTAGCCTGATGCTATCGTTAGCTTGTCTCTGCCCGGAGTGGTCGTAGCGGCCAGCGTATGGGTGCTGCCCAGGACGTGACATATTGCACACATACAGTACTGTAGCCAGTATCTGCATGGTAGTCTGTTGGCATCTACAGTAGCACCAATGCAATTTACTTTCATATTGACTGGGACCCATTTCTAATTATCTAAAGTATTTTTTATCTTTATTATATCTAAATTAATTGGAAGCAGCATTGTTGTTTTAAAAAAAGCCTGCGTAGTGGTGTTGTTGAGTGATAAAGCAGCTTAGAAAGTTTACAGATCTAATTAATAACTAAGTACGACAGATATTTGAGACAGAGTAATATCTTCATACCACACTCTCCTCCTCATTTCAGGTTCTGCATGCTGTATCACAGAAAGTCCAGAGCAAGGAGTTCAAACACTATAAAGGCCCCACAAGGTGTACATTTGACTTATTGTTTGGATATTATTTTTCCAATAAATGTATGTTATATTTTATCTTGTGTCATTTTTAAGGAACTGTTACTACTGCTGAACTCTGTTGTGAAAAAAGTTGTTCAAGTCTTTGCTGATGTGATTGGTAATGATAATAATAATTTACTAGTCTGGTAGTAAATTGCCAGGGAGTCAGAGCGAGCACGAGTGTCTGTTTGTGGGCGGGGCCTGCTGGAGCAGTGAGGGAGGGGGTGCTGAGGGGAAAACTGGTGAGGAGGGGTAGTGTATACATTCAAGATTTCTCCCAAAAACTAGCACTTCTGAGATCCTGCCAACCCCACATTTAACAAGCTTGGTCACTTCAAAATAAAACACACCGGGCTCTATTTTCATTTCATGTCCGCCGGTGAGGCGGCGGAGGGTGGCGGACCCCGCGCAGTGGTATTTTTGTCGGAGCCTGATGTACAGCCAGTTTAGTATTTCCGTGGACTGAGGCGCACCGAGGTCCGCCAAGCTGGGCATGGTGGCGTGGCAGAGGGAGGTGTCGACAGAATCAGCTGGCACAGTGACAGTCTCGTGCTCGCCGGTGGCGTATAAAGTGCGCTGAAAGCTTGCTGACTTACGCTGCTCCACCTCTCTGGCGAGGCACGAAAGTAGAGCCCACCATGTTAATGTTTGATCATGTTTTACTTAGTAAAAAGTCACACCTGGAGTCAACAGGCCAGAGGTCTTCAGAGGTTAGCATGGAAGCAGAGGAACACAGTTCTGTTTTCAAAGTGTAACCTTCGGTCTCATGAGTCCAGCTGTTAGATGTTTACAGAAGCTGAGTGGGCACTGAGCCTAACTGTTACAGAGTAGAGATGAACTGAACATTAATCATCATAAAAAGAACTGAGGAGTTTCATTTATTTATTTATCTTTTTAATGTCCTTGTAACGAAAAGTTGTAAACATTTCATTCTCAGCTTTACCTTAAAAAATAAATTAATAAAATAAAAAAATAATAATAAAAAATATTTTAACAACCTGTACAGTTTTCTTTTTTAGATTGGTTAAACAAAATAAATGAAATAAAAAAACAGTCCAGGTTTTAAATTTCCTGATAGAAATATGTGATTTATCAGGTCAGCCTAAATGTCTTTTTATAATTTGTCACATTTTAAGGGTATGTTTTTGTTTTTTCAGCACCCCACTGAAATGTCTCTGCGCCCCATCAACCACTCTGCACCTAATTTTAGTCCCAAATCTACACAGACACAGAAATATACAAACTGATTTCTTTTTTAGGATTATCTGTAGCAGGTACCAGACAGTGCTAAATAACACATATGAATCATTAGGAAATCAGACCATGCGGATGATCTGGTCCAACTCAAGAGCTGATGACACACAATGACATGAGCATGACCCTGGGACTACTTCTTGAAAACATTGCTTGTTTAAGTTTTTTTTTTTTTTTCATAAAAGAATTATCCTCTTTAATTTCAATGTTTGATATACTGCTATGTTTAATCAAATATAGGCTTTGAATTGTTTGAAAACCATGAAATTCTGCTTTTGATCACATTTTACATGGTGTCCAAATTGAAGGAATCAAGAGGTTCAAGGTTTAAGAGTCTGGGCTGTGAGTTAACCCCAGTACAGAAAACTCCGTGGTGTAATTTGAGATGAATGTGAGGGTAAAGTGATGCTGCAGTAAGAGGACTGAGACTTTTATCTAAAAATGAAATAAGAATAATAAAGGTTGGTCTGTGCCCACAAGCCCTCTCAGCCAAGGTCATCATTAAGGAGACCTCCTGTGTTTATTTGATGCAGCACAAAATACAGCTTAGCAGCAGAGTGCACTGAAAGTATCTGTTAGTCACCATGGCAACCATACTTTCCATACTGTCCTGGAGTTTACCTCTTTATTTATACCCTCTACCTTCATAGAGAGAGCTCTCCAGATTAAGAGTGCGACTCTCATGCAGAGTGAAGTATTACTGAGAGGGGCGGGTTTTGGAAATGGCCTTTGGTTTGAAGTGTTTGTTTTCAGCTCAGTCCCCCGAGAGGCATTTCAGATGAAGGTTGAGCAGAGAGGGTCAGAGACACGGCCACAGCTCAGGGGTGTTTCATAATAACATTCAAGAAAAGATCGGCATATTAAAGAAAATTTTAATTTATTTCATCGATCAGGAAAACTCACAAAAGATGACTCACCATCCAAACACAGCCCAAAACTAGTGTCTTCAAAAACAAGTTGGAGAGCTAGACGAACCATTTGTTCGGAGTGGTGGTCCTGCCTGGGTTCTTATGTTTTTAAAATAAAATCAGATAAGACAAGAAGAACTTTATTGATCCCTGAAGGAGAATTTTCTAGTAAGATCATTTTTTTTTCAATATTAAAATTTGGGTGTATAATTCAAGTTTCATCTTTGTATTAAATCCCTCAGCTTTTCTAAATGTGTTTTTCTTTACAACTGAAGAAACACTGCAGAGTCTCAATCTTACATCTTTAGTTTAAAGATGATTTTCACAAAAAAAGTTTAAACTATTGTTATAAATAGTTGTCACAGCCAGTTTTATTTTGGTGTGTTTAGTTTATTTTCAACTGATCCACAGTGATTTCCATCTATTCAGAGGGGAGCCTCAGATTATCATCACACTTAGTACATAAAGTCACATATTTTCTGTATTGTCATAAAACATGCTTTAATTTTGAAATGACATATAGGTTACTTGTGGTAGATCATAAATTACACAGCTCAATAAGTAAAGACAGTATAAATGTTCAATGCATTGGGGCTCAAAAAGTCTTGATTACTTTGGATCAACCTTAAAATTTTAGGTTAAAAATCAAACCATCATTCAGAGTGCTGCTACAGCTTGCTAGCTTGTTACTGAATCTACCGTTATTCTTTCTTGTCCATTCATTTAATTTAAGTTAGAAACTTGCATCCGGAAATGCTGCAGCTCCCCATTATAAACAAACTAGTTTTAAAGTATGTTGTATTTATTGCTATTACAAAATGTCAATATTTCATCTGTAAGGAGACAGTTAATGTCAATACCAATATATTCCATATCAAGCTCATCACTGACCATTGACTTAAGCTGTGAATGATGACATGCTGGTTTTTAATGGTTAAGCCGGATTCTCTTTTGTCTAAGGGCATTTTAAAATAAATGACCATAGAGCCATAAGTTCCCAAACTATTTGGCTCAAAACTGTTTATTAAAGCTGGCCTATTGAAGTGACAGCTGGCTGTAGGCAAACTGACAAATGTGCTCTCAGGAGTGATGTGCAAAACAGTGGAACCAGACAGTAAAATGTTTAATACCAATGTGGATACTAAATAATAGATCTGCTATAAAACCAAGAGGAAACCCCTGGTCTTGGAAAATAAAGCCCATTAATAGATGACAAAAGCTGTAGTTCCTCAAGTGACCACTTGAGGCTGGCTGCAAAGGCCTCAGAGTCTACCTTTACAGTACAAAAACCTGTTTACAGACTGGTTCAAAGAACTGTTTTGGTCTGAAAAGCTTGTTCCTCTATTTGCATTGTCAGTTTGGCACATTGCAGCTGTAAGCAAGACGGCAAAAAGCCTGCCTATTTACTTCTTACAAGGTTGTCATAAAGTTATATACAAGATTTTTTTTTTCTTTTTTTAATTTCAGTCAAGAAACCAAACAGCTCAGACTACAGGGTCGAACTCCAACCTCAGCAAAACTTATGATTTCATTCCCATTTTGTAAACTTTTCCTTTACTTTAAAACTGCAAGAAAAGTCATGCCTAAAATACAAGTTTTCACTTATGGTGTTAGTCATAAACTTGAATATAGTCAGCCCATAAATGTTTATTGTTCTAATATCAACCCTTTTTCCTTGTAGCCCTCTTCTTGTATGGTAGAAAAGTAGTGTCTCCAAAGGCTGTAACAGAAAAGATTTGTTATAGTCAAACCACAGATTTTTTTTTAACCAAATAATAATAATAATAATAATAATAATAATAATAATAATAATAATAATAATAATAATAATAAAAGTATTTTTTATAGTTTCATCCAAAGAAAACTATTCAAACTGTCCAGCTAGGGTTCCCTGTTAGTCATAGCCCCCTGGAATCAGTCATCGTCTACCCCATACACAGCACACCTGCAGCCATGCTGTCACACAGAGAAAACCTAGATTAGATGGCCCCTGTAGTCCAGTATTTTCTGTGTGCATCTTTTCATGTAGTTTAACAGTGAACTCTTATTTCTTATCCATATCTCTGATTAGCCTCTAATTATCTGGTCATCCTTCCATTCCTCTGTCCAATCAGTGTTTCATCTCTTCTTCTATCTGCAAATATCAATCTCCATGCCAACAACATAGACCAGTCTCCCTCCCGCTGTCCTGTCTTTTCAATCTCTCTCCCTCTGTGTGTGTGAGTGAGTGTGTCTGTGTGTGTGTGTATCTGTGTTTCCCAGTGGATCAACATCACTCAAAGCTATCCTCGGCCATTAGGCTGTCAGAGGATCTGAATGTTGATCAGCTCTGAAAGCCTCCCGTCTCTCTGCAAAACTCTGACTCACTTCATGAGTGTCAGGCCTGATTTCTGAAACTATCAATACACATGTGTGTCACTTTATGTTCCTTACTGTGTATTTTTTACTGTTAGTTGTATTTTTTCAGTGGTAGCAAGTCTTTTTCTCTGTGTTTTTGGTATCTGTCTGTTGGCACATTTATGTTGTTGTTGTTTTTTCAGTTTTGGCTGCTGTGTATTTTCTTTTTTCTGCTACTTTTGTTGTTAGTTCTTACATCTGTTTGCACCCTTGACTGACATTTAAGAATATTTCTTTAGCAGAAAATGATTTGATCTATGATTCATACCCTGCAGACATAAGACCCTCAACCTACTTTTGCTCTGGAATAAAATGTGTTCAACCTTGAAAATAAAATTACAAAAATACTTCCACAGGTATGAAGAAACTGTAGAAAACTTTTTAAGTATAGGGGTAAAGATTAAGTTTACTCATTCATAACTACTGGTTATGAATAATTTATTTCTCAACATATGCCAGTAACTTGGACATGTACACTACAGGCCAAAAGTTTGGAAGCAAGATCAGATTTGTACAAAAAAAGATCATAGTTTCATATATATAATTTGCAACACAATAAACATGACTATTGTGTAAAGAGTAACTTATCAGAAGACATTTTGACTATAATTATTAGGTATTTGAGTTATTGTTGCTTAGACTTTGCTTTCTTTAAAGTAACCTCCTCTGGCTTTAACAACAGCTTGGCATATACCAGGCATTCGTTCCACAAGTTTTTTGAGGTATTTTCCAGGGATTGCATTCCAAGCTTTCTTAAGTTCATTAAAAGGAGACTGCTGATTCGTGGGATGTGTTTTTCTGACCAATAGATCCAATTCATCCTGCACAGACTCAATTGGAGAAAGGTCTGGAGACTGAGGGGGCTAAACCATCTTTTGAAGAACACCTTCCTCTTCTTTTTTGTCTAGATAACCCTGACAGAGCTTGGCAGAGTGCTTAGGGTCATTGTCTTGCTGCAAAACAAACTTATGAGCCACAAGTCTAAGTCCAGATGGAACAGCATGGTGCTGGAGGATGGAGTGGTACTGTTCCTTCTTCATGATACCCTTTACTTCAAACAAATCTCCTACTCCATCACCTGCAAAACATCCTCATACCATGGAACTACCACCTCCATGCTGAATTGTGGGTGTAACACATGGTGCTTGCTTCCAAACTTTTGGCCAGTAGTGTATGTGTTCATCTTCTTTGTGATGGTAAATCACTTTTGGCTTAAAACTGGCGTAGATGTGTGACATGTTTGGTTTGGAACAAGGTTGAATAGGCCTATCAGCCTTAATATCATGACTACTGAAAAGTGAACAAGATGAGCTGAATGATAAAGAGCAGGGGAACATCAATTGTCAATGTTGACATGTTACTGCAGGAAAACAGTAAATGCTGGTTCTGATAGAAATCTGTCAGAACACACAGTTGGTAGTATGTGGGACTTCAGACTGGACTGGGTGTCGATGCTGACCAGGGGCACGGGTCAAGGGATGATGCTGTTTTCGGGATTTTTTTTGTTACTACTTAAAGTGTTCTCGGTGGTCTTTAAATTATCATTAAAAAGTTTTAAGCCAAAATCACGTCACCTGTGTCATTTTCAAGAGCTTTCTTCTGCAGAGCTTAAGTAGCTCATTAGCAATTCACCTCTTTGTGGGCGGAGACAGCGCTGCTCTGCCTCCTCCTCCTCCTCCTCATGCTAGCTTGCAGCCTAACATTGCCAGTGTAGTAGAAGTGGCAGGTAAGATAGGAGCTATTCAGCTCTTTGACACTAATATCTTTGGGGACATGATGAAAGTTAATATCATAATTAGCTTTTTTTACGAGCATTGCAATCCGCTAATGCACGCGTTTGTTTCACAATCGTCCTTCATATTTCTCAGAGACTGGCCTGCATAGTAGGGCTTTGGGGGTTGAGCTTGCAGTTGTGATGTAAAAAATCTCACTGTGTCTGAGTGTGCCATTTGGGACTTCGTTTACACGTGCCAAGCTATTTTCATAAACAGACATTTCACCCTCTCCGTTTACAAAACAAAAAACAAAACAAAAAAAACGGTGTGCACACTTCTACATTTTCATAAGTCTTCGTTTACACTAACCCGTGTACATATGCCATCAAGAGCATATTAGGCTGTATTGGCTGAGTGAGATCGTTCCACTTAAGTGGTGCAACATAAACTGTGATTCATAAAATAGCTCTATTGATAGTAAGTACTAAAAAAAATTATCTACTCATGTCATCATCCTTGTTTCCGTGAAGATCACATGACCCCTGTATGACCCGTGTTTAGAGGAAGGTCCACATGAAGAAGTGAGGATGTCCTCTCTTTGGGCTCTATTTTTGTGCCCGCTGGCACAGTGGTATATTAGTCTGGCGGAGCCCGGCGTACAGCCAGTTTGGTATTTTCCTGGACTGAGGCGCACTGAGGTCCGCCAAGCTGGGCGTGGTGGCGCAGCAGGGGGTGGTGTCGACAGAATCAGCTGGCGCAGTGACATTTCTGTGCTCGTCGACTCAAACCTGGTGGGCTTTCAGCACAGGCAGAGCGCAGCTGGTCTGGTGGTTTTTTTGGTAGACCGGCGGCGTAGTGCGCATATGTCACTGATGCTTTACAGGCAGGTTTCCACACTGTCAGGCACATTTCAGTGCAATAAGTAATCCACAACAACTAATAATCTGAGTCAGCACATATATTTAGATCTATATCGATGTCGTCGTTTTCTTCTGCTTCATCCGGGTCCGGGTCGCAGGGGTAGCAGCTTCAGGAGGGAAGCCCAGACTGCCCTCATCCCAGCCACTTCCACCAGCTCCTCCGGGGGGATTCCCAGGCACTCCCATGCCAGGCGGGAGATATAATGCCTCCACCTGGTCCTGGACTGGCCACAAGGATTCCTCCTGGTGGAACATGTCTGGAACACCTCTAATGGGAGGTGTCCTAACCAGATGCCTGAGCCATCTCAGCTGACTCCTCTTGACGTGGAGGAGCAGCGGTTCTACTCTGAGCGCCTCCTGAGTGTCCAAGCACCTTACCCTATCTCTAAGGCTGAGCCTGTCCACCCTGCAAAGGAAACTCATTTCGGCCGCTTGTATCCATGATATTGTTCTTTTGGTCATTACCTACAGTTCATGGCCATAGATGAGCATCAGGACGTAAATCGACCGGTAAATCGAGAGTCTCGCCTTACGGCTCAGCTCTTTCATCACCACGACTGAATGGTTAAGCGTCCGCATCACTGCTGACCCCACTCCGATCTACCTGTCAATCTCCCGTCCCATCCTACCCTCACTCTTGAACAAGATCCCAAGATAGTTGAACTCCTTCACTTGAGGCAGGACCGCCCCTCTGACCTGAAGAAGGCAATCTACCTTTTTCCGACTGAAGACCATGGCATCTCAACCGCTTCACATTCTGCCGCGAACCGCCCCAGCAAGAGCTGAAAGTCACTGCTCGACAAAGCTAGAAGCACCACATCATCCATAAAAAGCAGCGACGCAATCCTCTGCCTGCCGAACTGGACACCCTCCTTCCGCCGGCTGCGCCTAGAAATTCTGTCCATAAAGGTTATGAACAGAACCAGTGACAAAGGGCAGCCCTGGCAGAGTCCAACCCTTACTGGAAACAAGTCCAACTTACAGCCGGCAACATGGACCAAGCTCATGCTCCTTTGGTAAAGGGATTGGACGGCCCTTAATAAGGAACCCTCCACCCCGTACTCCCAGAGCACCCCCCACAGGATTCCCCTAGGGACACAGTCGTAGGCCTTCTCCAAGTCCACAAAGCACATGTGGACTGGTTGGGCATCTATATCAATGTATTCTGATCTATATCTGATCTGATGAGCACATTTGGCACATGTTTGGACACTCAACCTGACCGAATTATCACAGCTGAAACCGCATTACATTAAATTAAATATCTAGTAAATAGACACACATAATGAAGTTAAGAAAATATGTAATTCGTCTCCCTCTTTTTCTTTCTTTTCATCCTCTTATTTCTCGCGCAGATCGACCTGGACATGTCTCCATGTCTTCTCCCTGTCCTGTTGCTGCAGCGGCTGAACAGATGATTTGTTTCAGTGATCAGATGAGTTATTTACTTTAGGACTACATGCAGATACTATAATATTCAGTTGTGTGAGTCAAAATTATTTCATATGCCAACATCAATGAGAGAAAGAGCCAGGCTACGGAGCGCAATGCATCCTTTACGCACAGATGGTTCCGATTTTAATGCAGTTCTTGGAGTTTATGTTGTAATCTGTGCGCACAACCCACCTTTGTCATATAAGGTTTAA
Organism: Xyrichtys novacula; assembly: GCA_962446985.1. NCBI lineage: Eukaryota > Metazoa > Chordata > Actinopteri > Labriformes > Labridae > Xyrichtys > Xyrichtys novacula. The sequence goes on along the minus strand of OY660887.1, from coordinate 13,036,497 downwards.
ATATATATGTGACTTTATGTGAATGTCTTTATTTGTGGAAAAGGATGTTTGCCTTACCAGTGGGTCCAACATTACACATACCAAATCCATCCGTGCTTATATGAGACAGTGTGCAGGACGCCCTCTGCATCGCTTACAGTGACACTTGTTGAGGGGCTGCCTTCTGTCGCCATCGTGTGGCATTGCTGTCTTCAGCCATCTCTTGAGCTCTTTGACTATTTCACACAAATTGTAATACGCCTCGCCGATGGGGGATTTAAAGGTGAGGAAAGGAGCTGATCTGATTTGCAACAACTCTCTACTACTTACGCCGCTGAGAGGAGCTGAGTTAGGGAGGGGGGATACTTACACCGGGCTGTACGGCTCACCAAAATACCAAAATGTGCTTCGGCACGCCTTGTCTGCGCGGCGGACCTGACTTATGCTGCGCCTATGCCACGCCACCAGCAAGGAACGAAAATAGAGCCCTTTGTGTGACCTGTTGCAGCTCTGGGTGGCTGTGCTTTTTATAGCAAAGGATCATCAAGATCGTGACTCTGTTATAAAGAAACAAAAATATATCATTGCCATATCACCCACTGCTACAACAAACCTAAATAAAGGCACCATGGTAAACATGCTGATATTAAAGCTAAAGTGAAACCAAAGACACATGCCAGAGGCTTGTGCGTAATTCCTCCTTAAAATGTAGACTCACCTTGATTTAAGGACCTGTTAATTTACTCAGATCTCTGCCTCCCTGAAGGTGTTTTTATTATTCAATTACAAGCTCTGGGACTGCCTTCATGTGTGGCTTTACAGCAAAATTAAGCCTTTGAGTTACTTCAAAGCTTAAAATTGATCCTAATGTCACCGCTGTCCTCACTTTACCCTCAGTGGAGAAAATGACATGTAAAAGCACTCCATGTAGAAAATGACTTTTTATTATAGGCTGTATTGGCTGAGTGAGATCGTGTTGGTTCGTTCCACTTAAGTGGTGCAACATAAACTGTGATTCATAAAATAGCTCTATTGATAGTAAGTACTAAAAAAAGATATCTACTCATGCCATCTGGTTGATTTTTAGTAATCAGTGTTTCGGTGTCGAACTATTTCCTTTCTGCAGCACAAAAAGGAATAGGTAGCGCAAAGCCGAATATGCATATTCGAGCAATCGAATATGCAAAGTCGAGAACGTCTTCACTCTGGACAGATGATAGATACATATAGCATTGTTTCGTTCCTTTTTTATGCACTTTTGAAGGCTGTTTTCGTTTTTACTTTTATTTTCTTCCACTTCGGTTGTCTTGCTGCAAGATGCGCTTGTCGCCATGTTTGTGTATTTCTGATTCTATGGCAACGAGACTCGGCTCCTATTGGTCCACGTGTCAAAAATCGCTTCACCCCTCTGCATATTTGATTGCACGTGTGCAAGTATCACTACGCCACAGAAAGGAAATAGTTCGACACCGAAACACTGATTACTAAAAATCGACTGGATAACATGAGTAGATATTTTTTTTTAGTACTTACTATCAATAGAGCTATTTTATGAATCACAGTTTATGTTGCCCCACTGAAGTGGACGAGATTCACTTTCTAGGCACTTTTTCCTCTGTCCCAATACAGCCTATTACTCCTTCTCAGCTTTGAGTATTAGATACCATTTATACCTTGATTCTGCTCTCCTTCCTCCTCCAGCTGTCAGTGAGCACATTGAGGACTACAATATAAGAAAGAGCGTCATGTTTCAATGAAAAAACATGACAGAAAATGTTCTTTTGGAGAATAAAATGTGGACACACTGTTTCCAAAACATCAAAAGTTCAACAAATTTTAATAAAATATACTGCAGGTGTACAGCTAAGATCTTGATGACAGACACATGGATGATTTTATCTGACATTGTGAAATAACCAAGCAGAAAATTAACCAGCTGTCCATCATGGTGAGCTCAGTTTGAAATCCATTTCTTTTAAATTATGAAAAAGAAAAAAAAATGTAACAAATAATAAGAACTGTGATATCAAAGGTAAACTCCAGTCTACCTGGGGGTTCAGTGAAGTCTTTATTCTTCACAGTCAGGTACTCTTTTTGCAAATAATGAGGCAGTGTTGGGCACTGAGGGCAGGCTTATCATTATTTGATTACCTTGATGACTCAGTGTAAAGCTTCTTCCCAGCTGTCTTACTTGAGTTAGCTGTAATTACAAACAGATATTCTGAAATGGCACAATGGTATGTGAAAGGGTAAAGACAGGGACAGAACAGGGCTGATTCATCCCCGTGAGTGTTATGTTGAAAGAAAATCAACAGATTCGTTAGTATTAGAGCCTAAGGTAATTACACTGTAGGCCTTGTTACACTCAAATAAAAATTAAAAATTAAAAAAAAATCTACTCAAAGGTGGGGTAGGCAGGATTCCATTAAAGAAGCATCTTTTTTTGTGGTGTATATACAAAAAAAGCTTTAAATATCAGTCAATAGCTACAAGTTATGGATGATATTTGGTAATATAACGATATTGCTGTGTTTTGTTATGTCCGTGTAGTCAACATTTAAAAAATTTTGAGCGGTCCGCTTTTTCTAACTGTAAACAAAGCCGTTCTCCACTTCTCTCACCTGATTGGTTGTGAGGCGGACACTGCTCCTTAGTGCTGATTGGTTGTGAGGCAGACGCTGCTCCCCGTGTTGTGAGGCACGCTTCACATCCTCTAATGACGTGCATGAGCCCTAAACAAGTTAGCATGCTACAATATCAAACAGTAGAAACCAACCAGAAAGTATGGAAAACACAAGCCAAAAAACAAAGTAAATACCAGAGACTCTGGCGGAATAGCGGGCGCTTAAAACTGAGGTAGACAGGACAAGAGCTAAAAAGCCAGGTCAACAGCAACAAAGCATAAATGCTTCAGGGACGCTTTTGGATCTCACGAACCCTGTAACCTTTCTGCTGGGCATGTAGACTGCTTTAACAAAGTAAGCCAAGTGTCTGTAACAGAAGTGTTTCTTGTCAAACGGGACCTGCTGCGTGTTGTAGGGCTGCTAAACTGTATAGCTCAGGTCCTGGACTATGTCACTTTATACTCGTTGTAGAAGTCCTGCAAACATTGTTTTGCTGGTAGTCTGTTGGCGTCTACAGTGGCACCAATGCTATTTACTTTCACATTGACTGAGCCCCATTTGTAATTAGTATTTATTTGTAGTATTTATCTGCATTATATCTAAATTTAATTGAAACAATATGAGCTATTGATGGGAAGAACAGTTCTTTTGACTGCAGTGAATCTTTGGAATCCGTTCATTAAAACAATTAATTCAAAAGATTCATTCACTGAATCAGTCAGTGCTACGGAGCCCTGTCCTGCCGGTGCAGTTCACGAGTGAGTGACACAGCGGCGAGTTTGTTCATTGAACGAGCCCCTCCCTTCCCCTGCTGCCGTAGTCACAGCATTGTTCACTGGGTGACACATGTCATTCATTCCAGTCCTGAAGGAAGAATCAATCCCCTGCCCTGAAAAACTCACCTTTCTGTGTATCGCTGTCAGCAAAAACAACACAACAGCAAGCAGCATGCCTGCTAAACGAGCGCGAGTCATTGTGCTTTTATATTGCTGAAAAGTGGAGAAATTAAAATTAATAAACATTGCAGCTGTACTGGGGATTCTGCTACGTTTAAAGATGTCAAGTAGCGTATTGATTTAATTTGGCTGAAATTAAATTCTCTTTGCAGGAAAGTTTATACACGTGTATTAATGTAAAAGCACTATAATGCACTGTTTTATCTTAGCCTCAGTGAACGAACCGGTGCTCGGCAGTTTGTGAACGACGCTTCACCCCTCCCTCTTCTGCCTGCATCAAGTCATTCGGAAGTCATTCATTTTGTTCACCATGTTGTTCACTGACTGACTGAATCCTTCCGTTCACTGACTGAAACAGGTCGTTCACAGATGTTTCGTTCACTGACTGATACATGTCGTTCATGTGCTGTGAGCAAATCATGAGACTCCGCCTGCTCACTTGCTGGCGTTGTGTCGTTCCCCACAGAGTCAAAGGTGACAGTTCCACTCCCGACCGGCATGCCAGTCATGCAGCTGAGCTCAACTGAACTGAGAAAGGAACGAATCAGGTCTCGGAATGATTCAGTTCACGTTGTTCACTCAACAGTTACATTCTTTTGAACGAAACATTCATGAACGATGCAACACTAATATGAGCTAGGACTAGCGTCTGTTGGTGGGCGGGGCTTGCTGGAGCAGAGAGGGAGGGGAGAGGAGGAGCTGAGGGGAAAACTGGTTGGGAGGGGTAGTGTTTACATTCAAGATTTCTCCCAAAAACTGACACTTCCTTCATCAGAAGTAGGGGATGCTGGCTGCTCATCTCAGTCACTCTAAGATGCATAACAGGAGCTAACTGCACAGAGCTGCAGAACGTTGTGTGTTTTTGAGTGAAATCATTAACATAACAGCTTTGTGAATTAGATCCTGAGAAAGAGTAGCTGCACAGTTCATGGTACTATTTGCAGGCAACATCCATTCCTCCCTCAGTTTTCAGCTCTGACTTGACAGCGGGAGAGTAGTGCTGCTTACAGCCAGTGTTGATGTAAACTGCAGGCTGCTTGTTTGGCCATAAACATCTTGTGTATGGTATATTTGATGACCTGCAAAGTTCAAAGGAGGCAGTCTTTATATTTATACCTTGAAGTACTCACTGACCTGATCCAGAAAATGGAACAAACCAAAACAATTATGAATACTCAACAATGAAGATATTCAATGATAACTGAAGCCCTTTCAATGACATTGAGAACATTTTTTTTTTAAGATAATCATTTTATCTTTATTTTAGTGACATAAATTAGCCAGCCATAAAGAAATAAAATGTGAAAACTTTAGAAAAAAGTGTAACATTATTCAGTCACGTTATTACAACCACAGACACAGTGATCACGAATCTGACAGTATCCAGCTAGGATGGCTCTCGAGATTCTGGGACAGAGATGACTTAGAAGAAGAAGCATTGGCAGATCAATTTAACTGAATTGAAGAGGTGAAGGAGAGCAGATGGAAGATGACTAAGTGTGTGCGTGTGTTCGTGTGTGTGTGTGTGTGTGTGTGTGTGCTTAATATCTGAAAACCATCCAAGCAGAGTGCAGCTAACATATTGTGTGAACACAGAAAAGGGAAATATAAATAGATGACTTGTGTGGTTGACAGTCTGGATGATAGCTGTCATGAAATATTGTGGTGCAAAAATGCAACACAAATAAACTTCTTTGTGTCATTTCCCATAAAACAAACTTTTCCAAAGACGCTCATCACATTTTAAGCTTTTCAGATGTGGCTGGTCCAAAACAGATATCTTGTATTTGCAGGTCATATCCTCCTTATGTCGAAATTTACACCGCGAATGTCCTGTCAAGGTTAGGGATGTCTGTATTTTGGTTCTGTACCTGTCAGCTGTGTATCCAATAAACACCATATAAGGATGTGTGGACATTTGGTGCTCATAGACTGTCATGACGGGAAAGAAAAACTTTCAGATGTGGGAAAAAAAAAACAGTTTTGGTGTTGAGGAATGAAACAAAAAGAATGTATTTTATCCTGTGAGTGGTGGTGTGACACTCACCTTCAGATCACTGTTGGTTAGGTCCAATAGTCTGAGCCCATTTTGGGTGTCATAAAAGTGGCTCCTGCTGTGTGTGTGTGGTGGGGCAGCGAAGTCAAAAGCCTCAGCTTCAGTGGATAACCCTGTCTCCTGTGGTTAGACTCTAGACCTCTAACACATGTACAGATCCCTGATGTACCTGAGTAGAGTAGAAATAATTGTGTGTACATCCTTGAGTGTACATAACAATCTGTGCGCACAGATTGGAAATGCACATGCACTAATCTGTACATGGCTTTTTTTTTTCTTGATCTGGCACCTGAGGTATCTGTAAATAAATCATTCCATTTTGTGTTTTTGACCTTAACCTTAAGCTTAAATTAGCTCATCATCAAATAGTTTTAAAAGTAATGTTATATCTTGATTTTTGGTCACATTAACATGATGTTTTTAAAGGTATTTGCCTGTTGTAAACATTACAGACTGATCTCTGAGTAAGACAAGCTATATTTCTGTGAATTCTCCACTTGCACAAACTCTACTCATGGTCAGGGGCAGGTGTAGATTTTGTTAGTAATTACAAACATATCAGAACAACTAAAACATTGCTGAGAACCAGATTGCCTGTAAATTTTAACACACAATTCCCTCTGCTCACATTTCATGGATGAGTCCCAGCGTGATAACGTCATCACCCTCTGAGCTCATATTGGAAACTATACTGAGATGTTGTGAAGACATCCAAGATTGTGACATTATATGCATGTATTTAAAGTCAGATCAGGTTAATAGGCCTTTAGGAGCACTGATTTATAATCTGAAGCTCTGTGGTAACATGGAGAAGGGAATTAAAAACTAACAAACAACAGTTGGGCTGCAGGATAAGTGTATTTAATGAACTGATTATCTAAATAATTTACCATTTTAAAGAATCAGCCTGGCTCATAAACAGATTATGAACATTCATAAATGCATCAGTCTCCTCAGAGGGAATTATTACCTGACTTCTTTGGCAGTAAATAAAACTTGATGTACACAGCCGTACACATGTGTGTCTGTGTGATAGTATCTGGTGAGGTAGGACGGCTTAATTTATTCAGCACATCTCACACTGAGGGAATTCAAAGTGCTTAGTGTGAGCAAAGAAAACCATCAGAAGTATTTTTAGACTGAAGAGCAATATGAACAGAAGAAAATCAATTAAAACAATGACATCAAATGTTTTAATGAGACAGAATCAAACATGAGCAAAAATACGGTTAAGATGCAGATTAAATCCAAGCTCCCCTCTATTCACATGGGATTGGTCTCCCCATGGGGGCTTATACTGTATGATTTAAAAAATACCCCTTCTTTGTTTCATATAGGCAATTCACAGCAAGCAAAGTCTTTATTCTAATATTAACAATGAACTGACATTATCCGCTGAGAATGAAGCCAAGGCTTTGCATATCATTCACTTCTTAATATTTTCAAAAATAGATCTCCACATATTAGCTGCTGAACCTAAGAAAAGCGTCCCTCAGTGCATGCTTCCATGCACGACGTCCTACTCAAGATCTTTTGATATTTTGACTCTTTGGACAGATTTGAGCTCCTTCTTCTTTTAAGATGTGTCTTAATACTGTGATTTTTTTTGCATAAATTCCTTCCAAATGTTGTCTCTAAATGTCAGCACTGCTTTAAACTTCGCTGAAATGAAAGCTAGGTTTGGAGAAAATGACCAAGTGCTAATTTACCAGGGGTTCTTTAGTAAGTCTATGGCCACGTTTCCCACATAGACATTGGCTGTATCTTATTGTAAGACACAATCACTGTGATTGTTGAATAATTAAGATTTACAAAAGATCCAACACACCTGTGCAACAGTGACAAACTATTAATTTTGTGCATACCTGGTTAAAGGTAAAAGTGCATTTGAGAAATTGTTTTGAGGTAACAGGAATTAGTGAGGTGGTGGTTTAGCCAGGACACATTAGAGATCATAAAGCCTCTTTGAGGGTTTTTAAACTGCTTTTAAAACAGACTGAAATCACTACTGTGATGACAATTACGGCTCTTATTAGTTAGCCAGATCATCTTGCTAAGCTCACCAAGAAAAGACGGCTCTTTCGGCTCCCAAACAGCTCTTCATTTTACCAGTTAAACAATTTCTAATTCAGCCAAATTTAGTGTTGTTTGGCTTATGATATGTATGTATGTGTACACATACACTACAGGCCAAAAATTTGGAAGCAAGGCCATTACAGGCCAAACAGTTGGGAGTAACTTCAAGTTTTTGTTCACAATGCTTTTTTTTAAAATCCAGCATGAGTTTTATGTGTTTTGGGATGTATTTACTCCATGATCAGATGTTGCTTTCATGGAAATGCACCATTTTACTCCATTTACCTTTAGATATACATTGATGTTAACAGACCATTGCTAAATATATGTCAACAAAAGATAATAAGGGCTTAGTTTTAGGGTTGAAAACATTTGCAAGAGTCACAACTTCAGTGCAAAAGCGAAAAAACAAATCACAGTTGGATTATTCACTTCCACTTTTTGGCTTTTGAGAGACTGCATACAAAAATCCTAATAAATCTCAACTGCGTTCAAACTACTGCAAAAATGGCTAGAAAGAAGCAACTGAGTAAAGAAACAAAAGTACAGATTTGTACATTAAGGAAAGAAGGATACACAGAAAGAAATTGCAAAACGCCTAAAGGTGTTTAACAAATGAGTCCACTACACTCTGAAAACACTAGAAGAACCTGGAAGTTATGATGATCGAAAAAGACCTGGACGAAAGAGAGTTACTACAAAAGCAGAGAATAAACATAGCATTGTCACCAGTAAGAGAGATTGGCGAAAGACAGCACCACAAATAAGGGAGGAAATCAGCATGACAAGGTCGAAACCCATATCTCTGACAACCGTGAAAAGACATTTGAGAAAGGCTGGTCTGAAGGGTTGTGTATCTGCAACAAAAACACTACTTCATCCACAGAAAAAGAAAAAGAGATATGAGTGGGCAAAAGCTCACAAAAATTGGACTTATGATGACTAGTAACAAGTTTGCACTGTTTGGTTCAAAACGCAGAGTCTATGTCCGCTGACAAACTGGTGAACGTCTGTAAGCACCATGTGTTACACCCACAATCAGCATGGAGGTGGTAGTTCCATGGTATGGGGATGTTTTGCAGGTGATGGAGTAGGAGATTTGTTTGAAGTAAAGGGTATAATGAAGAATGAACAGGACCACTCCATCCTCCAGCACCATGCTGTTCCATCTGGACTCAGACTTGTGGCTCATAAGTTTGTTTTGCAGCAAGACAATGACCCTAAGCACTTTGCTAAGCTCTGTCAGGGTTACCTAGACAAAAAAGAAGAGGAAGGTGTTCTTCAAAAGATGGTTTAGCCCCCTCAGTCTCCAGACTTTTCTCCAATTGAGCCTGTGCGGGATGAATTGGATCTATTGATCAGAAAAACACATCCCACAAATCAGCAGTCTCTTTTTAATGAACTTAAGAAAGCTTGGAATGCAATCCCTGGAACATACCTCAAAAAACTTGTGGAACGAATGCCTGGTATATGCCAAGCTGTTATTAAAGCCAGAGGAGGTTACTTTAAAGAAAGCAAAGTCTAAGCAACAATAACTCAAATACCTAATAATTATAGTCAAAATGTCTTCTGATAAGTTACTCTTTACACAATAGTCATGTTTATTATGTTGCAAATTATATATATGAAACTATGATCTTTTTTTGTACAAATCTGATCTTGCTTCCAAACTTTTGGCCTGTAGTGTACCTCTGACATAATTCAATACATCCAAACATTTGGCCTGTAGTGTACCTCTGAAATAATTCAATACATCCTTTGTACTGAAGTATTTACTAGTAAAAATTACATTTTCTAATCTCAGTAAATTGCTGTTGCCATCATGAGCACATCCGTCTAATGAGCACAGGCACATGTCGCACACGATGATTGATGACATGATTGGTTGCACACAGTATGCATGCGACGCACTGGGGGGGAAGAAGAAACAAAACAAAATATCTCACAGACAGGAGCGAGCTCCCATGGTTCACGTTGAAGAACCGGTTTGTTCACAACTGACTCATCACTAATGCCTCTTTATGAACTACTATATTCACAATAAGCCACATATTAGATTGTTAATGAGCAGGATACGTTTTTTTTTTTTGTTTTTCTGTCACAAAAGTCTACCTTGGTATGTACACGATGAGAGCAGCTGAGTATCAGGGTGTGCCAAAGCGAACACACACTGAAAGTACTGAACGGTTTTTTGATGGGTCTATTTGTTTGCTCTATGGGGGCGAAAAAAAACCCTACTTAATTTGGTTCTGACTAGTGTATATTGTCTAATATTTTAGAGAGAGTTATTTCTAAACATCCAATATTGCTTTCCACCCACAATCCAATATGCAAATTCAATGCATGAGCTTTGTCTGCAGCCCTCTGTCCTCAGAGTTACTCTCATTCCTAACTACATTGTCAGGATGAGAGCTTATTTGTTTTATCTACTGGAGCTCCAGAGTCCTGAGGCAGGATTTAAATCTGATCTCAAATCTTTTACCTTGGTGTTAAAGTGATTTTTTTACAGACTCCCTCCTTCTCCTGCTTTCCATCACTGTGGCCCTCTTTCCTCAGTGGTTGATTCAATGGTTGTTTTGCCTGGACTGTGGTACTGCTCAGCTGTTAGAATCACATATCTGCAGTGTTGTGTTCACCTGTTCCTCCATTTTCAAATTAATTGATTTATTCTTACTCAGCACTGTAAGTTTTCAGAGAGGTTTAGAATCCTATTATTGAATGTCTGTAAGATAGGCTTTTAAAGTGTTTATTTCTGCCTAAAAGACGGCCTTTTACAATGCTTGTGAATGTTTTTTGGGCTTTTGGAGCCAGCCTCTGGTGGAATAAGAAGAACAAAAACTTTATTGATCCCTGAAGGGAAATTCAAGAAATTGTTGCACTACTGTTGCTTGGAGATAAAATCTGAAAATGCACAATTTATTGCACCTCTATAGGCAGGAGCTGGAACTGATCAAGATAACTCTTAAACACTGCATATGCATCAACATATGCTTAATATAGTCAATATCCAGGTTAAATAAATCAATAAATGAGTGAAGTTTATTCATTTGGAATATGTTCAAAAGAGAAAATTAAGAGAAAAAATACAGAATGATAATAATAAGGGAAAAAAAGGAAACATACAACATATTAGAAATGGAGTAAGAGGAAGTAAAACTTATCAAGTACCGCCCCTTCTTGAAATTGAAAGCCTTTATTGTCATTATACGTCTGTATAATGAAATTATGTTGCTGCTCCAGAGTATCAATCACATGTACAATAAACAGCAAAACAGTAGAGTATAAAAATATAATAAAATAAGTATAATTTTTTAAAAAAAGAAAAGAAAAAAACCAACAACATCTCTACATAGAGTGCAGTTCATGTATGGAAGGGTGACTGGGGAGGTAGTCATCTCTGTTTGTTTAGGTGTGTTATGGCATTGGGGAAGAAACTGTTTGTAAATCTGGTGTTTCTGGATTTGGTGGACCTGTAGCGCCTGCCAGACGGCAGCAGTTCGAACAGATGATGGTCTGGGTGTGAATTGTCCTTGATGATGGTTTCCGCTCTGGAGAGAATGCGAGAATGTGCAATGTCTGACAGAGAGGGGAGGGGGCAATGAATGATTTTCTCTGCTGTCTTGATGATTCTCTCCAGAGCCTTCTTGTCTGCAGCAGAGCTTCCTGCGAACCTCTCTATTGTTGACCTGTAGAAGGACACCAGCAGTTTTTGACACAGATCATTTTTCTTTAGTAGTCTTAGGAAATGAAGACGCTGTTGTGCTTTTTTCACAGTCGCCTGTGTGTTGAGTGACCATGTCATGTTGTTCGTGGTGTGGATGCCCAGAAATTTGAATGAATGAACTGTTTCCACACACACGTTGTTTATGAGGAGAGGCTGGTGGTTTGCGTTGTTTTTTCTAAAGTCTATTATTAGTTCTTTTGTTTTTGTGGTGTTGAGGAGAAGGTTATTGGCAGAGCACCACTTTGACAGGTTCAGGTCTTCTTGCCTGAAGGCGGACTCATCACTGCCTGTAATGAGTCCAACCACAGTGGTGTCGTCTGCGAATTTAATGATAGAAATGGAGGGAGATGTGGATGTGCAGTCATAGGTATAGAGTGAGTAGAGAAGGAGGCTCAGCACGCAGCCCTGGGGCGAGCCGGTGCTGAGTGTGATTGTGGATGACTGATGGGGGCCGACTCTGATGGACTGGGAACGGTTAGTCAGGAAGTCTTTGATCCAGCTGCAGGTGGGTGAAGGGAGGCCAAGGGTCAGCAATTTGCGGATCAGGATGTCTGGGATGATGGTGTTGAAGGCGGAGGAGTAATCCACGCAAAGCACCCTGACGTAGCTGTTCCTGTGTTCCAGGTGATCCAGGGCAATATGGAGGGCAATGGAAATGGCGTCGTCTGTGGATCGGTTGGATCTGTAAGCAAATTGATGGTTATCCAGGGATGAAGGGAGGCAGATTTTAATGTGTTTTAGCACCAGCCTTTCAAAACACTTCATTATGAGGGGGGTGAGGGCCACGGGTCTGTAGTCCGTAAGGTTATCTGAGGATGGTTTCTTCGGGACAGGAATGATTGTTGCTGATTTTAGGGAAGGGGAGACGGTAGCCTGGGAGAGAGACAGATTGAAGATGTTAGTGAAGACAGGAGCGAGTTCATTGCAGCATGCCTTGAGTACCTTCCCCGGTACTCTATCAGGTCCAGCAGCCTTCCTGGGGTTCACCATTTTGAAGACCTGCCTCACCTCATGCTGTTCAACGGTGAGAGCAGGCGTCGCTTTTCCGGGATGGTAATCCACAGGGAGCCCGGGGCTCTAGCGATGGTGGTGGGGATAATGTGAGTCCGCTGGAATGACGTTGTTATTGCCTTACCATGGGCAATTCCGATGTTGATCAATGCCGACTGTAGTGCTGCGTTGCCTGATATAGGTCGATCAGTAACGACAGCAAAAACACACAAACAAGTACCAACTCGGAGAGCGAAGAGCCGCTGCACTCACGCGTGCCACCATCACATTACTCCATCAGCTATTCTACGAAAGTGCTTTTTATATATATATATATACAGTATATCACAAAAGTGAGTACACCCTTTAGATTTTTGCAAATATTCTGTTATATCCTTTCAGGGGATAACATTATCCTACTGAAACTTTGATATAACTTAAAGTAGTCAGTGTGCTGCTTGAATAACAGTATAGATTTATTGTCCTTTGAAAATTACTCAGTACACAGCTGTTAATGTCTAAACAGCTGGCAACAAAAGTGAGTACACCCCGCAGTGAACATGTCCTAATTGTGCCCAATGATGTTGTTTTCCCGCCCTGGTGTCATGTGACTCGTTAGTGTTAAAAGGATTCAGGTGTAAATGATAAGCAAGGCTGTTAAATTTGGTGTTTTGGGCACAATTCTCTCTGAACGCTGGACAACATGGCACCTCATGGCAAGGAACTCTCTGAGCAGCTGAAAAAAAGGATTATTGCGCTTCACAAAGATGGCCTTGGCTATAAGAAGATTGCCAACATCCTGAAAATGAGTTGCAGCACAGTGGCTAAGATCATACAGCGGTTTTCCAGGACAGGTTCCACTCGCAACAGGCCTCGCCAGGGTCGACCTAAGAAGTTGAGTCCACGTGCTCAGCGTCATATCCAGAGGTTGGTTTCCAAAAATAGACGTGTGAGTGCTTCCAGCATTGCTGCAGAGGTTGCAGAAGTGGGATGTCAGCCTGTCAGTGCCCAGACCATACGCCGCACACTGCATCAAATTGGTTTGTATGGCCGTCGCCCCAGACAGAAGCCTCTTCTGAAACCGCTGCATGAGAAAGCCCGCAAACAGTTTGCTAAAGACAATGAATCGAAGAACATGAGTTACTGGAACCATGTCCTGTGGTCTGATGAGACCAAAATAAACCTGTTTGGATCAGATGGTGTCCGGCGTGTGTGGCGGCACCCTGGTGAGGAGTACCAAGACAAATGTGTTTTGCCTACAGTCAAGCATGGTGGTGGCAGCATCATGGTCTGGGGCTGCATGAGTGCAGCCGGCACTGGGGAGCTGCAGTTCATTGAGGGACACATGAATTCCACTATATACTGTGACATCCTGCAGAAGAGCATGATCCCTTCTCTCCGGAAACTGGGCCGTAGGGCGGTTTTCCAACATGATAATGACCCTAAACACACCTCCAAGATGACAACAGCCTTGCTGAAGAAGCTGAAGGTTAAAGTGATGGACTGGCCGAGTATGTCTCCAGACCTAAACCCAATTGAGCACATGTGGGGCATCCTCAAGAGGCAGGTGGAGGAGTGCAAGGTGTCCAACATCCATGAGCTCCGTGATGTCGTCATGGAGGAGTGAAAGAAGATTCCAGAAGCAACCTGTGCAGCTCTGGTGAATTCCATGCCCAGGAGGGTTAAAGCAGTGCTAGATAACAATGGTGGTCACACAAAATATTGACACTTTGGGCACAATTTAGACATGTTCACTATGGGGTGTACTCATTTTTGTTGCCAGCTGTTTAGACGTTAACAGCTGTGTACAGAGTAATTTTCAATTGACAATAAATCTATACTGTTATTCAAGCAGCACACTGACTACTTTGCATTATTTCAAAGTTTCATTAAGATAGTGTTATCCCCTGAAAGGATATAACAGAATATTTGCAAAAATCTAAAGGGTGTACTCACTTTTGTGATATACTGTATATATATATATATATATATATATATATATATATATATATATATTCATTTGTGTGTGTGTGTATATATATATATGAACACAGTTACCATAATTCTGTGGTCTTTTCGTCTTTTCAAAATGCAAAATAAAACAATAACAAAAACCAACATAATTCTTCAACAGCTCATGCCAAATTCCAGACTTGGATTTGAGTACTAAAATGCTGGAGATAGTCTGCAGGATTTATTTTTTATCCGCCAAAACAAGATTTAGAAAATGAATTTTAACAAAGGAAAGAGTTAAAAGGAGTCTTCACACTGTAAAAACACCAGGATGAGTTTCCATGAAGGCATCTTTCAGACTGGACTCCAGACCTCTTTGTGAGAGACGAAAATCCAAATAAGAGCTGCAGCCAATTTGAAGGGCTTTCTGCAGCTCTGAATCCTGCTCTCCACCTACTCGGCTTATGTGTGTGAGACTGTTTGTGTTACAGTGTGTGTGAGAGTGTTTTGGAGAGATCAGTTAACTAATCACACTCTGTTATGGGAATACTCTTTCTGCCAATAGTTAAGGGGAGCTTCACAGTGTGTGTGTGTGTGTGTGTGTGTGTGTGTGTGTGTGTGTGTGTGTGTGTGTGTGTGTGTGTGTGTGTGTGTGTGTGCACGCTTGTGTGTGTGTGTTTGTGTGTGCTTGATGCTCTGCCAGATAAGTCTGAATAAACAGTGTGTGTTCTCTGTGGATATCCTCAGCATGCTCAGGTTTCTCAGTAAACGCGGTGCTAGAGCCAAACATCAGCCCTACACTCTAGCTCTGACAGGCTGTTGACAGCTGATGTCCGTTTGATGTTTTCTTTTATTTTTACTCAAAGATATGTTCACAGCTCGGACCTCTGTCTCCACAGCAGACTGTGTTTCTGGGTTTGCAGACACGAGTTTCACTGGCTGTAACATCTGCATTAATAAGAGCTTGAAAAGATGCAGTATTTTTTTGTTGTTTTAGCCTTTTCACTGGTTTGGTTTTTCTTTATAAGAATCAACATCAGTTTACAGGTCATGCACAACAGAGGTGCTATTTGAGAGTTTGGTGTTCAAACTAGTGTAGCACCAAGAACAACCCTGTGTGTGAAACTCACACAGTCCTCACAGGAAAGGTTCCTTATCTGGTGCCAGGACACAGGATCATATAAATCTTTCCAGACATGTGTGCACTTTCAGGTTACCAAACTGACCCGACCAGAGGTTGACCTAAACATCTGGCTTTTCCTGATTGGTCAACTCGGAGAATAGAGACAGAGTTTTTATTACCTATCAAACTGACTCCATCGCTGACCATCTAAATAATCATTCATGACTCAACCCAGGTCTCCCATTTGAGATTTAGCGTCTTAAAGTGTGTGAACACCCGGACCCCAAAGAATGGTCTGAGGAGCAGGACACTGACCTCCAGACCTCTGTTGTAAAACCCTGCACAACCGTGTACTGATAAAAACGGCATTCCTTTGGTGTAAGAATACAAATGACTGATCATGACATGTTATGCATTCAGCAATGTACTAATCTGTCTAATCATGAAATTTGTGTTAAAATGAGATGTGTCCCATTTCTCTATGTGCTCCAGAAACCAAGTTATCACCCTGACAGAATAAATCTTTATCCTTTAGCTTCTTTAGACCAACAGCTTTTCAGACTGTTTCATGAACTTTTAAGAGTTAAATTTATTGACTATGAATCATAACTTTACTCTAAGTAACAGAAATAGTTCAGAAATGTTTGGTTTATATTTTAATCATTTATTTAGTGTTTTAACCATTAGGTAGTTATAATGTCACCAATGCCAAAGTCATCCTCTGTACTACCTATAACCAGAAGTGTCTGGCACTATCAAAACCAAGTGATTACCAATATAAACTTGCACTTTACTATATAACATACTTTAAAGATGAATTTAAACAGTCAACAATACAAACTCTTTTCCTTTTCATGCCATTTTTCCTTTTTTTTACATTGTTCAATATCACTCATATCTATTACACATACACTGTGTGGGTTTAGGCTATCCACACAAGGACTTTTTAAATCCACAGATCACACCTTTAGAAGTTAAACATGGGATCTGTTATAATAAAAGACAAATAAATAATTACCAAAAATTAACTATAAAACAAATAAACAAGTCAACTATAACACAAGAATCCCCTGAATGAGAGGCAGCGAGGCAGCAGTTCCCCTCCAAAGCCTCTCCATAAAGCTCTTGGGCTTTAAACTCAATTGTTTGATTGTAAGTTAATGACTTTGCATGGGCAGAGCTAGGCAAGACAAGGGGGGATAGACACAAATCAAACAGGTTTTAACAGAGGACTAAAAAGTGTTTCAGGCCTGCAGGAGCACGGAGTGAAGGAAATAGCCTGTTTGTGAGTTAGCAGCCTGTTAGCTAAGCCATCATGCTGCCATATGGTCTTTATAAAATCAGCATAGAGATAATTTCTTTTTAGATTAAAATATAATAGAGGAGATGAGTTTTTCAGGCACATCACGGATCAGGTGGACTATCATCAGAATGACAGGACTTCAGGATGACTCGCCTCTGTACATGTACATAAATCAGGGGTAAAGATAAGTGAGGTGTTATAATGCAGGACCCTCCAGAGAGAAATACTGGACTGCTTTTATAGAGTTCCTTACTTTATAATGTTTTCTAATTGTAGTATTCAATAAACCACAGTTTTTACTCAGTCAAAGAACCGTGAATTTTTCATTTTTTGAAATTATTTGAAGTTCGTCTCATACAGAGACAAAAGATCAGTTTATTCATTAAATGTATTTAAAAATTCAGAGGCTCTGATCACCCAGTTCTTTTTAGACTTACTGTCTGTACTGTTCTGAAATCTGAAGTTTCACATTTTACTAACTTTTTTCTTTTTTTTGTTTTTTTTTGAGAAAATAATGATGTTGAGATGATGGTGCCAGGGAGGATCAAGTCTGTTGGAAAGTATGAAATGATCAGTCAACACCACTGCTAACTTGGTTTGCAATGCACAAAAGTAATTCCACTTGCCTTTATTAACTAAATGAAAATCAGTCTTTATTTTAAAAGACGTGAAATAAGGAATGCATCAAGAAATGTTTACTGGGGGAATAAACTGACAAAATGAAAGTTTTATTTTTTGATGAACTTGATGCTCTGCCATATTATTTTCTACACAGTAAAAATCCCTGTAGAAGACCAGCACACCTCAGCAATGACCCAGAGTTTTTCTAAGTCCACTGTGACCCTGACCCAGAAAGCATGGCTGAGTCTACAGAAATATCACTCCACGTGATAATGAAGTGTTTTGAAGTATGGATCTTTTCTCCTCCTGTTCACATACTGCAGAGGAGGCTGAAATGTGCTGCTGCCTGGACTTTTAAACTCCCCTCAGGAGGCCTCAGTGTGGGAAAGGTTTTTCTTTAAAGTAACAATGTGCAGACACAAGATAGGGCTGCAGCAGGTGAGGCTGCTTTAGGATGTGAGCTTTAAGTCTCTGTATAGGGATGAACGGGACCATCACCTCATCTGAACTTGTCAAACTTTTAATTGTCCGCAGTCACCATAGACTTAACTCAGGTAAACTTTTAAAAGAGATTATCGTTCAATTCTCTTTTTTGGCAGTCGTTTGGATAATTACATAGTTGATCATACATTTCTGTCACTACGGTTACTTCAAGAGGAATTAGAACATTTTTTGAAATCAAAACACTTACACTGATGCGGTGTCCCTGATGTCTTTTCTATTACATGAACTTCTTGCTTCAAAATCAGGAAATAAGAGGCTCATCAAAAGTACCAATTAAGGACACCTGGAAGAATGAAACTAAATCGTGTGAAATGAAAAATTAAACAAATCAAATGAGAAGAACCTAGAGTCAACACTACAAAAAACAAAAATAAAACCCTACTGACTCATCTAACCAAACAAAAATTACAACCAAACAGCACCCCTAACCTAGTGATCTAAAAAAAGTGTAATCCCACGAGTAAATGTGAAAGTCTCAGGTGTAACCCTGGCACTAATTTAGACAAGTGCCTCACAGAGAAACAACTCACAACTTCACGGCAGTACTTCGGCTAATAGAATAAATGAAAATCTCTCTAGCTGAGACGGTCCAGCTTCCTACTAAGCACTTCTCTTTGATTGGTCAGGACTTCTGCACTAATCAGCAGTGAGCCCTTGACGCAGGGGATGTACCAATCATTGTGCTGCACTCACAGATTCATTCCGTACACTCATAAGAGATTAAGGATGCGATGTGGCCATGACTGTAACACCAGTCATGTTACTAACCAGTTGTCTGGTGCTTGCAGGACATGAGGTTACAATGAGTTCAAATGCCGCAGCAAGTCCTTTTCTGTTACAGAGTTGTAAGGGTTAAAAACCCTCTGCTCTGACATTTTTTTTCTCTTTAGTAAGGAAAACCATAACCTAAAAATGTGTCTTTTATTTCCTGCAATTTCCTGAACACTTGGTCCAAATAAATTATTCATAAATATCTGCTGCTGCTGCTGAAAAAAAAAAAAAAAAAAAAAAAACGTGTTGGTGCTGTTTCATAAATCAATAGTATCAGGAAAAAGTGCCTCCATCACTTACCATGAATTCAAAACATGAGATTCTTTCTGTTTGTGTCCTCAAAAAGAGTGTTTTAGCTCAGAGAGGAGCCTCAAATGTAGGACAATATTCTTCATCACCATCATTTAATTAAGCTTTTAAGGGTAATAATCCCCTGTCAGAGCTGCAGAAGATGGTGTTGTATACACTCCTCAGAATTTGGAAACTTTTTTTTTAATTCAGAAATGTTCTTATTGCCCTTTCTTTCTAGTACATGTATTCTGGATGAGGCCAGGATAACTGCTGTAGTAAAGTTTTCAAAAAATGAATTCTAGTGTCAAACTCTAAAAACCCCAAGTTGGGTTGTTTTTAACCCAACACAAGGGTTGAAAAGGGACCGACTACTTATTGGGTTATTTTGACCCTGAATATTGGGTTATTCAAATTAACCCAAATTTTGGGTTGACTCAATAACCCTTTTTCGGGGTCAAGTTAACCTTACCTTCAAGTTAATTTGAATCATAGTCTTGGGTTACATTGATGAATGCATTTGGGGAGCTCATCCCATACAAGCTCAATTGGAGAAAAGTCTGGAGACTGAGGGCGCCAAACCATCTTTTGAAGAACACTTTCCTCTTCTTTTTTGTCTAGGTAACCCTGACAGAGCTTGGCAGAGTGCTTAGGGTCATTCTCTTGCTGCAAAACAAACTTATGAGCCACAAGTCTGAGTCCAGATGGAACAGCATGGTGCTGGAGGATGCAGTGGTACTGTTCCTTCTTCATGATACCCTTTACTTCAAACAAATCTCCTACTCCATCACCTGCAAAACATCCCCATACCATGGAACTACCACCTCCATGCTGAATTGTGGGTGTAACACATGGTGCTTTCAGACGTTCACCAGTTTGTCAGCGGACATAGACTCTGCGTTTTGAACCAAACAGTGCAAACTTGTTACTAGTCATCATAAGTCCAATTTTTGTGAGCTTTTGCCCACTCATGTCTCTTTTTCTTTTTCTGTGGACGAAGTAGTAGTTTTTTGCAGATACACAACCCTTCAGACCAGCCTTTCTCAAACGTCATTTCACGGTTGTCAGAGATATGGGTTTCGACCTTGTCATGTTGATTTCCTCCCTTATTTGTGGTGCTGTCTTTCGCTGATCTCTCTTACTGGTGACAATGCTATGTTTATTCTCTGCTTTTGTAGTAACTCTCTTTCATCCAGGTCTCTATCATCATAACTTCCAGGTCCCTCGAGTGTCTTCAGAGTGTAGTGGACTCCTTTGTTAAACACCTTTAGACATTTTGCAATTTCTCTTTCTGTGTATCCTTCTTTCCTCAATGTACAAAACTGTACTTTTGTTTCTTTTCTCAGTTGCTTCTTTCTAGCCATTTTTGTGGAAGTTTGAACGCAGTTGAGATTTATAAGGATTTTTGTATGCAGGCTCTCAAAAACCAAAAAGTTGAAGTGAATAATCCAACTGTGATTTGTTTTTTCGCTTTTGCACTGAAGTTGTGACTCTTGCAAATGTTTTCAACCCTAAAACTAAGCCCTTATTATCTTTTGCTGATATATATTCAGCAATGTATATGTAATATGTTATGTATATGTTAACATTAATGTATATCTAAAGGTAAATGGTGTAAAATGGTGCATTTGAAGTTACTCCCAACTGTTTGGCCTGTAATGGCCTTGCTTCCAAATTTTTGGCCTGTTGTGTATACATACATATATATATATATATATATATATATATATATATATATGTATATATATGTATATATATATATATATACAGTATATATATATATATATTAAGGCTGTCAAAGTTAACGCGTTATTGTCGCCATTAATTTTTTTGACGCACGATTAACGCCAGCCTTAGTCTGGCTTGACCAAACTATACACACACTGAGTGGATATTCTTGCCGTTGTAAAAGGGTAGAGGAACAGTTGGTGAGGTGTCCAGGCTATGTGAGCCTCGGGGCACTCCGTAGTTTCGCGAATCAGGAAGTAGAGCACTGACTGATACCGCAGCAGACATAAACAAATCCCTGTGAGCAGTAACTAGGATATAATAGATAAGAACACGATTTTGAACAGAAAGTTCAGCTACAAAGCCTTGCCAGATGGCTCTCTTGACAGGACAAAAGTCATTTGTGTTTCCTGTCGAGCTGAATTTAGTTACCACCGGAGTACGTCTAGTCTCAAATATCACTTGTCCGCCAAGCACACAGCTGATGCAGAAATTGAAACAGAAATCGCTAAATGGGTGGCTACCGCTTATCGGCCGATTAGCATTGTGCAGGACGTTGGTCTGCGTGAAATCATACGGATCGCATCCAATGACTGGACATATGAATTACCTTGTAGGACCACCATTACCACGAAAATCCACGATCTGTTCTCATGTTGATTCTCATTTTGATAAAAGTATAACAATTTTAAAAAGATCGATTTAGAATGGATCAAAAATATGCGATCAATTTGCGATTAATCATGATTAATTATGATCACAATTCAATTAATCGAGATTAAATATTTTAATCGATTGACAGCCCTAATATATATACATATATGTGTGTGTGTATATATATATATATACACTCACCGGCCACTTTATTAGGTACACCTGTCCAACTGCTCGTTAACACTTAATTTCTAATCAGCCAATCACATGGCGGCAACTTAGTGCATTTAGGCATGTAGACATGGTCAAGACAATCTCCTGCAGTTCAAACCGAGCATCAGTATGGGGAAGAAAGGTGATTTGAGTGACTTTGAACGTGGCATGGTTGTTGGTGCCAGAAGGGCTGGTCTGAGTATTTCAGAAACTGCTGATCTACTGGGATTTTCACGCACAACCATCTCTAGGGTTTACAGAGAATGGTCCGAAAAAGAAAAAATATCCAGTGAGCGGCAGTTCTGTGGGCGGAAATGCCTTGTTGATGCCAGAGGTCAGAGGAGAATGGCCAGACTGGTTCGAGCTGATAGAAAGGCAACAGTGACTCAAATAACCACCCGTTACAACCAAGGTAGGCAGAAGAGCATCTCTGAACGCACAGTACGTCGAACTTTGAGGCAGATGGGCTACAGCAGCAGAAGACCACGCCGGGTGCCACTCCTTTCAGCTAAGAACAGGAAACTGAGGCTACAATTTGCACAAGCTCATCGAAATTGGACAATAGAAGATTGGAAAAACGTTGCCTGGTCTGATGAGTCTCGATTTCTGCTGCGACATTCGGATGGTAGGGTCAGAATTTGGCGTCAACAACATGAAAGCATGGATCCATCCTGCCTTGTATCAACGGTTCAGGCTGGTGGTGGTGGTGTCATGGTGTGGGGAATATTTTCTTGGCACTCTTTGGGCCCCTTGGTACCAATTGAGCATTGTTGCAACGCCACAGCCTACCTGAGCATTGTTGCTGACCATGTCCATCCCTTTATGACCACAATGTACCCAACTTCTGATGGCTACTTTCAGCAGGATAATGCGCCATGTCATAAAGCTGGAATCATCTCAGACTGGTTTCTTGAACATGACAAAGAGTTCACTGTACTCAAATGGCCTCCACAGTCACCAGATCTCAATCCAATAGAGCATCTTTGGGATGTGGTGGAACGGGAGATTCGCATCATGGATGTGCAGCCGACAAATCTGCGGCAACTGTGTGATGCCATCATGTCAATATGGACCAAGCTCTCTGAGGAATGCTTCCTGCACCTTGTTGAATCTAAGCCACGAAGAATTGAGGCAGTTCTGAAGGCAAAAGGGGGTCCAACCCGTTACTAGCATGGTGTACCTAATAAAGTGGCCGGTGAGTGTATGTATATATATATATTCACAATGTCACCAGGGGCCTTATGTATCAATACTTGCGTGGAACTCATACCAGAAACGAGCGCACGCAAGGTCCGTCACGCTGAAAAAAATCTGTATGTATCAATGTGTGCGGGCGCTGAAATCCACGTGTGTTTCCTTGATAAATCCCAATCAGCGTGGAATTGAGCGCAGATGTCGGAGTGACTGGGCCCGTCCCTGTTACGCCCTCCTATAAATATGCAGATTTATTTAAATAGGGTCTCCCTGTCCTCGAACGCAGACAAAATGACAAGAAAAACTAAATTTACGGCGTGCGAGTTGGAGGTTCTGGTGGTGGAGGTGGAGGAGCGACAGCGTGTTTTGTTTGGCAGCCTGTCCAGTGGCGTCAGTGCAAAACAAAAACGCTTGGAGTGGGAGAAAGTTTGCGAGAGGGTGAATGCGGTGGGTTCCGAAACACGCACCCCCGCGGAGATTAAAAAAAAGTGGTCGGACCTCAAGGTGGAGGTCAAGCGGCATACAGCTGCCCTCCGGAGGAGTACTGGCCAGACAGGTGGGGGTCCGGGGGAGGAGACCCTCACACCGTTTGAGCAGCGGGTGGTGGGAATTATTATTATAGGGTAAGTGGCGTGTCACACAAATGTCCACATGCTTTGTCATCCCACTGAGCAAAAGACGTATATTAGACGTCTAGTCTAAGTTTATACTTCATTTCAACGTCGGGATTCAGTCTATTTTTAGACGTGATTTATACTTCGCCCTTAACTTCATTTTTCGATAACTTTTTATGCAATAAACAACTGTAATGTGCATAACTGACCTCGAAATACTGGATTACATTACCTATAATACCGTGGAGAAAGATGTAAACGCAACAGATACACAGAAGCAGGAATTGAAATGAACCAATATTTTTATTGTGTCACAGAAATCAATGTGTCGGCCGTGTCGCCGGCTTGCGGAACCCCGGCCCGCGGCAGCCCGTCCGCCGGCTCGGAGTCGTCGGCCAGGACCAGCGGCATTCGGGCCACCCCGGCCCCCAGCACCAGCATCAGCACCAGCGCGCCGACAAGCGGTGGAGCGTCCACCAGCCACGGCGCTTCCGCTGGACCACCCGGACGCAGTGGAAGGGTCCTCGCGGAGGGGGTCTTGCAATCGCAGGAAGAAATCATCAGGGGGATCGCGGGGATCAACGAGCGGCTGGACCGGCTCGTAAATGTCCTCGAGCGTCTGGTGGAGAAAATAAATTAATTTGGCTCATTGAACTGTGTATTCACTTCTTACCCATTCACACTGTGGAGATGAAATTCTCCCGCGCGAGGACGGCGGCCCGGCAGGGATCAGCTCGCATCCCTCCGTCTGCTGCTGGTTCGTCATGTGGGGCGACGTGCTGCTCGGCCACGGGGGTGTGGTGCACGCTTGTCACATAGTGAGTCACCAAACACCGCCACACAGCGTTGCCAAAGTGCGAATCACAGTCAACGCAAGTATCGGCTCAACGCCAATTTCTACACCACCTCCTGACTTTGCGTTAATTAGCGCTGGAACCGACGCTCATTTCGCGATGATAAATCTGGACGTGTGCGCCGATTTTGGCGTACGCAAGGTTATCTTGCGCCGCAAGCGTTGATACATAAGGCCCCAGGTCACTTAAATTGCCAGTAGGGCTAGAAACCATGTAGAGTCAGTCGAACGTTCTGACCCAACTATTGGGTTACTCTCAGAAAAATAACCCATAATTATTAACCCATCCAAAAAACCCTCAAATTGGGTTACAATAGCATCCATATGACCAAGAAATGGGTGTGGATCTGAAAAATAACCCAGAAATTTAAGTCAACACGTATAACCCAGGAATTGGGTTGAAGAAATAATCCAAGAGTTTTTAGAGTGTAACATCTAGAGAACCTGGTGCAAATCATGTCATTGTTAATTTCCACCCGATGATGTCAGTTTTACACCCAGCAGCCACTGTGTGATCAGAAAATGAACATGTGCCCCTATTAGCAAGCAGGGATGTGTTGGTCTTAAAATAAGGTGTTACCCTTGAGGTGGCAGAAAGCATATGCACCCCAGATCATCAAAGAACTAAACTCTGAGGCACATAATGTTGTTGAGAAAGCACTTTGGTAGGATAGTGAAATTGCTACGAGTGTTCACAGAGGTCATTCATTCATTTATTTCGCACACAAATATACACACAGCAGACTCACCTCAGCCCTGCCTGGTTCAAGAGATAGTTTTTTTTTTCTGTTTCAAAGTTCTAAAGGTTACAAGTATGGTGAATCAGAGGCACAGCTGACTTGACTGACAAACAGGAACACTGTAGCCCTTTGGAAATATGCTAAAGGCTGGTAGGTCAATCCAATTTTAGGTAAAGTTTGCATTTCCAATAAGGACACCTCCATCATTGGGCTTCAAAATTCTGCTTCAAAAACAGATGGATGTTGTCACAGATGCCACATTTATGTATTTTTCAGTCTATGGCAGCGTCTCTATAGCCCTCATTATGCCTTTGTACTTGAACACCGCACCCCAGAAAGGTGTAATAATAGTGTCCTCGTGTATCAGGATGTATCACATTATATCATAGCAGATGCATAAGAGGAGTGGCTTGATAACACACAACTCAACACCCACAGATATGCATGTACACACAGCACTGTTCTGCACAGCTGTCTACACATCCACACCTTCCTCCCCCCTTTACGCCTCTGTAACAAACCTCTGAGGAGGGACCAGAGGCTCAACAACTTCACCCCACTATCACACCAGGATGGTAGAAATTAGAAACAGGGGGCTCTACATATTTAAACCTCACGTGACAAAGGTGGGTTGGGCGCACAGATCACAACATAAACTCCAAAAATGGCATTAAAATCGGAACCATCTGTGCGTAAATGACGCATCGCGCTCCGTGGCCTGGCTCTTTCTTTTATAGATGTTGGCATATAAAATAAATTTGGCTCACAAAACTGAATGTTATAATATCCGTATGTAGGCTTAAAGTAAATAACTCATCTGAGCACTGAAACAAATCATCTGTTCAGCCGCTGCAACAGCAGCTGCAGCAGGACGGAGAGAGGACAAGGAGACATGTCCAGGTCGAGCTGCGCGAGAAATAAGAGGAAGAGGAAGAAAGAAAGGGAGGGAGACAAATTAAATATCTTGTTAACTTCATCATGTGTGTTTATTTACTAGATATTTAATTTAATTTAATACGGTTTCAGCTGTGTAGATTCAGTCAGGTTGTGTGTCCAAACGCGTGCCAAACGCGCTCATCAGATCAGATATAGCTCAGAATATGTCTATATAGATCTAAATGTATGTGCTGACTCAGATTATTAGTTGTTGATGATTATTTATTGCACTGAAATGTGCCTGACACTGTGGAAACCTGCCTGTGAGGCATCGGTGACGTATGTTGATATGCCGCCGGTCTACCAAAATACCACTAGACCAGCTGCGCTCCACCTGCGCTGAAAGCTGACCAGGTTTGAATCAGCGAGCTTTCACCACACTTTACACGCCACTGGCGAGCACGAAAATGTCACTGCGCCTGCTGATTCTGTCTACATCTCCCCCTACCAACCACGCCCAGCTTGGTGGATCTCGGTTTGCCTTCGTGCGCCTCAGTCCACGAAAATACCAAACTGGCTGTACGCCGGGCTCCGCCAGATGAAAATACAGCTGCGCGGGGTCCGCCACCCTCCGCCGCCTCACCGGCGGACACGAAAATAGAGCCCAGGGTGTGACAGAGGCCAAAATATCCTGCCCTGACTCAGCAACATGCCTCCTGATTACTGTGTCCACAGATATTAATCGAGACTTTACAATATTCATTGTGCACGAAGTACAGACTGAAGTCAACTGACCCAGCAGTATAATAAGTGAATAGATAAAGACCTGTTAGGCACACAGGACATCACTCTATATTTGACCCTTTCCAAAACTGTCGTGTCCAGTTTAAGATTATTAACAAAGATCATGCTGCTGTGCCTTATGCTTAAATGACTGCATGTGTCCATCAGGTGAATTGTTTTAGTCAATTGAACATCATTTCATGTATCACAATGGCTCGAACAGTGACCTGTGTTTGTTTTCTGTGTTCAGAGGTGCTTGGGGGGGGGGGGGGGGGACAAAATGCCTTGTCACAGGGCACCTGGCCTTTAAAGGGAATGAGAGCACACGCACTGATTGGTTTAATTCACCTCCAAAAGACACCTTGGAATAATTAAGTTAATCCACCCTCTGTGTGTCCTGCACACAGTTTTTGCATCGCTTAACTATTAAAAAGTGGTTGGACTCACCCTAAATGACTTTGCCTAATGAGCTGCATGCTGAGTGTGACACGATACACAGATCAGAGCTGAGTATTGTTATTACAGTGCTCTGTAGTGAAATGATATATCATTCCTGATAAAACTGCCAAATCTGCTCCAATGCTTTGAATCTTTAAAACACACTTTAACAACATGATGATATGCAGCTGAAACAGAGAGCATGAGAGACACGCAAAAAATCCTCCCTCTGTTTGGAAGACCTGACGTGACTAACGACACCTCCTCCACCTTGTTTGATCAAACACAGCACAACACCCTGCTGCACTGAACTCTCTTTCCATCCCCACACCCCTCCTCTTCCTCTGACCTTCACAATGATTCAAGATCATTGCACAGCCACGGGCCAGAGCCCGGGGACTGAGTCCAAGTCTGAGGTCCACTCTGCTCAAGGGCAAAGGCAGGGGAGAAGCACTCAACCCTGAAGTCCACACTGAAAATCCCCTGCACTGACAGCATAATGCACTGATGTTACATAAAGAGGAACAACACTGAATGAGGGTGAAGCTACCTTATCTTGTTGCTGTTCTTGGGGCTGATAACAGAGCTTAGTGTAGCATGTCCTGGAAATCCCACACAAGGGGAATTTACCTGTTTAAATTAATAACCATGGATTCCTGCCCGCCCACACTCCTTTTGATTCATATTTCACACCCTCACACGCCTTTGTTCCTTTCGCTGCAGAGACGTGCACAGGGGGAAACACTTCAGCCTCAAAATGTTAGCGGCTGCTGCTTCCTCTCCAGCTGTTGCTGGCCAGAGACGTGCACAGGGGGAAATACTTCAGCCTCAAAATGTTAGCGGCTGCTGCTTCCTCTCCTGCTGTTGTTAGAAACCTTATTTTTAACGTCCTCCTCCTCTTCTCTTATCCTGTATCTCCTTCTTGTTTTTAATCTTTAATTTGGTGCCAGGAAGATGGATTTTCTTTGTCTTAGCACTGCAGTGTTGTTTAAGCTCATACTGGTGTCTGTTCTTTCTCCAGTTGCAGTCATGCTGTCTGTTTCTGTTCCATTTAATGTTGCTGACAGGGTTGAGATTTGCCGCCTTTTGGTTTTTGTTTTCTACAATCATGTTTTGAAAGGCATGATGTGAAGAGACATGCAGTTTGTTAGTATATTCAACATGTTCCTCCCGCCCCCCCCTAACAAATTTATTTCATGTGCTGAAAGATAGTCCGTCACAGGGGACCATCCTGCACCTTTACAGGGATGTTTTTATTTTTGAATTTCTGAGTTATTTCAGAGTTGGCTGGAGGAGAGGAGCTTGTTCTTTAATGTTTATCCACTGAAAGCCCCAAGGTAAAAAGTAGCTCATGCTCAAGTGTACTGAATGAAGTTGACTGTTCTCTTTTTCTAAAGTTTATTACATGTCATCTCAAACAAACATGCACGTTTTGACCTCATAGTTTACATAGAAAATGAAGGAAATAGAGGTAGTGTTATTTAAGTATAGATTCATGACAGAACAGGTGTAGACACCGTGGACTGTAGACACCGTGGACTGTAGAAGGAATGGAAGTCATCTGCCTCCTCACTGGGTGTAGCCACCCGGAGAACAGCACCCTCTGGTGACAGGCTGCAGTAAAGGTCATAAATCCCACCTCCTCCAGCAATCCCTATGTCCTATGGATTTGTGGACAAACTTTAGCAATTAATTACACAGAATATACATTTTTCTCCCCCTGGTTGCGATGTTGACATGTAATTACTGTAAGACTGGTTTGTGCTCAAGTCCTCTTTTTTCTGTGTAGCGCCATTTTTAAAAATTATTAGGGGGTTCATGTTTTCTATGATTGACACTTGATACAGCCTATGGGTGCATGAAGATTGCGTAGCTCACCCGGGGGATACGCTGTTTGAGCCGAGCACGATCACAGCAACTCTCTGCAACTCTCCTGCGGAATGGTTACAACGCTACTGTGCAGGTGGTGGTTCCAGGAAGTGAAGAAAATCCCGGAAATACCGAGAGCAATTCGGCTTCAAATTCATATAATGGCGGAGTAACATGATAAATCTCATACACTCTGTTGCTTGGGTTGTAGGTCATGAGGAAAACACTCAATGTTGACATGTTTTAAAACTCTTTCATCATAGTTTGATGGTGACAAACAGAGCCTGGGGTGTAGGAGGGAAAAGGAATGACCAAAACATCAACTACAGTTAAATGATCCATGACTTACTGATTTTTTCGACCATATGAAAGGCTAAAGGAACATTCCAAAGATTTATTTATTTATTTATTTATTTTTTACATTGGGTTGTATGGGTGACATGTCACAAGTAAGTTTTTTAAGTCACAATGCCTGTCAGCTCGGCCTCTTTAATGAGGAATTGCCAGGAGAAGTGCTACTCAAGCTAGGCTATAGTTTTCTGTTGAAAGGGGCTGACTACCACATAATTTAGCTATTTTAAGAGACTCTGACCTAAACACTGATCTCAGTTGAAGTGAGTACTGAGAAAGCCTATTTGTTTTCACATTGTTTTGTGGATGTGACTCAGATTTGCTCATCTAAAAGCAGTGGGCTTCAAAAAGACAATAATACAACCAAACTAGATTCTGTGATTCTGACAGCGTCACTTACTACTACTCTTTTGTGAAGCAGAGTTTACAGAAGAAAAAAGGTGAAGTGGAGAAACTTCTAGTTAATTTGGAGAGCAGGAGGGATCCAAGGTAACCTGGTGGTACAGGTGTGTAAAGTTTGGGCCAATGTCCACAAACAGAGAAAACAACTGTTGGTCTGGAGTGAGACCTGGTAACAACAGGATTGGCTTCATACTCTTAGGGAAATGACTTTAAAAAGGTAGTTATATAACTTTTGCTTTTATATAGTTATAAAAAGGTAGTTATATAACTTTTTTTCCCCTGTAATTCAGCCCAAGTACTATCACTGTGTTCTGCTTGATTTGACTGGTTGATTTGGACATGGGTTTGTCATTTTATCCTGTTCTGTCCTGTTATTGTGCCATAGACATTTACTTTGAGGTTTGTTTGTTTTGTTGTTGTTGTTAATTTATGTATTGCTGTTCTTTGTCAGAAACTGTGTAAACTGTGCTGCTGCCTATCTTGGACAGGACACCTAAAAAAAGATATATAATAATAATATCAATGTGCAAATATGAGTTGTACACAGTTTCAGACCATACTGGCCTACTTTACCTATTAAGTTGTTCCTTTATGATTAAACCAGATGAGCTCTCGCTTGTGCCCTTCTCCAATTGCTGGCAACAGAAGTTCTAGTAAGCAGTGCCATGAAGATCAGTGACAAGCCACATAAATGTAGAGATGCACCTGACTACACTTCTATCCTCATTCCTCTGTCTCCTTCTCCATCATCAAACTGAAAAGCTGCCCTCTCTCTTGCAGTTTCATGTAAAGTTTGTGTTAACCTTTAAAAAGATCTGAACTTTGTGCTAGAGAAAGTGAGATTCAGTCACACAAAGATCTCACATACACTCACCGGCCACTTTATTAGGTAGACCTGTCCAACTGCTCGTTAACACTTAATTTCTAATCAGCCAATCACATGGCGGCAACTTAGTGCATTTAGGCATGTAGACATGGTCAAGACAATCTCCTGCAGTTCAAACCGAGCATCAGTATGGGGAAGAAAGGTGATTTGAGTGACAACCAAGGTAGGCAGAAGAGCATCTCTGAACGCACAGTACGTCGTACTTTGAGGTAGATGGGCTACAGCAGCAGAAGACCACGCCGGGTGCCACTCCTTTCAGCTAAGAAAAGGAAACTGAGGCTACAATTTGCACAAGCTCATCGAAATTGGACAATAGAAGATTGGAAAAACGATGCCTGGTCTGATGAGTCTAGATTTCTGCTGCGACATTCGGATGGTAGGGTCAGAATTTGGTGTCAACAACATGAAAGCATGGATCCATCCTGCCTTGTATCAACGGTTCAGGCTGGTGGTGGTGGTGTCATGGTGTGGGGAATATTTTCTTGGCACTCTTTGGGCCCCTTGGTACCAATTGAGCATCGTTGCAACGCCACAGCCTACCTGAGTATTGTTGCTGACCATGTCCATCCCTTTATGACCACAATGTACCCAACTTCTGATGGCTACTTTCAGCAGGATAATGCGCCATGTCATAAAGCTGGAATCATCTCAGACTGGTTTCTTGAACATGACAATGAGTTCACTGTACTCAAATGGCCTCCACAGTCACCAGATCTCAATCCAATAGAGCATCTTTGGGATGTGGTGGAACGGGAGATTCGCATCATGGATGTGCAGCCGACAAATCTGCGGCAACTGTGTGATGCCATCATGTCAATATGGACCAAGCTCTCTGAGGAATGCTTCCAGCACCTTGTTGAATCTATGCCACGAAGAATTGAGGCAGTTCTGAAGGCAAAAGGGGGTCCAACCCGTTACTAGCATGGTGTACCTAATAAAGTGGCCGGTGAGTGTATGTTGCCAGGCTTGACGCCGTAGTTCTCAGTGTTAGATCAGATCAGATCATCAGGTATCTGTGAGAGCAATC
Source organism: Xyrichtys novacula (assembly GCA_962446985.1). Lineage (NCBI taxonomy): Eukaryota > Metazoa > Chordata > Actinopteri > Labriformes > Labridae > Xyrichtys > Xyrichtys novacula. Next base: position 13,004,901 of record OY660887.1, on the reverse strand, counting down.
AACAGATGCGCACTAAAACACCTGCTGAAGTTGCAGGCAATCCAGCATTCTGAAGGATCATATTTCTGTTGGTGCTGATGAATCTAATCATGAAACACATCTGCTTTCCCTGAGCACACTGTTTGAATCCCACCTTAAAATGATGCTCACAGACTTTATTACGTCATAACAATTTCTCTGTATCTGCTGTCTCTCTGTGTCTCTCAGGATGGACAGTGTATAGAGGAGTTCTCTGTCACACTCTCTTCATTGATCTGGCTCAGCAGTAACTTCTTTCAGACTCTGAACCTTTTGAAAAACCCGTCACACTCCTGTCTTCATTACTCCTGCTCCCTTTCACTGATTGGATGGCTGCATCTTTCATCTCACTCTCCTTACCATTAATTGACCACTCATCCTGACATGTGGATATTATACACTTGTAACACACTCCTGTGCTCTTTTTCTCCTTTTCGTATTTCCAGCTGCACTCAAACTCTGACAATGGCGATGGCTCCGTGAGATACATCCTGTCTGGTGAGGGGGCTGGGTCTATCTTCGTCATTAATGAGACATCAGGTGACATCCATGCTGCCAAACCCCTGGACCGAGAGAGGAAGTCGCAGTATGTTCTGCACGCGAGGGCCATCGACAGGCGGACAAACCTTTCACTGGAGGCAGAGTCAGAGTTCATCATCAAGGTTCAGGATGTCAACGACAATGCCCCCACTTTTGCTGATGGACCGTTCTCAGCATCTGTGCCTGAGATGTCTGATGTGGGTAAGTCAGGAGCCTCAAGCACATCCTAGTGCTCAGACACAGAGAAAACTGATGACAGGCTCAGGTTTGGTCATTAGAGTGAGCCAGTGAGTCCTGCAGCAAACTCACAGAAATAGAAAAAGTTCATCAGGTCAAGACCTGACGGGCACCATGTCTTCAAGAGTCCAGCAGCACATCATACAGAGGTTCAGACTCCATGTATGTGTTGCAGTGTACTGCATCAGTTTAAGCAAGAGGATTTTGAACAATTCAAAAAATACTTTTTATCAAATTTGAGAAAAAGAGACTAGGATCCCATATGCATAATATCTGATGAAGTCAATCACTTTATTATAATCCAAACATTTTACAGCTAATTATGTGTTAATGGTCATCAAGTGTTGTATTGTAGTGTCCAAACCTAGATTCTAACATTAGTCTGTGACCCCAGTGTTCACCGAACCAGGTTAGGATCACAGTGAATTCTGAGTTCAGTCCCCATAATAAAGATCTATTAGTACCAAGGATAACCTCAGGTTTCAGAAGAAGTTCAGTGTTCATGATAGGCTCACAGTTCATATACCTGAACCACCAAGTAACCACCAGGTGATCTCTCCAGTGCTTTAGTTAGTACAGAAATTTCTTCCCTCTCTGTTGGGTCTTGTTTTTCAGTGTTACAATGTCATTTAGCAGACACTTTAATCCAAAGCAATGTACATACAAGAACAAGAACAGCACAAGCAAAGATGTAGACAGGAAGAAACAAGATCAGTAAGAGCAACAAGTGCTTCCAGTCCATTTGGACACAGGTACTGCGGTGTTAAAGGTGTTTTTTAAAGAACATCAATAATGAAGTAACCAATGATCCATTTGATCATTTTACTGATCACTGTAAACTAAATTGTCTTGACCACAATAAGGACCAAAGTATCAAGTGCTGGGTTACTCACAGAGATCTGGGCACAAAATCCCAGAAGTAGATCAGGAGAGTGTGAGTTATCTGTGGCTGGAAGAGTCATTCAACCACTGGGGACAACAGTGGAGAATCGTCTAGCTAAGTGCATAATGTTCTCCGAAAAGCTGGTCTTCAGCTGTCTTTTGAAAGTAGAGAGAGACTCTGCGGTTTTAATGGAGCTGGGTAATTCATTCCACCATTTAGGAACAACAGAGGAAAAGAGTTGGGCTAGTGATTTAGGGGCTTGATGTGGTGGAGCATAGTGGGCGAGAAGGGGTGTAGACCTGGATCAGGGGTTCCAGGTAAACAGGAGCAGTTTTGTTTATTGCTTTGTAAGCACCGATTAGAGTTTTCAATTAGATGCGCACTGCAACTGGAAGCCAGTGAGGGCGGGAGATGAACAGAGGAAGGACATAAAATAGAATAGAATAGAATATTCCTTTATTGATTCCCCCTGGGGGAAATTTTTTTGTCACAGCAGCATCACAGACAAAGAGTGCAAAAATGCAGTTATAAAAATAAATATCCTCATATTAAGAACTTAAATAAATGTAATAATTAGGAAAAAAAATAGAAAAAAAAGGGAGAAGAAAAATAAAACTATGTACAATATACACAATTTAAATGCCAGAAAAACGTGGTGGTGTAAATCCAGTTATTATTACAGTTCGTTGTAAAGTCTTATTGCAGAGGGGAGGAATGACCTGCGGTAGCACTCTATCTTGCAAGGTGGGAGTCTAAGTCTGCTGCTGAAGGAGCTGCTTAAAGCCCCCACAGTCTGGTGCAGTGGGTGAGAGGGATTGTCCATGATGGATACAAGCTTTGCTAACATCCTCCTCTCACCCACCTCCTCCAGGGAGTCCAAAGAACAGTCCAGGACAGAACTGGCCCTCCTGACCAGTCTGTTCAGTCTCTTCCTGTCCCTCTCGGTGTTCCCTGCCCCCCAGCAGACCACCGCATAGAAAAGTGCAGATTCTACCACAGAGTCATAGAAAGTCCTGAGCAGAGTCCTGCACACTCCAAAGGACCTCAATCTCCTCGGCAGGTGGAGACGACTTTGGCCCGTCTTGTACAGGACGTCTGTGTTGGTTGACCAGTCCAGTTTATTGTTGAGGTGGACACCCAGGAATCTGTATGACTCCACCATCCCAATGTCCAGACCCTGGATGTTCACTGGAACAGTCTGAGGTGTCCTCCTTCTGCGGAAATCCACAACCATCTCCTTTGTCTTACTGGCATTGAGCTGGAGGTGGTTTGTGCCACACCAGTTGACAAAGTCACTGATGACAGTCCTGTATTCCCACTCATCCCCTGACGATACACATCCAACGATGGCTGTGTCATCAGAGAACTTCTGGAGGTGACAGCTCCCAGAGTTGTAGCTGAAGTCCGAGGTGTACAGGGTGAAGAGGAAGGGGGAGAGCACTGTCCCCTGTGGAGCCCCCATGCTGCAGACCACCATGTCCGATACACAGTTCTGAAGCCTCACAAACTGTGGTCTGTCGGTGAGGTAGTCCACGGTCCATGCGGCTAGGTGACAGTCCACTCCCGCCCTCTCGAGCTTCCCTCTGAGCAGTGAAGGCTGGATGGTGTTGAAAGCACTGGAGAAGTCAAAAAACACGACCCTCACAGTGCTGTGGGTGTTCTCCAAGTGGGCCATGGACCTCTGCAGCAGGTAGATGACTGCGTCGTCCACCCCGATGTTCGGCTGGTACGCAAACTGCAGAGGATCCAGATGAGAGCTCACCGGGGGCGGAGGTTCCTCAACATGATCCTCTCCAGAGTCTTCATCAGGTGAGAAGTGAGGGCCACAGGTCTGAAGTGGTTGGGCTCCCTGGGGTGTGCTGTCTTGGGGACAGGAATCATGCAGGAAGTCTTCCACAGTGTTGGGACCCTCTCCAGACTGAGGCTCAAGCTGAAGATGTACAGTAGCACCTCACAGAGCTGGTCTGCACAGTCCTTCAGGAGTCTGGAGCTGATGCCGTCAGGACCCGTGGCTTTCCTTGGCTTCATCTTCCTCAGCTCGCTTCTCACCTGGTCAGCTGTTATGGAGAGGCTGGGGGTGGTGCTGGAGGGGGTGGTGGAGGATGAGTGGAGGGGGGTTGATGATGCCAGTGCCATGGGACTGAGGTGGTGTGAAGAAGAAGCAGCAGACAGGTCATTGGTTTGATGAGTCAGGGGAGGAGTGGGAGCAGAGTCAAATCTATTGAAGAACAGATTCAGCTCGTTGGCCCTCTCCCTGTTCCTGCTTCAGGTCCCCTCTCATGGCCCCTGCTATGACCGGAGATGGATTTCAGGCCTCTCCAGACCTCCCTTGGGTTGTTCTGTTGCAGAAGGTTTTCCATATTGGTCTTATAGCTGGCCTTTCCCTCTCTGATCTTCTTCTTCAGCTCCTTCTGCACCCTCCTCAGCTCCTCCCTGTCCCCACATTTAAAGACCCTCCTCTTCTCCTTCAGGAGGACTTTAAGTTCCGGGGTCACCCAAGGTTTGCTGTTGGAGAAACGCTGTACTTTCCTGGTGGGTACGGTGTTCTCAACACAGAAGTTTATATAGTCCGTGATACAATCTGTCATGGTGTCGATGTCATCACCATGTGGGCCGCACAGTACATCCCAGTCTGTGGTCTCAAAACAGTCCCGCAACGTCTCCTCAGACCACCTCTTAACATACCTGATGGTGGGGGGGTTGTTTCTTCACCATAGGTATGTAAATGGGCTGCAGACTCACCAGGTTGTGATCTGAGCGGCCTATCGGGGGGAGGGGGGAGGAGGTGTACTCATCCTTGGTGTTTGCATACAGTAAGTCCAAAGTTTTATTGTCTCGAATGAGCTGGAGAGTTGGTCAGTACTACCAAATCATTTTCACAAACTTTGACCAAGGCACTATTCTCAGTTAAGTGTACACTATATAAAAATGAGCTGTCTTAGGCAGGTTGGAGACCAGACATGCTGCGGCAGGGAGGTCTGCCAGTAAGGAGTTGCAGTAGTTTTTCCCCTGTAAACTCTGCCTAATGAGGGAGTCCATAGTAAATGACATGCCTTTGTTACAATAAGAATCTCTCAGTTTCTAATTTAGTTGGATTTTTACCTTTTTGAAGCCAACAGACCTGAACAGCTGATCAGAGTGATGCACACTGAAGAACATGTGCTACATGCAAAAGTAAATTTTTTATATAGTATACACCTAACTGGGAATAGTGCCTTGGTCAAAGTTTGTGAAAATTATTTGGTAGTACTGACTAACTCTCTGAAGAGGTTTATAGTCTAGCTTCTGATTTGGCTCTCTATTCTCAACGGAGCTGACTAATCCTCTGTCACTAAAACACTTACCAATGACAAGTCATGCAACCACACTTGAGGAAATCTGAACTATCCCTTTAAAACGATTGGTTTTGATTGGATTTCTGAACATTTCAATAACATGGTTATGCCCCTATAACAACAACATCACAGTATTGTTGGCTATTCAAACAGCAGGGTCACTTAAAGCCATAGAACAGAGCAGCATTAATATGAGTGCATTTTATTGCGTCACTGCATCACGGCCAGAAACCAACATTGAATGCCAATGACCTTCGATCCCTCAGACGGCACTGTATCAAAAACAAATATCAATGTGTAAAGGATATCACCACGTGGGCTCAGGAACACTTCAGAAAACCACTGTTAGTAAATACAGTTCATTGCTACATCTGTAAGTGCAAGTTAAAACTCTACTATGCAAAGCAAAAGCCATTTATCAACAACATCCAGGGCTCCTCTGGGCCCGGGCTCATCTAAGATGGACTGATGCAAAGTGGAAAAGTGTTCTGTGGTCTGACGAGTCCACATTTCAAATTGTTTTTGGAAATAGTGGACATCGTGTCTACCGGGCCAAAGAGGAAAAGAACCATCCAAACTGTTATCAACGCAAGGTTCAAAAGCCAGCATCTGTGATGGTATGGGGGTGCATTAGTGCCCAAGGCATGGGTAACTTACACATCTGTGAAGGCAACATTAATGCTGAAAGGTACATACAGGTTTTGGAGCAACATATGCTGCCATCCAAGCAACGTCTTTTTCATGGATGCCCCTGCTTATTTCAGAAAGACGATGCCAAGCCACAGTGCGGGTACTCGACTGGCCTGCCTGCACTCCAGACCTGTCTCCTATTGAAAATGTGTGGCGCATTATGAAGTGTAAAATATGGCAACAGAGACCCCAGACTGTTGAACAACTGAAGCTGTACATCAAGCAAGAATGGGAAAGAATTCCACCTTCAAAGCTTCAACAATTAGTCTCCTCAGTTCCCAAACGTTTATTGAGTGTTGTTAAGAGGAAAGGTGATGTAACACAGTGGTAAACATGCCCCTGTCGCAACTGCTTTGGCACGTGTTGCAACCATGAAATTCTGAGTTAATTATTATTTGCAAAAAATAATAATAATAATAATAATGTTTAAGAGTTTGAACATTAAAAAAATCTTGTCTTTATAGTGTATTCAATTGAATATAGGTTGAAAAGAATTTACGAATTATTGTATTCTGTTTTATTTACGTTTATCACAATTTCCCAACTTCAATGGAATTGGGTTTTGTAGTTTCCATCTAATAACAGAAATAGAGAAGTTTTTTGTTGAACAGACACAGAAACCGATAATGACATCTCTGTGCTCCACTAGCATAGTTGCTACTTTTTGGTTTGTCTTTGTACAGTGATGACAGCTGCTGTGTCACAGGAAAGAGGTATTGGTCATTCCAAAAAGTCACCACGGTATATTCTGCTGCTACAATAAATAAGCAACGTCCCACTTATTAGAGACTGGCTGGTCATTTGTCTGACATTAGGGACTGTGATTTAAATAAATAAGTTACAAACTCACAATGAACCCTAATTTAACACAGAGGGTTGAACAGTGTCTGCTAATATGAATTATTGCTCCTTTTTCGTGCACACTGCTGATAGCTGCAGTGTTACACAGAGAAACCTGTCATGATTGTTTCCAACACAAGAATATAATATATATAATATATATATGTGTATATATATATATATATATATATATATATATACATATTAGCTTAAGGAGACTGACTGGTCATTGGTATGAAATGAGGGATTATGTTAAAATACATGGATAATTTAACACTAAACAGTTAGTGTGTCTCTGCTGAAAGAACAAGCACAACGCAGGTCGACCATGATGAATGAGACAGATAAAAGCGTTGGCTTCTCCTGTCTGCTGCTACACACTCCGGTTAATAGGCTAGGCACAGCTGACAATACAAACCCACACACACACACACACACAAACACACACACACACACACACACACACACACACACACACACACACACACACACGCACGCATACACACACGCGGGCACACACACACACACACACCCACACACAGTGTGTTGGTTTTACTGCAGCTCTTTGTCCCTCAGTACAAATACTTGTATCCTTATGTGCCTCCAGTTCTGGTTTGTTTTCATTTCTGACTGTTTTGTTTTTGTAACAAAAGGACCTTTTTTCCAAGTGTTCAAAGTGGATACTAAAAACAAAATAAATACCAGTGATTTAAAAAAAAGAGGGGTCAAGAGGTCATGAAAATCTGTGATTTTAGCTCACAGGGGACAAGAGTCTGTAGTAAGTCTACATTATCTCTTCTTCAAAGTGTAGCTATAGCCAGGCAGATTTTCAAAATGTCTCCTTACCTTTATATGACTTGTCGAGATGACTTGGTTTGAAAATGGTTTCCTCCATCTTGCATGCATTCTCGGGGAAATAGCTGCAGGTGAAAAACTACTTAGTGATGGAGTGACAGCTCACATGACTAACAGATGTATCCATACTCATAACAGTGAGTCTTTGTCGGAGCATACTGAAGCATCATGGAGCATCATGAACTCCCAGATGTACCCGACCATTTCTTTCTTTCTTTTTCAATCTAAATCGTCTGTGCTGGTGAATTCTTTGAAGCTAATGAATACTCCCTATGCATTCTCTCCTCTGTGCAGGTATGTCAGTTTTCCAGGTGACAGCCTCAGACACAGATGACCCCACCTACGGGAACAGTGCCAAGATAGTTTACAGCATCATAGAGGGACAGCCGTACTTCTCAGTGGACCCAAAGACAGGTAACACAGCTGCTTCTTCTCCTTCTTCTTCTTCCACTTCTTCGTCTTTTTCTGCGTTGTCGTCTTCTTATTATTTTTTGTGTTTACTCAAAGGACATCAAGCTTTTCATAAATGTTATAATATATGTAAATATAATGAGCTACAAAGTACGTTCTGCATGAAGCTCACAATCTAGCAACATTTTGATCTGTTTCTTTCACATGGTCCTTTTAAAATCAAGTAATCAAATGTAGAATACATCAGATAACCTTTTTTTTCAATGCATTAATGTAGTAATACAGCCCACAGACTGCGGAAGTCAAGTAAACATATGTGTGCATATATGAGCTTTACATTTACTGTCAAGAGAGCTCTTTTTTCCATAATTTCATACTAAATGGGCATCCTGATTACATTCATCTCATTTAAATCCAGGTAGGGCATCCATAGAGAAATGTTTTTTAATGTTGTATACACTGGAAGGTTTTCAGGAGGGCACCTTTTTATACTATATCAGAAGGGTATTCAGGGGGCAAATTTACCATTGGGGCATCTAGGGGGCACTTTTCATTTGGAATATACTGGAAGGGCATCTGGGGGGCGCTTTGTCATGTTTTACTTTTTAGAAGACTAATTTATATCAGATTTCACATGTTTGAACAAGGATCCAGAAAAGGCTTTTTTAATACGTACGCCATGGGCAAGAGGGCACTTCTGCTGTGATTTTCTGACATGAGGAGACCGGATGGATGATCCTAGCATTGATATGAAGGCAAAAACCATGACAAAAGCATTCTGCTTGGTCTGTTTTTGCATAGAAATAATTTATCGTTTCTATTGACAGTAACACAGCAGCAACTTAACTAACATAACTGTGTGTCGGGGTTTGAGATGGAAATCAAAAAGAAATGAGATATAAAATTAATTAAAACTAATGCAGGACTACCCTCCTCTTTTGTTTATTGTAAATTTAAATCTGCAGTACCTGCCACAGTGTTATTTGACAAATGATGAGAATTGTAAAAAAAAAAAAAGAGGGGTTATGGACAAATCTGTTGTATAAATATCTGTCTTTTCGCGCTCTTATTGTTTATCAGCTTTAAACTGTACTCTGCACACAGTGAACTGGGAGCTTTACGACACATTTACTGCTAACATTTCAGAGCAGAATGAATTCAGAAAAGAGACTCTGAGTGAAAAAAAAAATTCTTCCATGGTTCTGCTCTTTGTCCCTGTGTTTCTCTTCCTCCTCCATTTCTATGTCTCCCTGCAAACAAAAGTCTTCCCAGACATGATACCATGTCCATTAAAGCCAGCAGAGAGGAGGAGGTGTGCAGAGAGCATCAGCATGTCTTCAATGAGAGTGTTTTTCAAAGCATATTGCACTCAACGTGAGGGGAATTAACTGCAGACAGAGAAAAGGTTTTGTACACAAGCTGCACCATCTGTGTATAGCCTGTGTTTATGTTTGTGTGTGCGTGCGTGCGTGCGTGCGTGCGTGCGTGCGTGCGTGCGTGCGTGCGTGTGTGTGTGTGAGAGAGAGAGAGAGAGGGAAGGAAGGAGAAAAGGAGAGTGCAAGAGAAAGAGAGAGAGAGAGAGTCTTTTGAACAAAGACAGCCTCACAATCAGACAGCAGTAAAGAGAACCTGGTTATCTTCCATTTTTGCATCATTGTATTTATGAGCCCATAGATGGAATGTCTACTGACTCCCTCTGGCGTAGAATATGATAGATAACCCAGCAGCCTTCATCTGATGACACTCAAACACATAATGCTATGTTGTCTGATGTGGTTGTCTTGTTGTATTTTCTGAAAACTCCAACAAGAACTTCGCATCAAACACATTTGATTAATTTGCCAGAGAGAATCACTAATGTCTGCTCACATTTATCTGTTGATAAAAAAAGAAAGTATTCAGTTTCCTATTTCTTTCAGAAAACACACAACCTACTGAAAATGGTGTGATCAAATACTGTCAGTACTGGCACACCAAGTACCGTTCTCCGTCCTCTCTCTGAGAGGTTCATCATGATTCACTTTGCATCGACTCGTCACCACCCATTAGAGTCATTAATCACAGTCTGTTTTTGGGAGTCCCTGAGCTCCATCATCACCCAGGTTCCCCTGAATTGCTGCTCTTCATCTCCCTCTTTCTGCATCTGTCCTTCTCTCAACACAAATTTCTCTTTTCTTTATTTTTGTGAGAAGCAGAATGAACCTCTTAGAATAAAAAGAAAAAGGGCAGCTATATTTGCCAAATTAATTTCCCGGCTGCTACCAGAAACAAAAATTCTGACTGATATCTGACTAATATTTGTGTCTATAATGTCAGCACACCTCAGTAGTTAAACTTTTAGAGCTCGTCTTTTTTATTTACAAATATGAGGTAATATCATTATGTTAGGATGTATCAGTAAAATCCCAGCACCACACCTGCCACCTGAGCTAACTCTCAAAAGACTGTAAAGACTAAAGTTTTCTGCTCTGCTTTGTTGAAGTTTCAGAGACCCGAGAGCTGGTGTGATGTATATTTCATCAACCTTCCACAGGAGCAAGAAAAACCCTGCACAATACACCCAGATAAACAAGATGCATCAGGGTTTCATCAAGTGTTGGAGTATTTAAAGCTGAAGGTTTCCTCTGTTGGGAGTTTGGATAATAATAAAAAACAGACAGGAACTGTGCAGGTACAGGACCAGCTCTCTGCAAACCTGTTCTCTGTCCTCTGCTTCTGTTCTAATGCACCTCATCTCCACTCTGTTCCTGCTCTCTCCTCACCTCCTCCCATCATGCTCTGCTGTCTCCTCTTCAGCTGAGCACCACTCCACTCCTCCTGCAGAGCTTCTGAGATTTACTGCCTTTCAAAAAACTGGAGCAATTTAGGAGGTTAAAGAAAAGAAAGGCTGTATGAGTCCAGAGGAAAGCCAGACACAGTCTGAGTCTACAGAGACCCCACTTGGCAAGGTCGGTCAAGATCACATGCACAGAAGCATTCAGGTGGAAACACACCCACCTGACAAACATGTACAGAAACACTCCACAGTCCTCCCTCACAATGGACCACATAATCTAGATATCCACTACAGAATGGTAAAAGATACATGCTTGGTGGTTAAAACAGTGTTCAGCAGACGATGGAATCACACCCCCAGAAGTTAGTAAGTGACTACAGCTACAGTGCACTTCTTTTTTTTTTTTTTTGTCTTTTTTTAATGTTTTGATTAGATGTGTTTCTTCAATGCCAGGACTGGAACCAGGCATGGTAATCAATCCATAAGTTTGACAGATGTTTAATATGTCAACTATTAATAATGCTAGGATCCTGTTATCAAGGTAACTTCATCAGCAGCTGAGTAACATTTTAATCCATCTGCCCGTTCTACTGTCTCGGTCTGCACAAACCGCGGAAACTGCTGCCATGCAAGATGGCACAGTTATTGATATATCAGGTGTGTTCCTTAGATTATGAATGCAGGCATGCTTTTTTTGAATTCTGCATGCTCAGAGACGGCTTAAATACAACAACATGTAAAAGTATTTCTCAAGCACACTAATTTACAACCTCTGGTTACCCTGACTGTATGACCTGGCAGGGTGAAAACACTTACTGTGAAAGAGAAAATAAATAGTAATAATAATAATTATAATAAGAAAAAGCATATGTTCCTAATGCAATTTGTAAGCCAATTATTTCTAGAAATTTCAATCCAGCAAAGACAAGCCGATAGCTTGTAATGAGCAGAGATATCTGCCTATAGGAAAACAACATATGGATTTGTAAAGTTGTAAAATTAAGACCTTCATATGAGTTAAAAATATATATATATTTAGTGTTGTGCTGTTCATGAACGTTTCTACAAAAGAACGGAACTGCTGAGTGAACGATGTGATTGGAATCACTCTGAGACCTGATTTGTTCCTTTCTCAGTTCATTTGAGCTCAGCTGCGAGCCTGAAGTGCCGGTTGAAAGTGGATCTGCCTCCGTTTTCCTCCTGATTCTTTGGCGAACAACACACAGCCAACCAGTGAGCGAACGGGCAGAGTCTTGTGATTTGCTCACAGCGAATAAACGATATGTATCAGTCAGACTGTGAACGAGTCAGTCTGTGAACGAAATGAATGACTTCCGAACGACTTGATGCAGGCAGAGGAGGAAGGGGTGTAGCCTCATTCACGAACTGCTGAACACCGGTTTATTCACTGAGGCTAAGATAAAACAATGCATTAAAGTGGCTTTACATTAATACATGTGTATAAACTTTCCTGTAAGAAAGATTTAATTTTAACTGATTTAAAGCAATACACTATATGATATCTTTAAAAGTACCAGAATCCCCGCTACAGCTGCGATGTTTGTTTATTTTTAATCTCTCCACTTTTCCGCGTTATAAAAAAATGACAACTGGCGCTCATTTAGTGGGCGTGCTGCCGACGGCGACGCACAGAGAGGTGAGTTTTTCAGGGCAGGGGAGTGATTCTTCCCTCTAGGACTTGGCGAATGAACGATATGTGTCACCCAGTGAGCGATGCTATGACTTTAACAGCAGAGGAGGGGCTCGTTCAATGAACGAACTCACGGCTGTGTCACTCACCCGTGTACTGCACCGACAGGATGGGGCTCCGAAGCACTGACTGATTCGGTGAACGAATCTTTTCAACAAATCGTTTTAATGAACGGATTGTAAAGATTCAGTACAGTCAAAAGAACTGTTCTTCCCATCACTATTCACATCTATCTCTAAAACTTGTGAAATACATCCTCTACCCTAATTGGTAAAAAAATATCTTATTATTACTTTTACTCATTCACTCCAGGTCTTACTGTTGGCCTGTAATATTTAAATTGATGTCTACTTGGATCTGCCAGGTGAAAGTAGCTCGTATGAAGTCTAAAAAGAAATTGTACTGGAAATAAGACAAAAGCACTTGTGTGGTTTTGATTATTTTTTTTTTTTTTTTTTTTTTTTTTGTTTTGTTTTCCTGGGAACTTTGAATACCAATCAACTAAGTTCTGGGATGTTCATGACAAAGGCATTAACCTGATGCAGGCTAGCTGACCATAGGCTCATTAGGATGTATTTAGTGCAAACAGGGTGTGTGTGTGTGTGTGTGTGTGTGTGTGTGTGTGTGTGTGTGTGTGTGTGTGTGTGTGTGTGTGTGTGTGTGTGTGTGTGTGTGTGTGTGTGTGTGTGTGTGCGTGTGTGCGTGTGTGCGGTGCTCTCATTAATAAAGATGTGGTGCTCCTCTCTGTTGCAGCAGCATTGCGTGAGAGTACAGGTGGATTTTCATATTAAAATCGGAAACCACAGCCGCTCCAGAACTCTGTGCAAGACACCCACCTGCATTCATACAGCTCACACACACACGTGCTCACACACAGGCATTAAAGTAATTCTTCGCTTTAGTCACACTCAGCAGCCAGTTTGTCCTGCAGGCGAGCAGCTGAATGCTAAAGGCTTGTTTAACATGGTGTGGAGGATCTCAGGCGGCTGACAGATGAACTTAGTGGTGCAGGCAGATTGGAGCTGAACACAACATGCTTGCTGGATTTCACCTGACATGAGTTTGAGGAGAGCTGAGACGGGGGAGGAAGGGAAATAAGAAGAGGAAGTGAAGCACAAAACAAGGCAGGAAGCTGTGGAAGAAGGAGAGGAAAAGGACAGGAAGGGTTTTAAATTTTAGCAGCTGCATGTTGATACTAGCCCAGGTACAATTAATGACAATTAATTTCAGTACTGAACACGATGCGTGCCGAAAGGGTTCAAACTCAATTTTATGGCATCTGGCAGGCGAGTCTTTTTCTTTTGCTCCTCAAACAGTCTAAGTATAAAACAGAAATCAACATCCAACAAGTATCACACAATTTCTAGGATCAGGTAAGAGGGCAGCAGTCTCAGCAAGTCCACCAAGACTTCCCTTCCGGCAAGGTTTTCATCTCCTTCTGTGGGATCCCATGGTGTTCTCAGGCCAGATAGGATATATAATTCATACGGCAATTACTGGCCTATCCAGAGCCCTCCTACCCACCGACCACACCTGGAGCACCTCCACCGGGCATTTCACTGTACCACCGAAGAGGGTCTGATTCAGAAGGCAAGGCTTTCTATTTACTTGCCGACCTTCTACCTATAGTCACAAGCTGTGGGTAGTGATGGACAGAATACGATCATAGATAGAGTGGCTGAAAAGAGTTTACTCTGGGGGTGGCCGGGCTCAAAAGACTCAGCTGAAGGGTTTGGACATAAAACACGGAATTCATATCAAGAATAAATCCAACCTCTGTCTTGGGCTGTGAATATGCTTGCTCATACAGTAGATATCCGCTGTTCAGGAGGGTTAGGAACGTGTTATGAAAGATAATCTCTTTTTTTATTGTATTTTATTTTTTTAATTTAATCCAGTTTTGAACAAAATTCAAAGCAGAGGATAATCTTGACTTAATGTATTGACGGGGGGAAAATGACTTCATGTTGCAGCTTCAGAAGAGGACATCATATCTCAGGATGATGTGATTGAGTCTGTAACTCTGTAAATATATAGATTCTTAATTAATGAATCTTTGTATTTCTATAAATTTGGACAAATGATGAATAAGAGACATGCAGGAATAAAATGACACAATGATAAACAAAGATAACAAGATGAATATAATCATGGTGATATATTGCATCAAATTGAGTGATGTCTTACATTATTCATGAGTTTTTTAATTACATATCTGTTGCAGCTCTGAAAGCAGTTCCCTATTAAAGGTGTCTTTTTCAAAGTAACGATCACATATTTAGTATTGTTCTTTATGTCTGTGTCTTCAGTAATATAAAAGACCAGCTCTAGCAGGTGCACAGAAAACAGTCCATGAATGTCGCTGTCATCAGCAGCACCTAACATCCATTCATCCCCTGTCTTATCTGAACCCCGCTGATAATATACAGTGATTTCCTCTTGTGCGGCTCTCTGGTGGCCTTGGCGAGGTGCCGTCTCCGCCTTCATACTTCTGTGAGCACATGAATTATCAGGAGAGATAGGGATGGCTAACCTTGGACTTTGTCAAGTGGAGAGAATCACAGGATGAAAGCTGAACAGTCACAATGACACAACAGTGGTTTGAAAGGTCTGAAAGTCTGTAAGTCTCTCATATTTAATTTCTTCAACTTTCCCTTCTGCATCCTTCACCCTGCTCTTTGCTGCAGAACAATATATATATATATATATATATATATATATATATATATATATATATATAATGTGCAATAAAATGGTTTGTAAGCCTACTAAATCTATAGCAACTAGTAGAAAAGATAAATCTGATAGCCTGTACAGCATGCAAATCACTAGGAAATATTTATATGTCTTTACTGAGTCAAAAAAAAGGATATCTTAGTATTTTTTGAGTGGAGCTATCTAAGTTACATGTCACATGGGTGTCGGTCTGCTCAGACCGAGAAACTGCAAGGCAAACCAGCAAGCAAGCTAGGCTATATTCTATAGCATTTTATCCTTGTTGTAAGCACTTTGTGATTTTATCTATGAAAAGTGCTACATGAATAAAATTTACTTGCTTGCTTACTACAGTTTTCAGACAGGGCTGATTCTGTGATGTAATATAGCTAATTTAGAGAGACTATGTCCAAAACATTCATCTCAGTTTAAGTGTATGCTCTACTCAGAAATGTTTCAGCACTTTACTATGTCATTGTTTTGTACTTTTTACTAATTCATAGATGTATTCTTCTACATGCTACACACTTAGTGTTAATCAGGTGATTTCTGATACCTCTGCATTTCAGTTTTTTTTTATAATGTGAAGCACTAAACACCAGATCAACCTGCAGACACAGTGACGTGAGTTGAGTCTGTTATTTCAGCTTTAGCAGCTAACACGGTGTATTTTGATCAGGTAGACATATCCTGTGGACCATGAGTCGTGTCATTATGCTGTAAAAAATGACTGAGAGCTAAACTCTGACTCTAAAGAAGCTTGTCCATTCAGCTTATTTGCTCAAACTCCTGGATGTTGAAGAAAGGGGACAATGTCTGTTCGTTGATGCCAATGAAAATAAGTTGTCTGACCCACTGATTGATCTAGATGATGACAGATCATCAGAATCATCATTAAATATGTCTATTACAGCTGATCATGGCCTGTCACAACCAACCACTTCTCAAAACATGAGCACCAAAGAAAAAATGCAAAAGTGATAAGATTGAGCATCATATGCATTTACTGCTAAAACAAATGGATGATGTTGGTGTGGAAGCAAAGCCCTCCAAAGACACAATATTTGGGCAAAAAGTGTCAGAGAAGATAAAAAACATAAATGTCCTGAAAGCTAAGGCGAAGAGAAAAACCATGAACATGATGAGGTCTAGGAATCTGAACGGTGCAGCAGTCATTCAACATCCGTCATCATACCCAGCACACCCCACCACCCCCTCCACATGCAATATATTTGCACCTCAACCACCTACACCAGTGGTTCTCAAGTCAGATTCAAATGATTAGCTCGTTATTTAGCCTTTACAGAGCTTGATAACGAGCTGATCATTTGAACCAGGTGTGTTGGAGCAGGAAAACATCCAAAAGATGCAGGACAGTGGGTCTCAAGGACTGGACTTGAGAACCACTGACCTACACCATCACATACCCCACCAGTCCTCCTCAAATTAACATTCTCAGCTGCTTCAGTTTTCTCAGCCTCATACAAAGATCCTGACAGATATGTTCAGTCTTGATTGTTTTTATATGTTCTCAGCACTTGGTTTACTGAACAGTTTTGTTGACTGAGCCAAAGCCCACTCATTTATCTAAACCACAGTGTGCACTTCATTTATTTTGTGAAATTATCATGGTTAAGTTATTTTCTGCAATTTTGAAGACTTTTGTTTATGTTCCCTTTCAATTTGAACACTTACAAGCTCCATGCTAGTGGTTTCCAAAAGCCTTTTATGCACTTTCTGTGGTATGTGGTGTATTTTGAGGACCCAGAAGCAGACACAGATAGCAAATTAAGATGTAATTTTAATGTCCCAATCAAAGGTAAAGGCAACAGAGAAAGTCCGGTTGGCTGGCTGGCTGTTGTGTGGGCTGGAGACACTGCGGAGAAAACAGAGGAGATGGAAGTGAGTAGACATAGAATGAATCACAGGGAGCAAAGTTACAAGCACTTATCCAAATAGGAGGCCAGGAGACACGTCTGTACCACTCAGGGGTGAAGACAATACTCAGGCGCTGAGACTGCGGGGTGCTGGCTTCTTAAAGGACTTGATTGCAGATTCAGTGCAGGTGTGGAGTCTCACTCAGCCTCAGCGACCGGGGAGGGGGAGGGTGCTCTGGGAAAGAGTCAAGCCAGACCAGGCAAACAAAGAAAAACAGGAAGTCCAACCAAAATAAAACAAGAGGAGGAGGCGTCTCACCACAGTACCCCCCTCTCAACAAACGCCTCTTGGCGTTCTGCCGGGTTTGTTGGGGTGAGCAGCGTAGAAGTCGTCAAGGAGCTGATGGTCCAGGATGAGGGAATCCAGGACTGCTCCTCTGGACCGTAACCCTCCCAGTCCACAAGGTATTGGAAGCCTCGTCCTCGAGGCCGCACGTCCAAGATTTGCCTTACAGTGAAGGCAGGGTGGTCGTCAATCAACCGGAGGGGAGGAGGGGCAACGGAAGGAGGGCTCAGGGTGCACGAGGTGACAGGCTTTATCAGGGAGACATGAAACGTAGGGTGAATCTTGAGGGAAGAAGGAAGTCTCAATCTCACCGCTGAAGGGTTGATGATCTTTTGGATAGGAAAGGGACCAATGAGGCGGGGGAACAGCTTGTGGGACTCGGTCTGCAGGGAAAGGTCACGGGACGATAACCAGACCATTCCTGGGTCTGGATGGTTCTGGAGGGCCTGGTCCACAATGGTGTTGCTCTCCCAAGAGGCGGAGCCGACGACACATGAGGCAGGGAGGATGGTGTCCGGTTCCCTGGGGTCCGAGGTAGCCGAGGAATGGATCCGAGATAGGGCGTCTGGTTTTAGGTTGCGGGAGCCGGGACGATAGGAGAGGGTGAAGGTGAATCTGCGGAGGGAGAGGGACCAGGGGGCTTGCCTGGAGTTGAGGTGTCAAGCAGAAAGGAGGTACTGAAGGTTTCTGTGGTCAGTCCAGATGAGGAATGGGTGTTGCGCTCCTTCCAGCAAGTGTCTCCATTTTTGGAGTGCCCACACAACAGCCAGCAACTCACGGTCTCCCACGTCATATTTTTGTTCGGTGGGTGAGAATTTCCGGGAGAAGTAGGCGCAAGGATGGAGCTTCTGGGTCTCCGGATCCCCCTGTGAGAGGACGGCCCCCACTCCAGAGTCTGAGGTGTCGACCTCCACCATGAATTGAAGAGAGGGATCCGGGTGTTTGAGCACAGGGGCGGAGCAGAGGCAATGAGAGTGGCACTGAGGGCTCCAGGCGGAGATTGAAGCTGTGGACCAGTTGATCTGGGGATTGTAGATCTGCAGCCATGGGAGTCCAAGCACGAGGGGTGAACGCGGAGAGGGAAGCAGGAACAACTGGATGTCCTCACAATGGTTTCCCAAAAGGATGAGGGTCAGAGGAGCGGTGCAGTGGGTTATGGTGGCTATAACCCTGCCATCGAGTGCGGTGACCTTACCAGGGGCAGGGAGTGCCTCCAGGGGGAGCTGTAGCCACGCCGCCAACCCGGCATGAATGAAGTTGTCGTCCGCCCCGTCAATAAGGGTTTGGAGCGACGTGAAGCCCTTCCCCCACATGAGACAGGCAGGTACGGAGATACATTTGGGAGAACTGGAGGTAGAGGAGGTGTGGCTGATTTGCATGGGTTCCCCAGCTGAGGGCACCGGAGCCAGAGGAGCTGAGGGCTGCAGAGGAGACCCACTGAAAGTGGAGGAGGATGAGGAATCTAAACTATGGGGAGGAGTGTTTAGTTTCCTTTCGCTATCTCTCTCACTGAGGCGATTATCCAAACGTATAGCTAAAGAAATTAGCTCTTCGAGTGAGGATGGCTCGTCACGAGCAGCTAATTCATCCTTAAGCTGTTCAGACAGACCACGAGAAAATATTCCCTTTAATTCTAGTTACCCCCACCCACTCTCGGCCGCCACTGTACGGAACTCAATCGAAAATTCTGCCACAGACCAAGAGCCCTGGCTGAGGGAAAACAACCGTTTCGTTCATTCGGGACCCTCGACAGGGTAATTAAACACTTTGTGAAGTTCCTCAGTGAACCTGGCATATGAGGACAACATTGGTGAATCTTTCCAAATGGCCGTAGCCCACTTAGCGGCTTTGCCTCTCAATAGGTTCACTGTGTAGGCTATTCCGGATTTGTCTGAGGGGTAACTAATAGGCTGTTGATCAAAGACAAGGGTACAGCGGAGCAGGAAACCTCTGCAGCCCCCAATCTCCCCAGCATACGGCCCGGGACATTTTGAAGACAGGAGAGGGTGAAGAGGGGACCGTACTCACAGAGGGGGGAGAGCCAGAATGCTGCGGGGGTAAGCCGGGAGAGAAGTTGATCTGCCAGTTGCTCTACTTGAACAGTGAGGCCTTGAAAGGCTTGGTTGAGGCCCTGGAGCATGTCCTCATGTTGACCGAGGCGAAGTCCGAGCTTTTGGACAGCTTGTTGGTCTCTGTCTGGGTCTGCTGGGTCCATTTTCCTGGCCTGAGTATTCTGTGGCGTGACTGGTGTGTTTGAGGACCCAGAAGCAGACACAGAGGCAGATATCAACTAAAGATGTAATTTTAATCTCCAAACTCAGGTTAAAGGCAAAAAAAGGAAGTCTGGTAGGATGGTTGGCTGGCTGTCGTGTGGGCTGGAGACACTGCAGGAAAAACAGAGGAGAGGGAAGTGAGTAGACATGCAAAGAATCACAAGGAGCAGAGTTACGAGTATTTAAACAAAGAGGAAGGCCAGGAGATGTGTCTTGTACCATTTGGAAGTGAAGACAATACTCAGGCGCTGAGACTGAGGGCTGCAGGCTTCTTAAAGTGCCTTGATTGTACATGTAGCGCAGGTGTGTAGTCTTACTCAGCCTCAGCGACCGGGGGAGGGGAGGAAGCTCTGAAAGAGAGTGAAGCCAGACCAGGCAAACAAGGAAACACAGGAAGTCCAGCCAAAATAAAACAAGAGGAGGAGGCGTCTCACCACAAGAATTCAGTTTAGACTTGAGAAAAAGAATTGTTGATGTTCACAAAGCAGGAGAAGGATATAAAAATGTATCATGGCATTTCCAAGTATCAAGAAGTGGAGTGAGAAGTATCATCAAGAAATTCAAGGGGAGTCACACAGCACAGAACAAGTCTGGGAGAGGTAGGAAGTGAAAAATTTCAAAGAAACTGGAGAGAAAACTGGTGGGAGATGTGTCTAAACAACCTAGAACAACCACCAAAACAGTAGTTGGTGACTTACCCAAGTCAGGAATTGTGGTGTCAAACAAGACAGTCTCTAGAGCCCTGAACAGAAATGGACTGCGAGGATGCAGGCCAAGAAAAACTCCACTTCTACAAAAGAGACACCTTCAAATCAGACTGAGGTATGTTAAAGACAATATGGAGAAAGATTGTTCAAACTGGAGATGTATTCTTTTGTCAGATGAGACCAAACTAGAGCGCTTTAGTCACAGAGACATTGCTTATGTTTGGTGAAAGAAGGGAGAGGCGTATAACCCCAAGAACACTGTCCCCACAGTTAAACACGGTGGTTGGAGCATCATGCTGTGGGGATGTTTCAGTGTATCTGGAACTGGGAATCTTGTCAAGGTTGAAGGAATAATGAAGAAAGAAGGATATGTGAAGATTTTGAAAGAAAACCTCAAGGAATCAGCAGCAAAACTGGGTCTGGGTCGTCACTTTGTCTTCCAACATGACAATGACCCAAAACATGCAGCACTCCTGGGGCCTTATGTATCAACGCTTGCGGCGCAAGAAAACCTTGCGTACGCCAAAATCGGCGCACACGTCCAGATTTATCATCGCGAAACGAGCGTCGGTTCCAGCGCTAATCAACGCAAAGTCAGGAGGTGGTGTAGAAATTGGCGTTGAGCCGATACTTGCGTTGACTGTGATTCGCACTTTGGCGACGCTGTGTGGCGGTGTTTGGTGACTTACTATGTGACAAGCGTGCACCACATCCCCGTGGCCAAGCAGCACGTCGCCCCACATGACGAACCAGCAGCAGACGGAGGGATGCGAGCTGATCCCTGCCGGGCCGCCGTCCTCGCGCGGGAGAATCTCATCGCCACAGTGTGAATGGGTAAGAAGTGAATACACAGTTCAATGAGCCAAATTAATTTATTTTCTCCACCAGACGCTCGAGGACATTTACGAGCCGGTCCAGCAGCTCGTTGATCCCCGCGATCCCCCTGATGATTTCTTCCTGCGATTGCAGGACCCCCTCCGCGAGGACCCTTCCACTGCGTCCGGGTGGTCCAGCGGAAGCGCCGCGGCTGGTGGACGCTCCACCGCTTGTCAGCGCGCTGGTGCTGGTGCTGGTGCTGGTGCTGGGGCCGGGGGCCGGAGGGCCTGAATGCCGCTGGTCCTGGCCGACGACTCCGAGCCGGCGGACGGGCAGCCGCGGGCCGGGGTTCCGCAAGCCGGTGACACGGCCGACACATTGATTTCTGTGACACAATAAAAATATTTGTTCATTTCAATTCCTGCTTCTGTGTATCTGTTGCGTTTACATCTCTCTCCACGGTATCATAGGTAATGTAATCCAGTATTTAGAGGTCAGTTATGCACATTACAGTTGTTTATTGCATAAAAAGTTATCGAAAAATGAAGTTAAGGGCGAAGTATAAATCACGTCTAAAAATAGACTGAATCCCGACGTTGAAATGAAGTATAAACTTAGACTAGATGTCTAATATACGTCTTTTGCTCAGTGGGATGACAAAGCATGTGGACATTTGTGTGACACGCCACTTACCCTATAATAATAATCGCCACCACCCGCTGCTCAAACGGCGTGAGGGTCTCCTCCCCTGGACCCCCACCTGTCTGGCCAGTACTCCTCCGGAGGGCAGCTGTACGCCGCTTGACCTCCACCTCGAGGTCCGACCACTTTTTTTTAATCATCGCGGGGGTGCGTGTCTTGGAACCCACCGCATTCACCCTCTCGCAAACTTTCTCCCACTCCAAGCGTTTTTGTTTTGCACTGACGCCACTGGACAGGCTGCCAAACAAAACACGCTGTCGCTCCTCCACCTCTGCCACCAGCACCTCCACCTCGCACGCCGTAAATTTAGTTTTTCTTGTCATTTTGTCTGCGTGCAAGGACAGGGAGACCCTATTTAAATAAATCTGCATATTTATAGGAGGGCGTAACGGGGACGGGCCCAGTCACTCCGACATCTGCGCTCAATTCCACGCTGATTGGGATTTATCAAGGAAACACACGTGGATTTCGGCGCCCGACACATTGATACATACAGATTTTTTTCAGCATGACGGACCTTGCGTGCGCTTGTTTCTGGTATGAGTTCCACGCAAGTATTCATACATAAGGCCCCAGGTGAGGAGCTGCCTCCAGGAAACCAAAGTGAACATTACTGACTGGCCTGCACAACGCCTTGACTTAAATCCCATTGAAAATTTGTGGGCTGCACTGAAGACCAGGGTCCATGCTAGTAGACATCAAATCTGGAGGAGCTTGAAAGATTTGCCAAAGAGGCATGGGCCGGGATTCCTCAGGAGATGTGCCAGAGCCTTGTTGCAAACTACAGCAACCGACTGCATCCTGTTATTCAGCCTCAGGGGGGCCAATATTTTTGACCCTGGTAGTTTTTGTTTTTTGTGAAATAATGTAAGGATCCAAAATAAAACTAGGATGTTTGGAAAAGCTGTCTTTAAAAAAATCATTAATCTGTTGAACAGCACTTCAGAAATTTTGGAGAAAAACTCAAAATTTCAGAGGGGGGCTAATAATTTTGGCCTCAACTGTAGGTGACCTTGTCTGGATGAAGGATGATAGTTATGTGGAACACCCTCCACCTGTTGGCTAGGTGTTCTCCACAACTCTGTGTGTCCTTGACAGCTGGTAGTTGAAGACCTGTGCTCCTTATCTAATTGCCTGTGGCAACTTATCATTGAGTTGGTGTGTAGTGGATATGCATCATCTCCCACAAACATGAAGGGTGCCACAACATGTGATTTCCACAGTGACTTTGGAGGTGGAACATGTAGAGGTCACTGCTCCACAGCCCTGTAAAAATCAGAGTGTGCAAAGAGACCTCCAGCCACCCAAAGCCCTCCTCTGAGTGCCCACGCTGATATACAAGAATCAACCACAACAGTAACAAAGACAAGCCACACACAGTCATTTTGAGAGGACTCATTTGCATGCAAACACAACTCTATGGCTGTGTCTTAACTCAAGGTCTGTATACAGCTGAGCGCGCTCAGCCAGGCACACTGCCCTTCTGCGGGCGTGAGTACCCTGGGTGAGATAGTTAAGCTTTTGTGAATTGGGACAGTCTACCCTTCGGAAGACTTCCAGGTTGAGTCGCCAAATGTCCCCACCCTCAGAGCGCTTTTCCTCTCCAAAGGGAGTCCGAAATGCGCAGCTGTGCAGCGGCATGCAAAGAATTCTGGGATTCCAAGGCCACGAAGCATGCATAAATGCACACTTGAAAAGAGGGCAGGGAAGGGTGGTTCTGGGACCGCATTTGAAGCTTGTTCAGAATCGCGAGCCAAATGGGACACCCTTAGCACCGTGTGATGATGTCACGCACCTTTGAAATCCGCACTTAGATGGTGCAGACCCTGAATTGAGACACAGCCTGTCTTTTTCTTTCATCTTTTAACTTCTCTCAAACTTTTTTTCAAGGCATACAACTGTGTGCGTTATTCCAACCATTCATTAGCATCAGCATTATACACCATTGTCCATTTTATTAATGTTATTGTAGACCATTACAGCTGTTAGCACACATATACTAACTTTTCTCAAAAGTATGTTATTCACTCACCTCCAACTCTCCCCTGCAGTCTGTCGAGTCCACATTGCAGAGACCCGCTTCTCCAAGACTCAACCTGTAAGGATGCCTAGCCCAGGTTCACACTTGAAAGAATGGAAGGTCCACACGAATGGTCAATTTGACAAGCTTTACTGGTCGCAGATCTGGGTTACAGCTTCAACATGCCACATGTGTTACAAAGAGTGGTCTGAGATCGTTCAAGTATATATAGCGGTCCATAACTCTAAACATGCTGTTGATATTAAGTTGACCCTAAGAAAAATCCATGTACAGTAAGAACAAAGGACAACATATTTTAAGAAGCCTTAGGTGAACATGTGCAGGGTCCAAAGAAGGAAATATCATGGCAAAACATATTTTAGGGACCTACATGATGTAAATAATGTGTACAGGGTTCTTCGATCAGGGATGGTTGTCGGAGGCCCCTGGCTCCAGCAATCTAACACCAAAGTATCTGAGGTATTTGAGTGACACAGCTCCAACACTCTAAAGGCTAATATGACTGGTTAAAGAAACTCATCCTAACACGACCCAACTGAGCAGATAGCTGTGCAGACAACAGCGGCAATGAGCCTTATGTCAACCATGTTCATCTTCTTCTTCATCTTCCTGCTCTTTTTCTCCTCTTCCCCCTCTTAAAGTTTAATGGCGGTTGGAACTGTCAACCTCCCAAGAGTTTGCACAAGACTTGGATGCATTCAATTGTTTTTAGCTGGTTTGACAAATTAGGGTTAGGGTTAGGGTTGGGGCTGAAACCAGTCTGTTAGAGTGTACGCTTAGTCTTTTTAAATCTGTAAAGACTGTGAGAGTTGTGTTTAGTGTGTCCAAAGCTTGACCTGGGATCTGTACTGACTCACCTTTATCCTCTGCTTCATGAAGGTATCCTCTTGTGTCTCTGAAATTGGTTCGGTTTTATTTTTGTGTCTCTGAAGTCTACAGACTGGATGAGCTGATTGTACCGCAAAACGAGTCTGGAATTTCATTTTTAAAAATTGCAGGGAACCTATTACAGTATTTTATCCCGACATTAACAGACTAGTATATATTGCTTCTTATCCTCGAGAACAGCAGCACTGTTGTAATGTGGAGAGCCTTTTTTTTTCTTGACTTAAAGTTATTAACGTTACACTTAAGTTATTTTATTGAAAAACCAAAACCACTTCCAGCCACTTTGGTCTAAGACTTTGGACTGTGTTAATACCAGGACTTTATTTTGGTGCATCTTTGTAATTGCATAAATTTTGGCAGAAGCTATGTGAAACCATTCTTGTTTCTTTGGCTGTTTCCCACTCCTGTTTGTCTAGTTCCTCCCTTGAAATTGCTCGGTGCACGCTCTGAGGGACTTGAAAATGGAAAGTTGTGAAAGAACCAGAGCTTTCAGGATGAGATGAAGAGGAGCTTTCATAGTGAGCTTTGTGGAGGGGAGGTATATACTTGGCTTGTAGTGACCCAGGATGGGTTGAGATTTCCTCAACATGTATAAGTCGTTTGAAGCCTTATCACTCTGAGCTGAGAAGACACCTTGAAAGCAGAGACGTGTTTTGCTTGAAATTATTCATGACATCTTTTAACATGGATTAATTTCTGAATATGTAACTGCACTGCTTTGAGAAAGCTGTGGATGGAGTATACAGAAAATGGTTTTATCTAAAATGAAGGCTCTTTTGGTCAGTTTTCACTGTTTTTTTTTTTTTTTTTTTTGTAGTATGAAATGTGAAAAGGGTATGATTTAAATGTGTTTCAAATAATCTGTTCATAAGCCACTCTCATGATGGCTGCATGTGCTCATCACATCTGTCTTTACACCAACTGCTGCACCTCCAGCCATGATTCCGGCTAGTGACCTGGTGCAGCAGCAACAATCTAGAGCTCAACGCCCAGAAGACAGTGGAGATGATCGTGGACTTCAGGAAGGCAGAAGTTAAACTAATTAATACTAACGTATTGAGTTAAACTAACATTAATTTCTAATGGAATTCGATGAGCAAATAATGGGTAATAGTAATGAGTAGTTTTTTCTGTTGTATTCTGTGGACCATAATTGTATTTGTGAGAATGCATTTGTGAGATTACATAATATACAGTAGTTACAATAAAAAGACAGACATGCTGTGAAGTCTCCTCTCTCCAGTCGATCCACTTTACCTGCTCAAGTCATGGATAATTTTGGTTTTATTTCTGGCAAAGGTAAATTATGTTAAGGCATGAGCTGGTGGTTAAAGGGATATTCCAGCATGTAATTAAATTATGGTCGAACACACTGCAACACTGAGTTAGACACCCCCTCGAGAGACGAATGTTGCCGACTGCTTGCTTCTCTAGTTATACCAACTCAAGTAAAGACCAAACAATAGCAATACACAGCAGTCTACCACTCCACGCGCAAACCTCAACCACAAACGTTGAGGTCGATCACCGAGTGCAGTGGATCAGTTTCATGAAGTAATAATTATTACAGTAATCATTTTGCACTGCAGTAGTTCTTCTGCCTTAGCATCTCGGTCTGATTGCATTTCCATGAAGAAATGTTCATAAATGTTCTTCCTTGAGCTGCAAAACTCCGCTGCACTCGGTGATCTGCTCATCAGGGTTCCCCCCACAAACAAGTGGTTGCTGGAAGGGAGTAGGTGAGTTGTGTTTAGTCTCTTTGCTAAAGAAATCAGGCAAAGTTAAAAAGATGTTTGATGGCTATGGCTGGGACCCTATATGTACTGCTGATGAAGTTAGGTGCTGTTCTGAGCATTACTTATGGCTATAGAGTAACTTTTTGGTTTGTGGTGTGCGTGTGGAGACATAGACAGCTGTGTATTGCTGTCGTGCGGTCATTACTAAAGTTGGTATAGCTAGAGAAGCAAGCAGTCGGCAACATTCATCTCTCAAGGGAGTGTCTAACTCGGTTTTGCAGTGTGTTTGACCCTAACTTAATTTTACTCTTTTGCACACAGACTGATTCCAGGATTTCTGACAGGGTTCTCCCAATAAGCTTATTCCTGTTGGACATGGTGAACATGCACTGTTTTTCACCTCTCAGCCTGTCACAGATAAATGGATGTCCATCATGACTCTCAGCTGTGCAGTTCATCCTCCCCTGCGTTTCATATGATTCCTGGAGCTCAGGTGCATCATGTAGAGGACAGTATGGAGGATCAAACTGCTCACTCTGATGTGAGTGACCACCTCTTCAATTCTGTGGGGAATGGCAGCACCATGAGGGAGATGATCCACGGACTGTATAGACTGAAGGTTATACTGAAAGGTGACATTTATTACCCTGACACTAGAGGATGATTGGAAGATGGTTGCATGCTCACTCTTTAAACACGCCATCAGTTGTTCATGTCACCCCCTGCTTTCTCTCCTTCTGGGTCCATTTAATTTATTTTATGTCGCATTCATTCAGCTGCATTAGAAGAAGAAATTAGAAGAAAGGAAACAATCCATGGAGAGAAAAGGAGTGCGGTCAGTGTTTAAAGAAATAGGAGACATTATCTCCTCTGGAGCAGCTGATCACTGCTGGCTCAGTTGTGGGTCAGCTTTTACAACTGTTTGTGTTTGCAAACACCTGCAGTGTATTAATCCTCATAAAATACACACACAAAGAGACCATCTTAAAAGACCCCTTCACGGGGAAAATCATCAGTGTTAATTTTTTTGCTCAGAAACCATAATCTTTTATTTTTTTCCCACAATATTTAACAAGAAACTTAACTCATCATAAAGGGGAATATTTCTGTTGTCCTCATGACAAAAGATCGTTTATAAATTCACAACTATTTTAACAACTAGTGAATCGGAAATAAAACTACAAAAACAATGAAAACTGTCTGTTTCTTTTATTTGTAAAACATGCTCAGTTTGTTGTTGTTACATTTAAGATTTCTCAATCTAAATTGTAAAACAACCTATGCTTATCATCTGTTTTAAGGCACCCCTTTGAGTCTCAAATATTAAACTATGGTGATATATCTTTTAGGTTGGTTCTGCTGTACCATCCACTCGATGACTGAGTGGATGGAGTTTATTGGCTCTGAAAAAACTATGAACGCTGCTCTTGTGAATCCTTGCTTATGCTTCTTGGACTTGCTCCTCTCACCATGATCCTCTTCTCCCCTACCAACAGTAAGAGCTCTGAGATGCTCCTAAGCATGGTGGGTCTGTATCTACTCACTGAAGCTCTCCTCCTACGTTGGTTCTCAGTGTTTGGTTGTTACATGACACCAGGTTCAGCCCCTGTTAGAAGTCACATTCCTGTCATGGTCAAAAAACCTGTCTCCCTGTTTTATAGAGCACATTCAAAACTTTGAATAAGAACACATATGCCAGCCATATGCATTATAGTTACAGCATACTTACTTCAGTTCAGACCAGGCTCAAGTAAACAAAAAACAGAGCATAATAAAGCTCCTTTTATGACACTAAGTACTGTTTCCGTATTTTTTTTTTTTTTTTTTTTTTTTTTTAATTATGTATGTTTCCTGGACTACAAGACATGTATTTTGTTGGCTGCACCAGTCAGGTGTTGGATGGTGCACACTTGGAGGTATTTTGTTTTCTGCAGGTGGAGGCCTATTTTTAGTCACTTAAACTAACTATGAAATATCAGTCTATAGCTGACACACAAAGTCCCCAACTTAGCCACAAAACTCTGTCAGCAAACCTGGACTTGTGTGAATTCTTGTGCCAGGCTCGGGACAGTAACCCCCCCCACCACACACACACACACACACACACACACACACACACACACACACACACACACACACACAGCCAAAATTTCTCCAGTCCCTCTGGCTTATTTCCCTCTCACAGGCAAGTCCCTTCCACTCATTCTCAAACACTCAGTGCTTCCTTTAGTCATGTGTGTTGCACTCACACATCACCCTCTTTCACTCTGTCTGTCAGTCTCTGTGTGTCTGTCCCCCAGTCACTCAGATACAGGTGCATAATGTGTGCTGTCTGTCCGCTCTAGCCTGCACCACGTCGCTCTGCTCAGTCTAAAGGGGCTGATAAGGCCAGATGGCTCTCTGCTTTGTTGGCCTCTGAAGCGAGTAATGCAGTGGAGCAGAGCCTTAGGGCTAAACACTGTCTGCATCTCATGTGGGAGGTGTGTGTGTGTGTGTGTGTGTGTGTGTGCGTGTGTGCGTGCGTGCGTGCGTGCGTGCATGTGTGTGTGTTTGTGTCCTGCCCTTGTTAGAACCAGTTTGGGTTCAGACCTTGGGTTCATGTCATTAAAAAAGTCTTCCAGGTTGATACTCTTGGCAAAGACCACCAGCAGTTAGATACCTCTCTGATTTTCTACATAACTATTATTACACACACACACACACACACATCTGTACCACTGCTTGTTTAAGGGTTGTGTTGAAATTTGGGGTCTAGTTATTTTCATGAATATAGCATGTTTGAAATGCTTGTGATTGTGCGCTGGAGATGTTTGAAAGATGTGAAATACCTTCACAAAGCTGACATCATGATACTGTTATTTGCACAAGAGTATATTCAAACCACTAACCATCTTTTTGCACAGCCAAAAACTGGTACATTTTCACCAAGTGGTACAGTTTACTCAGTATAGTTTGGCATGGATGGTACTGTAAACCCTGATCTCTGCCCTTAGCCCACTTATTAGCAAAGTTATAAACCAGTCTCTTCAGTCTGGCCATATGCCATCTGCGCTAAAAACAGCCATCATCAAACCACTCCTCAAGAAACCCACCCTTGACCCTCAGACTCTGGCAAACTACAGGCCCGTATCCAGTCTGCCATTTCTCTTCAAAGTTCTCGAGAAGGCTGTTGCCGGCCATCTTCACCACCACCTCCAACACAACAACATCTTCAAAAAGTTTGCCAACAATACGGAAAAAGCCCTGGTGAGACTAACCAATGACCAGCTGATGACAGCTGACTCCAGTTCACCTTCCCTCTTCATCCTCCTCGACCTACCTGCAGCATTCTATATAGTCAACCATCAGATACTCCTCCATCATCTGCGCGACTCTGTCGACCTCAACGGCACAGTACCGAGCTGGTTTGAGTCATACCTCATTAGCAGGTCAGAATACGTTGCCATGTGAGGAGCAAGGTCTCACCCACATACTGTTGCCTGCCCACAAGGGTCAGTACTCAGACCCATCCTGTTCACCCTCTACATGCTCCTAGTTTGAAAAATCATCAGCCACTTTGGACTATCTTTTCATTGCTACACAGATGACACGCAACTGTACATGATAACAGACTCTGACTCAACACCATCAGCAACATCACCTCTATCCATAATCACTGCATGCCTGGAGGAGATAAGGGTGTAGATGAGGCAGAACTTTTTCCAGCTGACATTCCTCTCTCATCAACATCTACTAACCTCTGTGTCAGGTTTGACCCCCTTCTATCCTTTGAGGCCCAGATCATCCATCTCTGCAAAATATCATTTCTTCATCTCAGATATATAACCAGACTTTGTCCTACACTCACCTTAAGAGATGCTTAAAAGCTCATCCACACCTTTTGTCTCCTCCAGACTTGATTACTGTAACGCACTTCTCAGTGGGATTAAAAAACTACAATACATCCAAAACAGGGTCCTACTTAGAGTACGCACATTACACCCATTCTCCACTCACTGTACTGGCTCCCCATTTCCACCTGGATCAATTACAAAGCCTTCCTCCTCATGCTTAAGTGTATCCATGGAAACGTCCCCAAGTATCTTAAAGAACTTCTCACCCCCCAGATCTCAGCACGCTCACTTCACTCCACCAACAGCTACAGACTCCTTCCCAGGATGAAGAACCTCACACTCTGTGATGGACCCCTCTGCTCTTTTGCCCTCTGACTATAGAACACCCTTGCGGAGTATCTGAGGGATCTACAGACCATTAAGAGTTTTAAAAAGGGTCTTAAAAGCTACCTTTTTAAAGAATCTTTTCATTTGTGATTGTCTTCTGTTCTACTTTTGTTCTGTGTTATTTTACTGGTTATAATTCCTTTTATTCCTTGTGTTGCACTTTGTGTTTTTTTTTATGTAAAGTGTGTTACAAATAAAATTTATTATTTATTTATTAACTTATTTGTTTATTTATTTTTGATTATTATTATCATTAGATTGCACCTTACCTTTGCTCCTTGTGCATGGATATTTGATGCAGCACTGATGAATCCTCTCCCCGTCTTTCCTCTCCCCTCCCTTAGGTATCATCCGTACTGCAATGTCCAACATGGACAGAGAGACCAGAGACCGGTATGCTGTGGTGATCCAGGCTAAAGATATGGCTGGCTCTGTAGGAGGACTGTCTGGATCCACTACAGTCAACATCACCCTCACTGACGTCAACGACAGCCCTCCAAAGTTTTCACAAAGTGGGTAAAAACTCACATTTTCTAAGCAGATGAGATGCTCCCTCTTTTCTAATGCTGACTGCTGGCAAACTGTTTTATTGTTGTTTGGAGGAAAAAAAGAGCTTTTACTTTTTAAAATGTTCATCTAAACAGAGTGTATGATGATGGCAGCCAGTTGAAACATAGATCTGTAAGAAACATTACAACAGCAGCTAAAACAAAAGCAAAGTTATACGGAGCTGAAGTGGTCTCTAACAGCTAGCATCATATCTTTTTAGGGGTCCTCTACGTACTGTATTCCCTGCACCCTGGGGAACATTAATGTAACATTTGTGGTTAAAAACTGAAAGAAAAAAAAAAACAGTATTATTGATAAAACTTTTTTTTAAAAGAATGCTACTTTCTGCATGTAGCTCATACCCTCATAAGATCTGGATATGATCTTATATCTAAATATCAACTAAAAATATGAGCTATAATGAGGCCAAATAACTTTGTCCCTTTTTTCACAACTGAAAAGGCATTTTCTTAAGTTAATTTTGATGTCAGGCCATCCAGCTCTTTTTTAAATAATAATAATAAATAATAACGTATTGAATAATGCATTAGATTTTATAACGCTTTATCAGAGACCCTCAAAGCGCTTTACATTGGATACATCATTCATTCAATCGTTAACACAGTCACACCATGGTGGTGGTAAACTACCTTGATAGTCACAGCTGCCCTGAGGCTGACTGATGGATACGTGGCTGCCAATTCGCATCTATGGCCTCTCTGACCACCACCACACAACACTCACATTCGTACACCAGTGGAGGACACACACTGGGAGCAAGCTAGGTTAACCCTCCTATTATCCTTGAGGTCAATTTGACCCCATTCAATGTTCCCAAAATATAATTAACTTTTGTTTTTTTGTTTGTTTGTTTTTTGCCTCACATTTTATGACTTTTTCTAATTTGGTGGGGACAACTGATGTAGCATTAAGTTACAGTGGATATAAAAAGTCTACACACTCCTATCCAGGTTTTTGTCATGTAAAAACAAATGAAATCAAGATAAATAAACTCACAACTTTTTCTACCTTTCATGTGACCTACAGCCTGTACAACACAATTGAAAAACAAACAGAAATCTTTCAGCGAGGTGAATTAAAAATTACTAACTGAGATCATATGGTTGCATAAGTGTGCACACACTTTAATAACGGTGGATGTGGCTGTGTTCAGATTTAACCAATAACATTCAAACTCAGATTAAATTGGAGTCAGCACACACCTGTCACCAATTAAGGTGCCTTTGATCAACCCCAGATAAAGTTCAGCTGTTCTAGTAGGCTTTTCCTGACATTTTTGTTGCCACATCTTCCAGCACAAGCCATGGTCTGCAGAAAGCTTCCAAAGCATCAGAGGGGGCTCATCATTCAAAGATATCAGTCAGGTGAAGGCTACAAAAGAATTTCCAAAGAATTAAATATACCATGGAACACAGTAAAGACCGTCATCATCAAGTGGAGAAAATAAGGCACAACAGTGACATTACCAAGAGCAGGACATCCGTCCAAAATTGATGATAAGACAAGAAGAAAACTGGTCAGGGAGGCTGCCAAGAGGTCGACAGCAACACTAAAGGAGCTGCAGGAATTTCTGGCAAGTACTGGCTGTGTAGTACGTGAGACAACAATCTCCTGTCTTTTTCATATGTCTGGGCTATGGGGTGTGGTGGCAACATGGAAGCCTTATCTTACAAAGAAAAACATCATAACCTACTTTCATTTTGCAAAAAGACATCTGAAATCTCCCAAACGCATGTGGGAAAATGTGTTATGGTCTGATGAAACTTTTTGGGCATCATTGCAAAAGGTATATTTGGCGCAAAAACAACACTGATCATCATCAAAAAAACACCATACCTACAGTGAAGCATGGTGGTGGCAGCATCAATCTTTGGGGCTGTTTTTCTTCAGCTGGAACTGGTGCCTTAGTCAGGGTGGAGGGAATTATGAACAGTTCCAAATACAGTGTTGTCAGTGTTGGCACGAAACCTGTGGCCTTCTGCTAGAAAGCTGAAGATGAAGGGCAACTTCATCCTTCATCATGACAATGACCCACAACACACATCTAAATCAACAAATAAATGGCTTCACCAGAATAAGATTGAGACTTTAAAATGGCCCAGCCAGAGCCCGGACCTGAATCCCATCGAACATTTGTGGGGTAATCTGAAGAGGGCTGTGCATAGGAGATGTCCTCGCAATCCGTCAGATTTGGAGCTGCAAAGAAGAGTGGGCAAATATTGCCACATCAAGATGTGCCACGCTGAAAGATTACTAACCAAAAAGACTGAGTGCTGTAATAAAAGCCAAAGGTGCTGCAACAAAGTATTAGTTTAAGGCAGTGGTCTCAAGTCCACACCTGATTCAAATGATCAGCTTGTTATCAAGCTCTGAAATGGCTTAATAATGAGCTGATCATTTGAATCAGGTTTGTTGGAGCAGGGAAACATCCCAAACATGCAGGACGGGGGGGCTCGAGGACTGGACTTGAGAACCACTGGTTTAAGGGTGTGCATATTTATGCAACCAGGTTATTTTAACTTTTCTATTTTTTATTTTTCCCCATAAAGGTTTCAGTTTGTTTTTCAATTGCATTGTACAGGTTATAGGTCAAATTAAAGGAGGAAAAAGCTGTGAAAATATTTATCTTGCTGTCATTTTCTTACATCACTAAAACCTGGCAGTTGAACGGGGGTGTGTAGACTTTTTATATCCACTGTATCATGATGATTTTTTTTCAGTGTGTCGTACACTTAGTGCACACAACGGTGTTCCTCTGGAGTCAATTTGACCCCAAACTGTTTTGGCAGTGTAAAACTTATCTATTTGTGTGTGTGACCTAACATCCCCATACCTACAGGTGCAGAGTTATACTTTTAAGTTGATACATAACAGGGATGTAGGGAAAACAACTATTCCAGTGAGAACTTTGATACTTCTCATGGTGTGGGCATGAGATGTATCAAACAACTTGACCAGTGAACTCCTGCCAAAATGAGAAAGCAACTGTAGGCTTGCGAGTTGATCCCAGCCAAGTCTTTCCAACGACACATGGCTTACCTCTAAAATTATCATTTGAAGTACAGTATTTTTAATTGATGGTTATATGAAGAGCTCAAACAATGACTTAATGCACTATTTTCGTGCCTCGCCAGAGACATGGTGCAGGTGCAGCCTTAGTCAGGTCCGCTGCGCCGACAAGGCGTTCCCAAGCACAATTTGGTATTTTGGTGAGTGGTGCAGCCCGGCGTAAGTATCCCCCCTCCCTAACTCAGCTCTTCCCAGCGGCATAAGTTGTAGGGAGGGAGGAGAGAAGGTGTGGAGTGGGTTTTACACAGCCAAGACCTGTATTGATCAATAACATAAGCTCCTCTCCTCGCCTATAAATCCGCCACTGGCGAGGCATATTACAATTTTCGTGCAGTAGTCGAGGAGATCAAGAGATGTCTGAAGACAGCAATGCCACACGATGGCGACAGAAGGCAGCCCCTCAACAAGTGTCGCTGTAAGTGCTGCAGAGGGCATCCTTCACACTCTCTCATATAAGCACAGATGGATTTGGTGTGTGTAATGTTGGACCCACTGGTAAGACAAACACCGTTTTCCACAAATAAAGACAATCACATAAAGTTGCATTTAATTTTTATTTAAACCCCACATGACAAAGGTGGGTCATGCGCACAGATCACAACATAAATTCCAAAAATGGCATTAAAATTGGAACCACCTGTGCGTAAAGGACGCATCGCGCTCCGTGGCCTGGCTCTTTCTTTCATAGATGTTGGCATATAAAATAAATTTGGCTCACAAAACTCAATATTTTAACATTTGTATGTGGGTCTGACTCTGGATTGAATATTTACAGAATCTTAACGATGTGAGGAAATCAGATAAACAGGTAATTTTGAGTGAAAGGTTCTTTTATTTTATTTATTTATTTATTCAAATTTTCGAAGTAAATAACTAATCTGATCACTAAAATAAATCATCTGGTCAGCCGTGCCACTGTTGCAGCAGCAGGACAGAGAGAAGACACAGAGACATGTCAGGTGTTTTGCCATAGAATGCACCCCTGCCGTAGAATGCACCCCCTGACGGGAGCGCGGTTAAAAGTACACAACAAGGCAAAATAACCCAAGTTTTCCTTACCATTGGACTGATTCAAAAGTGTGTGCCTTTAATGATTTCATTCAGGCTATTCAGATATGCCGAAAACAACAGCCCTCTGATTCAGAATATTTGCTGCCCCGAAAATATGTTCTCTACCTTAACAGCTTACTGTACAGTTTATATACCCAAGTACACCTCTATATGTGCATTTTTTAAATACCTAAAAACAGAACAAAAGTTTGCTGCTCCATTTGACATGTTGTCATGATCCAATACTGTTTTTTTTTTTTTTTTAAATATGAGATAATTTTTTTCCACTTTAAGAAGCTGATGAGTGGATGGGATGCAGGGGATGCATTCTACGGCAGGGGTGCATTCTACGGCGTAACACCTATCGAGCTGCGGGAGGAAGAAGGAAGATAAGCGTGGAGACGAATTACATATCTTGTTAACTTAATCATGTGTGACTGTTTACTGGATATTTAATTTAACGCGTTTTCAGCTTTGTTAATTCGGTCAGGTGGAGTGTCCAAACATGTGCCAAAAGTGCTCATCAGATAAGATATAGATCAGAATATATAGATATAGATCTAAATGTATGTGCTGACTCAGATTATTAGTTGTTGTTGATTATTTATTGCAATGTAATGTGCCTGACACTGTGGAAATCTGCCGGTGAGGAATTGGTGTTGATGCCGATACGTCGCTGGTCTACCAAAATACCATTATACCAGCTGCACTCCGCCTGAGCTGAAAGCTGACCAGGTTTGAATCGGCTACCTTTCAGCTCACTTTATACGCCACTGCCGAGCACGAAAATGTCACTGCGCCAGCTGATTCTGTTGACACCACCCCCTGCCACGCCACCATGCCCAGCTTGGCAGACCTCAGTGCGCCTCAGTTCACGCAAACACCAAACTGGCTGTATGCCGGGCTCCGCCAGACAAAAATACCACTGCGCGGGGTCCGCTACCCTCCGCTGCATCCCCGGCGGACACGAAAATAGAGCCCATTGTCTTCAACATGGCGGACTGTGTGTCTGATGGGACACACTCATAGTAGCATGTCTATCTTGTTGTAGAGGGACTCATAATTCTCAAGTTTTGGTACTAACATAACACAGTGAAGGGGAAAAAAATATTCCTGTGAGATCTTTCTTGTACATGGGCATCAAGGTAGGTGTGTGTGTGTATGAGTGACCTCCTGTATTCATACATACCGAAGTAGAAATTATATTTCCCATGCTGTGGAGGGTGGTGTATCCCTGTGAGGACATAGGTAGTAGCAAAATAGTCAATATGGTTATATGCCGTCAAGATTCATGCACCCCAAATTAGAAAAGATTTGGATGAAAGATTTTTAAGATACACTAACTCTAAAACTGTCAGTTTGACTTGATGGTGGCGCTACAGGAAAGGTCATATCATAACCAAAACCAGTAGGGTTCATCCTCTTGTGGTCATTAAGGTTGTCAGTAAATTTGAGAAGATTTGTGTGAAAACTTTTTAAGATACGATAACTCTATAGTTATATAGTAAGTTTGGTGGCGCTAGAGAACAGGTAAACTCACTGATAGGTTTCATTATCAATGGTTTATTTATGTACTCAACAAATAAACAAAGTGCCCCACACAAAAAATAATCTTGGTCAACAATTGCATGTAAATCATTTTCTGGAGGCAAATATACCTGGGGTCAGATTGACCCCTGGTGTAAAATGTGTTAGTAATTTTTGAGGATAATCGGATGGTTAAGTGTCTTGTCCAAGGACACAACAGATAGACTAGGGATAGAGCGGAGATCAAACCACCAACCTTTCAGTTACTTGATGACTGCTCAACCTCCTGAGCTACTGCCACCACATTTCTTCTCTACAGTTTATACACTGAAAGGGTTTCCACCACTGCCAGCATTTTATTGAGATAACAGCACAGTCTGTGTGAAAGCACCACTTCCTGACATTCAGCTCTTTGTAGAAATGTCATTACTTATAATAGAAAACCCGACGAAGTTCAGTTTGCAAACCCTGAGACAAGAAGAGGGCATGAGTGTTAAGAAAACAGCAAAATGATAAGTTTATTGTTTGAGATCATCTTTGTGCGTCAAACAATATTATCCCGCTGCAGAGGGCGAAGGACTGAAGCACCTTGTTAAGCTTACGCTCTGTGCAGAAGTGGGACCCACTATCAGACCACACCAGACTCAGACTGAGTAAATGAATGAATGAATGTATAGTTAACTCAATAGTCCAAAACCAAAACAAGCTGTGGGACCAGAGATCCAGAAACAATGACTGAGAAAACAAAGGACTGCAGGGGGACAGTGAAGGTGGCAGGACTGGAGGCAAACAGAAAAAAAAACAAGAAAAGTTAGAATAAGGTCACAATAAGAGTCTAGTCTAGAGTGTTACCAACAGGGTAGCTTATGAACCTGCAACATCCATCTCCTACACACTCGCAGCTTCAATTGAAGTGGGAGGGTATAAATAAGACAGACAGGTATGGGACATCATCACAGGAAAGCACTACCTTCTTTTGTTTTAGCCGGTCACATGACAGCTGAGATCTGCTTGTGACCGTTTTTTTCTACAAGGATCTAAACATTATCTAAAATTCAATTAAAATATTTCAGATAGCTACATCATCACAGGACCATAATGTAGTGTTATGTGCATAACTGTTGCAGAGCATCAAATAAAGTCAAATGGGAGGCATGTAGCTAAACTTGCTGAACTGAGTATTTCCCTTGTAAACCCTCGCTTGTTCATATTTTTTAGCTGTTTCAGAGAGGTACTCTATGAGGCCTGATCCTGTCTGGTTCTATGCTGGTTTTGATCCCTATGGTTAAAAGGAGGCTGGGGAAGTGAAAAAATTGTTGCAGAGCATCAAATAAAGTCAAATGGGAGGCATGTAGCTAAACTTGCTGAACTGAGTATTTCCCTTGTAAACCCTCGCTTGTTCATATTTTTTAGCTGTTTCAGAGAGGTACTCTAGGACGCCTGTACCTGTCTGGTTCTATGCTGGTTTTGATCCCTATGGTTAAAAGGAGGCAGGGGAAGTGAAAAAAAGCATTAGCATCATCATACATTAATAGCCAGGTCTTAAAGTAAGTAAGCAAATGAAAAAAACAGGGTGAATTTCTTCCTCAGTTGGAAACTGAAGTTGTATAAAAATTCAAGTAGCTTATCTGCAGACAACATTATTCCCTTTCTTTTCTAATGCAGGTTCACTGTAGGCTCACAAAAAGAGTTCCACAAGTTACAATTTTTACCAAATAACAGTCCCAGACACAACTTTAGAAGAAGAGCATTATGTGGAAACATGGGGAGTCTGTCTCCAGAGAATACAAATTTAGGCTTTTGCTATGAAAAACATTTCAGAAGGGTAAAAATTTTTATGTCTGTGACTAAAACTTTGCTGTTGTATGTTTCAGAGAGCTACCAGCTGTATGTCCCTGAGCTGGCTGAAGTGGGGAAGGCTGTGGGTCGGATCAGAGCCAACGATGAGGACAAAGGGCGTAACGCAGAGATGACCTACAGCATCACTAACACAGAGGCAGCGGCCATCTTTACCATCACCTCTGACACAGACGGCAGGGAGGGGATCATCTCTCTGAAGCAGGTAAGAAGCAGAGACCTCAGCATGCAAGTAACATGAGTATACAGTATAAATGCTTAGTTTTAAGTGTGAGTTGCAGGGTCACAGTTGATTATTTCATGCTGCTTTTATGCCCGTAGCCCCCCTTTTCTAAGACTTCTGTGATAAAATGATCCATTGTTACAATTTCACCTTGTGCTTTTTAGTGTTTGCACTGTGTTACTATAAAGCAGGTATTGGCTCACACCATCACAAGACTATCTTTATTTTCCCAGTCTCATTTTCTAACTGAATAGGTGAGTTAATGCTCAGTGTACTAGTTGCACTTTGCATTGTGGGAAGCCCACATCAAGACAGAGACTGACGGTAGCCTGTTAACCAACACAGTGAGTTACGGGAGTGAGGAGCTCAATGTCTCATCGACATTTGGGCAGATGAGCATTCAGTATCAACCACCAAGCAGCAACCTCTGGTCTTGAGAGCACCAGAGATGACATACTATGAAAAAACATATCAAAGGTTATGAGACTGATGAATGAGTGGCATGGCTGATTGATTGACTGACAGACAGGCACACAGTAGCTGTTTGGGGGTTAGCTGAAAGTAAGGTCGAGTGAGCATTTCTAATATTGCAAATAGGGCTTTAAAACTCTGCTCATGAAGTCCATTTACTATAGAGCCTGTGGACACCACTCACCCACAAAAAAAATTCAGAGCATGGACAAGTGAAGCTCTAACTGCTTCACTCAGCAGTGTCACATAAAATCCATGAAACGCTGACAGCAGTTTGCAAAGGTAGGAGCAGCACAGCTAAAGTGGAGGTTCAGGTGATTAAAAAGACAAATTCTCCTGATTTAAACAGCTGGACAAGCTTCTAACCCATCCATTGAGCCAGCAGGTTTGGAGTCTTGTGGTGTTTCTACACCGAGCACTAGCTAGTCTACTGGTGTTAAATTGGGTGGATGTTGTGAGATAGGTTGCTCTATCACAGTTATAACCAAAATTTTCCAGAAGCTATTTTGCTGCATATTTAGGGCTACGGGGCAAATGCACTGAGGCACTGGCCCCTAAAAAATAAAGATGCTAAACTTTACAGCAGGCCCCTATACAATAATGCTTCAGGGCCTCGTGGCTCTCTGTTAAGTGTGTTCTGCTCCTGTATGCATCTCATTTCGACTCTCTTGACCCCAGTGCAGATCTACACAAAATTGTAGCACTTGACTGAAAGAAGCAAAAAAATTTTTACCTCAAAACAGAAGTTTAGTCTTAACAGGCTCCCAGAGTGCAGTGAGGTTGAGAAAACTTAAGATCCAGAGTGATTTTTTTTTTTTACTTTAAAGTTTGAGAATTTTTTATTTTTTACCTCTTTTCAAACCTATTGAAGCGCATTGAAAAAGAAATAGAGAAAAAATCAGCCTGCCCTGCTGGTCCTTCCGACTACAGCTGAGCTGAAGCTTTTTGAAACAGTCCAAGTGTCTGATTTTCTTCCTCACCCTTTGAAATGTGACAACAGGAAGCTAAAGACCAGCAGGAGGTAGACTCTTTCTTTCTGAGCCGCAAGTAAAAAGTGCTTTTGATTTACCTTGTGCCTTTTTCTCCTTTTCTCCAACTTTAACCCCTAAAACTTGAAAACAGAGCGGCTCGCTGTACAATGGAAGGACTTCCCTTAGGATGTTAAGTTTTTCCGTCCTGATATTTAAACACTTTGTATTATTCTGTGAGTGAAAAGAAAAGATCCTGTTCTGCATTTATTGTGAGGTTGAACTAAAAGCCATAGGAGCTCTATTTTCAGGTGCAGCGTAAGTCAAGTCCATTGCGCCAATAAGGCATGCCCTAGCCCATTTTGGTATTTTGGTATTTACAGCCAAGACCTGTTTTCACCAATCATATTAGGTCCTCTCCTCGCCTTTAAATCTGCCACCGGCAAGGCGTATATCAATTTTCGTGAAGTAGTCAAAGAGATCAAGAGATGTCTGAAGACAGCAATGCCACACGATGGTGACAAAAGGCAGCTCCTCAACAAGTGTCGCTGTAAGCGCTGCGGAGGGCATCCTCCACACTTTCTCAAATAAGCACAGATGGATTTGGTGTGTCTAAGGTTGGACCCACTAGTAAGACAAACGCCCTTTTCCACAAATAAAGACACTCACATAAAGTTGCATATATATAAACCCCGCGTGAGAAATAAGAGAAAGAGGAAGATAGAAATAGGAGGGAGACGAATTAAATATCTTGTTAACATCATCATGTTTGTCTATTCACCAGATATTTAATTTAATGTGTTTTCAGCTGTGCTAATTTGGTTAGGTTGTGTGTCTAAACATGTGCCAAATGCGCTTATCATATCAGATATACAGTGCCTTGCGAAAGTATTCGGCCCCCTTGAACCTTTCACCCTTTCGCCACATTTCAGGCTTCAAACATACAGATGTAAAATTTTAACTTTTTTGTCAAGAATCAACAACAAGTGGGACACAATCGTGTAGTGGAACAAAATGTATTGGATAATTTAAACTTTTTTAACAAATAAAAAACTGAAAAGTGGGGCGTGCAATATTATTCGGCCCCCTTGCGTTAATACTTTGTAGCGCCATCTTTTGCTGCAATTACAGCTGCAAGTCACTTGGGGTATGTCGCTATCAGTTTGCACATCGAGAGACTGAAATTCTTGCCCATTCTTCCTTGCAAAACAGCTCGAGCTCAGTGAGGTTGGATGGAGAGTGTTTGTGAACAGCAGTCTTCAGCTCTTTCCACAGATTCTCGATTGGATTCAGGTCTGGACGTTGACTTAGCCATTCTAACACCTGTATACATTTATTTGTGGACCATTCCATTGTAGATTTGGCTTTATGTTTTGGATCATTGTCCTGTTGGAAGATAAATCTCCGTCCCAGTCTCAGGTCTTTTGCAGACTCCAACAGGTTTACTTCTAGAATGGTCCTGTATTTGGCTCCATCCATCTTCCCTGTCCCTGCTGAAGAAAAGCAGGCCCAAACCATGATGCTGCCACCACCATGTTTGACAGTGGGGACGGTGTGTTCAGGGTGATGAGCTGTGTTGCTTTTACGCCAAACATATCGTTTTGCATTGTGGCCAAAAAATTTGATTTTGGTTTCATCTGACCAGAGCACCTTCTTCCACATGTTTGGTGTGTCTGCCAGGTGGCTTGTGGCAAACTTTGAACAAGACTTTTTATGGATATCTGAGCAATGGCTTTCTTCTTGCCACTCTTCCATAAAGGCCAGATTTGTGCAGTGTTCGACTGATTGTTGTCCTATGGACAGAATCTCCCACCTCAGCTGTAGATCTC
The DNA here is from genome assembly GCA_962446985.1 of Xyrichtys novacula. Taxonomy (NCBI): domain Eukaryota; kingdom Metazoa; phylum Chordata; class Actinopteri; order Labriformes; family Labridae; genus Xyrichtys; species Xyrichtys novacula. The sequence goes on along the minus strand of OY660887.1, from coordinate 12,962,720 downwards.
TGCAGTTCATCCAGAGTGATCATGGGCCTCTTGGCTGCATCTCTGATCAGTCATCTCCTTGTTCAAGATGAAAGTTTGGAGGGACGGCTGGGTCTTGGTAGATGTGCAGTGGTCTGATACTCCTTCCATTTCAATATGATTGCTTGCACAGTGCTCCTTGAGATGTTTAAAGCTTGGGAAATCTTTTTGTATGCAAATCCGGATTTAAACTTCTCCACAACAGTATCTCGGACCTGCCTGGTGTGTTCCTTGGTCTTCATGATGCTCTCTGCACTTTAAACAGAACCCTGAGACTATCACGGAGCAGGTGCATTTATACGGAGACTTGATTACACACAGGTGGATTCTATTTATCATCATCAGTCATTTAGGACAACATTGGATCATTCAGAGATCCTCACTGAACTTCTGGAGTGAGTTTGCTGCACTGAAAGTAAAGGGGCCGAATAATATTGCACGCCCCACTTTTTAGTATTTTATTTGTTAAAAAAGTTTAAATTATCCAATAAATTTCATTCCACTTCACAATTGTGTCCCACTTGTTTTGATTCTTGACAAAAAAATAAAATTTTATATCTTTATGTTTGAAGCCTGAAATGTGGCGAAAGGTTGAAAGGTTCAAGGGGGCCGAATACTTTCGCAAGGTACTGTAGATCAGAATATATCTATAGATCCAAATGTATGTGCTGACTCAGAATATTGGTCGTTGATGATTATTTATTGCACTGAAATGTGCCTGACACTGTGGAAACCTGCCAGTGAGGCATCGGTGACGTATGCGCACTACGCCACCAGTCTACCAAAATACCACTAGACCAGCTGCGCTCCGCCTGCGCTGAAAGCTGATCAGGTTTGAATTGGCGACCTTTCAGTGCACTTTCTACGCTGCCGGTGAGCATGAAAATGTCACTGTGCCAGCTGACTCTGTTAACACCTCCCCCTGCCACGCCACCAAGCCCAGCGTGGCGGACCTCTGTGCGCCTCAGTCTACGAAAATACCAAACTGGCTGTGTGCCAGGCTCAGCCAGACGTAAATACCACTGTGTGGGGTCCGTCACCCTCCGCTGTGCCGCCAGTGGGTACGAAAATAGAGCCCATAATCTTATCTAGATCTAAGTATTGTGGGTTATATTTGTTCCCCTCTCCAGCCACTCTGTGCCTTTTGAGTGTTGTATGGGTGCTTCTGTTAACAGGTTAGAGCAGCAGGAGTCATGCCCAGCTGCAAAACCTTCAGAAACAGAGCCTTTTTCTTCTAACATGAAATCTAATTAAATACAAAGGATATTTTAAAAACACACCACGTTGAAAGTCAAGTATAATTTTCCATCAGGTACGAGACACAGAGCAGGAACAGTCTGTCACATTTTGATGTTCATTCATTGAAGGTTTACACAGGAAATCTTTGTACAGCCAGAGATTCATGGTGAGAGGGAGTTCATCTGAAGGTCACACAGTTCCTGTGCTACTTTGGGATGTGAGCTGATGTGGCGTTTGCTTCTGTCAGAGAGAGTTTTAAAAATGTCTGTGTGAAACAGAGACACCTCCCGTGTGTTGCCCGATCTGCTCAATAAACTTCCAGAGGGGCCTCAAAGAGTTGCTGCCCTCATCTGTTTCCACTGATTGGTCAACTTTGGGGGGATTTGGGATTCAGTTTTACCTCAACATGCTGACTGGGGGAGCTCAGATCTAAACCACCAACGCTGTTTATAGGTGATCCCAGGATCTACTACTTTTTATACTTTAAAATAACATTAAATTCCTGGTGAGAACCTGGTGAGTAATTTTTTAACAAATTAAAATGGATACTGATGCATCCATGTTACCTACAAGAGCAGACTACACCATCATCAACCAGCCTGACAATGTCTGAATTGTACTTTTTAATGCATTAAACAGGTGTGAGGGAGCAGGTATCAGATCAGAGGGCTAACAACTACTGTATATTTTATATATTTTTAATGTTTGCTGTGCACGTATTCGACTAAGGACAAGAGTTTTTGTCAGTAACACCATTAATGGCATGATGTGCAAACAGTAGCAGTTCGAGGCACGGGCGAACAGGGCCCAGGGCGACATTTGTGTCATGACTCATGGGGGGCGGCACAAGCACTTCCAAAAAAATAAAATAAAAGATAATAATAATAATAAATCTGCACCGCAAAGCGGTTTTGTATTCACCCTGGTTGTCAAATTGGCACCCCCTGCTGCTGTAGACGCCCCTGCTTGCCGCGAAGGTGCTGCACAGAGGCTGACAGACTGTACAAGACGAAATGGGGAGAGGGTCGCGGGGGACAGTTCTGCTCTCAGGATTGCTCTCACTCTGCCACTCACGGTGGCTCAAGCAGAGAGGAGCTTCTCAAAACTGAAGTAGATAAAGTCGTACCTAAGGTCAACCATGTCTCAGGAACGGCTCACTTAACCCATTTAAACCGGGACAGTATGTCCGCATTGCAGCCTTCAAGCCAGGAGCGCAGATACGTCATTTTGTAACATTCTGTAGTTTTTCAATCATTTCTCGAGTCATGGCGAATCAAATCATCATACCAGTCTGCCTCTGATAGGCTAATAAAGTGCTCGGATTCATGCTCAGATCTTGCTACGTGTGTCGTGAGGAAAGAAAACAATGACAGGCAGAGAGCAGCTTTGGAGGAGAAACATCCAGCAGTGTGAACAACCTCTTCATACTGAGGTCTTTGACTCACACTATCGGCGATTTCTGTAAGTGTTGCATGACTTTGGGTGAGCACAGAGATTAACCCACTGTCAGCCAGATATTTATTTTTTTATTTTTTTATTTTTTAGAGCTGCTTTTGTACTGGCACTATACTAGGGCAGCTGTATACCCTTTCAACACTTGATTTTTTATATTTACATTTGAATTAAATTGACGCTTTATCATGACTGCCACTTGTTTTACAGAAAGCAAACAGTTTCTTATTCTCCAGTGCAGAGTCTTTACTTTTATTTTTACAGCTGCTTTATTTCATTTAAGTTTGTTTGTTCAAGGTATTCAATAATGTGTTGAAAGTTTTGACAAACAAAAGATAGTTATGTTGAAAGCCACACTTGTAAGCTCTCAAATACTTTTAAAATTTTGTTTCTATCTGCTACAGAGGCTGAGATATCAGCTTTTTTGTAAACCTAAACACTTCAGAAAACGTTAGGATCTGGGGGCCCTTCTTAAAATGGCCCTCAGGATTTCAGAGGCGTGGCTCAAACAGGGTTCAGGTCTTAATGGGTTAAAAGGGGAGCAGATTTCTTATGACGAGATTGTTGATGATTTTGCATCAAGGAATGCAAGAAATGTCAGGTTTTAGTTTTAGTTTGTGTTTCCTGTCATAGAACAATCACATTTTCTTTTGTGAGTTTTCAAATTTGTGTGATTTGCTATGTAAGATTATTGGTCCCTGTTAAAAGGAGTAATTTGACATGATAAAATGTTGCATCTGATTGTGTCTGTCTTCCCCATGAAGTGGTCTGCAAATTCCTCACAGAGGGAGTCAGAGGGATTCAAATGATGTTTACTAAAATCAGGGTTTAAGATGCTATCAATTGTTAAAAAGAGAACTTTGGGGTTATTTTTGTGGTTTGTGATTATGTTGGAGAAGTTTCTTGCAGTTCTTACGGCATTGTTGTAGATTCTTTGTTGATTATTGAATAATTGATGATTTATTGTTGTTTTGTTTTTTCTACATCTGCACTCTGCCACCCTGCAGTGCCTTTTGAACTTTTTAAGCTCCTCATTTCTCCATGGAGGTATGGATTTGGGTCAGATATTTTTTGTTTTCAGTGGAGCAACCAGTTCAAGGGCTGTCTGTAGCCTTCTGTTAAAATTGTCTAGGAGGCAGGTAAAACAGTTGGAGGACTTTTATCTTAAACATCAATAAAATTTGCAGCCAGTTCAGGGGTCAGATGGCGCTTCCTCACAGTTCTCACTGAGGTCTCCAGCTGGATAAAACCGGTGATATTAAAAAACACACAGTAATGGTCAGAGACAGCCAAGTCTACAACAGAGGACACACTGGTGGACAGGCCGTAGGTGATGACCAAGTCCAGCTTGTATCCTCTGTTGTGAGTTGGCATACACACACACACACACACACATATATATATATATATATATATATATATACATACATATACACATACATATAGTGCATCCGGAATATTTCTACCACTTCACTTTTTCCACAATTTGTTATGTTACAGCCTTATTCCAAAATGGATTACATTTCTTTTTTCCCTCAAAAATTCTACACAAATTACACCAAAATGTCAAAGCGAAAAACTTTTTTTTGAACATTTTCCAAATTTATTAAAATTAAGACACTCAAATGTTGCATATACATAAGTATTCACACTCTTTGCTATAAAACTCAAAATTGAGCTCAGGTGCACCCTGTTTCCACTGATCAGCCTTGAATTGTTCCTCCAACTTGATTGCAGTCCACCTGTGGCAAATTCAGCTGATTGGAAATGATTTGGAAAGCTACACCTGTCTATATAAGATCCCACAGCTGACAGAGCACGTCAGAGCACAAACCAAGCCATGAAGTCGAAAGAATTGTCTGTAGACCTCCGAACAGGTTTGTATTGGCGCACAGATCTGGGGAAGGTTACAGAAAATATCTGCTGCATTGAAGATCCCAAAAAGCACAGTGGTCTCCATCATTAAGAAATGGAAGACGTTTGGAACCACCAGGACTATATATGTATATATATATATATATATATATATATATATATATATATATACATATATATAAACACATATACATACACTCACCGGCCACTTTATTAGGTACACCTGTCCAACTGCTCGTTAACACTTAATTTCTAATCAGCCAATCACATGGCAGCAACTTAGTGCATTTAGGCATGTAGACATGGTCAAGACAATCTCCTGCAGTTCAAACCGAGCATCAGTATGGGGAAGAAAGGTGATTTGAGTGACTTTGAACGTGGCATGGTTGTTGGTGCCAGAAGGGCTGGTCTGAGTATTTCAGAAACTGCTGATCTACTGGGATTTTCACGCACAACCATCTCTAGGGTTTACAGAGAATGGTCCGAAAAAGAAAAAATATCCAGTGAGCGGCAGTTCTGTGGGCGGAAATGACTTGTTGATGCCAGAGGTCAGAGGAGAATGGCCAGACTGGTTCGAGCTGATAGAAAGGCAACAGTGACTCAAATAACCACCCGTTACAACCAAGGTAGGCAGAAGAGCATCTCTGAACGCACAGTACGTCGAACTTTGAGGCAGATGGGCTACAGCAGCAGAAGACCACGCCGGGTGCCACTCCTTTCAGCTAAGAACAGGAAACTGAGGCTACAATTTGCACAAGCTCATCGAAATTGGACAATAGAAGATTGGAAAAACGTTGCCTGGTCTGATGAGTCTCGATTTCTGCTGTGACATTCGGATGGTAGGGTCAGAATTTGGCGTCAACAACATGAAAGCATGGATCCATCCTGCCTTGTATCAACGGTTCAGGCTGGTGGTGGTGGTGTCATGGTGTGGGGAATATTTTCTTGGCACTCTTTGGGCCCCTTGGTACCAATTGAGCATCGTTGCAACGCCACAGCCTACCTGAGTATTGTTGCTGACCATGTCCATCCCTTTATGACCACAATGTACCCAACTTCTGATGGCTACTTTCAGCAGGATAATGTGCCATGTCATAAAGCTGGAATCATCTCAGACTGGTTTCTTGAACATGACAATGAGTTCACTGTACTCAAATGGCCTCCACAGTCACCAGATCTCAATCCAATAGAGCATCTTTGGGATGTGGTGGAACGGGAGATTCGCATCATGGATGTGCAGCCGACCAATCTGCGGCAACTGTGTGATGCCATCATGTCAATATGGACCAAGCTCTCTGAGGAATGCTTCCAGCACCTTGTTGAATCTATGCCACGAAGAATTGAGGCAGTTCTGAAGGCAAAAGGGGGTCCAACCCGTTACTAGCATGGTGTACCTAATAAAGTGGCCGGTGAGTGTACATATATATATATGTACATACATATATATGTTTTTATGTATGTATTTATAAATATACACATACATATATATGTATGTATATATATTTATTTATATATATATATATATATTTTTTTTTTTCCCTTATCACTGACCAACCATATCAAAATAGAGCCAGACCTCTGATATTGTCTGATATGTGTGGTGTATTTTGTGGACCCAGAAGCAGACTCAGAGACAGATATCGATTTAAAACATGTAATTTTAATGTCCAACTCAGGGGAAAAGGCACGAGAGAAAGTCCGGTTTGCTGGCTGGCTGTTGTGTGGGCTGGAGACACTGTGGAGAAGCAGAGGAGATGGAAGTAAGAAGACATACAAAGAATCACAGGGAACAAAAAGTCACGAGCACTTATCTGAGGAGAAGGCCAGGAGAAGCGTCTGTACCACTCAGGAGTGAAGACAATACTGAGGCGCTGAGACTGAGGGCTGCTGGCTTCTTCAAGGGATTTGATTGTCAATACAGCACAGGTATGGAGCCTCTCGCAGCCTCAGCGACCGGGGGGAGGGGGAGTGCTCTGAAACAACAGTACAACACAAAGAAAACAGGAAGTTCAACCAAAATAAAACAGGAGGTGGAGGCGTCTCACCATAGTACCCCCCTCTAAACGAAAGCCTCTTGGCGTTCTGCCGGGTTTGTTGGGGTGAGCGGTGTAGAAGTCGTTGAGGAGTTGATGGTCCAGGATGAGGGAGATCCAGGACTGCTTCTCTGGACCATAACCCTCCCAATCTATGAGGTATTGGAAGCCCCGTCCCCGAGGCCGCACGTCCAGGATTCGTCCCACAGTGAAGGCAGGGTGGTCATCAATCATCCGGGGGGGCGGAGGGTCAAGAGAAGGTAGGCTCAGGGTTCACAAGGTGACAGGCTTAATAAGGGAGACATGAATCGTGGGGTGAATCTTGAGGGATGAAGGAAGTTTCAATCTTACCGCCGAGGGGTTGATAATCTTCTGGATCGGGAAGGGACCAATGAAGTGGGGAGACAGCTTGCGGGACTCGGTCTGCAGGGGAAGGTCACGGGACGATAACCAGACCATCTGACCGGAACGATAGTATGGTGCTGGAGAGCGGTGAACATCAGCCAGGCGTTTGTTGCGCTCAGCCGTGCGAGTGCTTTCGGCCCTAGCTGATTTCCACACCTCCCGTAGAAGCCCAATGTGCTCCCTCACTGACGGGACGGCCACCGGGTTCCTGTTCGGGAAACAGGGGGGGCTGGTACCCAAATAGCACATGAAGGGAGACATACCTGTGGCTGAGGAGGTGAAGGAGTTATGCGCGTACTGGATCCAAGGGAGGTGTGTTCTCCAGGACGCTGGATGATGGGTTGCAACACACCGCAAAGCTGACTCGCGGTTTTGATTGGCCCGCTCTGTCTGGCCGTTGGTCTTCGGGTGATAATCTGAGGAGAGGCTAGCTGCTGTGCCCACCGCCTGGCAGAAAGCTTTCCAGATCTGGGAGGAGAACTGGGGACCACGATCTGATATAATGTCAATAGGGATACCATGAAGTTGAAAAACATGAGATACTGGGAGGTTAGCAGTTTCTAGCGCAGAGGGGAGCTTTGGTAAAGGGACATAATGCACGAACTTGGAAAATCTGTCTATGGTGGTGAGAATAACAGTGTTACATTCAGAAGGAGGGAGACCTGTGACGAAATCTGAAGCTATGTGAGACAAAGGGCATGAGGGCACAGGCAGAGGATGCAGCAAGCCAGCCAGAGGTTGGTGGGAGGCTTTGCCTCAGGCAGAGACGGCGCAGGTTGCAAAAAATGCCCGTACGTCCCGGACCATCCCCGCCCACCAGAACCGCTGCTGAAGGAATTGGAGGGTGCATTGAAATCCAAGTGACAGGTAAGTTTGGAGGAGTGCCCCCACTGTAGGACCTGGGAATGTGCAACCTCAGGGACGAACTTCCTGTCAGGAGGGCCGGTTCCAGGGTCTGGGTGTTTCAGGAGGGCCTTGTCCACAATGGTGTCGATCTCCCAAGTGGCGGAGCCGACGATACAGGAGGCAGGGAGGATGGTCTCCGTTTCTCTGGGGTCCGAGGTAGCAGATCAAGTAGATCCGGGATAAGGCGTCAGGTTTGATGTTGCGGGAGCTGGGATGATAGGAGAGGGTGAAGCAGAATCTGCTGAGGAAGAGGGACCAGCAGGCTTGTCTGGAGTTGAGGCGTCAAGCAGAACCGAGATAATGCAGGTTCTTGTGGTCAGTCCAGATGAGGAATGGGTGTTGTGCTTCTTCCAGCCAGTGTCTCCATTCTTGGAGTGCCCACACAACAGCCAGCAACTCATGGTTTCCCATGTCGTAGTTTCGTTCGGTGGGTGTGAGTTTCCGGGAGAAGTAAGCGCAAGGATGGAGCTTCTGGGTCTCGGGATCCCTCTGTGAGAGGACGGCCCCCACTCCTGAGTCCGAAGCGTCGACCTCCACCACGAATTGGAGAGAGGGATCCGGGTGTTTGAGCACCAGGGCGGAGATGAAGAGGGACTTGAGCTGACGGAAGGTAGCGTCTGCTTCAGGGGTCCAGGAGAACGGGACTTTGAGGGATGTGAGACAGATGAGAGGCACAGCCACCTTGCTATAGTTCCTGATGAATCTTCTATAGAAATTAGCGAAGCCAAGGAATCACTGGAGATCTTTGCGGGAGGAGGGAGTTGGCCAGTCACGGACGGCGCAGACTTTCTCCGGGTCTGGGCATAGCTCCCCCTGGGCGATGATGTATCCCAAGAAGCTGACGGAGGAGGCATGGAACTCGCACTTCTCGGGTTTGATGAAGAGACGGTTCTCAAGGAGGTGCTGGAGGACGAGTTGAACATATTGCTTGTGTTCCTCCATGTTGCAGGAGAAGATCAGTATATTGTCCAGATATATGAAGGCGAATTGATTGATCATGTCATGGAGGACATCATTGATGAGGGCCTGGAACACAGCGGGAGCATTGGTTAGACCAAAGGGCATGATGAGGTACTGAAAGGGGCCCATGGGTGTATTAAAGGCCATCTTCCACTCGTCGCCCTCTCTGATGCGAACCAGGTGATAGGCATTACAGAGATCCAGTTTAGAGAAGATGGTGGCGTTGCAGAGAGGTTCAAAGGAGGGATCAATGAGTGGTAGGGGATATTTGTTCTTTACTGTGATTTTGTAGAGTCTGCGGAAGTCGATGCAGGGATGGAGAGAGGAATCTTTCTTTTTAACAAAAAAGAAGCCAGCAACAAGTGGGGAGGATGAGGGCCGGATGAGTCTTGAAGCCAGAGAATCCTGGATGTATTCCTCCATGGCTTCTCGTTCGGGCCTTGAGAGATTTTACAGTCTGCTGCTGGGAAGAGGGGCGCCAGGGAGCAAATGGCACAGTTATAGAGGCAATGAGGAGAGAGATGAGAAACTGCTCTTTATTAAAAACCATGGCCAGATCATGGTAAGCAGGGGGAACAGAGGCGAGAGATGGCGGTGGCGATGCTGACCTCTGTCGGTGGATGTAGGGATTGGCGGAGCAGAGGCAATGAGAGTGGCAGTGAGGACTCCAGGTGGAGATCAAAGCTGTGGACCAGTTGATTTGGGGATTGTGGATCTGCAGCCATGGGAGTCCAAGCATGATAGGTGAATGCGGAGAGGGAAGTAGGAACAACTGGTTGTCCTCACGATGGTTTCCCGAAAGGATGAGGGTGAGAGGAATAGTGCAGTGGGTTATGGTGGCTATAACCCTGCCATCAAGAGCGGTGACCTTACGGAGGCAGGGAGTGCCTCCAAGGGGAGCCGTAGCTGTGCCGCCAGCCCAGCATGAATGAAGTTGTCGTCCCCCCCAGAGTCAATGAGGGTTTGGAGCGACATGGATTCTTTCCCCCACAGGAGACAGGCAGGTACGGAAATACATCTGGGAGAGGTTCTCCAGAAGAGGGTGCCGGAGCCAGAGGAGCTGAGGGCTGCAGAGGAGACCTGCTGAAAGCAGGGGAGGATGTGGAATCTATTCCAAGGGGAGGAGTGTTTAGTTTCCTCTCCCTACATCTCTCCCTGAGGTGATTATCCACACGGATGGCTAATAAGATTAACTCCTCAAGTGAGGATGGCTCGTCATGAGCAGCTAGTTCATCTTTTAACTGTTCGGACAGACAATGAGAAAATACACCCTTTAACTCGTGTTCCCCCCACCCACTCTCAGCCGCCACTGTGCGGAACTCAATAGAGAATTCCGCCACAGACTGAGAGCCCGGGATGAGGGAAAAAAAACGCTGGGTACATTCGGATCCCTCGACAGGATATCAAAAACTTTGCGAAGTTCTTCAGAGAATCCAACATACAAGGACTGCATAGGAGAATCTTCTTTCCACACAGCAGTAGCCCACTTAGCAGCTTTGCCTCTCAACAGATTAACAGTGTAGGCTATTTTGGATTTATTTGAGGGGTAACTAATAGGCTGTTGATCAAAGACTATAGCACAGCGGAGCAGGAAACTTCTGCAGCCCCCAATCTCCCCAGCATACGGCTTGGGAGGAGGGACATAAGGCTCTTTGAAGGCAGGAGAGGGTGAAGAGGGGGCCGTACTCACAGAGGGGGGAGACCCAGATTGCTGTTGGGGAAGCCGGGAGAGGAGTTGATCCGCCTGTTGTGCTATTTGAATGGTGAGGCTTTGAAGGCTTGATTGAGGCCCTGGAGCATATCCTCATGCTGACCGAGGCGAGCCCCAAGCTTGTGGACGGCTTGCTGGGACTTGTCTGGGTCTGCTGGGTCCATTTTCCTGGCCTGAGTATTCTGTGGCGTGTGGTTTATTTTGTGGACCCAGAAGCAGACTCAGAGACAGATATCGATTTAAAATATGTAATTTTAATGTCCAACTCAGGGGAAAAGGCACGAGAGAAAGTCCGGTTTGCTGGCTGGCTGTTGTGTGGGCTAGAGACACTGTGGAGAAGCAGAGGAGATGGAAGTAAGAAGACATACAAAGAATCACAGGGAACAAAAAGTCACGAGCACTTATCCGAGGAGAAGGCCAGGAGAAGCGTCTGTACCACTCAGGAGTGAAGACAATACTGAGGCGCTGAGACTGAGGGCTGCTGGCTTTTTCAAGGGACTTGATTGTCAATGCAGCACAGGTATGGAGTCTCTCTCAGCCTCAGCGACCAGGGGGAGGGGGAGTGCTCTGAAACAACAGTCAAGCCAGACCAGGGACACAAAGAAAACAGGAAGTTCAACCAAAATAAAACCGGAGGTGGAGGCGTCTCACCACAGCGTTTTTGTCAATCATGATGGCATAAGAGAAAGAAACAGTTGAATGCAAACGTGCATACAAGCTATCCCGCAGACCTAAAGGTCAATACTAAAGGGAACAACTTTTGTAACCTAGCAACAGTAAACGCAGGTGAGAAGTCAGGTGCTGGACTCTGACAGTGAAACACAATGCTGTTGTGGATATGGCCCCTTATGCTGTTCCGTTTACTCATCAAAGGATGGCATACAAACTGAGGAGCATGCTCACAATAACTACACCAGTTTGGGGTACATTAGTATGTAGTTTACATGCAAGAGGAAAAATCCCTAACCCCATGATTATAATCAGACTAACGTATTTACATGTGTTATAAAAGTGTAGTTTTGTCAGACTAATGTAAAAAGTTCTTTTTTTAACATCTTGTAAACCTACTGACTGCTGCTCTCCAGTATCCTAACCTGAAGGCCTGTCTGTCTGATATGTAGTACTTCATTTGACAATTTTTAGGTCTGAGGGAGTGGATGCTGTTGAGACAGGTCAGGGGGAATGAATGGCTGAATGAATACATCAAAAAATACACAAACCCAGAGGCACACTTCATTATTCACAATAACCTCTCAAAACAAAGTGGAGACCACCTCTCTCTGAATGACTGCACTCTGTCTGCTCTGCTTCAGCACCAGCTTTTACCATTTCATCATTCGCAGCACAGACAACCATCTCACCATTTACAGCACACTCAACCAGAATGTATCCATGTTAAAGCAGAAATGTCTTCTTTTACACTGCAGGACTTGCAATAATCAGACAACAAATGCACTTAACCAGTTGCACACAAAGTCTTTTCTGATGTATAAACATGCACTTCCTATTTATCTACCTAATGTGTTAATATTCATCATTTACTTGTCACTTTTCTAATTAGTTAGCAATACCTCACAGTAGCACAGCAGGATTTTTTTTTATTTTTATGTGTTATTTTGGTGTTAATTTTTTGCAAAAATACCCTGAAAACATTCTCTGATTCTAAGGCTTTCTTTCTCTTGCATTCGTTTTTCACGGACATGTTTGCTCATGGAAGGTGCCACTGCGTAAACACCACTGATACTGCTGCTAACAATACTACCTGCTGCTGCCATCACCCTCCACTGAAACAACATTGAGCTGCTTTGACAGTATTTTATTTTTATTTCTCCCATGCTGCAGGCATCCTGACATGTCACTTTCTCCCTCTTAAAAAAAAAAAAAAAAAGATGTAGAAATGTATATAAGTTAGAAAACAACAAACCTCTCTGTGATTTATGTGGTGACTTGAAGAGAGAAAATTAAATATCACAGGTTATTTAGACAAAGGAGGTGTTTGGTTCATCAAATTGGTGAAAGTTCTGGTCTTTGGCATGTCATATAAGTCCTACTGATATATTCTGCTCTCTGAGACTCTCCATTGTGACAGCGGGTAGCGCATGCAAAATCCTCATTTAAATAAGGCAGTCCTCACCACTTTTGCGCCCCTTATCAATTGTGCACGCTATCATAGTAAATCACCCTACACCCTACTACCCTACCAATACGCCCACTAATGTACAATTTTTTAGTTTGTACATGCAATTTAGCGCCCCTTATTTGGGGTCTTAATAAATCAGGCCCACAATATAAGAGAAAATAAGTGTAAAAGTCTGAATCAAATGTGTAGGGTCTGTTTTTATTCATTGTCCAATCTTTTCTTTGTGATAGGGTGACCATACATCCTATTTTACCTAGACATGTCCTCTTTTTGGGGGGCTTTGAATTTATGAAATTCTTCAAATGTCAAGGGTTTTGAATGGAAGTCATGAGTTTGTGTAGCGTGGACTAACTGAGTTAGAAGCATATTAAAAACTCTAAAATTGCATCAATCAGTAAGTATAATGGTGCCTTCTGTCTCCTCCTCAGCCCCTCAACTATGAAAAGAGAAAGGTTCACACGCTCAACATCGAAGCAGCCAACACTTATCCGGACCCCCGCTTCCTCCACCTGGGCCCCTTTAAGGACTCAACATCACTGCGAGTCATTGTAGGTGATGTGGACGAGCCTCCTGTCTTTTCCATGGACTACTACATCATGGATGTGTACGAGAACTCTCCAGCTGGCACCCAGGTCGGCACAGTGACCGCTATGGACCCTGACAGCACCAACAGTGCCGTCAGGTGAATAAAACATATATACATAACAACTATATACTGATTTAAGATGTGATCTGTTTTGTAAAGGGTAAGGATTTTGTGTAATGGATTTCTCTAACTGGGACTGTTATGTCAGATTTACCTTCAAGAAAAGATCCCTTTCAGTCTGTTGCAGAAAAGAGCTGTTTTGTAAAGTTAGCTTTTATGTAAAGGACCTATATGTTTGGGTTATGACTCATCCTGCAAACTGTGTCACTCCTAAACAAAGGCTCAGGCCAAAAATGTTAACTGCAGTTATACAAAATAATAGCTTTCTTGATGGCAATGTTATACCATCAGAAATCCTTCATTGTCCTTCGACTCAAATATAATATGACCCTGATTATAAGACAACCTCCCCTTTTCAAGACAGACTTAAATCAGGGACTTGTTTCTATTCAGAAGGAAACACCTTTTAATTAAAATAATGTTTTCAATTTCCTACAATGAGAAAGATCATTATGAGTGAACACAGTCCGACCTCAAGTGTTAGTACAGCATCCAAGTGGTGCCTCACAAAAAGCACAGATCTGTTGATAACAGAATAAACTGAACTGGATTTATCCATTACACAGTTCTATTTGTAATATTTCTACATATTTCTACTCCTGCAAACCTGCCATTGTAACATATTCAGAGAGCAGCAGACCAAATGCAGGTTATTGCACAGAGCTGCTTCATGCTCCAATAAGTCCACACACTAATCATCTGCTCTGTTTGGATGTCTGCACACAGCCAGTGTTGTTAGCCAGCAGGGCAGAACAAAGAGGAGTCTGCTCTCTGTTTGGTCTTTAGCTCCTGTTCTCAAAATGTCACATCAACAAACAGAAACTGAACACACAAATCAGACCTCTGACTGTTTTCAGACCATCTCACAGAGACCAGACTTGGTCACATTTTCTGTAAAGAAATTCAAATACATACATTTCCTGCTCTATGAGAAATTACTTGAACTGTCCATTACTAAATCAAGTCCATACATGAAATGAACTCAATTTTTCCTCCTAAACTCTGGACATCCTCCACAGCTCAGCCTCTTTCCTATCACCCAGGGAACAGGCTGTTTTTGTGGACAGTTTACTCTGCTCGCTCAGTGACTCTCACTTCTGTCAGTTTCATGCTTTAGTTGAGAATGGATGTGTTTTGGGACATCAGACTGAGGTTTTGTGATGGAGCAGACCTAAAAAAAAACTTGAAAAGCCTGTTTGATTCCAGCCTCGCTCTGAAAAGGATCAGTGGGAAGGGGGCCGCTGCGGTATATGAGGCCTTCTGTCCTCGGCCAGCAGCTGGCCGCACAATCCCTGACAGTGTTGGGACTGAATGAGCTGCAGCTCTGCTGGGCTCTGATTGGATGGACTGAAATCTGTGACCAGCTGTTAAACCTGCAGAACTTCTTCAGAGAATGAAGCCCAACATTATAGACATGATAGCTCCCTCTACATGTACCGCTTCTGTATTTAATCTGGGGAAGTGTTTGTGGTGGAAGTGAGGTACAAAAACAGATACTTGGAGTTTACCTTTAATGTAGCTGTAAATGGCCTGCTGAAATAACTGTTAACGGACACCACTGTTTCTCATGCTTTTGTTCTTTACTGAAGAAAACAACTGGGTCTTTCCTGACAGCTAAAGAAGCACTGCACAGATACATGCTGCAAAAACCTGGAGAGCACACCAGAGGATCTCCTCAGATCTTGCCAGGGTGTGGGTTGTTTTACTGTGACAGGGGCTCAGATGAACCAGTCAGATCTTTATGTGATGGCCAAGTGGTCAAGATCTCCTGAATATATCTTGATACTTTAACAGAGACGGCGAGATTCTGGGATTTCTACAACATACAGAAACCTCAAGATTTGAAAGCTAGCACAAGCTTGCACTCCTTTAAAAAGTAACTTAGTCAAGTTACTTTTTAAGTTGCATTCAGCAGCCTCAACATATAAATGACAACCGTTTTCTTTCCAACACTCACTCTATTGGAAATGTTATTTTAACAGGAAGGCTAATAATACATGTTTTTTTTTAAATAAAATCTTTCCTGACTGACAAAACATAAACAATTTTGAAATAAAATATAAAATAAAGACAGAAAATAGTTGCTGTATTTCCAGATTGAGAACACACATCTCTCTCCTCCTTCCATTGTTGTTTATGTTTGTTTTGCTTCAGCTGCACATTTACTACACGTGAGTGGTCCTCGTGCTGAAAACGTGACTCGCATAATTTAGTAACGCGCTACTAGCATCACTGACTTTAACTTTTTATTTATTTCAAGTATAGGAAGCCATCATGCTGCCTCTTTAAACAGGTTATTTCTTGAAGTATTCTTTAAGCAAGGTTGTCTAAGTTACATGTTACTACACTCAAAGAAGTAATTTGTTGGGTGAACTTCATTAAAATGCCTTCATTTAGCGAGACACAGTTTTGCTGAACCAGCTAATTGTAAATATGTTGAGTGAACATATTCTATTGGTGTTACATTTACTTTTACTTTATTTGTGAAAGTTGTTTTAACATATTAACTAAGGAAGGATCTGACTTGGGTCACATTAACTTGATTAATATGATGGATAATTTATTTTGACAGGTACTGTCAAGAACAGTGTCAAATGTAGACATACAAACACTCGCTCCACAGTTTTAAAATCTGGTTTATTCACAGTCCAGGGTTCGGTACACGGAAAGGCAAAACAACACAGGTAGAGGTATCCAAGACACAAGGCTGAAAGGCAGAGTCTGAAAACTATCAGGGTCAAGATCATGCTGTAGGAAAACAAGATGAATGCTGGAATGTGACTATAGGACAACAAACTGGCTATAAGAGAGGGAGAGACAGGAGGTTAAATTCAAGAGGTGATGGCAAGTGATTAGACAATAAAACAGAAAACACAAGACATGGAATGAGACTGAGACAAATATAGCAAACTCAATTGGTGGCTAAGACAGGTACAGCTAAATTTTTAAGTGGTCCAATCACACTAATCAACCATGCCGACTGAACCAAAGTTTATTAAGTTTTAATCGTCAAAGATTATATAAGATGTGAGACAATCCTTTTTATTATTTGAAAATAAACCTTAAAACAGTAATTATTCAGAAAAAAAAAGGTTTAGGTTGGTGTCAAGTTTGGAAAAAGACTATGAAACAGACTAGATTTGTTGCAACTGTATTCCCCAGAGAAGACAAGCAATGTCTTGCAACAGCTGCTTAAAAACATGCATATTAGTGTGAAAATACAGCAACCAGCCTGATTTGACCTTTAAAATGCTGACAGGATGAGTTTCATACTATCGCCTTAAAAAGACGCAACAAGCAAGAAAATCACAACTGTCAAATTTAGAAAATTGGGGCCCACTGTCTGAACCTGCCACATTCAGCCTGAACATTCAAAATTTTCCATCATGAAAACATTAACAATAGAAGTTCAGAATGAAGCCTTGGTTGAAAAATAATGGCTGAACTTCAAGTTCATGTCCTTCATCTTCTCAGGTTCTTTATTGAAAACGAAGAGGAGAGACGTTTGTATTTTACTATCGGAGTGAACAGTGGCATCATCAGGACCACTCAGGCTCTGGATCGTGAGGTGACGGCATGGCACAACATCACTGTGGTGGCTGCAGAGGTTGGTAAGTTCACAGCGATGGTTGACCTGCTCTCTGTTTTATGGTAAATGATAAATGTCTTAAGGCTGTCCATAGAAGGAAGGTGTAATTGTGGTTGTAGAAAAAAGAGTTGTAGCTATAGTCTAAAAGTGAAATTAGGCATTCCACATCACACAATAGAATGATGAAGCTGACCCCAAATTTCCACCGTACGCAGAACTGCGGTGACAAGGCCATTGGCGCCGATCACCGTTGTTTGTTTCCATTCAAGTTAATGTGTCAAATTCCACTGGCTTCTTTCCGGCCCCCTGTGGTTCAGTGGGCTCCGTAGCTGATCGCCAGGGTTCTATTTTTTCTGGACGCATGCCGCATAAATTCAGCACAGATTAACCGGTGCTGGAAAGAATGTCGGGCACAGACACAAAGTAAAACGTCTGGCCTCTTTTCAAAATAAAACACTGTGTTACAAGCGTGTCCTATTTCACACCATGCAAACATGGTTTGTTTTGTAGATAAAGATAAATATTTCACTTACCCATAGTTAATTCCTAATCTCCACAAAAGTGTCTGATCTACTGGTCTGGACAGAGTGGATTTCCTCCTCTGGAAGGACACAATCTATTGCTTATATGGTTATTTGGCTGACTTTATAGAGACAACTCATTATCACACAATTGCATGTGAATTTACAGGTTCTTGTAAGTCCTTGCGATTCCCACCATCCAAAATTCGCCTCAAAATTCGCCTTTACAAACGCTTCCAGTAGGAATTGGCAGAGGGCAAAAATCGCTTGATTTTGTCTCTCAAATTTTTCATCAGCTTTGAATTGGAATACATTTTTGGATCGGCATTCAATTCTGTGAATTTCTGTGGAAAAACCCTTTGAGATGCATCAGTGCTGTGACCTCTGTGTGGATGAGATAGTGTCTGTGCTGAAGCCATCAGAAGAACAGTCCATCAGTTCTTTCCTCTTGATCCTCCCCACTCATCTCTCTCCAGCCGATGCTTATCTTTGCAATTACCCTTTCTCTTACCCTTTACTGCACTAAAGCAGAGTAATGGACTGAGCAGGGGCATTCATAAATGCTGCACAGCTCAGTCACCCTGACGCTGAGACTCTGAGGGTTACAGAACCAAACCCCATAAGCGGGAGAGACACCAACCTTATCATTTAACAATAAAAGAATTTACACCAGCATGTCTCACCTCATTTGAACCAGCACCAAGTCCGTTTCAGTTTTTTAAAGTTGCTCTAAAAAGATAGAGATAGTCCCTAAGAAACTAAAAGTTATCCATCCTGAATTGTCATCTATATGTCCTACTATTAGACAAAAAAGGTGTTTGAGTGAGAAGGTGTGGACAAAAAAGATGAAAACCTCAGGTCAGGTCCAGGGAGTTAATATTATTTTCAAGTTTGTAGACTGATGTTTGGATATGTCTGGATTTCTTGACAAACAGACATCACAACTAGTGGGGATCCTCTCAAGTCAGAAAAATTATTCAGAGAAGCTCAAGGTAATGCAAGCAGATGGTTTTTTATACCAAATGTTGGAAACCAAGCCAAGCATTTTTTTTTTCACATCAGCCTGACAGAGCAACAGTCTATTTGTGTTTTCTAATACAGTCCTGCTAACCAAACAGCAAACCTGTGGTCTCGAGAAATATAGCTAAATTGAAAGTGCTTTAAATTACTGTCCTCATGTGTCCACTTAAGAATGATGTGAACACAAATGAAGCTCATCTTTCTGTCCACAAACGCAGGATGAAAGTGAATTTTTATAACTCATTACTTTTGTCTCCAGTGCTGTGCAAGTCCACACTAAAAATGAGTCAACTCAACATTCACAATGATCAAAATGAAGTAGTTGCTGCACATAGACTCTTGTTCTAAACAGTCTACTTTGCTTCAATCCCTAGCTGACAAAGATTAAAATGTCCTGAACTAAATGTACTGAACGCTGTATACTAAGTTTGATTTACAAAATTACCCTTTACAGTATGTTTTACCAACGAAACAGTGCACCAGACAGCAGGACAGTTTATAAAAGAACAGTTTACAAAAGCTTCTATCCACAACCTTTGAAAAAAGTTTCGCTAATTGCCGGATTTTACCTCTAACAGCTGATGTTTTAATCAATAGAACAGGTCAATTCAAAGTCCGCACATTTTAACATCTTTTTTTTTTTTTTTTTGGAAATATAGGGTAATTTTAAAAACTAAAATCAAATGTAAATAATGAGTCCATTTCTTACATTTAATTTGATTTTCTGTCTCCCTCACCTCTAGCTGCCCAGACAAAAATCACAAAACTGTGTCCTTGAAAACTTTAGCAGGATTTAGGCTGAATGTTTGACTCATAGACTGTATATACTATGGACAACTTGGTTCCGCCTACCGCCTGTATACGGATTTGAAGCCAAATAGCTCTAGGTATTTCCGGGATTTTTCTTCATTTCCTGAAACCAGCGCTGCGCAGTAGCGATGTGCGCATTCCGGCGCACAGTCGCAGAGAGTCACTCAAACAGCCGGGAGAGCTACGCAATCCCTGAACGCTCATAGGCCGTATCAGGTGTCAATCAAAGAAAACATGAACCCCCTAATAACTTTTAAAAACAGAGCTTCACAGAAAAAAAAGAGGACCTGAGCACAAACCAGTCTTACTGTAACTACATGTCAACACCACAAGCAGTGGGGACAAAAATTTATGTTCTGTGTAATAAATTTCTAAAGTTTGTCCACAGCTCCATAAGCTTTGCTGGCGGAGGAGGGATTTATGACCTTTGCTGCAGCCCAGAGGGTGCAGAGGTAGCTGTTCTCGGAGTGGCTTCACCCAGCAAGGAGGCAGACTCTGTCCATTCTTTATACAGTCTATGGTTTGACTTAAAGGCACCACATTTGTATCATGGTGCCCTGGGGTTCATCACTGGCCTAGGACTTCTCACTCACCACTGTGCACCAAATAAGCCAATGGATGGTCTTCCTTGTCCTCACAGAGACTAAAGCACTGGCAGCTTTCCATTCATAAAGCAGCTCTCCTCAGTCTCTTATCCTCCTACCTTCTTACCCTCATCCATGAAAGGAGCTCTTGATCCTATCAATTTCATTCCCAGGATGTGCTCTCACTGTCAGTCCCCAAAGTCAGGATCTGGGGAAAGCATTTATGTTTGCTGCCCCTTTTTATCTGGAACAAACTTCCAAAAGTCTGAAACTCAAAGACTTTGTCTCTTTGAATGTTTTTAAAAAAAATGCTTAATGACATGGAGGCGGACTCAACTGTTTGCAGATGTTCCCACTGAATGACTGTGGGGTTTAACAATTGCATGGCTGTGAAATGTTGTGATTATGATCTTTTATCTGAGGATTAGTCCGTTATGAATAGCTGTGAACTTGTCTGTCAATGCCCCCGAGTAACTGTGCTGCTGCCTGTCTTGGCCAGGACACTCTTGGAGTAGAAATTTTTGATTTCAACATTCTTTTACAGGTTAAATCAAGTTTAAATAAAGTAATTAATTAAAAACAAATAACAATCCAATCCACCTTTATTTGTATAGCACATAAAAAAAGATTAAAACTAAGTTGACATGCAGTAAATTAAGAGCATATAAAAGCAAAAAGGAAAAAAATATATTAAATCAGATAAAACACTGGGAAACAGAAAAATAAAATAAAAGACAGAGACCACACAACTCATATGCAGTATTAAAAGCCAAGGAGTAAAAATTAGTTTTTAGACTACATTTCAAAGTATCCAGGGTGGGTGTTTAACACCCCATAACAAGGGGAAAATCAAGATAGGCAGTCATACTGAGACGAAACAGCAGTCGTTTACAGACCTCTGCACTCTTGGACCTGTTTTCAAACAGTATCATGCACATTCACCCGAAACGCAGTTTTTATGTGAACAAAACGCCAATACGTTACACCAATATATGTCAGAGACTGGGCGTTAACAGTGATCTGTAGAAGTGTATATCTATTTTGTTAAATATTTTCAGCTCCAAAAAGGCTTCTGTCTTTTTGAAACTGTTTAATATTTGAATGAATGAATGAAATATCATACTCTGTCCAGTGTGAGTACTGCTCATGGTACCTTTACTGCGTGGCTTTGGTAAGTGTGAAACAATTACCGTATTAACTGTATCACTTTTGAAGAGAAAAAAAAAGGTCCTGCAGGCACTTTAATGAGTTTCTCGGTCACTTCTCAGATAATCCTCGCATGGTGAGTCATGTCCCAGTCACGATCCAAGTCCTGGATGTCAATGACAATATTCCAACCATCTCTGGAGGCAACAACATCATCATAGTGTGTGAGAGCACCAAAAGTGGACAGGTGGGTCCCTGAGTCTTCAGTCTGTGACAATTGTAAGAGCTTTTAGCATGTTTGGCCTTGAATGTTGAACCGGAGAGCTACCCATTGAAACTTTGAGATTTTCTTTTTAACTTGTGACTTTTACTGCTCTACATCTAAAGACAATTATGGTACTTTTGCCTCCCCTAAATTTCTCTGAATTTCCTGTTCTCAAAACCTCAAAACACCCAGACAATAATCCCAAAGACAATAATCTGTTAGTGCTGGAAGTCACTTAGTCACCATTTTTATTTGATGGTTGGTTGTTCCTGTTATGCAGATCTGGAAATCTGCAGATCTGGAAATTTGTAGCATGTGAGGAAAAAAAAGAGTAAACAATATTTCTAAATAAGCAGAACATATTAGAATAAACACCTATGTATACCAGACTGCACACATGCTAGGCCTGGGCAATTTGGGAAAAGAAATGATCACGATTTATTTTGTCATATCGTCTGATCTCGATTATTATCATGATTTTTTTTTAACTGCCAGTTTTAAAGCATCTGTACTAAAAACTAAAAAGACTAGAGATTAGTTTAATATTTTATTAACATACAAAAGTAAATTAATCAAATTGAAAACGATTCACGTAGAAAAATATTGAAGAAAACATTTTACCTCAAATGTAGATAAATACTAAGTAATACAAAGAATTAGTTTACAGTCCTGAGTTTTTTTGCAGGTATGCAAGACCCAAAATAAACATGCTTTAAAATGTAAACGCAGATGATATGCATACCTTTCAACATTTAGGTTATAAAATCCAGGAGTTGTTTGTGGCGCACGCTGGGCAGTTTTGGGGTGACCTTGTATGGTGGATATGAGCTAATTATGAGAGTATTTCTAATTAAATTGCTCATCCAAATAAGTATAAGTGAAGCCACTCACTTTTTTGTTTTGTTTTAACAATAACAAATGTTAAAAAAAGATAAAAGATACGATATGCTTTGAACTTATTTAGTCCATTTATGTTAGTGTTAAAGTCCTCATATGTTTTACATGCTCTCCCGTATGAGGCTCTCTGAACATCTGTGCATGAAATAAAGCACTCTTTTATCCGAGGCTGCCCTGAACGCATCACTCTTGCATATCTCCCGTTTGTTCTCCTTTCATCGAAATGTTCATTTTGTAACAAACACTGCTTAAATATAGTTAACAGCTGAAACTGAGCTGAATCATCCCAAACTGTAAAGTGAAAGTATCAATCCAGTGTCTTTGAGGCTCAGCAGAAACACAGGACTATCTCGGGTTGTCTGGAAACTTTGGACAAATACAGTGATCGGATTCATGAATGAACGTGGACCATTAAACTACGGGAGATTCCCGGGAGAAATGACGATACAGGAGGAGGGCGGGAGAGAGGTCTGAAACACGGGAGAGTGAAAAACGGGTGTGTTGGCAGGTATGGATATGATTGATCGCTGCCTTGGTCTGGTGGCTGCACCACTAGTTGTGTCTAAACTGCTAATGCTACTGGTACCGTCAGCAGTTACAGGCTATGCAGATTTGTTATGTTGCTGGTGTTCCAGTTTAACTGGTGATCATATTAACTGGTGAGACTTAAGGTAAATCTGATCCAGATGTTGGCTGTTCCGCAGATTCGCCACAAAAGCCTGAGTCCGGACCGAACGGTCGCCGGCACTTCCAAGGAGAAAAACTCAAACGCAAACATCAGTGCTTTTCACATATATTGACAACCAGAGATCCCGACCAAACTGCCCACTCAAAGAAGCACTAAAAAAAATAAAGATAAAAACATTATGATAAACACAGCTGGACGTCGCAAGGAGGACTCGAACTCACAACGCAAATAAGAACGAGCATCGAGGGGCGAGCGCGCTGCTGTAACGCCACAGATCGGCTTACCGAGCAGCTCGTGTACCTCATACTTGTCATCCACTGTTTACAAGGTGTCACCACATAACCTGCTCCTATAGAGAAACACGCCCATGTTAGCTGGTGACTCCAGAAGCCTGCCCGTGTTAAATTGTGACGATCATCTCATAATACACAACATTTCTTCTGAAAAGTCTGCGACAGCGGTCACTCATGGGCGTATCGCAGTGTACCATGTCTTATCCCCTGCAGTCGAAATCAGCAGCTGAGGTTACACATTGTGTGTTGGATTTTTTCTATAAATTTGGAGCACCATAATGGTTGTTAACAGACCATGGTAAAGAGTTTGTTAACCAGGTAGGCGTGAGTGAGTGAGTGAGTGAGTGAGTGAGTGAGTGAGTGAGTGAGTGAGTGAGTGAGTGAGTGAGTGAGTGAGTGAGTGAGTGAGTGAGTGAGTGAGTGAGTGAGTGCATTTCATGTTGTATTGTTTTCTGGCAGGTCAACTACAGTGTCTGCAGCTCTTTGGGGAGCCCATGTTAACTATCTGTTTATCTGTTTATCGGCTTAATTGCTCGACGTCACTTTGGAGAGACGTTGAATAACTTCTCAACTATAACATCTTCTGAGGAGGACTCAAAGTCACGGCTGACATCTATCTTGCTGTCCTCAGCTCCATGTTTAGCTCCATGTTCGGTCATTCTGTTCACTTCTCATGTTCATTTTTCCGGTAACTTACAGAAGTGAGCAGGAAAAGTTCGACTCTGATTGGCTGTTGTGACGCATATTTCCGCCATCTTTGATCGAGTAAATATGCTCACAGCTGATCACCGTGATCGAACTGAATGTTATCGCGATCACGATCATATAATCGCCCAGTCCCAACACATGCACAGTGAAAATATCATTGTTTGGGACTTTTTTAAAAGAAGTAGTTTGAATGTGAAAGTATCTTTTGGAGCAGGTAGGTGTTCTTTGTCCACTGCTGTCTGTGAGTCTGGCTTTAAGGGACTTGGTTTCATGGAGGTCTTTTTGAACCTGGGTTTGCAAGAGCACACAAAACTCCCAAACATGTTAAGAAGGTGTTTCTTTGGGAGGAAGTGGACAATGCTGCTGGGTCAGTTTGCTTAGATTGAGAGAAATTAAAGAGAAACTACGAATAGATGGTTGGATGGGGGTTTAGATGGTTAAAAGGATGACAATTTGGTCAGATGGTTGGATGGTTGCATTGATCATTTTCGGTTTTTGTTTGGTTCGTTGTTGGTTGGCTAAATCCTCATAGCTGGGCTGTCAGATGTTTAGTTTGTCAGTTGCCTTTGAATTTCTTTGTTTGCTTGTTTGTTAGGATTGGTTGGTTGATTTGTTGGGTGACTGGTTAAATGATTGGTTGATTGCATTTTTATTTCACTGTATATACTGTATATATTTATTTGTATTTTTGTTGTACTGGTTGTTTGATTGGTTGATGCATGGCAATAAAAGGAACTTTAAAATTATTTTTTTTAAAGTTTTGTTCCTGAACCTGTTTCATTCTGTAATTCTGTTTTTTTTGTTTTTTTTTTCTTCAGTTTTATAATTTTGGATAGAAAACACTTTTTTTTTTTTTTTTGCTTTTGTGCTGCAGATAAACTACAGCAGGTGAGACAGATGGTGTGTCTCAAATTGTTTCAGTCAACTCAAGATTTTGAAAAGAGATGTGGCATTTTGTTTGTTTTTTATCCATGTTTTGAGGAAGGTAGCAGTCCCTCCATCACAAACATCCCAGTTTCTTTTCATCAAGCGCAGACTCTGGAGGTTTTTTTACACATAAATTAGATATGTGCATAAAAGGGTAATGGGAAAACATCTTCTTAACCTCAACAAGTCATCTTATTTTCTGCCAAATAATGAGATGACATTTTATAACCTAACAGGAGTCACGATCCTTCAGCTTTACTGATCCAATTAGGGTAGCAATGATCTGAACACCAAGGGCCACTCAAGGTTTGCATTTTTCCAAAGAAGATTTCTGTCACACAACTGTATGACACAGCCACTTCACGGTCAGAGAGCCAAACTAATGAGAATGGAGCAAACTCTATTAACTGATTAAAACTGTGAAAAACAAACCACACATATGCAATGATTGGCACATTTCCCGGATACTTCTTCAACACTGAATCCTGCTGCATCAATCCCAAGCATAAAGCATAAGCTTAAAAATGTCCAGCAAATTTTAATGAACCAACATAACTACATTTGTGAGATATATAAATAGATCCTGCCTTTGTCAACATAGCACAGTCTTATGGAAATGTAAGTTTTTGTCTTTCTCAGACTCAAATGTTGTACATCTTTTGTGGAGACATGAAAGGTAATTTCAACTTTGCACCGCATAAAACAGAAATTATTTGCCAAATTTATTCCCATGTGAGTTGTACAGCTAAAACGTGCGAAAAGCCTGATACACAGCTGCCAAACACCAGCACATGCACAGCAAACACAAAAATATGCAGTGGTGAAAACATGCACAAAAATATCCTCTCTCTCTCTCTCTCTCTCTCTCTCTCTCACACACACACACACACACACACAGTAGCTGTCATGCACATTCATGTTGATCTGTAGCCTTTGTGTTGTGTCTCTGACACCATCAGCGGGGGATTTATCAGCTGAGCTGCAGACTCTGCAGCTTCTTGAACCCATAAATTATTCAGACTGCAGAGCGTGCCGATGCCTCCACTGCCAGATAACAGCCTCTCTCCTCCACCAGCACTCTGCCAACTCTGAACCAGGCATGATAAAACACTATTATTTGAGGAAAGCAGAAATATAGCATGGATCTGCATGATAGCAACCGCTCTCTTCATATGTGCATCGACACACAGAAATAACACACACTCTGTGTCATTATATGCACAGTCCTATTTTATCTTTGCATGGCTCTCTCTCTCTGGGTTTTATGCTAATGAAATAATGTGTTTTTATGTTTGTTTTTAATGTGTGTTTATGTATCTCTGCTTCAGGCAACATACAACACATGCTTTCACAATCAGTGTCAGGGGGGTTTCTTATTTTCATATTGCTGGCATTGCAATAAATTGATGCCAAGAAATTTTCATGCATGGCCCGTCTCTCTGGCGTGACAACCCTTTTCTGCTGTGTTTGGGGATGCAGTTGTGCTCAACATTTGCATAATTGATTGCACAACGATGAGACTGCTGTTTAGGTTGGGGGGCACACTGTATATGTCATATTCATCTCTTATTTGCAGAGTTAAATACATGGGGCTCTATTTTCGTGCCTCGCCGGTGATGCAGCACATGCGGGTTGTAAGTCAGGTCCGCCGCACCGACGAGGCGTTCCCAAGCGCAATTTGGTATTTTGGTGAGCGGCGCAGCCCGGCATAAGTATCACCCCTCCCTAACTCAGCTCCTCCCAGCGGTGTAAGTTGTAGCGAGGGAGGAGAGAGGACGTGGAGTGGGTTTAACACAGCCGAGACCTGTATTGACCAATAACATCAGCTCCTCTCCTCGCCTTTAAATCCGCCACCGGTGAGGCGTATTACTATTTTCGTTAAGTAGTCAAAGAGATCAAGAGATGTCTGATGTCAAGAGTGTCACTGTAAACGCTGCAGAGGGTGTCCTCCACACTCTCTCATATGAGCACAGATGGATTTGGTGTGTGTAATGTTGGACCCACTGGTAAGACAAACACCGTTTTCCACAAATAAAGACACTCACATAAAGTTGCACATATTCAAACCTCACATGACAAAGGTGGGTTGAGCGCACAGATCACATCGTAAATTCCAATAATGGCATTAAAATCGGAACCATCTGTCCGTAAACAATGCATCACACTCTGTGGCCTGGCTCTTTCTTTCATAGATGTTGGCATATAAAATAAATTTGGCTCACAAAACTGAATATTATAATATTTGTATGTAGGCTTAAGGTAAATAACTCATCTGATCACTGAAGCAAATCACCTGTTCAGCCGCCCCAGCAGCAGCTGCAGCAGGATGGGGAGAGGACACAGAGACATGTCCAGGTCGAGCTGTGTGAGAAATAAGAGGAAGAAAGAAAAGGAGGGAGATGAATCACATATCTTGTTAACTTCATCATGTGTGTTTATTTACTAGATATTTAATTTAATTTAATGTGGTTTCAGCTGTGTTAATTCGGTCAGGTTGAGTGTCCAAACGTGTGCCAATATATATATATATATATATATATATATATATATATATATATATATATATATATCAGATATCGATATAGATCTAAATGTATCTGCTGACTCAGATTATTAGTTGTTGATGATTATTTATTGCACTGAAATGTGCCTGACACTGTGGAAACCTGCCAGTGAGGCATCGGTGACGTATGCCGATACACCGCCGGTCTACCAAAATACCACTAGATCAGCTGCGCTCCGCCTGCACCAAAAGCTGACCAGGTTTGAATTGGCGAGCTTTCAGCGCACTTTATACGCCACAGTCGAGCACGAAAATGTCACTGCGGCAGCTGATTCTGTCGACACCTCCCCCTGCCACGCCACCACACCCAGCTTGGCGGACCTCGGTGCGCCTCATTCCATGAAAATACCAAACTGGCTGTACGCCGGGCTCCGCCAGACAAAAATTTCACTGTGTGGGGTCCACCACCCTCCGCTGCCTCACCAGCGGACATGAAAATAGAGCCCATGGAGACAAGTGTCGGATACAAGCTCAAGGGCTCAAAAAAAATTTGCAAATTGCACACTCAAAATGTTCATTTGTTTAGTTATGCTCCTAAGAATCATTCAGCTAGGTCTGTAAAGGATAGCATCATGATAGCTGTCAAGTTCTTTGCTCTTTTGAGCTTTTACCCAACTTGAGAAGCGTGGCCTGTTTCAACTGATTTCAACTGGGTTTCATTCAGTGACCAGAGGCCTGTACTACGAAGCTGGATTTGGTCTTAGCGAGATAACTTCTGGGTTTTCTGTACTACGAAGGTGGATCTCTTTTTATCCGGGTCTGTTGCTCCGGTAAATTACGCGGAACGCCAAACCTGCTCCGGAGCAGGTTATGTTTCAGGATTAGATCTCAGCAGGTATAAAAGACCGCCCACTGACCAATTGGATCTCTTGGAAAATGGCTTGCCCACTTTTGCCGGATCCCGGGGACATCGTTGCACGGATAGTGAGAGGAGCGCTTCGCCGAGAGCGTTATACTCATGATCGTTCATATCTGTTTGATTTACCTGATGACGTTCTCTATGAACGTTACAGGTTTTCCTTGAACGGCCTCAATATTCAGGTAGCATGAAGTCTAAGCAATGCACTAATATTTGCCAAGCTCCAGGTTCCAATTTCATGCGGCATATCAGTCATCATTCAGAATGTATTGGAACAGATTAGAAAACTCTTAACCCCAAATGTGTCTGCAGATGACATGTGACTATCAGATGATGGAGAAAAAAAGAAAAAAAGGCAGTGTGAGGAAATCACTGTTTATGCGTTGAAATATGTACAAATAAAATTTTCCAATAAACCTACAAACTACTTGAAAGGATGTTTTTAGATTTATTCTTATTTGCTCCCACGTACTCTTTTCCCCACTGCTGTTGTATCTGAAATAATGAGGTCAGTGATGGAGGTGATCACACACGCTGCATGACAACATATTAGGGGGCCATAAATTTATGAACACACAAATGTAATTTACACAACTGATGATTTTTTTTTTGCCAGCAGTCCCTCCGGGTTTTAGCGGCTGCAACTGTCCTGCTCCTCACTGTTATAATGTTGCGGTACTCCTCGTAATAGCGTAAAATAGTGCTCTTTTTCTTCGGCTGTGAAAAATGACGTGCAGCCTTCTCCATTGTGGAGATTGGTCCGGTGGCACTGACCTCACCCCCTTTACGTGTGCGCGCACAGATCTGAAGTGGCCACACCTGGATTCAGTTATCGAGTTGATAACCGGCTTGGTAGTACAGCTGATCGGGATCGCGGAGATCCGGTGAAGTTGAGCGAGTTGTCGCAGAGTTACCCTGGATGTGTTAATCCAGCTTCATAGTACAGGCCTCAGGAGTCAATTCTTTCTCTTTCTTTCCCTTTTTTTACTTTATGGCCACAAGCAGGTGAAAAACCTTAAACATAAACATAAGTAAAAGTTCAATGAAACATAATCAAGCTCCAATTAATCAACATAACAATACATATCATAAACCCTTCAATCCCAAACTACCAGAAAATTAATCTTAAAGACATGCAAAATCCATATTCAACCCAAAGAAATGTAAACATTTTAAAGCACCACAATGATGAATTTAACCTGTAGTCTTAGCAGCTTTTAACTTCAATAAACACATCACATTGCTTTTCAATTAACAATTCTTTTAAACTACACTGCACTCTCTTAATTCTATTAGTAATTTAAATCCACATGATATTAAACATGACAGTTTCTCTGGTTTTAACCACATGATCCTTTAACATGACATTTTAACTTAAATTTTAACCACATGATTTTAATCCACATATTTCCACAAACAGAATAAAGCAAAAGCTCACCGGCTCCTTCTTCTTTCCTTGAACAAGTCTATTGGTCTGTTGCAAGCACAGCACGGTGTCTCCACACACTCCACACAGGCTGTGTCTCATTTCAGAGACCGCATCAGGCTGAGCGCGCTTAAGCGTGCTTAGCTGAGCGCTCTGCCGTTATATGGACTGGAGTACCCTGAGTGAGATGGACTGTTTTTTGTAAAATGAGACAGACTACCCTTCGGAGTACTTCCTAGTTGAGTTGCCAAATGGCCTCGCCCTCAGGCTCGCATCACGACTGACTTGAAGAAAAGTCGTGGAGCACAGCAGTTATTTTTAATTGTGCGACCTTGCACAGCCACAAAACAATAAAAGCACAGATCATCCCCACAAAATTCATCCAATGATAGTTTTGTATGAAGGAGTATGACGGCCATATTGAGGATTTTTTTTAAAGACTTCAAGATTTAAATCTTGAATTTAGGAGAATAAAGTCATTAATTTATTAGAATAAAGTCGTAAGGTTACCTGTTATTTCGGAGACTTGTTAAAATTAGGGCCATGAAGCATTTGAAGGAACTGTGCTTCAGTATAGGTTTTACAAACAAGGGGAAACTTCATCCTCTGGCACATCAGCATTACATTGTCACAAGTATAAAGACTTAAAAAAGAATACATGAGAAATACATCTTTTCCACAGAAAAAAAAACAGGAAATCGCTGCTTTTGTGGAGGCAGAAATAGATATGCTGCGGATAAATCCGTCAATGCAGTCGTAAATAGCTGTGAATGGCATTGAGTTTTAGTTTATGATATGAATCCATATGCCATAATAAGGCGTTGGTGTCTCTGCAGGTGTAGGTTACTGCCGGTGTCAGAAACGTGGTGCTCAAAGGAGCTAGACTCCCTCTGGATCACAAATGTTGATCATCAGTTGGATTGTTTTTTCAGAAACCACAAAAACTCTCTGAATGACCCGCTGCACTGACCAGCTTCGGTCATTTCCCCCTCCACAAAAGGAGCTTTACGACTTTATTTAACTCAATGTGGCCCTGATACTCTGCTGTAGTTTTGTCAGCTTTCTTATTTCTAATGTGTTTGATTTTGGTAGCAGAGTGGATCAGTTCGTCTCTAAAGAGAATAATGTTTGGTTTGTAGATTTTAGTGAGTTCAGAGATCATGCACTCATACAGCCTGAGCTGACTGTCTGCTGGTTTTGGATTTCTTTTATTTTTCTTTGCGGTGCGTCTCCAAGCGAGTCACCCGAAATGCGCAGCTGTGCAGCAGCACACAAAGAATTCTGGGATACCTAGGCCACGTAAGCGTGCATAAATGCACGCTCGAAAAACGGGCAGGGGTAGTGTGGTTTTGAGACCGAATTTGAAGCGCGCTCAGCATTTCCAGCCAAATGGGACATTGTTCGCGTTGCGTGAGGACATCACACACACTTCAAGTGCGCCGTTCGACGTTGCGGTCTCCGAAATGAGACACAGCCACAGTCCTCTCCACTGCCACACTGGCCCCGTTTACATGGGGGAGTTACCAGACCGAGCAGAGTAAGGAACCCTATGTGTTGAAGTTTAATAAAAGTATAATCCAGCCTGGTTACACAGCAAGAAGTGTACGCTTCGTCAGGCGCATGAAACAACACACTTTAACACGCCACCATCCAGTTTTTCTGTTTGTTCGCCATGTTTGTTTTCATTTGGGCACGCTCTGCGTACGTCACTACGTGCCTCTTACGTACTACGGAGCACCTGCGCAAACTGAACAAGCCTCTCTGTAAACCCAATCCGCTCCACTCAGCCGTATATATGGAGCATGGAGCGGATTATCAATCGGCATAGACTACCTCTTACAATCCGACCCGAAATACAATCAGATCCGGGTGAATCATATTGGCTAAGGTGTTTATATGAGACATTTTGAATCTGATTGACCTTTCAATCTGATTGTAAATAGGATTTTTGGACCCATGTAAACGGGGCCACTGTGAGTGAATGCCTCCAAACTGCTTGATTACCAGATCACTCCCACCTGGTGTAGTGACCCAGTGCCACCAGGCTGAGAGTGACATCCAGGCCTGCAGCACTCAGTCAGAGGGGCGTGGCCTGAGCACTGCTCAGCTCAGCTCAACAATAGCAGAGTTTAACTTGCAGCCTGTAAACTGGTACAAGAGGTTTTACTGTTAACAAAACATCAGCAATTCTGTTATTCTTAAACCAGGGGCCTATTCTACAAAGCAGGATTACTGCTTAATGAGGTAACTTTGAGGGTAAGTTTGGGGTTTCCTGTTCTACAACGCGGGTTCACTTCTTAGCGAGGCGAGTCTCCATGGCAACGAACGCTGAACGACTAACCTGATCCGGGGCAGGTTAGGTTCCAGATTGAACTCCACCCACTGACCAATGAGCTCTCTCGAAAAATGGCTAGTCTGTTCTTGGAGGATCCTATAGACCGCATTGCTCGCATTGTCCGAGGAGCACTCCGGCGCGCGCAATTTTTCAGGGACCCCACGGACCCACTTACTTTCCAGATGACCACCTTTATGAAAGGCTTATATGGCCTACACATCACACAAAAAACGTAAACACGATAGGAATGAACAAATAAATGAATTCACCTTGGAAATGAATTAGACATGTCTGGTGCATGTTAAAAGCGCATGTTGAACAGTGCTATTTTAGGGTGATAATGGCATCAAAGATTTTTTGCGCACTATACTTGAGACCGTCGGCAATTTTCTGCCAGCAATTCTTCCGTGCTTTTGCAGCGGCGACGGTGTTGCTTTTGAGGTTTATGATAGATTTGAATTCTTCATACTTTCTCATGATCGTTTCCTGCTCCCCGTTTGTAAAGTACGTGGTCCTTCGCTCTCCGGCCTGCTCTGACACTCCAGACTGGTCCATGTTCGCGATTGGTCAGATGCGGCGACTCCGCCTTACATGCGTGCATGCGCTCATAGCAAAGCTGGATCCACTTACGAGGTTGATAACCAGCATCGTAAGACCGTTTAGCGAGACTAGCTACCGCTGGCTACCGCTGGCTACCGCGCTACGTTGAGTGAGGTAGCTCCAAGGCTACCTCGCTTGCTCGAACTTGCTTCGTAGAATAGGCCAATGGGCAATTTTTTTTTTGTTTATTATTATTATTTTTTTACAAGTTACAAGAGTTCAAATAGCAGAAATCAAAAGCAATGGTAAATACGGTAATTAGGTAATGGCTACAGACAAACCATGCACCGTAACATTTGGCAAGCCTCAAGTACACTCACAGAAATATTTAGGTCTTATTGCATAAAAAAATTTTCATCCATTTGAATTAATTAGATTTAACATAAACAAGCCGATAAACTTAATGTGCAACATATTTGTCAGTCTATTGTAAATGAAACAGTTAAGAATTAGAATTATGTAAGAATACCAATAAACCCAATGAGTGTAGAATAAATAAGGACTTATATTGATCATTGATAACTCAAATTTGTTTCTGTCATATTAATTTTAACTAAATGAACCTTGGTTGAACCAGAGCTCATCATATTTGAACTATATTCATACATCTAAACTGATAAAATTAAACTGTTTTTAGAATAACAGATTTAAGATAGACATGCTGATATTAAATAAATAAATAGATAAATTAAAAAAAATTATAATTTAAATAAGATCAAATAGATTGAAACACTTAAAATAAACAATGAAATTTGAAATTTTCTGAGTGTCAATGACATGGTTATTTTTTATTTAAAGCTCAAAAAGCCATGGGCTCATGAATAGAGACGGGTCCATACCTAGTTTTAATGAGGACCTTCTACATGGTTAAAACCCAAAACTCAATATGTTTTGAGCCTCTTAATTCTGTATCAGGATGTAACTGTGTTTTTGACAGTCAAGAAACATCAATAAAATGATACCATTGCTGCACACACATATATTGATGGTCTTTTTGAACAGAGGTTAACTTCTAACTAACAGGTATCAAACCACACAAAGAAAGGACTGGTGATCAGCTGCTTGGCTTAATGTGCAACAAAGACAAGATGGGGGGAAAAACACAACTTAAATTGAAAAAGTATTTACATTTACAGCCAAGCACATCAGTATTGTGCATCAAACAACATGCAGCTCCTTTAATTAACCCTGGTTGCTTCTGTTGCTGTGGTCATTCTTCTCCTCCACTTAAAGTTCCACTCTAATTGTTTTCTTTATTTTTTTTATTACTACTTAAAGTGTTATCAGTGGTCTTTAAATTGCAATTATAAAGTTCTTAGCCAAAATCGCGTAACCTATGTTATTTTCAAGAGCTTTTCTTCTGCAGAGCTCCAGTAGCTCATTAGTAATTCACCTCTGAGTCGCGGGCAGATACAGCGCTGCTCTGTAC
This sequence comes from Xyrichtys novacula, assembly GCA_962446985.1. Lineage (NCBI taxonomy): Eukaryota > Metazoa > Chordata > Actinopteri > Labriformes > Labridae > Xyrichtys > Xyrichtys novacula. Next base: position 12,928,615 of record OY660887.1, on the reverse strand, counting down.
ACTTGTCTTCCCACTTGCTTGTAGCCTAAAATTGCCGGTGTAATCGAAGTAGCAGGCAACATAGGAGCTATTCAGCTTTTAGATGCTAATGTCTTAAGGGACATGATGAGAGTTGTTATCATAGTTAGCTTTCTTAGGAGCATTGCAATCCGCTAACACAAACACTTGGTCCGGTATTGTCCTCTCTATTTCTCACAGTCTGGCCTGCATAGCAGGGCTCTTGGGCGGATCTTGGATTTGTGATGTAGGAAATCTCACTGTGTCGGTGTCTGCTGTTTGGATCTGCCAGAGATTCACAGCAATTTGAATGGAGAAATACTCAGAAATGCAATTTCACACTTATTTTTCCCATGATATGTGAGCATCAGGAAAAATATGAACATGTAGACAACAAAAAAAACATGTGCTGGTCAACCTACCCAGGCTTTGTACGAAGTCCTGTCATTAAAAAATAGTGACACAATGTTTAAATCCAAGATGAAATCAAGCTGATACAAACTTATCTGCATAGTTAACAAGGTGACATAGTAAATGAGATAAGTTTACACTGTGATGTGTTCAATGTCAGTGTAGTAAAATGAGAATTGTTGGCATTTCTCATCTCCCAGCAGCTTTTGAGTCTTCAGTTTCTCATTCCACATCGTTTCTTCTCTCCACCAGGTGATCCAGACCATCCGAGCAGCAGATCTTGACAACTTTGGGAATGGAAAGTTTTCCTTCTACGTGCCTGCTGATTATCAAGCGAACCCTAATTTTACCCTGAAGGACAACGGAGGTAAGACTGCAGAAGAGTATGTAGGCATCATGTTCAAGAACGCTGTGATTCTGTGTGACGGTTTCTCTACAGATACTGTGGACCACTACACAGAAGCAGAGGATGCACACTATTCCTCAAGCTAAAAAATAACAATGAAGCATTGTCAAGACTTCTACTGCTTGTGTGGAAACACACACTCAGGACTAAAAGCCAGAACACAAACAGCCCAGAGCTCTCTAAATGCTGTTGACATAATTAATTTTCCTCATAAATGTGTGTGTCAGTGCTCTGAGGAAAATGAATCAGTACTCATCAACAAAGCCAACAGCCTTGGTAGAGACAGTTTTACACAGAAACAGGTTAATTATTTAATGTAAATGTTTGTGTCTAATTCTAATGGGTCTTACAGAGTTTTTATTGTGACAGAAAAACACAGGTTATCATTTCTCAATGCTGTATGTGATACACAACAGTCACAGTGTATATTCATCTACACACAAGCTTTTTCCCCTTTATGTTTCCAACCATGTTTTTTTGAGTATTCTGTTTGAAAACTAGCAGCTTAAACCTTCATTGTGACCTTAAACTCATTTGTGACATTATTGTTGAATCTTCTCTCACTGATATTAGTCATGTTTTATAACACTAACTTTTTATGAGATTCGTAGCTCATTGATCATAAAGGGAAAAAATTCTTCAGAAAATCAGCTTTTTCACATTTTTCAACATCCTCTAAGAACATCTATTCATCCTTTGAAATATTAACAAGACTCTGAACTATTTCAGCATCATTCAACATTTTTCATATCACTCCTAGTTTTTTTCATAGTGACCTTTCAAAGTTTAAGGTCAAGGCCTTGTCAAGGCATCAGAGTATATTGAACACAATGATGGATGGATGGATGGATAGATAGATAGATAGATAGATAGATAGATAGATAGATAGATAGATAGATAGATAGATAGATAGATAGATAGATAGATAGATAGATAGATAGATAGATGAAAAATAAGGGCACTTATTTTTCCTGGGGGGGGGTTGCTGACAGGAGTTCGGCCGATCGAGGGTGGGGGGTTGCAGGTGCTCAGTAAAAAAAAAAGGGCACTTGGTGCGGCATATGAACCTGCCAGCTGTGTGGGATTAAATAAACAAAAATAAATAAATAAACTATAGCACTGATCACACATGGAGAGGTTTTTAGCAAGTTAGACAGCGTAAGACCAAAAGAAGTGTACAAAGTGTCATTTTGAAGTGAGGAGTGAAGAGTGACCATTACCAGTCTCTTTTTTTTAGATTATTAAATTTTTTTTTTGCTTTTCAAATGATCAGGATGCATACATATGTAACCTAACCAGCAATTTTACAGTATTAAACAAAACAGAACAGAAAAAGAATATAAAATACTCCAAAGTACAGAGATACACAACAACAGAAGCATACACACAAAGGAGTTAAGCAAGTAAATCATTACCCTTTACAAAAAAAAGGGTAAAAGAACAGTCCACTCTGTAAAGGAGCATCCTCCTTGGTGACATATCTTTAAAGATTCTGATGACCTCACTGTGATTGATAGGGATGTCCCTCTCTATAGCAAGCAGGAGAAGGTCAGAGAGTCGTTTTTCTCCACAGACTTCTTAGTTTGTTTTTGATTATTTTCAGCTTCAAAAATGATCTCTCCACAGACGCAGTTGTCACTGGCAATATTGCATAGATTTGTATCATCCTCACAAAGACAGGAAAGATGAGCTGGCTGTTGTTTTCCCTCAGTATGGAAAATATTTCTTTGAGGTCTTTTGCAGGAAAGCTGGAGATTCTGGCAGTGGGACTTCCAGTGTTGTCCCCCTTGAATCTCATGTTTAGCTCCTCAATCATAGTATCCAGAAAGGTGAAATACACACCACTCCTGAAGAATGCCTCCACAGACTCAATCTGAGCACCTACTTGAGACACTGTTGGGCTGTGTTGGAAACGCACTGGCACTTTCCGTTTCCTCTCCTGACCGGGCACTTCAGTAGATACTGGAATGTCCGCTCTGCGCATTCACGTTGACCAGGCAGAGAGGTGTGTGCGGGTGAGGAAGAGCGTTATCACTCGCTTTTAATCGGTTTTTAAAACACTTTTTACAGATGATCATGTCAGCATGGGCCACATACACTGTAATATTAAAAAAAAACAAAAAAAACACGAACTTTCAAAATGGCACTTCTTGGTCCAGAGGGCAAAGGGGGAGGTGCTTGAGCACCACCTAATGTCTACCTGTGCACGCCACTGGTTATATCACACTGCTGGTGTCTGATCAGTCCTTCAAGTGAATAAAAATATTTCTTTTTGTTTTTGTGTGGCCAAATGTTGCAAGACTGTCAATGACTGTACAATTCTGTCAGCAAAGACATGAACCAGCTGAGAATCTTGGGAAACTGAAAGTTTAACCCTTGTTTTGATTGCAGTTTTGAGTAACATCCTGTAATTCCCGTTGGATGTCAGTTGACACACATATTTAATGAAACACAAGACTCCTTTTAACATCTTTTCAGCATAATAAAGGCTCAGCTACCATCATTTAAGTTCTTCTATCTCCTAAACTCGGTTTTTTATATCCTCATTTCTATCTGTTATTCAGCGTAATCTATTTGTTTTGGTTTGTTAGTGAGACTTCTGCCCAGGGCGCTGTCACATGCCTCTGTTTGCCCAATCAAACCTATCTACAAGCGACATTTTACTCCTGTTTCATCAAACTGAGCCAGGCAGTCACATGACCGCATGAAGTTAGTTTAAAAGTAATGCCACAGTATTGTAATGCCTTATAATTCAAAGACAGTAATATTAAGATGTTAGAGATTACTTTGAAATAACAGTAACAAGTAATAAATATTGTATTAAGTTTTTGAAGTAACTTGCCCAACACTGTTTATGTCCTCTAACTGTATCTTCTTGAGCTTACATTTCATCTTCTTATGTAAATCAGCTTTCAAATTCAACTTTCATCTTTCAAATGCAGCATCAACATTTCGGTTTCATCCTTTTCACATCTTCCTCTATGTATTTTATACATCAAGTAAAACACTCTATTCTGCAGCCTGCAGCATTAGCGGTGTAACCCCAGCAGGCCTGATGGTACCAGCTGACCTTACAAGCTCACATAGATAATATCACAAGTAGGCCTGTATTCATCTAGAGTGGTCAACGATAAAGCATTTTAGGGGAGGCGTCAACCTGTTTCTCTGCTCAGTGTGTGAATAAATGGGGGAGCAAACAAACAAACAAACACCTGTTTTCATAACAGCATCCCAAGGACAGGTAAGCACAGGTAGAGTTCTTTATGCACAGGGCAGACATACCACCCTTCAATAGTAATGCAACATACACAAACTTAAAGGTCCCCTATTATGAAAAATCCACTTTTGGGTGGTTTTCTACATATAATATGCATCCCCTCAAAGCCGACATAACCACATAAGCCCCTCCCTCTATTTCTGTCAATTTCTGCCTCCTTCGTCAGAAGATTTGAGGACCCAGTAGATTATTTTATTTTTGATGGAAATGTCCCCGCAACAACTCCAAAAATGTTGAATGTGTGTGCTTACCATTTCACCATGGACTGTTTTATCAACGAGGGGCAGTTCAAAGCAGGATTCACCAAGATGCTGAAGATAAAACCTGGATCCGTACCGAATGTCAGTGTCAGGGACCCAACTTCAAATGTGGAAGCTTTAAGTTTTACCATGTTACTTTACCGCTGCTTGTATGACTAGTGCTTTTGCTGCAATGGCGTGTGTTAACCATTGTTGGTCTTCGTATTCGGACCCGCTTCTATTTACTTTTATTCCTGTAAGCAGCGGTTGTTCCTTTGGGGCGCAGAGGCAGGCTGGTGCTTCCAGCTGTGGTGGTCAGGAGGTCCTCTTAGGGGGCCTCAGAAGATCTCCAGACCATGGCGGTGTTGCCAACAGCTCAGAGTGGCCTTGGGGAGGAAGAGCATGGTTACACAACTTATTATCAATTAAAAGTACAGGCGCAGAATCAGTCTGTTCTCAGTGGAGCTCAAAAGACGGGGTACAGACTGGATAATATTCACAAATAAACTGGTGTTTTAGACTACAAACTTCAAATTTACTATTGTGGGGCCTCTGGGACCGATTTAAACATGATGAAAAAGGCCATAATGGGGGACCTTTAAATAACAGCATGACAAACATAAACACTGCTTGTCTTTTGCAGTACAAGCATCATGGCCTTAAATGCAAGTAATGAATATTTTAAAAAAGAATGTCTGCAATATAAGTCTTATAACCAGGTCGATAACAGAATTGGTACAAAACGTGATTTCTAAACAACTATGTTTAAGCTGTAAGGTTCATACAGCAAGCTGCCTTCACAGAAAAGGCCTTTACTTTATCCTCTGTTCCATGTTTCTGTGCTGGTCAATGTTCTGTGAAGATTTTTAGCACCTTGTTAAGTCTCTCTTTTCATTGTACTGCGGGGGTATCTCATTATCAGTTCCAGCTTTTGTTTTTCAGAGGTGAGTGAAACAAGTAAGCACCAAATAATGCAAAACCATGGGAACAACTTGTTATTGGTTGTTACAGTTAAACTTGTGTGTATGCAGTGGGTTTAGTTTTCCACTACACTGTATTGTAGGAGAACATGTTCTGTGTGTTTCTGCTCTATGAAAGAAATGTCAAACAACATGCTAAATATGTGTTTGTGCTCCTCTAGTGTTTTATTATTTTTTTTAAGCAAACCACTTGGTGATCTACTTTTTTCTGTCTCATCATCTCCATCCCAGGGTAATGTTATTTGTTCTGTTTGTTTTGTTTTTCTCTTTGACATAGTTGTACTGCACTTTGTGGTGTGAAAGCATGCCTCTGAATCCTCTGACAAAGACTCTGGAGCAGGTCGTGCTCTCTGCAATTTGTTTTTCATGTGATGTGTCATGTTTCTTTGTGCAGCTGTACGTGGTACAATCAGACTTATTGCCTGTAGTGTTTTCTGGCACTTCATTTTAAATGTCCCACCATGTTATGAATAAGAGCATGAATGGGATGGTTTTGAACTCAGCTGAGGAGCCTTGGTTTTAGTTTAGTTTAGTTGGTTTTAGTTTAGTTTTCATCTTTAGTCACTTTCAGCTGCACACCATCCCCTGACTGGTGTTAGATGGTTTCAAATGCATCCACAACTCTCCATGTCCTTTGGTCGATGGGTTTTTATTTATTTATTTTTTTCCCCAATACGTCCTGATAAGAATGGAAGCTAAAACCTCCAAATTTTTTGTAAAACGGTCCCCATGAAAACAACACAAGGCTGTATCATTAACCACCAAGTTAGGGTAGTTGGCACTGCCAGACACAGAGTTTGTGTCATGCACTCTTGGTTTTTGCACTTTGCTTTGTTTCCTCTCGTACTTGAACCACTGCTCAAGTTGAACCAACTCACTGCAGCTCATTAAAATGTTCATGGTCTGAGGATGTTTGACATTTTGTTCTCGTCTTTAACACAGTCCCTTCAAAGAGCAAATATTTTTCTCATTTTTATTTTTTATCTTGCAACTTTGATAACTTACAGGACAGGTTTTCTGTGTGTGCCATCTCGGAGAATAAAGTGTCTCTTAGTCCTTGTGTTGTAGTTTTGTGTCCTAAGATCATTGAAAGTATGCCTTTAGATGGCAGCGATGCTGCTGCATTTTCAGATGCGTGTGGTGTTGATGCAGCCAGCAATCTCCAGACTTAAATCTGAGGTCAGGTTAGCATCTATTTAAAGTTAGTTTCTCCTTAAATTAAAGGTACAGTCCAAACAAATGGGAATATAAACCTGTGCATCTTTACCTCGTGTCACCTTATCATATGACAGTAATTTTGTCATAGCTGCTGAATGTTTACTTTTTAAGCTGTTAAAAGGCTTCCCCACAGGGGGGACCGAAAAGAAAAGGCACATTAATCAAATCTCGTGTTAGCTTGAGTAAATCCAGAGATCAGGGTATAATGAGGCCCAGCTCAGAGTCTCTTTGCCCACAGATGAAGACATTAGGGCTCTATTTTCGTGTACGCCGGTGAGGCGGAGGAGGGTGGCGGACCCCGCGCAGTTGTATTTCCATCTGGCGGAGCCCGGCATACAGCCAGTCTGGTATTTTCGTGGACCGAGGCGCACCGAGGTCCGCCAAGCTGGGCGTGGTGGCGTGGCAGAGGGAGGTGTCGACAGACTCAGCTGGCGCAGTGACATTTTCATGCTTGCCGGTGGCGTAGAAAGTGCGCTGAAATCTCGACGATTCAAACCTGGTCAGCTTTCAGCGCGGGCGGAGCACAGCTGGTCTAGTGGTATTTTGATAGACCGGTGGCGTATCAGCATACGTCACCAATGCCTCCCCGGCAGGTTTCCACAGTGTCAGGAACATTTAATAATCTGAGTCAGCACATACATTTAGATCTATATAGATATATTCTGATATATATCTGATCTGATGAGCGCAGTTGGCACGCGTTTGGACACACAACCTGACAGAATCAACACAGCTTAAACTGCATTAAATTAAATTAAATTAAATTAAATATCTAGTAAACAGACACACGATGAAGTTAACAAGATATGTAATTCGTCTCCCTCCTTTTCCTTCTTCCTCTTCCTCTTTTTTTTCATGCAGCTCGACCTGGACATGTCTCTGTGTCCTCTCCCCGTCCTGCTGCTGCTGCAGCTGCTGCTGCGGCTGCTGAACAGGTGATTTGTTTCAGTGATCAGATGAGTTATTTACTTTAAGCCTACATACGAATATTATAATATTCAGTTTTGTGAGCCAAATTTATTTTATATGCCAACATCTATGAAAGAAAGAGCCAGGCCACAGAGCGTGATGCATCATTTACGGACAGATGGTTCCAATTTTAATGCCATTATTGGAATTTATGATGTGATCACTGCACACAACCCACCTTTGTCACGTGAGGTTTGAATATGTGCAACTTTATGCGAGTGTCTTTATTTGTGGAAAACGGTGTTTGTCTTACCAGTGGGTTCAACATTACACACACCAAATCCATCTTTGCTCATATGAGAGAGTGTGGAGGATACCCTCTGCAGCGTTTACAGTGACACTTGTTGAGGGACTGCCTTCTGTCGCAATCATGTGGCATTACTGTCTTCAGACATCTCTTGATCTCTTTGACTACTTCACGAAAATTGTAATGCACCTCACCGGTGGCGGATTTCAAGGGGAGGGGAGAAGCTGATATTATTGGTCAATACAGGTCTCAGCTGTGTTAAACCCACTCTACGCCCTCTCTCCTCCCTCGCTACGACTTACGCCGCTGGGAGGAGCTGAGTTAGGGAGGGGGGATACTTACGCCGGGCTGCGCCGCTCACCAAAATACCAAATTGTGCTTGGAAGCGCCTTGTTGGCGCGGCTGACCCGACTTGCGCCGCGCCTGCGCCACGTCTCTGGCGAAGCACAAAGATAGAGTGTTTGGGTGTGTCTCTGGTTTTCACTGGTACAGAACATCCTGCTGGTATCATTACCGCAGTCTCTTTACTGTTGCTGGAGCAGGTACCAACCCCCACTAAGATCTGCTTTTATGTCCTAGAAAAAAAGAGTGGTGTTGTTTCTATGGAAACCCAGCAGCTGGAGTTTAGTGTTTGTTTCCTCTCCTCATTTGTCTTCACATGCTTTCTCTCCTGAATAAAGTGGAGGGGGCAGGTCGTCCTTTAGCTCTCAGGTATGTGCCAGGCTGCGTGATATTCTCCGAGCTCTGAGGTCTTCAATCGTTTCATCTCCTTCGCCCCTCTGTTCCTCCATAAATCTGTCTCACCTTCTCTCTGTCAGCTCTGGTTTTCTTTGCCATCCTCTCTGTCTCTCCTGGTGTTAACACTCTGCTTTCTGCAGACAGACACAAGACTGAGGGGAGCTGACAGCAGGCTCGGTAATGATGCACAGTGACAGGATTTGGACAGGGGTCGGACAGCAGTCTGAGAGCTTATTGCCACAGGCGCTTTCTGCTGTTGTTGTTTACTTGTTCTTCCACAGCAAACACACACACACACACACACATTAAGTCTTCCTGCTGCATTGCAGATATTTGTGTGTGTGCGTGTGTGCTCCTTGTTTAAGTGTTTCTACAGCTGATTTCAAACTGTTCAATTCATCCCTCTGATTACTGAAGTGCACTTTAAAAAATCTGTATTCAGCTCTGTTCAGGAAACTGTTTCAAAGTTTTACTTGGGTGTGTGTAGTCTTGTTCATGTTTGGGTAGATATCAAAGAGGAAATGTTTGTATGGCTAAAAAACTGCATCAACATGATTATCAGTGGGATCGTCAGGGTTCAGTACTTGACCCTTTGGGATCAAAACTGTCTTACACAATGTAATTTTGTTGTTGTGCCATTATCAGCTCTGAAGGGAGTGATTTACTGTGAAATCCACTTGAAAGTGACATTTTGAGTACTTTCACAAAGATGGAAAGAACAAAAAGGTGTGTCATGAAATGTCTTGAAAAAGTCCAACTGTACCAGTGAACAGTGAAGAATTTTGAAAAAACAGCCCCTCTTCAAAGTTCTGAGTAGAGCAAAATATGAATAACAGACAAAAACAAAAGCAAAAAAGACGTAAGTAAGCAGTACACATGGAGGCTTGAATGCAGATCTGCAGATCAGTCAATGTCCAATAATGTGCAAGACAAAACAGAGTTTACACTGTTTGCATAGAAGCAAAATCATTTTTGAAGTTTTGTTGAGCGATGTTAAAAGGGCTTCCACACCTTTGGAAAGTAACTGTTAAGGATGTTACACACCCGTGAATTAGCGAAGCAAAATTTCTCTGGATCAGTCGGCTCTCTGTAATTTGTCCTCTCCTTCTGTAAACGTGGAGTCAGCTGATGGAGCAGTTATAGAAATTGTCTGAGGGACATCCTGAGGTATTGTCAGAATTTCTCAGGATACAGTTATAGCTCCTGGATTGTTGTGTGGAGCTCTCCCATCTCCTGTCACAAGGTCAGTATTGGATGTACCCAGACAGTTGGATTCTTCTTTTGCTTTTTGTTATTTAATAGATTTACAACCATGACCAGGTCATCATCACTTGAGGATGTAGTCGCCATTGTTTCTTCTTCTTCTTTCTACTCCTCTGTGATCTCGTGACGTATTTTCATGCGAATATTTAAATTTTATTCGCATTGCACCAAGTGTGTAGGAAAAGGCGTAAGCCAAATATTTTGCATTTTTGCGTAGCTTTTTTTTTTACACAGCTTTGCTAATTTGCTGATGTATAACAAGCTTTAATCATAAATTTGCTTAATCTTGGCAATAACAAGCATTTCAATAAGCCAGTTAGAGACTTAATATCTTTTTTTTCAAGCAGCAACCATACCTGTATTGAGAGTTTGTCTTTGGTGGGAAGGGAGGGATCTTGTCCCATCAGAGCATTACATTCACATTAAAGCAAGTCTGTAAAAGTGAGTTTTCTGAAGTGATTGAAAAGATGTCACTGAATCTGCATGCCTTCAGGGTGGTTGATCACCTCCAATGAATCGACATGCTTTTCTAGTTTGAGGTTTTTATCAAAAATGATACTTTTAACTGTTTTGAAATATTTGCTTAGACAAGCTCTAGATGTTTGGTGACATGGGCATGTGCAGTGTTTGGGCAAATAATGTTTACCTCTGTCTTGTTCTTGTTTAGTAATTATAGAGTTATTATACCTGAGAAAAATGTAGACTTTACAGTTGTAATAAATATCTAGGCTGCCAATATTGCACATAGACGTAACATTGTGTTTGTTGGTTGTGTTAAAAAAAAATAATAAAAAATGGACTACTGAGAGCAGGTCTGGTTAAAGTCTAAAGGTCCTTACACACCAGGCACGAATTCGCCAGGCGAATTATTTTTTTAAAACAGCATAAAGTTAATGCAAGCTTCCACACCGGCGGCGATTTTTCCGCAGGGCGAAAAGCGTCTTTTATTTTTTCGCTCTTGTGTCGAATTTTTCGGATATTCGCAGGTGAATATCTGGACCTGCTAGACCTTTGGCCAATCAAAAGTCATGTTGTTGATGACGTCACAGACCCATGCGGCTGCATTTCACACAACACACACCACCACTGGCATCAAGAGCAACGATGGGGGAGAGGCTGGTAATTGCGGTACAGGACCACTGGATGGTGGTGTGGAACTCGCCCATCTCCTTCCTCAAAGCCAATATGGGATGTACCCAAACGCTCCTTTGTTTATTCTTCTGTCTTCTTTTTTTTTTTTGCCAAAAGCATCACAACGAGCTCATCATCGCTTGAGGATGTTGTTGACTTAATTTCTTTGTTCTCCTCTCCTCCGTAGCGCGAAAAAACTCACGCCAAAGACAATATATATTTATTAATTTGCTTTGCAAAATTTATACGCATATTCGCTTCACGCCCGGTCTGTATAGGTGAAAGCGATTTTTCGGACCGGCGAATATTCACATTTTCGTCTCGCTTTTTCGCTTCGCAAATTCACTGGTGTGTAAGGACCGTAACTGCAGCAGGAAGGAAGGGCTTGTGGTATTTGTCTGTTACACAGCTCAGGTGAAGAAGCCTGTCACTGAAGGAGCTGGTTGTGACAGAAAAGTGAATCCTGTCTCTCTTGGCACTACATTACACTGACTCATGATGAACTGCAAAGATGTTTCACTCTTACATGTTTTTTTTCAATTGGAGACAAATTCAATTTTAAATAATTCAAACTCCGATTTTGTTTACTAACTTCTATCGGGCATGAATAATGTTGAATAAAACATCAATCTTAATGAGAGCAGGTCAGATTGCTGGAGCTGATTCAGCCTGAATGGGAACTATACTGTGTGGTTATACAGGAGTTAGAGCTTAACTCAGAACTCAGAGGGGTTTTATTGCCTTTGTCGATGAACAGGATTCACAGACTAGGAATTTGTTTCGGCATGACGGTGCAACATTAAACAGAGAGCAATATAAAATACTAGAATAAAAACTAATAAGAGCATGCAAGAAAAATATAAAGTATAAAAGGCTATGTACAACTACACAATACAGAACAACAGTGCAATGGGAGGAGTGCAATTAAAAAATCCAAAGTACATTAAACTAAAGGGACCAGTGATAAAGTGACAGAGTTAAGGTGTCTGAGTTATAAAGTGTTCATGAGTCCAACGGCAGAGGGGAAGAAACTGTTCTTACGGCGGGAGGTTCTGGTCCGAATGGACCGTAGCCTCCTGCCTGAGGGGAGTGTCTCAAATAGTCCATGTGCAGGGTGAGAAGGGTCAGCTGTGATCCGACCTGCTCAGCCTGAGTCCTGGGGACGTACAGGTCATGGAGCGATGGAAGGCTACAGCCGATCACCTTCTCAGTGTTGTGGAAAATCCAGCATAAACTTCGGTAAACAATGCACAGGAGACAGGATAAGATCCGAAGAACAGCCTGGGCATCTTTTATTGTACAGATGTAGAAATCAGTACAGATGACAAACAGAGTCTCGACCAAGACCGAGGGAAGCCTCCCTAGCTTTTCTTCTACTCCCTTTTATGCTGTTAGGTGTGTGTGTGTGTGTGTGTGTGTGTGTGTGTGTGTGTGTGTGTGTGTGTGTGTGTGTGTGTGTGTGTGTGTGTGTGTGTGTGTGTGTGTGTTCTGTCATCATGAGTATGTCATATCAATTCTCCAGAAGGCTAACCATGATGACATGTCATAATGTTCTGACCCTCAACACTTTGTTTAGACTCGGCTTAACTCTTGCAGAGTTGCAAATGTTCCAACAAACAGATAGTTCTTGTCCCTGCAAGACAGCCTTGCTTACAACCTCAGGGTCATGAGGCTGCATGAGCAGGCCAACCTAGATTATTTGTAGCTCCTTACTAAACGATAATGACTATATTTCTTAACCTAAATGTATGAAGAGATTCTACTACATCAGCAGAGCCCACAATGCGCTGCAGTCTGTGTCTGTCCCTGGCAGTGGCCCCAGCGTACCACACTGTGACGGAGGAGCTGAGATGGACTCGATGATTAAGCTTGATTAGTTGATGATTTCTTTATCTTTTCCCAGTTCGAGTTAGCTCCTTTTACCCCTTTTGACAATATCATGCGATTACAGAGTGAACATGGTGTCTGCAGTTTCCTAAATTCTGGAAAGTGATTATCATGCAGGAATTATCAGATGTACAGCTGAGATGCAAAGTTACAATCTCGGGAACTTATTAAAGTAAATTACATTTCACAGTTGCACAGTTTGATATGTTCAAAAAGTTACTTTGGCCTATAATTCAATTTTCTTTAGGGACTTTTTTAGTTACAGGAAAATTTCTCTGGTTTTACAAGTCAGAAACTTAGCCTTGAAAATAAATATAAAAGGAATTATGATTAAAAAAAATTAGGCTCTGATTATGCCATAGAAAAATCCTCAAAAGGTACCTTTGCCCTTCCCCTCCCTAACCTAGTAGTAAATGTAAACCAAACACATGGCTATAAAATGCACTGGATCAAAATGTGACTTCTGGTTCTGAAATGTTGTGCTGTTTTGTCTTGTTTTTTAGATGTAATGATGCTGTGTTCAGATCAGTTACTTTTCAGCTCTCATATTTGACAAGACCTAAATCAGGGCCATAGGAATGATTTTACTCACAGTGCAAAATAATGTCTGTTTAATGATAAATGCCTGTTAGCTAGTGTTGAATGTTCAATCATCAATTTTTTTTTTTTTTTTTGTTGTTGTTGTTGTCTTCATTTTTTTCCAATCCTTCCCACTCATCCTCATCATCCACTCTCAGACAACTCTGCCAGCATAGTGTCCCGCCGGCGTGACGGCTTCAGCCAAGACAGAGACCAGGAGCTCTTCAGCCTGGTGTTGGTGGTTTCTGATGGAGGAGAGCCTCCTCTGAGCAGCACCGCCACCATCTCCCTCAGGGTGTGTGAGTGTCAGGGAAACACCAGGGGGCGCAACGGCAACAATGTCTGCCAGGCCCAGGCCTTCCTGTCTTCAGCAGGACTCAGCACTGGGGCTTTCGTGGCCATCCTGCTGTGTATTGTCATTTTATTAGGTGGGTCCAGATCATTTCAGTCGATCAGATTAAAAAAGAAAAAAACATTTATAAGCACTGCAACAATAAAGAAAACACATTCACAACCAAGTAAGCGAAAAACACTTTGAACTGTATTAGCAGTGCATTAAAACATCACCCGACCTATCATGATATCAGATGTTCACTCCATGATTATCATGGTAATAATATGATATTGTCCTGATATTTATGATCAACTTTAAATAAATCATCAAAATCAGTTAAGACAAGGGTGGAGAAACACATCACTTCATTAACTTGACTTATAAACAGAATTAACATACAGTCAACAACTGTCTCCCATGATCACGTTTATGATGTATCCACATCACCAGCCCTGAGACTGAAACTTTTTTAGAGCAGATATTGTAAAAATGGCCTTTTATTTAGAACTATGAGCTACTCTGAATGAAATCTGTTTAAGGAACAATTAAAGGCTAAGTATATACATAATTTATTAGTAACCTGAAGAGACACAAACTCCAACAATGCCTTTAGATTCATGATAAATTATAAGCAATAACAAATGTTACAGTTAATATAAAAGTTTAAACAGTTATATTAATGATGATAAACATCTTATTAAACTCGAAATGCACTATATACTGTTACTAAGATATAGTTCCCTGCAACTGTGTTACAAGCTAGTACTACAATGCAAATGTTGACAGTTTTTTTATGAGAGCTTTTAAGAATCTAAAAGCAATGATGAATGTGTTAATTAACCTGTTATTAACACTTATAAACATGTCAATATAATAAATGTATTATGATAGGCTTCATGGTTGAATTTTTAGCCGTCACAATCAGAGAAATGAATGTCTCCAGGACGGAAAACAGTCATTCTGTTGGCTGTGTGAAAGCCAGTCAGTGATTCTCTACGATCATACACCTGCAGAATCTGCACCTCTGTGTCCAGGTGACTGAAAACACAGCATGTAAAATTATAATTCTCCTACTCCTACACATTCTCTGTAAGCTACCTATATGGAGGATCCTGAGAAAATGAGACTTCTTAGATGAACCAGGAAATCCTTTCCAAATAGTATTTCAAGATGTGTAAGGTCCAGGGACAGGTCTACGATTTATAAGACAGCTGTTTCCATGAGATATTTTTGGAGATTGGGATGTTTTTTATAGACTGATGAGGAGGAAATCAAGCTTGCCTGTTGTTTTATTTCCTTTACCCCTACACTTACACTGACAGTGAAATCTATTCTAAGATCTTCTTAACTCTTGGAGACTCACTGAATCAGTTATTAGTTTAACTGAAGGCTAAATCATTTGCTCCCACACAGACTTGATGTAAACAGAACACAGTTCCTCATTTCTCTTCCAATATTTACAAAAAAGGCTGCTGTGAATTAATAAAAGCATACTTTGAACTTTTTTGTCCCCTTTATTTGATCTGTTTTAGTGCCTTCGACTGAAAAATCTAGTCCACTCATTTTCCTATCTCATCTCATTAAAAAAAGACATTGGTGTGCCTCTCCCTGTACGATCTCCTTCCATCCCTTTCTTCTACTAATCTCTCCTGCTTTTTTCCCTGCAGCCATAGTGATGCTGTTCACTCAGCTCCGGAACAAGAAGGCGAGCAAAGAGCCCTTGATTCTGTCTGAGGAGGACATCAGAGAGAATGTGGTGACCTATGATGATGAAGGAGGCGGAGAGGAGGACACAGAGGCATTTGACATCGCTGCACTCCGAAATCCTAAAGCCTCAGAGCCTCGCAGGAAGTTTCATGCCTACCTCAGCTGTGGACAGAGTCCATATGGGGAGGAGGAGGAGCTTGAGGATGATGATGACGAGAGGTTTGTCGTGTGGAGGAGGAGAAAATCACAGGAGATGGATTACGGGAACTGCAGCCCGGAGTCGGAGCCTGGCTGGTTTGTCATTGACAGCATTCCTCGAGAGATCAGCCAGTCATTGCCCTCGGTTCTGTTTGATGGTCATAACATCATCCAGCAGATCCTCCAGCAGAAAGTGGCCAAGGCAGACCTGGACACCCGAGGCCCACCATATGACTCACTCCAGACTTATGCATACGAAGGCCGTGGGTCATTGGCGGGGTCAGTCAGCTCTTTGGGCCTGACCGGGGCAGAGCCCGAACTGAGCTACGCCGACTTAGAAGACTGGGAGCCAGAGACACAAACACTGGAACAAATCGTTGGGGAGGATCTGGCTTTGAGCCCAGCTACCTCTGACACATAAGAATTACCATCCCAAGGTTTTGTTTGGACTCTGTTTTTTACCCAGATTTGTTTTTTACTCGAGCCAATGGCACATGGGTTCAAGGATGCAGAATTAATCTTTATAAAACTGTTTTAAAAAAATTAAAAAATGGGAGCTGTGATATAAAATAAATTCAAAGGATGAGAAAAGCCATTTGCATTAAACATGAGAAAGCACACACACTAAGGAGATTTGGATAAAAATATCCCAGCTCAAGTGGTTTTTCTGAAATGAGTCAAAAAATGCAAAGTGTGCGAGATGCAGGGTTTTAAAATGACAGGTTGATTTGCATATGGCTCCGTCTCTGTGCTCTGCTTGTTTTTGTTTTTTTTTTGTTGGTGAAAAAGATTTCCCTGTTTCTCTGCTCAACAGTTCTGGCTTGATTGTTACTGTTTCTGTTAGTCCAGTTGTATAAAAAAAAAAAAAAAAAAAAAAAAAACAGATCTTTGCATTTAATGTCCTCTACCATCAATCATCTGCACTGATTCAGAAGAACATCCAGTTTAACTGATGTGTTAAGAAACAAAGCTAGTTATAAGAGAAATTTCAGATGATCTGAATGCCAAGAAAAGCCAAAGGCTGCTCTTAATATGGTGGATAAATTCTCGTTATGTCATCCTGAAAGATCCAAAAATGATTTTAAAATCGTAACCAATTTAGAAAACAAGGGAGGACCTCACATGACAAAAAATGTAAACATTTTGTTCTTATATTGTGTGGTCTGCAACAAGATTATCACCACAGTATAACACGAACTGACAGATTTATTCAGTCTATACTCACCAAACTGGAAATTTAACAGAATCTCTTTAACAAGACTTTGAAAACAAAAATAGCGACTTATGTTGCTAGCTGCTTCCCATGCAAAAACTCAAGTTTTAAGAAATGTTTTTGTCTTAAATCAAGTAAAAAAAAAAATTTATTGGGTTATATGTAGCTTACATTCATCTGAAGTGTATAAAAATTAAGTGAAATGCGTAATATAGTAATATATAGTGCGTAAAAAAAAACTGTCCATGGATTAAGAAATATAAATCAAGTTTCACAATGTTTGCAGGACTACAACTGGCAGAGGACCCGGGGTAAACAGTTAAGCGGCACTACAACACGCAGCAGGTCCCATTTGACAAGAAACACTTGGCTTACTTTGTTAAAGCGGTTTACCTGTCCAGCAAAAAGGTCACAAGGTCTGTAAGATCCTGAAGGTGTTCCCCATTATTTATGCTAGCTTCATTGATGTTGACCCGGCTATTTAGCTTTTGTCCGGGTGGTCTACCTCCTTTTTAAGCACCTGTTTTTCCACCAGAGTTCCCTGGTAGTTACTTCGTTTTCTTGCTTGTGTTGGCAGTCATGGCCAAAGGAAGATTCAGAGAATTTTCCATACTTTCTGGTTGGTTTCTACTGTCCAATGTTGTAGCACGCGAACTTTGTTAGCAGCGTCTGCCTCACAATCAAGCATTCAGGTTGAGGGAGGCAGAGAATGGCTTTGTTTACAGTCAGAAAGAGCGGGCCGCTCAAAAAATTTAAAATGTTGACCACACATACATAACAAAATACACCAATATTGTTATATTACCAAATGTCATCAATGACTAATAGCTATTGACTGATAGCTTTTTTTGCCACAAGAAAAGATGCTTCTTTAACAGAATCCTGCCTACCCCACTTTTAATGTTCTGGACTTGTCAAGTAAATCTAGCTTAAATCAACCCTAAAAAGACAATTTTTTAAACCAATAATAAGACAAGAGCACTTGCTCAGATTTGTGTTTCTGCTGTGTTGCTGCCTGTTTCACCTCTGGGTTCATTTTATTGACCAAAATGATAACAGTAAATGTTCATGATATTATTCAATAACAAAGACAAGACGATGATGAACTAACTTGACGATGAGTTAACTTTACCACTTATCTGCAACTGCCAGTACAAGCCCTCTCAGCCTTTCTGCATCTTCTTCACTCACTTTTCCTGGTGCTTGTCCTTGAGGAAGACACAAGCAGCTACTGTGGTGATGTCAGCTTTTTCTGTCATGACAAAGGGATGAAAACTGACAACAGGTCAGTCAATGCTGTTGATGACTCTGGTTAAAGGGATGTTTCAGGTTGGAATGTTAAGACCAGTCATATCATTGGGAGTAGGAATTGCTCAATGCGTACATGTTCTGCAGTGATCCAGTAAGTGGTCTGGTTTGGTTCAGTAAACGCTGTTCTTGCTTGCTGTACTCAACCTTGGCACTTCATACAGTTTGGCAGCAGCTCTTGGCCAAAAATACACAGAAAATTGATAAACAGAGAGCTGTATTCCCTACAAATCTCCCTCTCCCTCAGCTATCACTGTTCCCCCCTACTGCTGGCATCAGTGTGCAGATGGAGCCCCTGTTCATATACACCTGACAGCCAAACCATGCTGCAAGTACCTAATCAGAGTCCTTAGTAGAAACACACCATTAGAAAAGCATATATAGCTACCAAACTGGAACTCCTCAAAAGGGCAAATACTGAAGCATTAACCAGGGACCAGTGAGTAATCAAAATGATCTTGGAATAGCTGCACACAATTTCAAGACTGATTGGACATTTGCACTCCTGCATTTTTCTTATTGTGAGGTAATTGAACTTTAAGCATTAAAAATGTAATTAAGTAAGAATTAACAATGAAAATTCTGCCTAAATCATAATCAGAAAATTAATAGTGTGGCGGGTCTAGTAAGGACACACCATGGTGAACAGACCTTGTAATTTTAGGTTGAGACACATAGTTGAGGCCAGTATGTTCAGAAATCGGATATGCAGATAAGTATAAATAAAATAACTTTATTGTAGATTGATGTATGTTGGAAGCGTAGAGTACAGAAAATAGACTCAGCGCGTATCTTTGGCAGAGCTGCGCTTGACCAAATCTGAAACGGAGCTGCGACGCGTCCTGTGTGCGATGCTGCTTTGATTAGAGTCGCAACCTATTTGCTACGTGACATGAGATGCTGACAGAACGAATCAACATGGATCCTGTATGTTTTAGGCTTAAGTGTCTCTGTGTTGTTGTAGACCTGGGACAATTTCAAAGGATTAAGCAGTTTCATCATGTCCAGAGATGAGACCAGAGAAAACTTGATGGACGAACAACAGTATGCATTTAGGGATGGACCTGGTTCTTTTACAGATCTGGGTCTGCATTTTTAAAATCCCAAACTCATCAGTGCTTGAGCTCATCAACACTTCAGTCCAGTCCCATGAATTTATACTTCAAATCAAGCAGGTAAATCTGTTGCACAAACATACGCCGTTATCTAAAAAAGGTTCTAGTAATATTTAATTCTCAGCCAACAGGTCATAAACCACATAGAGGAAAAATACTGCTGCATTGTTCTTTGTGAGGAAATGAGGTGTGCGAGTTTGGGTTGAGAAAATCAGTCAACCTTTATTCGTTGCATCTGTTCCTCCTGTCAAAGCAGTTCTGGTCGTCACACCCAAACTTTTCAGCTACTCCCCAAAAATATGAAGATGACATCATGTAGCTTTGTTTCTACACCCCTAGTTTGTTTTGTTCACTTTGTCCATAAACTTGTTTCATGTTCTCATGATCACTTAAGGTCAAACTAATGTTCTTAGGGGTTTACAAAGTGCACAAAAGTGGACAATGCTACAGGAGTCAATAGTGAGGAGAGGCCAAAGCGATACTGCAGATCACTTTATATACTATCAAGTGTTTGCTGTGGACTCTATGATATGCAACATGAAGTGTCCACATGAGTCAAGACACCAACAAGCTGCTCAAATTGAATACGACTATCCTTGAGAAAACTGAGACAAATCACACAAAGACCATTACATTTTAATTCCAAGTTTAAGACCAACCCTGACTCCCTCTTTTTCTGTCTCTTCTTCTTTTTCAAACTTTACTGTCCTTTCTGCATTGATGGAATTTTGAAATTCATTGTGCATCTTTTTACCAAATTGGATCAGTAAAAGAATAGTCTTTTCATATCTTATCAGTATAGAGAAAGTTAATTTATCAACAGATGGACTAAAATTGGCATTTGGTTGAATACTTTTTGAATGAATAAAATGATAAATGATTTTAAAAAATCTAAAAAATATGTATTTTTTTCATGCTTTAATGGTTTTGAAGGCACATGTACATCCTTGGAAAATGCCAAAGTTGACACCTTTTCAGAATGGTTTGAGATTCTGAGTCACATGTTGGTATAAATATAGATTTCTGCAGATTGTCTGAGGCTGGGCTCTATAAAATACTCTTTTCCTCCTTTCTCTTGTGTCTTTGTTTATTCAGTGCTCTGAACAGTGATATAAAACCCTGAAAAGGAACCTGAGAAGGTCCTAATTGGGACCACAGCGGTATTCGGTGGGTAATAATTGGCTTCAAACGGCTCAGGGTGGAGAGTTAACCGGCATGGAGGGATTTGTAAATGTGTCCTGGGCATGCTTGCCTGTTGGAGTAGCTAATCCCTGGAGGCTCAATGGGGGACATTATTCGGCATTCAAGTATTTTGTTAACCTTTTTCTCTTATTAACACAGTCTCTATGGCAGGATTGTAACTTTGAACGAGCTGTGTTATTATAACACAAAGACAGCCAGCCTTGGTGCACATTAGTTTGGTGCATTAAAAGCTCAAGAAATGGCTGTGTCAGCTTCTCCTTTATTGGCCTTAATACAGCATGTTCCTTTGTTTTGTTTTGTTTCACAACACACTGCTGTGTTGTCTTTTCTTTAGGGGTTTTCTGCTAAATTAACTCTTCAATAAAGTGGAGGAGAATGAATAAAGACAATGAGTGTAAAAACACTAAAATATATTTTAAGTTTCTAGTGTCACACAACAATTTATAAGACCATCCCAGCTCATGCTGCTTATTTACTGGTGGAGTAATTAGGCAGGCTGATGCTCTTGCTGTCTTTGAAATACAGTGACCAAAACAGGGCTGGAAATATGAATAATTCATTACAAACATAATTAGATTTCAGAGTGAAACAGCATTTCAATGCTTCCCAGGGTGAACTGTAAATAGTACCGTATCCAGAGAAATGTCTGACAAAGGCACTGAGAAGAAATACAGGTGGAAACCACAATCACTGCAGACACCATAAAATGTTGAGTTAAAGCTGCTTTTCTCTGAGTGTGAGAAGAACAGAGGGTCAGAGAGTCCTCCTCTCATAGACAAATAGACAAAACAGGCAGAGTGCTGCAATACAATCAGTACATTTACATAATCTTTAAAAAGGTCACTTTATTGCATCAGTTTGACTGAAATCACCTCAATGTGTTGTAGTCTGGCTAGCATCCTGACAGTAAAGTCAAACTTTAGATAAGGCTGGATCAGGGGATTTAACTCAATCTTGTCTTTGTCTCAGTCACAAGCGCTAAATCATTTTTTCATTTTTTCATCACCTACCTGCTCAAGTTCTAGTAACTGGAGCAGTCCCAGTAATTTTAATTCATCAGGCACTGTAAGCATAGACAGGTTTAGAAATACAAAAATACCCTGAAGGCTGCCAACACATAATGCAGGACTTTTTTAAACTTCTACAGAAGGAGGAACACACTATGAGTTTTTGCCAATCATGTTTTTTTTCCTTTGCAAAATTTATTCTTGCCAGTGTGACTCATTTAAAATGTATTTTCTAGTTAATGTGTTTTATATGACAATAGTTTAGAAATGTGTATCAGGTACATGCTCCGCTTAAAACCAGTCAATTATGCTTAATACACTGGTACCTGGCTTAATCCACTTAGTACAAAACCTGAATAATCTGCCTTTGCATTCCTTTTTGCCCTCTGGTTATAATAACCACCGATGCAACGTTGAATGACTATTATTTTTAGAGTTTCATTAACAGCGTCTATTGATTTATGATTGACTATTTTCTCTAAAAGTAACATGACCACGAATCATTGGCTGGGGTTAGATAGTCTGTTACTGCACCCTGCTGTCTAGTTTGAGGCATTACAACAACAAAGTCCACTGTTGAACACCAGAGTGAGGATTAAAAAATATAAATTCTCAATTATAGTGTCTGATAGGGACTGTAACTGGATTGACAAAAGAGTTAAAAGTTAAACTGCAGGAACAGTATCATCATACAGTACAGGCCAAAAGTTTGGACACAACTTCTCATTCAATGCATTTTTTTTATTCTCATTACTATTTAAATTGTAGATTCTCAGTGAAGGCATCAAAACTATGAATGAACACATGTGGAATCATGTGCTTAAGAAAAAAGTGTGAAATAACTGAAAACATGTATTATATTTTAGATTCCTCAAAGTAGCCACCCTTTGCTTTTTTGATAGCGCTGCAAACTTTTGCCGTTCTCTCAGTGAGGTTCATGAGGTAGTCACCTGAAATAGTTTTTATTTCACAGGTGTTCCTTGTCAGGGTTACTTTATGACTGACAGTCAGTCACTAAGTGCTTCTGTCATCAAGAGCAAAGGGTGGCTATTTTACAGAAACTAGAGTATAAGACATGTTTTCGGTTATTTCACACTATTTTATAAGTACAAAATTCCATGTGTTCATTCATAGTTTTGATGCCTTCAGTGATAATCTACAATGTAAATAGTCATATAAAAAAAATTAAGAAAAGACATTGAATGAGAAGGTGTGTCCAAACTTTTGGCCTGTACTGTATATTTACAGTTAAATACAAACTCAGTTGATGTTTATCTGACAAATTATAAAATCTTAAATGTAAAAATGACCACTCAGCTCTATAATAACCAGCTCCACCAGAAAAAGTAAATACATTCACATAACAATTCCACCCAAAAGATCAAATTAAGCTCCTAATTCAGATCATTTATTGAATTTACCTTGAACTTCTCGTGGCGATGAGTGTATCTAAAATCACTCTCCAAACCCTGACATATAATAATAATAATAATAATGATAATATCATCATCATCACCATCATATCACCATCGCCATTATGAATAAAATACTACAGAGATAAAACTGTAACCTTATTATTCCAGTAAAGCCTCAAAGAGACAGCACACACTCTAGAAGCTGTCTTTTGTTATAGTCAATACTCTCACAGATTTGATAATTTTTTTAAAAAATGTTCACATTGTTTTTCTTTTTTTAAGTCCCCTGTAAAGGAAGGAATGATACATCACATAAGCTCCTCTCATCTTTAAATCCGCAACTGGTGAGGCGTATTACAATTTTTGTGAAGTAATCGTAGAGATCAAGAGATGTCTGAAGACAGCAATGCCACATGATGGCAACACAATGCAGCCCCTCAACAGGTGTTGCTGTAAACGCTGCAGAGGGTGTCCTTCACACTCTCTCATATGAGCACAGGTGGATTATGTGTGTGTAATGTTGCACCCACTAGTAAGACAAACATCCCTTTCCACAAATAAAGACACTCACATAAAGTTGCACATATTCAAACCTCACGTGACAAAGGTGGGTTGTGCGCTCCGTGGCCTGGCTCTTTCTTTCATAGATGTTGGCATATGAAATAAATTTGGCTCACAAAACTGAGCTGCGCGAGAAATAAGAGGAAGAGGAAGAAAGAAAAGGAGGGAGACGAATTACCGATCTTGTTAACTATATCATGTGTGTCTATTTACTAGATATTTAATTTGATTTGATGTGGTTTCATCTGTGTTGATTCAGTCTGGTTGTGTGTCCAAATGCGTGCCAAACATGCACATCAGATCAGATATAGATCAGAATATATCTATATAGATCTAAATGTATGTGCTGATTCAGATTATTAGTTGTTGATGATTATTTATTGCACTAAAATGTGCCTGACACTGTGGAAACCTACCAGTGAGGCATCGGTGATGTATGCTGATACGCCGCCGCTCTATCAAAATACCTCTAGACCAGCTGCGCTCCACCTGCGCTGAAAGCTGACCAGGTTTGAAACGGCGAGCTTTCAGCGCACTTTTTAGACACCGAACTGCAGCAGCTGATTCTGTCAACACCTCCCTCTGCCACGCCACCACGCCCAGCTTGGCGGACCTCGGTGCACCTCAGTCTTCGAAATACCAAACTGGCTGTACACCGGGCTCCGCCAAACGGAAATACCACTGTGCGGGGTCCGCCACCCTCCGCCGCCTCACCAGCAGACACGAAAATAGAGCCCTCAGTCTAAACAACACAGAGAAACAGTTCTGAGCTCCTCTCCTGTAAAGTGATGCATCATGTCACTGATTTCCTTAAAGTACAAACTCTGAACTATCTTGATATTTTATTGTCACATATTAGAAATCAATGGAAAAAAAAAAATAACATGGTTGAGAGCTTTTGACCAATCAGAATCTAGTATCCCACATAGCTGGGTGATATGTGAGAATGCAGAGTAATATTTAGGTTTTTAATAAATGAAACAGCATGTTTTTAGGTGATTTTATTGGTTTGAAAACTGCAGTGTTCATACAAAAGCAGTGAGTGGTTAAAACACATTAATTAAAAGCTTATAGTGACAGATGCATACATATCCTTGACACAGGGCTCTGGGAAAAAAAAATGTATCCAATTAGAAAGAACATATTTGATGTTAGTTACAAATTACAAGGAAACATTTAGTACAGAGACAAAATAGCATATGTTAAAACTGAAAATTTCTTTTTATATAAAAAAAAAAAACATTTAAATCTGACACCCCAACAACATATTTAAAAAAACAAACAGGATTAATAAAACAGGTAAAAAGTTGTCTATTGCCAAAAGACACAGCTGGAGGAACATCTAATAACATGACTGGGCATAAAAAAGGACCTTCAGAGAGGCTGAGTCTCTGAGGGAAAGATGGTTCAGCACTCTGTGAGAGACTGCGTGAGCTAATAGTTCAACAATTTCAGAATAATGTTCCTGAGTGTCAAATGTGAACGAATGAGTGGATTTCATCATCTACAGAACATCATATCATTGAAAGATTCAGATAACCTGGAGAAATCTCTGTATGGCTTGGTTAGGCAATTTAGCTGGACTACTGTTCACCTGCACTGTGCAAGAACCAAAAAATTGACAGAAGCATGTCTGCCCCTGATACAGTAGGTCGTTTTCAGTTTAAGTAAAACAAGTTCGCAAGAGGTGTATTGGATCAAAACTCTATCACTTTTAGGTCTCTGCTGTTTGTTCAGAAAGTTTTTACTACCTGCTTTCTAGCAATGACATCCATGCTATTTAACTTCCAGCTCAAAGCGGTTTGTGAATACTGGGGAATGCAAAGAACTCTTGGGCTAGTTTTAGTTTGATTGGGCTGTATAAATGACAAAGAAAATCCATCCCCTGATGCGTTATCCAGGTATGTTAAAGTTGAGTTTCAGAGACTAAGGAAACCTTTTTCTTTTTTTTACAACACGTAAATGCATCAATCATTTTGCATGTATTACAACAGCATGGCTCTGTAGTAGAAGAGCTAAACTGGCCTACTTGCACTTGAACACCTTACATCGTAAATCAAAGAGGAAGGCAGCAGCGGCTAACCCACCAACCCACTACTTGGCTGCGTTAGCCGCGTTAGCTCCGCTCTTACCAGTTAGCACAACACTTTCCACGTGTGAAAATAAGGCTGCCCAGGAGCAGCCCCCACCACCAGGCAGCAGCTAGCCACCAGGCCAGCCTAGGAGCAGCCCCTACCACTAGGCAGCAGCTAGCCACGAGGCCTGCCCAGGAGCAGCCACCATTTCCAGGCAGCAGCTAGCCACGAGGCCGGCCCAGGAGCAACCCCCACCACTAGGCAGCAGCTAGCCACCAGGCCTGGCCAGGAGCAGCCACCACCACCGGGCCGGCCCAGGGGCAGCCACCACCACCGGGCTGGCCCAGGGGCAGCCACCAGGCCTGCCCAGGAGCAGCTACCACCACCGGGCCGGCCCAGGAGCAGCCACCACTTCCAGGCAGCAGCTAGCCACCAGGCCAGCCCAGGAGCAACCCCCACCACCAGGCAGGGTCTGAGATTTTTTCTTTTGTGGTTTCCGAGTAGCGACTCATGGCTCATTCCACGCGGGGAAGGGGCAAAGAAGAGGATCTGGTGTCACTCTCCAAGAAAGCAAGAGAGAAGCTACAAAAATTGTATGCAGATCATGATTGAGGTGTCCAATAAAAGAGTGGAGGAGCTCTCCAGAGAACTTGGTGGCCTGAGAGAGACCCTACACTTTACACAAAGGGACGTGGATGAGCTGTCGGCGAAGGAAAAGGAGAGTCACAAAATGTTAAATGAGATGAAATTTGGAGCCTCCAAATTAGAGTAAAATCTACAGTCTCTGACTGGAAAATCAGACTATCTGGATGCGCAGTCAAGAAAAAACAACATTATCATTGATGGAATACCTGAGTCACCAAATGAAAACTGGGCAGAATCAGAGGAGAAAGTGCAGAAACTCATCTCAGAGAATCTTGATCTTGACCATCAGGCCATAGAGATGGAACGAGCGAGCCGGATAGTGAAGCAGGTAACAGATAGAGATAGACCAAGACCCATTATTGTCAATTTACTCAAACACAAGGACAAACTTTCCATTATGGAGAGGGCAAAAAAACTGCCCATGCTCGCGGGGACCTTGCCTATCTGAGCCATGATAAACTGATCATACATCCTCGTGCCCAAAGGCAGCCCAAAAATGGTGGACAACCTAAGTGAAAAAAAAAAATGGTATGGTCCCTCCCCAATTCGTTTAGGAGTTGGTTTTAATTTATTTTGTTTTTTATGTCCTCATAAACCTGTTTTAACATTGAATCAGCCATTCAAATGTTCGGGATTAGACCACAGGTAAACTTTGAGCACCTAGTTTTTAACCCCTTTGACATTTCTGAAGATAACCACCTGCGTTATAATGGTGGCTCTGACGTTGACGCCAATTTCTTAAACCAAGCCCTAAATGGGTTAAAAAAACTGTGAATATTATGAGAGTCAGTTTAATAATTTCTGCAGTGCCCTCCCTGCTAATGAGATGTCTTTCTCCTCTTTACATCTCAATATACGAAGTCTACAGAAAAATTATGTAAAGCTGAATCTTTTTTTGTCTTAACTTAACTTAAATCATATATTTCCCATTACTGCCCTAACGGAAACCTGGCTACCCAGGGCACTAGAATCCCTATATAAGATTAACAACTACAATGGGGTTCATTCACATAGAGAAGACAGAGCGGGAGGAGGAGTGTCAATTTTTTTACGTAACAATATACTCTTTAAAAATAGTGAAGACCTTGTATCCCATCTGGAGAATGTCAGCACAGAGTCTGTATTTGTAGAACTTCAGTTCTAACCCTTCACAAACAAAAAAAAACAAAAAAATATAAAAACAAATTTACATATTTAATCCGTACAACTAAAAAGAATTATTACACTCAAAAATTCCAAGAATCTGCAAATAACATCCGTTCAACTTGGAATATTATTAATCAAATCCTCAATAGAAAAAAGGCCAGCTCTGCTCTCCCTTCACACTTTGTGAGTGACAACAAGGTTTTGAAAGACCGTATGACATAGCTTGTGGTTTCAATGATTTTTTTGTCAAGGTTGGTGTTTCACTATGAAACAAAATCAAGAGCACGAAGCAATGTCCACTAGATTACTTGCCTGATAGTTTTCCTGTTGTTGAAGAATTTACACCACCTAGTGTTTCAGAGGTTTTAGAAATAATAAGTGATCTCAAAAACTCAGCAGCTGGTCAGGATGAAATCAGTGCCTCTCTAATCAAAGGGATTAGCTCTTTTATCGCTTTACCACTAACAAATGTATGTGCTAAATCCATGGATCAAGGTATACTCCCTACTAGTATGAAAATTGCTAAAATAATTCCTCTCTTTAAATCGGGAGACCCGTGTCACTTTACAAATTACCAACCTATATCTATTTTGCCTTGTTTCTCCAAGGTCTTAGAAAAACTAATCTACAAGCGCATTTCAATACATTTGGAAAATCAAAAAATACTTTATGAACACCAGTATGGTTTCAGAAAGAAACACTCCCCCTACATGGCGTTACTACAACTTGTTGATAAAATATATACAGCAAGGGACAATAATGAATTCGCTCTGGGTATTTTTCTGGATTATCCAAAGCATTTGACACAGTCAATTTTAATATACTTAAAAAAAAACTGAAGCACTACTGCTTTCACAAGAGCACTTTTAAATGGTTACATCGTTATGTACTCGATTGTGAACAGTATGTATCAGTAAATGGTATAATGTCAGGTAAAGAAACTGTTATACGGGTGTCCCCCAGGGGTTGATTTTGGGTCCACTTTTATTTCTTTTTTATATTAATGATTTACCTTCTGTTTGCTTCAGGTTCCTTCCAATAATTTTTGCTGATGACACAAATTTGATCATTACACACTCAGACTTTCATTCTCTTATTTCAGAGGCGAACGAAGACATGGAACAAATTACTAAATGGTTCCAAGCAAACAAGCTTTCCCTAAACGTGGAAAAGACACATTTTATTGTCTTTAGCGGCAATAAAAAGTATTTTAAAAATTCATGTAAAATTATGATAAACAAAACAAAAATAACACAAGTTACCCAGGTTAAATTCCTAGGAGTTCTAGTTGACGAGAAAATCAGCTGGAAAGAACAAATCAACCTTGTTTGTAACAAAGTGGCAAGATCATTTGGTGTCATCAGAAAAATAAGTGGGTTACTTAACCAAGAATGTCTGCTTACCTTATATTTCAGTCTAATCTATCCTCACCTGACGTATTGCAATATTGTCTGGGCCAGTATGTATAACTCATTTCTACACAGCATTTATATTCTTCAGAAAAGATTTGTCAGAACTGTCACTCGCTCAAAACGTCTGGACCACTCTTTACCACTTAAAACTCCTTACCATCTTCCAGACAAACATCTATCAGATATGCACCTTTATTTATAAGGTTAAACACACCCCAGACCTCATCCCAAAGCAGTTTACTAACTTTTTCCAAACAAAATCTCAGATACATGATCATAACACTAGACAGGCTTTAGATCTTCACCCCCCTCTTCACCACACTAGTCAAGGTCAGTTTTCCCTGAAATACAGAGGTACTACTCTCTATGATAAACAGTCAAAGGGTTTAAAACTCTCATCCTTGAATGTATACAAAAACAGGTTGAAGGATTTACTGATTAACCACTAATTGTTTCAATGTCTTTTAAGGTATTTCTCAGTTAAAGAAGGAAAAACCCACAATTCTCACTGAAATCACTTGAAACCTACAAAAGTAACAATAAATAAAAATTTATTGAAAATTAAATAATCAAAATCAGCCATTACGTTTGAAATGTTGATTAACATAATTATCTAAAAAAAACAAACTAATGAAATAGGGCTGGACAAAAATGATGGTACCTCTATAAAAGATTGAAAACTATTTGACCAGAGTGACATGATTAACTCAGGTGTGTCCTTTAATTGACATCACAGGTGTTTCCAAACTCCTAATCAGTCAGTCTGCCTATTTAAAGGGAGACAAGTAGTCACTCTGCTGTTTGGTGAAAAGGTGTGTACCACACTGAACATGGACAACAGAAAGCGAAGGAGAGAATTGTCCCAGGACATCCGAAAAAAAATTATAGACAAACATCTTAAAGGTGCAGGCTATAAGACCATCTCTAAACAGCTTGAAGTTCCTGTGACAACAGTGGCTCATATTATTCAGAAGTTCAAGACCCACGGGACAGTAGCCAACCTCCCTGGACGTGGCCGCAAGAGGAAAATTGATGACAGATTGAAGAGACAGATCGTTCGAATTGTATCCAAAGAGCCCAGGACAACCTCCAAAGAAATTAAAGGTGAACTCCAAGGCCAAGGTACATCAGTGTCAGATCGCACCATTCGTCGTTGTTTGAGCCAAAGTGGACTTCTTTTGCTTCAGGTTCCTTCCAATAATTTTTGCTGATGACACAAATTTGATCATTACACACTCAGACTTTCATTCTCTTATTTCAGAGGCGAACGAAGACATGGAACAAATTACTAAATGGTTCCAAGCAAACAAGCTTTCCCTAAACGTGGAAAAGACACATTTTATTGTCTTTAGCGGCAATAAAAAGTATTTTAAAAATTCATGTAAAATTATGATAAACAAAACAAAAATAACACAAGTTACCCAGGTTAAATTCCTAGGAGTTCTAGTTGACGAGAAAATCAGCTGGAAAGAACAAATCAACCTTGTTTGTAACAAAGTGGCAAGATCATTTGGTGTCATCAGAAAAATAAGTGGGTTACTTAACCAAGAATGTCTGCTTACCTTATATTTCAGTCTAATCTATCCTCACCTAACGTATTGCAATATTGTCTGGGCCAGTATGTATAACTCATTTCTACACAGCATTTATATTCTTCAGAAAAGATTTGTCAGAACTGTCACTCGCTCAAAACGTCTGGATTTTCTCGACCAAGGAGGACACCACTGCTGAAAAAAAATCATAAAAAAGCGAGACTGGAATTTGCAAAAATGCATGTTGACAAGCCACAAAGCTTCTGGGAGAATGTCCTTTGGACAGATGAGACCAAACTGGAGCTTTTTGGTAAGGCACATCAACTCTATGTTCATAGACTCAAAAACCAAGCATACGAAGAAAAGAACACTGTCCCTACGGTGAAACATGGAGGAGGCTCAGCAATGTTTTGGGGCTGCTTTGCTGCATCTGGCACAGGGTGTCTTGAATGTGTGCAAGGTAAAATGAAATCTGACGACTATCAAGGCATTCTGGAGAGAAATGTGCTGCCTAGTGTCAGAAAGCTTGGTCTCAGTCGCAGGTCATGGGTCTTCCAACAGGACAACGATCCAAAACACACAGCCAAAAACACCCAAGAATGGCTGAGAGAAAAGCGTTGTACTATTCTAAAGTGGCCTTCCATGAGCCCAGATCTGAATCCCATTGAACATCTGTGGAAGGAGCTGAAACATGCCATTTGGAGAAGACACCCATCAAACCTGAGACAACTGGAGCAGTTTGCTCATGAGGAGTGGGCCAAAATACCTGTTGACAGCTGCAGAACGCTCATTGACAAATACAGAAATCGTTTAATTGCAGTGATTGCCTCAAAAGGTTGTGCAACAAAATATTAAGTTATGGGTACCATCATTTTTGTCCAGCCCTATTTCATTAGTTTGTTTTTTTTAAATAATTATGTTAATCAACAATTCAAAAGTAATGGCTGATTTTGATTATTTAATTTTCAATAAATTTTTATTTATTGTTACTTTTTGTAGGTTTCAAGTGATTTCAGTGAGAATTGTGGGTTTTTCCTTCTTTAACTGAGGGGTACCAACAATTTTGTCCACGTGTGTATATATTTAAAATTTTCCTACTATTAATGTATGCTCTTCAAATTGTATGTTCTACATAGGTAGAGGCCTCACATAAGCCCTGTGGGCTTCTTTCTCTCCCTGGCACTTTATTTTCTATGTTTTACTCTATTGTTACAATTGTATTGTCCTTTTAACAAATGTGCTAAGCAAAATCAAATCAAATCAAATCAAATCAAAGCATGTCAGATGATATGAAGGTTATTGATGGGTTAATTGTGAGTCAAAGAAGCACAGAGAAATTCATTGGACAAACTCAGGTGACTGATGACCAGTGGACAGAACACACGATCAGCAGGACGTTTTTTTCCTGTGTTTGTGGGCGTAATAGTCCTGGACTTGTTTTCTGCATTATCTTACAAAATTAAATTCCCTCTTTCCACTTATTTTGACCTACATATTTGATGCTGCCTATTGGCAAAGACGCACTGCGCAGATGTGGATAGCTGCAGGTTTGGTCCATCAGCTGCTTTTTTTTTTTTTTTTTTAATTACTGCAACTGTTTCTCTGCTGTTGTGTTGCCTGTCATAAACCTTTAACCTTTAAAACACCCCTGCCTCTTATGTGCATGCTTCATCCATATTGTTTACATTTGATCTATTTCTGTGTGCACACCTTTTACCCTGTGCCGCTCTTGTGAAAGCTGGTACCCCATTTTAGCCACCCAAGTCAATAATGTCTGGCTCCGTGCCAGATGAGGTTTAGACCCCACCCTTATCATCCTCTGCAGAGGTAATGAGGCTGAAAGATTGAGCGCTGGGCACTGGCCACAGTCAATCAAGGTCAGCTTTTTAGACCGCTAAATTAAGTGGATACATTTTTAGGTGATTTTGAGAATGAAACATGTCAAGTGTGGTCTACCACCTGTGTGTGTTACCCTTTTTTTGAAAGCAAGTCTTTTTAATACACAAGCAGATGTTTACCACAGCAGGTACACAGATGTGAACAAAGACATGGAGAACACGATTTTGTGCTGTTTGGTTCTTTTTGGTAATTCTTCATCAAATGTCTGAGTAAAGCCAATTTTTTCCCAAACTGGTGTCATGGAAACAGTTCTGAAAATCCGAAAGACCCTGTTTGATTCACTGAGAATTTTTTTAAACTCAGATACAAACAATATAGACAGCAGATATAATTAATATTTGTCCTTAACCCCCATTGGATAAATTTTCATGAATAAAATTGCATATTCAGGTTAAATCATAGACAGTATATTAATACGTTCAAACTCACCAGCCCCTCTTTTTTTTTCGAATAATTGCAGGAATCGGCAAGATAGCGCCCACAGTAGACCCACTGCCAGCAGCGATTGCAACATACTTCCAGATCCAGGATTCTGCTTTACCACAACAGAAACCAACAGCAAGTATCAGTTCAGCGTTGGCTCTTCTTACAGGAAACATGACAACACAGTGACACCATCTTAACACTGCCATACGTGGTGCTTTAATGTATGTGTTTAAAGTAGGAGTTAAGGACATGGGAGTTAAGTAAATGGGAAGGATAAATCAATTATCTTTCATTCTTGACCCCGCTGTGTGACACTGTAGGGTTGTCAAAAGTATCAATACTTTGAAAAGTATTCATACTTACATGCCCGCCACATGATACAAATTTGTCATGGTATCGATGCTACGGTACGCGTGCCCACAGTGCCTGCTGCAGACACTCTGCAAGCAGAGCAGCCGACCCGGCATACAGTGCCAGGCAGTTGGGAGAGCACTCACTGTGACCCCGCTTGCTGTCCAACGGTTTACTGCTGCTAAGTATGGCAGTACGGCACAAAGTCAAGTTGCACAACAAATTTGGCAAAACACCTCAAGGACCGGCACCCTGGCCTTCATGACGAATCCCGGCAGGTTAGTAAAGCTCCCGTTCATCCTTTAACTTCCCTACGGGGATTAATAAAGTTCTTATTATTCATATTCTTACTAAACTGATTAATGATGTTAGTCTGGCCGGTGGCCAGCATTAATCCTCAGTTGCTGCAGTTAGCTTTAAGCTTATTGAATGTTGGTTGTTTTGTGATTAGCTGTGGCTAGTGCTCCACTGTAGTCCGCGGTAGCCGCGGTTAGCTTTATGCTCAGTGAATGTTGTTTGTTTTGTCCTTAGCCATTATCTGGGGGCCCAGATAATGGCTAGCAGCCTCTCGCTCGCTAACACGACTCAAACATATTTTCTTCACTTAGAGATGCAGACTGAAGCAGATTGAAGTCGACCTGTAACTAAACTAAAGATACCACAGCCTACTATTCCACTGTTATTTGAAAAACAGAGAAAGTATGACCCAAAGTCTCCTGAAGTTGTCAAAATAAACAAAGCGGAGTATATCTGTGAGGACAAACTACCCATTTACACAGTGGAGAAACCTGGGTCTTGTTTTTATTTTTTATATATATATTTATTTTCTGATTATTAAAAAAAAATTATTTGATTATTTATCTGCTGTTGTAAATAAAAATAATTTCTATGCCTTTTAAAGTACATGTCGTTTTTTTATCCCTGCAGAATCGAAAATGGTAACAAGTATCAAGTATTTTCCTGGGTAAGAACCAAATAATTCAATTGCAAATGTACATTTAGGTTTATCCTGACCTGATGGGAAAGTACTCAGCCATACTTACTGAGAGCCGTTTCCATCACAGTTACAGGGTCTGAGACATCTTCAGGATCAGACACATTAACAGTCAGGCCTATGTGCAAAGCAAAAACACATTTTTCAAAAATCCCCAGTGGTTGTTGTCAGTGTTTTCATGCAGTACAAAGATTATTGGTCTACCTGTCATCTTGTAAGTAGATGTTGGTTCCATCGAGGTCGCACTGGTACCTGCATCTGCTAATCCAAAAAGCATAATTGCATTAGCACTCTATTTCTCTGGAAAAATGTGAAGAGGCAGCAGTCAAGTCAGCCTCTGCTTTCCAGAGTCTGTGAGAGAGGATGTTTTAGACTCACCCAGAGTCTTTCTGACAGTAGGGTTAGTAAAAATCATGACCAGTAAATGATGTAATTTGAAATAACCATTTCAGCATTGGTGCTGCCAATGTAAATCACAATTATTATTATTATTATTTTTATTTTTTTTTCATCATTCTAGAACCCTCACATTCCAGAACACTGACATTTCAAAACCAACATTCTAGAAACCTGACATTCCAGAATACTGACATTTCAAAACCAACATTCTAGAAACCTGACATTCCAGAACACCGACAATTGAAAACAATGACATTTCAAAACTGACACTCAGGAACACTGACATTTCAAAACCAACATTCTTGAACCTTGACATTCCAGAAACCTGACATTTCAAAAATCTAATACCATGACATTACGGAACACTGACATTTTAAAACACTGACATTTCAAAACCGAGATTCTAGAACCCTGACTTTCAGGAACACTGACATTTCAAGTCTGACATTGTAGAACCCTGACATTCCGCAACACTGATACTTCAAAACAACCATTCTAGAACCCTGAAAATCCAGAACACTGACATTTGAAAACACTGACAATTCAAAACTGAAATTCTAGAACCCTGACACTCCAGAACACTGACAATTCAAAACACAGACATTTTAAAACCTACATTCTAGAACCTGGGCATTCTGGAACACTGACATTTCAAAACATTGACTTTTCAAAAATGCCATTCTAGATCCCTGCCATTCCAGAACACTGACATTTCAAAAATCTAAAACCGTGACACTACCGAACCCTCACATTCCAGAACACTGACATTTCAAAACCAACATTCTAGAAACCTGACATTCCAGAATACTGACATTTCAAAACCAACATTCTAGAAACCTGACATTCCAGAACACCGACAATTGAAAACAATGACATTTCAAAACTGACCCTCAGGAACACTGACATTTCAAAACCAACATTCTTGAACCTTGACATTCCAGAAACCTGACATTTCAAAAATCTAATACCATGACATTACGGAACACTGACATTTTAAAACACTGACATTTCAGAACACTGACAGACCAGAACCCTTACATTTCAAAACACTTATATTTCAAATCTGACATTGTAGATCTCTGACATTCCGGAAGACTAAACTTTCAAAACCAACCATTCTAGAACCCTGAAAATCCAGAACACTGACATTTGAAAACACTGACAATTCAAAACTGAAATTCTAGAACCCTGACACTCCAGAACACTGACAATTCAAAACACAGACATTTTAAAACCTACATTCTAGAACCTGGGCATTCTGGAACACTGACATTTCAAAACATTGACTTTTCAAAAATGCCATTCTAGATCCCTGCCATTCCAGAACACTGACATTTCAAAAATCTAAAACCGTGACACTACCGAACACTGACATTTTAAAACACTGACTTTTCAAAACCGACATTCTAGAACCCTGACATTCCGGAACACTGAAATTTTAAAAAAATTAAAAATTCAAAAAACTGAGATTCTACAACCCTGACATTCTGGAACCCTGACATTTCAAAACCGACATTCTAGAACCCTGACTGACATTTCAAAACACTGACATTCCAGTCGACATTCCAGAACCCTGACATTCCGGAACCCTGACATTTCAAAATCAATATTCTAGAACCCTGACATTCTGGAAAACTAGCATTTTAAAACAAAGACTTTTCAAAACCGACATTCCAGAACCCTGACATTCTAGAACCCTGACATTTCAAAACACTTACATTTCAAAAATGCCATTCTAGATCGCTGACATTCCGAAACACTTTCGTTTCAAAACCAACATTCTAGAATCCTGACATTCCGGAACACCGACAATTGAAAACACTTACATTTTTAAATCGATTTTCCAGAACACAGACAGTCCAGAACCCTTGCATTTCAAAATCACTAACCATTCAAAACTCACTAACCATTCAAAACTGAAATTCTATAACCCATTCCAGAACACTGGTGTTTTAAAACCAAACATTCTATAACCCTGACATTCCAGAACTGACAATTAAAAAAAAAAAGAATTTCAAAACTGACATTCCGGAATATTGACATTTCAAAACCAACATTCTAGAACCCTGACTTTGAAAAACCTACATTTAAAAACCAACATTCTTGAATCCTAACATTCCGGAACACTGACATTTCAAAATACTGACATTTCAAAATCGACAATCTAGAACCCTGACATTCCGGAACGCTGACCTTTTAAAAAAGCACATATCAAAACTAACATTCTAGAACCATGACACTCCGGAATACTGATTTTCAAAAGAGACATTTTAGGACCCTGACATTCCGAAACACTGAATATTAAAAACATTTACACTTCAAAACTGACATTCCGGGACACTGACATGTCAAATCCGACATTCTAGAACCCTGACATTCTGGAACATTGACATTTCAAAACACTGACAGTTCAAAACCGACATTCTAGAACCCTAACATTTTGGAACCCTAGAATTTTAAAACACTGACAGTTCAAAACTGAAATTCTAGAATGTCTTTCATTCCAGATCACTGAAATTTCAAAATACTGACATTTCAAAACCAACATTCTCAAACCCTGACATTCCGGAACACTGACATTTCAAAACCAACATTCTATAACCCTGACATTCCGAAACACTGACATTTTAAAACCAACATTCTAGAAGGCTGAAATTCGGGAACACTGACATTCCAAAACACTGAAGTTTAAAAACCAACATTCTAGAACCCTAACGTTCTGGAACCCTACAATTTTAACACACTGAAATTTCAAATTCGACATTCTAAACACTGACATTTTGAACACTGACATTTCAAAACACGGACATTTTAGAACCCTGACATTCCAGAACACTGACTTTTCGAAACATTGACACTTCAAAACTGACATTAAGGGACACTGACATGTCAAATCCGACGTTCTAGAACCCTGACATTTCGGAACACTGACATTTAGAAACCAATATTTTAGAACTCTGACATTCCCAAACACTAAAAATTCAAAACACTGACATTTCAAAACAGACATTCTAGATCCCTGACATTCCGGAACCCTGACCTTTAGAAACCAACATTTTAGAACACTAACATTCCGGAACACTGACAATACAAAATAATGACATTTCAAAACCAACTTTCCTGAAAGCTGACGTTTCAAAACAGACATTCTAGAACCCTGACTTTTAAAAACCTACATCTAAAAACCAACATTCTTGAACCCTAACATTCCGGAACACTGACATTTCAAAACACTGACATTTCAAAACCGACAATCTAGAACCCTGATATTCCGGAACACTGACATTTAAAAAAAATCACATATCAAAACCGACATTCTAGAACCATGACATCCCGGAACACTGACATTTCAAAACACTGACAGTTCAAAACCGACATTCGAGAACCCATAGACTGTATAAAGAATGGACAGAGTCTGCCTTCTCGCTGGGTGAAGCCACTCCGAGAACAGCACCCTCTGATGGTGGGCTGCAGTACAGGTCATAAATCCTGCCTCCGCCAGCAAAGCTTAAGGGACTGTGGACAAACTTTAGAAATTTATTACACAGAACATAAATTTTTCTCCCCCCTGCTTGTGATGTTGACATGTAGTTATTGTAAGACTGGTTTGTGCCCAAGTCCTTTTTTTTTCTGTACAGCTCAGTTTTTAACAGTTATTAGGGGGTTCATGTTTTCTATGATTGACACCTGGTACAGCCTATGGGCGTTCAGGGATTGCGTAGCTCATCCGGGGGGGATATGCTGTTTGAGCCGAGCATCATAATAATAATAATAATAATAATAATAATAATAACTTTATTTATATAGCACCTTTAAAAACAGAAGTTTACAAAGTGCTTTAACAACAGTTGCAAGCACAGAACATCAGCACATGAAAATAAAAACACATAAAAACAAAAGCTCAGTTAAAAACAGGCCTCTGAATTGAAGGCCTGTTTCATTTTTCATAAGAAACCCAGGCAATACAAGAACCTTACAAAATAAATGGGACCATGAGGACCAAAACAAAAACTTAAAATGAAATAGAAAAGGAGGGCAGGAAGCAGGCTAGTAAGTATAAAAGAGGATATTAATAATAATAATAAAATCATAATAAAATAATAATGATGGTGAAATAAATGATAAAGTGGAATAAAAGATAAATAAATAAATAAATAAACATTAAAATCAATGAAGGACCTGAGAGATAAAATAAGAAAAGATTATAAGTAAAACAAAGGCTAAAAGGACAGTAAGTCTAAATAAGAAAGAGGTAAAAGAGGTAAAAGAAAAAGGAGAGAAAGAAAAAGGGTAAAAGACGGTAAAAGATGGCATCACATAAAAGCAAGTCTGTAAAAGTGAGTTTTTAAAATTGACTTAAAAGAAGCTACTGTCTCTGCACGCCTTCTGGCGGGTCGTTCCAAAGTCGAGGAGATTCCGCAGTAATCTTGAATGAAAGGGGTTCTAGAATTTCAGTTTGAAATATCTGTGTTTTGAAATGTCAGTGTTCAGGAATGTCAGGGTTCTAGAATGTTTGTTTTGAAATTTCAGTGTTCCGTGATGTCAGGGTTCTAGAATGTCAGCTTTGAAATGTCACTGTTTTGAAATGTCAGTGTTAAGGAATATCAGGGTTTGAAGCTTCAGTGTTTCAGAATGTCAGTGTTCTAGAATGTCGGATTTGACATGTCAGTTTCCTGGAATGTCAGTTTTGAAGTGTCAATGTTTGGAATAGTCAGTGTTCCGGAATGTCAGGGTCCTAGAAATGTCAGTGTTCAACCCTGACATTCTGGAACCCTGACCATTAGAAACCAACATTCTAGAACAGTAACACTCCAGAAAAACTGACAATACAAAATAATGACATTTCAAAACCAACATTCCAGAATGCTGACATTTCAAAACCGACATTCTAGAACCCTTACTTTTAAAAACCTACATTTAAAAACCAACATTCTTGAACCCTAACATTCCGGAACACTGACATTTCAAAATTTCTAGGAAATTTCAGGGCTTAGAATATTGGTTTTGAAATTTCAGTTTTCCGGAATGTCAGGATTCTAGAATATTGGTTTTGAAATTCAAGTATTTTGGAATGTCAGGGTTGCAGAATGTTGGTTTTTGAAACATCAGTGTTTTGAAATGTAAGTGTTCCGGAATTTCAGGGTTCTAGAATGTCAGTGTTTGTAAACGTCAGTGTCAGTCCAATGACACACGGACAACGGCTGTGTGCACTCTGTGTTAGTTTCCGGCAGTGACGTTACTCTCATGACTTTTTTCTGTGGCTTACTGCCATATATCACATTTACCCCCCCTTTCAACAAAGAGCACAACAGACTTGAAACAAGTATAACATTGTGCAGATTTTAACTAAGCTACTAAGGCCTGAGTATGATCACCTTGAGTAACTGACCAATGTAAACATTAATAGAGGCTGGAACACATGTAGCCTGACTGGATAAACTGGGTAGACTGCCAGTTTTCCCGCATCGCCCTGCCACGTTATTCTGCCACGTTATTCTGCCACGTGACAGGCTATGCACTACACTAAAGTGGACACTGAACTTTTAAACATAGTCCTTGAGGTAAGGAGGTCTCCGGCAAACCCGGGCCGGGCGTGGCTCAGGATGCAGGGGTGCAGCAGGTGCATCCAGCACTGGTGGATCTGCTGCCGGGGGCCCTGGTTGTGCAGGGGGGAAGTCCCAGTCCACATCCATGTGATCTGGATCAGCTGCATCCTTCTGGTTTGAGTCTGACGGTGAAGAGACTCATCTCAGGCAGCTGGCTGCCACCCTGAGCCATCAGCCAGACAGAAAGTGGACGGTCCCAGCTGCACAGTGATCTGCTGTGGTGCTGACCAGAATGAAAGCAGCTTGTTGAATCGACAGAGTCTGCGGATCCGGACCCAATCTGTCACTGTGAGTGCGGGACGTCTCACTCGACGCAACCTGTCGAAGCGCTGCTTCATGCGATGCTGCTGCATGCGATGCTGCTGCATGCGATGCTGCTGCATGCGATGCTGCTGCATGCGATGCTGCTGCATGCGATGCTGCTGCTCTGCCACTCTCTCGCTGGGTGGTGTTGTTACCGCAGGAGTGTGTTGCTGAGGAGGCCATAGACGATCCAAAGGAAGTTGGAGTTCACGTTCCAGCATGAGGAAAGCTGGAGAACAGCTGGTCGTAGCATGAGGCGTTGCTCTGTAGTGCAGCAGCGTATTCCGCAGTGCTGCTGGGAATGGGGGATTATCAGCCGGGTGTGCTCTCAGTCCATTCTTGAGGGTGGTGTGGAGAGGTTAAACCTCGAGGAATCGTTGGTGCTGGGGGATGCCATGAAGCTCCCCACAGATGTCCACCTGGATGTGGGACTATGGAGCAGTTGGCCAGGGGGGGGCTGCAAAGGTGGCGGCGGGGTTGGACCCATCTTGCCGCTGGTGAGACAGGCTATACAGTCCTTCACCATCGTCTCGATGTCCCTGTCGATGCCTGGCCACCAGATCAAGCCCCTGCAGCGCTGTTTGACTCTGACAACGCCCAGGTGACCCTCGTGGACCATGGTCAGGATATGCCCTCGCAGGGTGCTGGGAATCACTGCACACAGCGTCCTCACCGCGCAGTCATCATTCAAGCAGGAAAGGTCATCTCTGACATGGTGGTAGGGCGCCAGCTCCTCTGGCACCTTGGCAGGCCATCCCACGTGGATGAAGGTATACAGCTGAGAGAGGATTGAGTCCTGTGCAGACACTGCCTGGAGATCCTGCAGGGATATAGCAGCCTGGAGAGGTCCGTGCAGCATGAGGACCAGCTACGACTCAGAGTGGTCGTTGATGGTGTCGGGCGCGGGGGTGGGTGTGGCTCTGGAGAGCATGTTGGCCAATACGTTGTCCCTGCCTTGTGTGAACACTGTAGTGAAGTTATAGGCCTGTAATCTCTTTGACCACTGGTACAGGCAGAGTGGCTTGTGCCCTGATCCAGTTGTGGCCAAGAGAGCTGTGCGGGCCTGGTGATCCGTTCGGAGTGTGAAGTGTTGTCCGTACAGGTACATATGCCACTGCTCTCATGCCCAGACACAAGCCGGGGCCTCCCTCTCCCCCATGGAGTACTTCTGCTCAGTCGGGGTGAGTGACATTGAAGCAAGGAGGGGCTGCCTGAGCAGGAGGGCTCAGGCAGGCGCAGGACAGCGACAACGTTGCAGTGGAGCTGGCTCAAGCCATCAGCGGCCAGGCGGAAAGCCATGAACTCAATGACTGGTGCAGCGAAGATTCACTTTTCCCTTTTCAGCATGAGGTTGTGGCGAGCGAGCACATAGAGTACCTTGGCAAGGTGGTCATCGTGTAGGTCGGACGTTGCTCCATGCACCACGACATTGTCCAGGTACATGACCACACCTGGGATGCCAGTGAAGATAGCGGTCATGTTCTTCTGGAAAGAGCTGGGAGCAGAGCTGAGGCCGAAAGGCATGCGGGTGTACCTGAAGACCCCTATGTGGGTCAAGAAGGCAGTGAGGTTGTGGCTCTCGGGCTGGAGAGGAACCTGCAGTTAGCCCTGTCGGAGGTCGAGCTTAGAGAAAACTGTTGAGCCTTGAAACTTGGCTGAAAGCTCCTCCGTCGTGGGTAGCGGGTACTTGTCAGGGATCACTGCCTTGTTTACCTGCCTGAGGGCGATGCAGGGCTGCAGGCCACCAGTTTTTTTTTTCACCACGACCAGGTTGGAGATCCGTCGAGAAGCATCCACCCGCTCAATGATGCCTGTGTCCAGGAGCTTGTGCAGCTCAGTCGTGACGTCGTCTCGCAGGGCGAGGGGGAGCCGCCACAGAGGTTGGATGACTGGAGTCACAGCTGGATCAACGAGCGGATGGTGGTTGAAGGCAGTGAGGAAACCCAGCCTGGCGAAAAGGGTTGGCTAGCGGTGCAGCCAGGGTGTGGCCACCGTCAGTATGGTGGCGCCCAGGTTATCCATGATGGAGAAGCCCAGGGCGCAGAACAGGTCCAAACCTATGAGGTTGGCACCTGTTGTGGAAAATCCAGCATAAACTTAGTAAAACAATGCACAGGAGACAGGATGAGAATGAGAACAGGATGAGAACAGCCTGGGCATCTTTTATTGTACAGATGTAGAAATCAGTACAGATGATAAACAGAGTCTCGACCAAGACCAAGGGAAGCCTCCCTAGCTTTTCTTCTACTCCCTTTTATGCTGTTAGGTGTGTGTGTGTGTGTGTGTGTGTGTGTGTGTGTGTGTGTGTGTGTGTGTGTGTGTGTGTGTGTTCTATCATCATGGGTATGTCATATCAATTCTCCAGAGGGCTACCCATGATGACAAGTCGTACTATTCTGACCCTCAACACTTTGTTTAGACTCGGCTTAACTCTCGCAGAGATTAAATGTTCCAACAGACAGATAGTTCTGGTCCCTGCAAGACAGCCTTGCTTACAACCTCAGGGTCATGAGGCTGCATGAGCAGGCCAACCTAGAGTATTTGTAGCTCCTTGCTAAAAGATAATGACTCTCTATTTCTTAACCTAAATGTATGAAGAGATTCTACTACACAGTCCCCCCTTTGAAAGTTCTTACTTTCATAAAAACCTGATCATCATATCAAACACTAAACATCCTTACGTGATTAAAAATAAAACATGTACACTAAATTCTAAATGCTAAGTGTGTGATTTGCTGCATCTAAGACTTAATAATACCACAAGACATGTGACACATTGGATATGGCATGAAACAAAAATCAAAATGCATTACCAGTTATACGAATTATGCAGCCTTATCAAATTGTGATATAAAT
The DNA here is from genome assembly GCA_962446985.1 of Xyrichtys novacula. NCBI lineage: Eukaryota > Metazoa > Chordata > Actinopteri > Labriformes > Labridae > Xyrichtys > Xyrichtys novacula. The sequence goes on along the minus strand of OY660887.1, from coordinate 12,885,568 downwards.
TACCCCAATTATGCAAAAGTTATAAAATTGTGGTATCAATTCTCAAGAAGTGTAATAATCAATGTTCATTGGGTTGGATAATAGCTCATATTGATGTTCAATTTCATCACCATCATACCATCGCTAGGATCATTCCAAATTATATCAGTGCGTACGACTGAAAACCCTGCCGGGCTGTTTCCGCAGGGAAAGAATCTTACGGCCCCGTGCCCTGGCGATGATCCATTGTCTGGATACGCTGTTACAATATAATTTGCATAGAAAAAGTCTCAACTTCTGGTAACACCATTAATTTCACTGTAGCAACCTGCAACAAACCCCTTGATTAGGATGTGATTAACCCCATGATCAATGCGTGATTAGTGTAGTCCTTTAACTCTGCAAATGAAACATGTTCAGTTCAATATCTCAGCTCATTTGATATGTTGTATGTGTTGCTCAAAGTCCATTACTCATCTTTGTCTCCTTCAAAGTCTAGGAACCGTTCAGGTCCCTCAGTCCCTCCTTCATACATCACACACTGTGCCAGCTGTTTTGGTGGCATTTCCTGTAGTTCATGGGCCAGTGTCAGGTCCACCATAAGTCCCATCTCCTCCGTCAGCTTCCAACATTGTCTCCAAAGGATGTGTACGATGCAAATTGTGATAAAGGAAATCAGAATTAGAGCTATCGCAGCACTCATGGCTGGGCCAAAACGGCTCTCATTCATCTAAAATTTGGACCAACCACTCCATTAACAGGCCCCCCTTACCAGCATTCTCCCGCATCTCCACTTTTAGCTTTTCTAGACCCTCCATAGCTTTAGAAAAAACCTCCCCCAGGGGCATGTTTTGTTAGAAATGCATCTGCAACAGTGCATTTACCACCTCCAGTTGTTATTTTATTACCACACATGACTTTTAAACATTCTCTTTACTTTCTATGTGATAAATCCATCTGGAACCTTTCCTTCAGATCTACTCAATGTAGGGCACTCTTTCTTCATTTTCTGATGTACTTGTTTCTGATTCTCTGTAAAAATAATAATAATAATAATAATAATAATAATTTCATTTATCTATTTTCCTTAACCTATCTGTAAATCTGTAACTGGAAAAGTGCCCCACTAATGTTTTATTGGTCTCTTCAATTCATCTGAAAACACACATCACAATGACCCAAGAGTTTATCAACTATTGTCAGCATATTCTAAAAATCTCGTTTTAATTGTCTCATCATCTCCCCCCTTGCACAGTGTGAATCACTGTGAAAGTCAGATCCTGAGTTGATTCGTTCATACTGCTGGTAGCAAAATAGTTATTTGACTTTAAAACATTTTCTGTGGCCTTATTGGCCTTTGATAGCTTCCCAATACTTTTACATTAGGTGACACATCTGTGAGGAGTGTATGCGGATTCAGCACAGCCGTATTTAGATTTATCAGTTTTAAACTAACAGAATAGGAATGTTACACCCTAGATCTCAATTAGCACTGCGGTTTTTAGCAGGCCTCTCAATTAAACTCTGCTTCCCTCCTCAGCTGCTTGCTTTAGAGGATATATTACTCAATATGACAGTCACACATCAGCCTCAGGTCCAGTTATAATGGACTCAAGGACACACCATAATGTTTTCGTCCAACTTCTCCTCAGTGCATCTTACTATATGATGGGTCTATATGATAGGACTTTTTGGTCAATAAGGTCAACAAGGGATAAAATTAAAATTAACAATTTACTTTCTCCATCATCTGCATAAATCGCACTGTAGTAAGGATTTTTTGAAGGATTCTTTATCATTGTGAGATAGAGCAAATTTTGGAATTTTTGCATTTAACTCTATAAAAATGGTCAGAGTCTTTAGTAAAAAATTACACAAACGGATCTCAATGAGTTTTATGAGGTGTCAAAGGTTGATCCTGATCCAGACAAAAGTCTGGATACTGTGATCCAGAACACACAAAAATAAGGGTGTCGTTGGAATTTTCAGTGCAAGATAACCAATGAAGATACAAGGAAGTGAACGCTTACAAATATTGCATAATAAATCATGCATTTATGAGCTTTGTTGTTTTAGGAACATTATGAACAGTGAACATACCAGTTAAAAACACAAATAAGCGTTAATAAAAGACAGGTAACAGTAAAGGTTTTGGTGTGAATCACAATATAAGGGGGGGCATGAGCTGCTTGGCGGAGGTCTGCGCTCTCTGAGTGCTTTTCTAGTTAAGATTGAAAACATACCATCAGTGCACTTTCAGGTGAACATAATCTAGGCCAACGGTGTCAAACTCAGTCACAGCAAGGGCCATAATCTGGATTTAGGTCTAACCTGAGGGCCAAAGAGGGTCAACATTTCACCAAAACTGTCAACCTCCTTTTCAAAAAATATGTAACAAAAATAGCAATGATTATAAATCATTTGGAAATTCAAAAGAGATAAAAAGATAAGTTGAAAGGCAACCTAAGATACATTTTTTTAGCTTTTTTATTCTATTCTTATTGATTAGTTCAAAACATCAGAAAAGGTCAAAATATGACTTAAATTTAAAAGTGGAATCTAAAGTATAAAAATGACACAAGTTGAACAAAATCAAAGCACGAAATAAAAATCCAATCATGTTTGACTTATAATCTTGAGATGCAAAATAGAAAACATGAAATAAAACACCAAATATATATATTTTTCCCACATTCTTGACCACTTATCAAATCTTCCTTACTGTTTAATTTCCTCTTCATACCCACCCTGGCAAGACACCTGGAAGGTGAATGCTGGGAGAGTCCTGAAGCCATAACGCCTTGCCAATCTTAGAAATGTCTGCGTTCCGGAATGAGTCCTCCCTAAAGCCCAGGCCTGACAATATCAGTGTTTTTAAATGTTCGTGTTTTGAAATGTCAGTGTTCTGGAATGTCAAGGTACTAGAATGTCGGTTTTGAAATGTTAGTGTTTTTCAATGTTAGGGTTCCAGAACTTTAGGGTTATAGAATGTTAGTATTCCGGAATGTCAGGGTTCCAGTTTGTCGGTTTTTAAAAGTCAGTGTTGCGGAATGTCAGCATTATAGAATATTGGATTTGACATGTCAGTATCCCGGAATGTCAGTTTTGAAATGTCAATATTTTTAATTGTCAGTGTTCCGGAATGTCAGGGTCCTGAAATGTTGGTTTTGAAACGTCAGTTTTCAGGAATTTCAGGGTTCTAGAATGTCCATTTTGAAATATCAGTGTCCTGGAATGTTGGTATAGAAATGTCAGTATTTTTAATTTTCACTGTTCGGATGTCAGGGATTAAGAATGTTGGTTTTGAAACGTCAGTGTTCTGGAATGTCAGGGTTCTGCAATGTCGGTTTTGAATCTTCAGTCTTTGGCAATGTCAGTGTTGTAGAATGTTGGTTTTGAAATGTTATTGTTCTGGAATTTCAGAGTTCTAGAATGTTCATTTTGAAATGTCAGTGTTATGGGAAGCTCAGGGTTTTAGAATATCAGTTTTGAAATGTCAGTACCAGAATGTCAGTGTTTTACGGTGTCAGTTTTAAAATGTCAGTGTTTTAAAATTCTAGGGTTCCATAACGTTAGGGTTCTAGAATGTTGGTTTATAAAATGTCAAGGATTTTAAATGTGAGTGTTCGGGAATGTCAGGGTTCTAGAATGTTGGTTTTGAAATGTCATTGTTCTGGAATGTCAAGGTACTAGAATGTCGGTTTTGAAATGTTAGTGTTTTTCAATGTTAGGGTTCCAGAACTTTAGGGTTATAGAATGTTAGTATTCCGGAATGTCAGGGTTCCAGTCTGTCGGTTTTTAAAAGTCAGTGTTGCGGAATGTCAGCATTATAGAATATTGGATTTGAAATGTCAGTATCCCGGAATGTCAGTTTTGAAATGTCAATATTTTTAATTGTCAGTGTTCCGGAATGTCAGGGTCCTGAAATGTTGGTTTTGAAACGTCAGTTTTCAGGAATTTCAGGGTTCTAGAATGTCCATTTTGAAATATCAGTGTCCTGGAATGTTGGTATAGAAATGTCAGTATTTTTAATTTTCACTGTTCGGATGTCAGGGATTAAGAATGTTGGTTTTGAAACGTCAGTGTTCTGGAATGTCAGGGTTCTGCAATGTCGGTTTTGAATCTTCAGTCTTTGGCAATGTCAGTGTTGTAGAATGTTGGTTTTGAAATGTTATTGTTCTGGAATTTCAGAGTTCTAGAATGTTCATTTTGAAATGTCAGTGTTATGGGAAGCTCAGGGTTTTAGAATATCAGTTTTGAAATGTCAGTACCAGAATGTCAGTGTTTTACGGTGTCAGTTTTAGAATAGAATAGAATAGAATAGAATATTCCTTTATTGATCTCCCATGGGGGAAATTTTTTTTGTCACAGCAGCATCACAGACAAGACAGAAAGTGCAAAATGCAGTTATAACAATAAGGGTCCTAATATTAAGAACTTAATAAATGTAATAATTAAGAAAAAAAAAAAAAATTGAAAAGAGAAAAGGGAGAAGAAAAAATAAAGCTTTCTGCAATATACACAATTTAAATGCCATAAAAAAAGTGGTGGTGTAAATCCAGTTTTGTTACTGTTCATTGTAAAGTCTTATTGCAGAGGGGAGGAATGATCTGCGGTAGCGCTCCGTCCTGCAGGGTGGGAGTCTCAGTCTGCTGCTGAAGGAGCTGCCTAAAGCCCCCACAGTCTGGTGCAGTGGGTGAGAGGGATTGTCCATGATGGATATAAGCTTTGTTAACATCCTCCTCTCACCCACCTCCTCCAGGGAGTCCAAAGAGCAGTCCAGGACAGAACCGGCCCTCCTGACCAGTCTATTCAGTCTCTTCCTGTCCCTCTCGGTGCTCCCTGCCCCCCAGCAGACCACTGCATAGAAAAGTGCAGATGCTACCACAGAGTCATAGAAAGTCCTGAGCAGAGTCCTGCACACTCCAAAGGACCTCAGTCTCCTTAGCAGGTGGAGACGACTTTGGCCCTTCTTGTACAGAACGTCTGTGTTTGTTGACCAGTCCAGTTTGTTGTTGAGGTGGACACCCAGGAATCTGTAGGACTCCACCATCTCGATGTCCAGACCCTGTATGTTCACTGGAACTGTTTGAGGTGTCCCCCTCCTGCGGAAATCCACAACCATCTCCTTTGTCTTACTGGCGTTGAGCTGGAGGTGGTTTGTGCCACACCAGTTGACAAAGTCAGTGATGACAGTCCTGTATTCCCGCTCGTCCCCTGACGATACACATCCGACGATGGCTGTGTCATCAGAGAACTTCTGGAGGTGACAGCTCCCAGAGTTGTAGCTGAAGTCTGAGGTGTACAGGGTGAAGAGGAAGGGGAGAGCACTGTCCCCTGTGGAGCCCCCGTGCTGCAGACCACCATGTCCGATACACAGTTCTGAAGCCTCACAAACTGTGGTCTGTCGGTGAGGTAGTCCACGGTCCATGCGGCTAGGTGACAGTCCACTCCCGCCCGCTCGAGCTTCCCCCTGAGCAGTGAAGGCTGGATGGTGTTGAACGCACTGGAGAAGTCAAAAAACATGACCCTCACAGTGCTGCCAGTGTTCTCCAGGTGAGCCATGGACCTCTGCAGCAGGTAGATGACTGCGTCATCCACCCCGATGTTCGGCTGGTACGCAAACTGCAGAGGATCCAGATGAGAGCTCACCAGGGGGCGGAGGTTCCTCAGCACGATCCTCTCCAGAGTCTTCATCAGGTGAGAAGTGAGGGCCACAGGTCTGAAGTGGTTGGGCTCCCTAGGGTGCGCTGTCTTGGGGACAGGAATCACGCAGGAAGTCTTCCACAGTGTTGGGACCCTCTCCAGACTCAGGCTCAAGCTGAAGATGTGCAGTAGCACCTCACAGAGCTGGTCTGCACAGTCTTTCAGGAGTCTGGGGCTGATGCCGTCAGGGCCCGTGGCTTTCCTTGGCTTCATCTTCCTCAGCTCACTTCTCACCTGGTCAGCTGTTATGGAGAGGCTGGGGGTGGTGCTGGAGGGGGTGGTGGAGGATGAGTGGAGGGGGTTGATGGTGTCGGTGCCATGGGACTGAGGTGGTGTGAATAAGAATAAGAAGAAGGAGGAGCAGCAGACGGGTCGTTGGTTAGATGAGTCGGGGGAGGAGTGGGAGTAGAGTCAAATCTATTGAAGAACAGATTCAGCTCGTTGGCCCACTCCCTGTCTCCTGCTTCAGATCCCCTCTCATGGCCCCTGCTATGACCTGAGATGGATTTTAGGCCTCTCCAGACCTCCCTTGCGTTGTTCTGTTGCAAAAGGTTTTCCATCTTGGTCTTGTAGCTGGCCTTTCCCTCTCTGATCTTCTTCTTCAACTCCTTCTGCACCCTCCTCAGCTCCTCCTTGTCCCCAGATTTAAAGACCCTCCTCTTCTCCTTCAGGAGGACTTTCAGTTCCGGGGTCACCCAGGGTTTGCTGTTGGAGAAACACCGTACTTTCCTGGTGGGTACGGTGTTCTCAACACAGAAGTTAATATAGTCCGTGATGCAGTCAGTCATGGTGTCGATGTCATCACCATGTGGGCCGCACAGTACATCCCAGTCTGTGGTCTCAAAACAGTCCTGCAGCGCCTCAGTGGCCTCCTCAGACCACCTCTTAACATACCTGATGGTGGGGGGTTGTTTCTTCACCATAGGTATGTAAATGGGCTGCAGTCTCACCAGGTTGTGATCTGAGCGGCCCAGCGGGGGAAGCGGGGAGGAGGTGTATGCATCCTTGGTGTTTGCATACAGTAAGTCCAGAGTTTTATTGTCTCTTGTTGGGCAGTTTACATACTGGCTGAAGGTAGGGAGAGTGGAGGACAGCGATGCATGATTAAAGTCTCCAGAGATGATGATCAGAGACTGAGGGTGTGATGTCTGTAGCTTGGACACTTCATTATGGAGGAGTTCACAGGCTGCAGCAGCCTCAGCCGAGGGGGGATGTAAACAGTTAACGCGATGACGTGCGAAAATTCCCTCGGCAGGTAATAAGGCCGCAAACTCACAGCCAGCAGCTCAATGTCCTTAGAGCAGAGCTGCTCTTTAACACTGACGTGCCCAGCATTACACCATCTCTCATTCACATACACCGCTATCCCGCCTCCTTTCTTCTTACCACTCTCCCTCACGCTCCGGTCCGCTCTGACGAGGTGAAATCCGTCCAAAGTTACGAGCGGGTCCGGAGTGAGTTCGTTCAGCCATGACTCCGTGAACATCATGAGGCTACATTCCCTATATTCCCACTGCAGCCGAGTTAGCGCTGTGAGCTCTTCCATCTTGTTGGGGAGAGACCTCACGTTTCCCATGATGATGGACGGGACAGTTGGTTTGTAACGCCTCCGCTTTGCCCGATGCTGAACTCCAGCCCTGCATCCTCTCCTTCTCCTGCGGAGCTTAGCGGGGATGTCCGGTCTCTCCCACGAAGGTGGCCGGGCTTGGCACAGCGCCAACAGCTGTTCACGGCTGTAAACAATGCGGCCGCTGAATGGGTTGCCGGTCGCGGACTTAAAAACTCCGAAAAATAAAAGAAAACAAAGTGCTAGAGTCATGAACTGCACATCCATGGCTGGAATATGCAGACACGACACTGCTGAATGAAGAGAAAGATAAAAAGGTGCAAAAAAACAACAATAAGAACGCAAAAACGTGAAGTTGTTGAGGAGCTGCTGTGACTTGCTGCCACTCTCAGGGCGCCCGAGTCACTACCTTATGAATGTCAGTGTTTTAAAATTCTAGGGTTCCATAACGTTAGGGTTCTAGAATGTTGGTTTATAAAATGTCAAGGATTTTAAATGTGAGTGTTCGGGAATGTCAGGGTTCTAGAATGTTGGTTTTGAAATGTCATTGTTCTGGAATGTCAGGGTTCTAGAATGTCAGTTTTGAAATTTCAGTGTTTTGAAATGTCAGTCTTAAGGATTATCAGGGTGCTAGAATGTCAGTTTTGAAATGTCAGTGTTCCAGAATGTCAGGGTTCTGCAATGTCGGTTTTAAATCTTCAGTCTTCGGCAATGTCAGTGTTGTAGAATGTTGGTTTTGAAATGTCATTGTTCCGGAATGTCAGGGTTCTAGATTGTCCATTTTGAAATGTCAGTGTTATGGGAAGCTCAGTGTTTTAGAATATCAGTTTTGTAATGTCAGTGTTCTGGAATGTCAGGGTCTTAGAATGTTGGTTTTGAAATGTCAGTATTACAGAATGTGCGCAGCCGAATGCGCGCATCGCTACTGCGCAGCTCTGGTTTCAAGGAAGTGGAAAAAAACCCGGAATTACCGGGAGCTTTTTGGCTTCAAATTCGTATACAGGCGGAAGGTGGAACCAGGTTGTCCATAGTATATACAGTCTATGCGAGAACCCTAACATTCTGGAACCCTAAAATTTTAAAACAGGGACATTTCAAAACCATCATTCTAAAACCTTGACATTCCAGATCACTGAAATTTAAAAATACTGACATTTCAAAACCAACACTCTCGTACCCTGACATTCTGGAACACTGACATTTTAAAACCAACATTCTAGAAGCCTGAAATTCGGGAACACTGACATTCCAAAACACTGAAGTTTAAAAACTGACATTCTAGAACCCTAAGATTCTGGAACTCCGCAATTTCAATATACTGACATTTCAAAACTGAAATTCTAGAACCCCTTTCATGCCAGATAACTGAAATTTTAAAATACTGACATTTAAAAACCAACATTCTCGAACCCTGACATTCCAGAACACTGACATTTCAAAACTGACATTTAAAAAACCAACATTCTAGAACCCTAACATTCCCGAATACTGACATTCCAGTACATTGACATTTCAAAACACTGTCTTTAAAAACCAACATTCCAGAATCCTAATATTCTGGAAAACTGACATTCCGGAACACTGACATTTTCAAAACACTGACATTTCAAATCTGATGTTAAAAAACCAACATTCTTTAACCCTGACATTCCGGAACACCAACATTTCAAAACACTGACAGTTTAAAACCGACATTCTAGAACCCTAAGATTCTGGAACTCCAGAATTTCAATACACTGACATTTCAAAACTGAAATTCTAGAACCTCTTTCATGCCAGTTAACTGAAATTTTAAAATCCTGACATTTAAAAACCAACATTCTCGAACCATTACATTCTTGAACACTGACATTTCAAAACTGTCGTTTAAAAACCGGCATTCTATAACCCTGACATTCTGGAACACTAACATTTCGAAACCAACATTCCAGAACCCTGACATTCCAGAACACTGACATTTCAAAACCGACATTCTAGAACCCTGACATTTTGGAACACTGGCATTTTAAAATGAGGACATTTCGAAACACTGACGTTACAAAACCAATATTCTATAACCCTGACATTCAGGAACACTGACAGCTTAGAACCAACGTTCTAGAACACTGACATTCTGTGACACTGACATTTTGGAACACTGACATTTTAAAATGCTGACATTTTGGAACACTGACATTTCAAAACCAACATTCCAGAACCCTGACATTCAAGAACACTGACATTTCAAAACCGACAGTCTAAAACCCTGACATTGCGGAACACTGACATTTCAAAACAATGACTTATCAAAACTAACATTTTAGAACCATGACATTTCGGAATACTGACAGTTTAAAACCGACATTCTAGAACCCTAAGATTCTGGAATACTGACATTCCGGAACACTAACATTTTAAAACACTGACAGTTTAAAACCGACATTCTAGAACCCTAAGATTCTGGAACTCCGGAATTTCAATACACTGACATTTCAAAACTGAAATTCTAGAAGCCCTTTCATGCCAGATAACTGAAATTTTAAAATACTGACATTTCAAAACCAACATTCTCGAACCATTACATTCTTGAACACTGACATTTCAAAACTGTTGTTTAAAAACCGGCATTCTATAACACTGACATTCCGGAACACTAACATTTCGAAACCAACATCCCAGAACCCTGACATTCCAGAACACTGACATTTCAAAACCGACATTCTAGAACCCTGACATTTTGGAACACTGGTATTTTAAAATGATGACATTTCGAAACACTGACGTTACAAAACCAATATTCTATAACCCTGACATTCAGGAACACTGACAGCTTAGAACCAACATTCTAGAACACTGACATTCTGTGACACTGACATTTTGGAACACTGACATTTTAAAATGCTGACATTCTGGAACACTGACATTTCAAAACAATGACTTATCAAAACTAACATTTTAGAACCATGACATTTCGGAATACTGACAGTTTAAAACCGAAATTCTAGAACCCTAAGATTCTGGAATACTGACATTCCGGAACACCAACATTTTAAAACACTGACAGTTTAAAACCGACATTCTAGAACCCTAAGATTCTGGAACTCCGGAATTTCAATACACTGACATTTCAAAACTGAAATTCTAGAGCCCCTTTCATGCCAGATAACTGAAATTTTAAAATACTGACATTTCAAAACCAACATTCTCGAACCCTGACATTTCAGAACACTGACATTTCAAAATTGACATTTAAAAACCAACATTCTAGAACCCTAACATTCCGGAACCCTGACATTCTAGTACACTGACATTTACAAACACTGACATTTCAAAACTGTCATTTAAAAAACGGCATTCTATAACCCTGACATTCCGGAACACTGACATTTCAAAACCAACATTCCAGAACCCTGACATTCCAGAACACTGACATTTCCAAACCGACATTCTAGAACCCTGACATTTTGGAACACTGGCATTTTAAAATGATGACATTTCGAAACAATGACGTTACAAAACTAATATTCTATAACCCTGACATTCAGGAACACTGACAGCTTAGAACCAACGTTCTAGAACACTGACATTCTGTGACACTGACATTTTGGAACACTGACATTTTAAAATGCTGACATTTCGGAACACTGACATTTCAAAACCAACATTCCAGAACCCTGACATTCAAGAACTCTGACATTTCAAAACCGACAGTCTAAAACCCTGACATTCCGGAACACTGACATTTCAAAACAATGACTTATCAAAACTAACATTTTAGAACCATGACATTTCGGAATACTGACAGTTTAAAACCGACATTCTAGAACCCTAAGATTCTGGAATACTGACATTCCGGAACACCAACATTTTAAAACACTGACAGTTTAAAACCGACATTCCAGAACCCTGACATTCAAGAACACTGACATTTCAAAACCGACAGTCTAAAACCCTGACATTCCGGAACACTGACATTTCAAAACAATGACTTATCAAAACTAACATTTTAGAACCATGACATTTCGGAATACTGACAGTTTAAAACCGACATTCTAGAACCCTAAGATTCTGGAATACTGACATTCCGGAACACCAACATTTTAAAACACTGAGAGTTTAAAACCGACATTCTAGAACCCTAAGATTCTGGAACTCCGGAATTTCAATACACTGACATTTCAAAACTGAAATTCTAGAACCCCTTTCATGCCAGATAACTGAAATTTTAAAATACTGACATTTCAAAACCAACATTCTCGAACCATTACATTCTTGAACACTGACATTTCAAAACTGTCGTTTAAAAACCGGCATTCTAGAACCCTGACATTTTGGAACACTGGTATTTTAAAATGATGACATTTCGAAACACTGACATTACAAAACCAATATTCTATAACCCTGACATTCAGGAACACTGACAGCTTAGAACCAACATTCTAGAACCCTGACATTCTGTGACACTGACATTTTGGAACACTGACATTTTAAAATGCTGACATTCCGGAACACTGACATTTCAAAACAATGACTTATCAAAACTAACATTTTAGAACCATGACATTTCGGAATACTGACAGTTTAAAACCGACATTCTAGAACCCTAAGATTCTGGAATACTGACATTCCGGAACACCAACATTTTAAAACACTGACAGTTTAAAACCGACATTCTAGAACCCTAAGATTCTGGAACTCCGGAATTTCAATACACTGACATTTCAAAACTGAAATTCTAGAGCCCCTTTCATGCCAGATAACTGAAATTTTAAAATACTGACATTTCAAAACCAACATTCTCGAACCCTGACATTTCAGAACACTGACATTTCAAAATTGACATTTAAAAAACCAACATTCTAGAACCCTAACATTCCGGAACCCTGACATTCTAGTACACTGACATTTACAAACACTGACATTTCAAAACTGTCATTTAAAAAACGGCATTCTATAACCCTGACATTCCGGAACACTGACATTTCAAAACCAACATTCCAGAACCCTGACATTCCAGAACACTGACATTTCCAAACCGACATTCTAGAACCCTGACATTTTGGAACACTGGCATTTTAAAATGATGACATTTCGAAACAATGACGTTACAAAACTAATATTCTATAACCCTGACATTCAGGAACACTGACAGCTTAGAACCAACGTTCTAGAACACTGACATTCTGTGACACTGACATTTTGGAACACTGACATTTTAAAATGCTGACATTTCGGAACACTGACATTTCAAAACCAACATTCCAGAACCCTGACATTCAAGAACTCTGACATTTCAAAACCGACAGTCTAAAACCCTGACATTCCGGAACACTGACATTTCAAAACAATGACTTATCAAAACTAACATTTTAGAACCATGACATTTCGGAATACTGACAGTTTAAAACCGACATTCTAGAACCCTAAGATTCTGGAATACTGACATTCCGGAACACTGACATTTTAAAACACTGACAGTTTAAAACCGACATTCCAGAACCCTGACATTCAAGAACACTGACATTTCAAAACCGACAGTCTAAAACCCTGACATTCCGGAACACTGACATTTCAAAACAATGACTTATCAAAACTAACATTTTAGAACCATGACATTTCGGAATACTGACAGTTTAAAACCGACATTCTAGAACCCTAAGATTCTGGAATACTGACATTCCGGAACACCAACATTTTAAAACACTGAGAGTTTAAAACCGACATTCTAGAACCCTAAGATTCTGGAACTCCGGAATTTCAATACACTGACATTTCAAAACTGAAATTCTAGAACCCCTTTCATGCCAGATAACTGAAATTTTAAAATACTGACATTTCAAAACCAACATTCTCGAACCATTACATTCTTGAACACTGACATTTCAAAACTGTCGTTAAAAAACCGGCATTCTAGAACCCTGACATTTTGGAACACTGGTATTTTAAAATGATGACATTTCGAAACACTGACATTACAAAACCAATATTCTATAACCCTGACATTCAGGAACACTGACAGCTTAGAACCAACATTCTAGAACCCTGACATTCTGTGACACTGACATTTTGGAACACTGACATTTTAAAATGCTGACATTCCGGAACACTGACATTTCAAAACAATGACTTATCAAAACTAACATTTTAGAACCATGACATTTCGGAATACTGACAGTTTAAAACCGACATTCTAGAACCCTAAGATTCTGGAATACTGACATTCCGGAACACCAACATTTTAAAACACTGACAGTTTAAAACCGACATTCTAGAACCCTAAGATTCTGGAACTCCGGAATTTCAATACACTGACATTTCAAAACTGAAATTCTAGAGCCCCTTTCATGCCAGATAACTGAAATTTTAAAATACTGACATTTCAAAACCAACATTCTCAAACCCTGACATTTCAGAACACTGACATTTCAAAATTGACATTTAAAAAACCAACATTCTAGAACCCTAACATTCCGGAACCCTGACATTCTAGTACACTGACATTTACAAACACTGACATTTCAAAACTGTCATTTAAAAAACGGCATTCTATAACCCTGACATTCCGGAACACTGACATTTCAAAACCAACATTCCAGAACCCTGACATTCCAGAACACTGACATTTCCAAACCGACATTCTAGAACCCTGACATTTTGGAACACTGGCATTTTAAAATGATGACATTTCGAAACAATGACGTTACAAAACTAATATTCTATAACCCTGACATTCAGGAACACTGACAGCTTAGAACCAACGTTCTAGAACACTGACATTCTGTGACACTGACATTTTGGAACACTGACATTTTAAAATGCTGACATTTCGGAACACTGACATTTCAAAACCAACATTCCAGAACCCTGACATTCAAGAACTCTGACATTTCAAAACCGACAGTCTAAAACCCTGACATTCCGGAACACTGACATTTCAAAACAATGACTTATCAAAACTAACATTTTAGAACCATGACATTTCGGAATACTGACAGTTTAAAACCGACATTCTAGAACCCTAAGATTCTGGAATACTGACATTCCGGAACACCAACATTTTAAAACACTGAGAGTTTAAAACCGACATTCTAGAACCCTAAGATTCTGGAACTCCGGAATTTCAATACACTGACATTTCAAAACTGAAATTCTAGAACCCCTTTCATGCCAGATAACTGAAATTTTAAAATACTGACATTTCAAAACCAACATTCTCGAACCATTACATTCTTGAACACTGACATTTCAAAACTGTCGTTTAAAAACCGGCATTCTATAACACTGACATTCCGGAACACTAACATTTCGAAACCAACATTCCAGAACCCTGACATTCCAGAACACTGACATTTCAAAACCGACATTCTAGAACCCTGACATTTTGGAACACTGGCATTTTAAAATGATGACATTTCGAAACACTGACGTTACAAAACCAATATTCTATAACCCTGACATTCAGGAACACTGACAGCTTAGAACCAACATTCTAGAACACTGACATTCTGTGACACTGACATTTTGGAACACTGACATTTTAAAATGCTGACATTCCGGAACACTGACAGCTTAGAACCAACATTCCAGAACCCTGACATTCAAGAACTCTGACATTTCAAAACCGACAGTCTAAAACCCTGACATTCCGGAACACTGACATTTCAAAACAATGACTTATCAAAACTAACATTTTAGAACCATGACATTTCGGAATACTGACAGTTTAAAACCGACATTCTAGAACCCTAAGATTCTGGAATACTGACATTCCGGAACACCAACATTTTAAAACACTGACAGTTTAAAACCGACATTCTAGAACCCTAAGATTCTGGAACTCCGGAATTTCAATACACTGACATTTCAAAACTGAAATTCTAGAGCCCCTTTCATGCCAGATAACTGAAATTTTAAAATACTGACATTTCAAAACCAACATTCTCGAACCCTGACATTTCAGAACACTGACATTTCAAAATTGACATTTAAAAAACCAACATTCTATAACACTGAAATTCCGGAACCCTGACATTCTAGTACACTGACATTTACAAACACTGACATTTCAAAACTGTCATTTAAAAAACGGCATTCTATAACCCTGACATTCCGGAACACTGACATTTCAAAACCAAAATTCCAGAACCCTGACATTCCAGAACACTGACATTTCAATTCACTGACATTTTCAAAACCAACATTCTGGAACACTGACATTCCAAAACACTGACATTTCAAAACCAACATTCCGAATCCATGACATCCCGATCACTGACATTTCAAAACACTGACATTTAAAACTTTGAAATATCGGAACACTGACATTTCAAAACCGACCTTCTGGAACCGTGACATTCCGGAACACTGATGTTTTAAAACACTGACATTTAAAACTTTGACATTGCGGAACAGTGACATTTCAAGAACGACATTCTAGAACCCTAACATTCCGGAATACTGACATTCTAGTACACTGACATTTAAAAACCAATATTCCAGAACCCTAACATTCTGGAAAACTGACATTCCGGTACACTGACATTTTCAAAACACTGACATTTCAAATCTGACATATTAGAACACTGACATTTCAAAAGCGACATTCTAGAACCCTAACATTCCGGAAAACTGACATTCCGGTACATTGACATTTCAAAACACTGACATTACAAAACCAATAAACTGACATTCCGGTACACTGACATTTTCAAAACACTGACATTTCAAATCTGATATATTAGAACACTGACATTTCAAAAACGACATTCTAGAACCCTATCATTCCGGAATACTGACATTCCGGTACATTGACATTTCAAAACACTGACATTTCAAAACCAATATTCCAGAACCCTAACGTTCTGGAAAACTGACATTCCGGAACACTAACATTTCAAAACCAACATTCCAGAACCCTGACATTCCAGAACACTGACATTTCAAAACACTAACATTTGAAAACCAACATTCCAGAACCCTGACATTCCAGAACACTAACATTTCGGAACACTGACGTTACAAAACCAAAATTCTAGAACCCTGACATTCAGGAACAGTAGCTACGTTTACATGGAGCCAAATATTCCGAATATAATCGGATTAGAAGCCCAATCGGAATGAAAATGCTCCATATAAACACCTCATTCGGAATAAACAGGCCCATTCCGAATGGAATTTCATTCCGATTCACAGGGGTAGAATTTTCCTTTTCCCATTCCGATTAAAAGCAAAATCCTGTCATGTAAACGGTGAATCGGAAAGTTGTCAGGCTGGGTTCTGTCTGCGCATGCTCTGTCCTGATGTAAACAAGCAGTGATGTATGACTCACATGGAAACATGATGGCGGCTTCCAAGCAGAGCACGATGCACTATCAATACAATTTTAACTACGTAAATGGAGGAAAACTATAAAGAGGGATCTTATAGGGCTTGTTTTTGCCTGATTACTTATTTAAGCTGTTGGAAAAGAAGTGCAGTGTATGAGTATAATAATGTACCAGCATCTGTCATCCACTACAGCCTGGAGGACATAGGAAGTCCATCCTTTTCTGTTCACAAAGTCTTTAAAGCCATCTGATGGAGGGAGGATGGGGATGTGTGTCCCATCAATCAGTCCCATGATTTGAGGGATGAAATGTGCTGCCTCGAATCGCGTGGCAATTTCTGAGGCTTCCTCTTCATTGGGCATCTGAATGAGCTCTTTTATTGGTCCTTTTAACATGCCCTGACAAAACATGTATGTGAACTTTTTCACTGTGCTTTTGTGAATGCCGAATTGGTTAGATACGAGGCGGTATTCTGCGCAGCTACCAAGTCTATACAAAACAATAGCGACGCGCATCATACACGGAATGGGTGCTCTGACGGTGACTTCATCAGGAGCCATAAATCCCTCTGCCAGTCCACACAACTTTGTGAATGAAGAGCGCGTCATCCGAAAGTTTTGCTTCCATTCAAGGTCGGTAAACTCCAGAAGCACAACTCTTTCCCACCAGTCTTTGCTGCGGATCTTCATCCACAGCTTTTTGGTCTTCGGAGGAGGCATGGGCAGAGCGGGCAAACATTGCACAGCACTAACAATAAAGGCTTCTTCTTCACGTCTTCTCCTCTGTAGTGCGTCCAGTAAGAGCGCGTTGGTGGCAAGCTGTTGCTTTAATAAAAGTGAAAAAACAATCGCTACTACTCTGCTTAACAGACGAAAGACCTCCATCTTTGATCAATCACGTGATGTTTGAAGGTATCACGTGTCTGTAAATAGCTGTTCCGATTGAATGCCGTGGCACATGTAAACACCAGATCAGAATAGATCGCTTCCATGTAAACAGTTCGCCTGGGAGCTTCAATCGGAATGATTATAATCCGAATGAGAAAAAAGTCTGCATGTAAACGTGGCTACTGACAGCTTAGAACCAACATTCTTGAACACTGACATTCTGTGACACTGAAATTTCAAAACAATGACATTTCAAAACCAACATTCTGGAACACTGACATTTCAAAACCAACATTCCAAAACCCTGACATTCCAGAACATTGAGATTTCAAAACTGACGTTTAAAAATCCGCATGCTAGAACCCTGACATTCCGGAACACTGACATTTCAAAACAAACATCCTAGAAGCCTGACATTCCGGAACACTGACATTCGAAAACACTGACATTTCAAAACCAACATTCCGAATCCAAGAAATCCCGATCACTGACATTTCAGAACACTGACATTTAAAACTTTGAAATATCGGAACACTGACATTTCAAAACCGACCTTCTGGAACCGTGACATTCCGGAAAACTGATATTTTAAAACACTGACATTTAAAACTTTGAAATATCGGAACACTGACATTTCAAAACCAACATTCTAGAACCCTTAAATCCTAGAACATTGTCATTTCAAAACTGACATATTAGAACACTGACATTTCAAAAACAACATTCTAGAACCCTGACATCCTGGAACACTGACAATTGAAAACACTGACATTTCAAAACTGACATTCTAGAACCCCTTTCATTCCAGATCACTGAAATTTCAAAATACTGACATTGTATAACCAACATTCTAGAACCCTGACACTCCGGAACACTGACATTTCAAAACTGACATTTCAAAACCAATATTCCAGAACCCTGACATTCCAGAAAACCAACACTTCAAAACACTCAAATTTTAAAATAACATTTTAGATCACTGACAATTGGGAACGCTGACATTTCAAAATCGACATCCTAGAACCCTGACATTTTGGAACACTGAGATTTTAAAATGCTGACATTTCGGAACACTGACATTACAAAACCAAAATTCTAGAACCCTGACATTCAGGAACACTGACAGCTTAGAACCAACATTCTAGAACACTGACATTCTGTGACACTGACATTTCAAAACAATGACATTTCAAAACCAACATTCTGGAACACTGACATTTCAAACCAACATTCCAGAACCCTGAAATTCAAGAACAGTGACATTTAAAAAAACTAACATTTCAAAACCAACATTTTAAAACCCTGACATTCTGGAACACCTACATTTCAAAACAATGACTTATCAGAACTAACACTCTAGAACCATGACATTTCGGAATACTGACATTTCAAAACCAACATTCTAGAACCCTGACATTCAGGAACACTGACAGCTTAGAACCAACATTCTAGAACACTGACATTCTGTGACACTGACATTTCAAAACAATGACATTTCAAAACCAACAATCTGGAACACTGACATTTCAAACCCACATTCCAGAACCCTGACATTCCAGAACAGTGACATTTAAAAAAACTGACATTTCAAAACCAACATTTTAAAACCCTGACATTCTGAAACACCTACATTTCAAAACAATGACTTATCAGAACTAACACTCTAGAACCATGACATTTCGGAATACTGACATTTCAAAACCAACATTTTAGAACCCTAACATTCCGGAATACTGACATTCCAGCACACTGACATTTCAAAACACTGACATTTCAAAACCAACATTCTCGAACCATTACATTCTTGAACACTGACATTTCAAAACTGTCGTTTAAAAACCGGCATTCTATAACCCTGACATTCCGGAACACTAACATTTCAAAACCAACATTCCAGAACCCTGACATTCCAGAACACTGACATTTCAAAACCGACATTCTAGAACCCTGACATTTTGGAACACTGGCATTTTAAAATGATGACATTTCGAAACACTGACGTTACAAAACCAATATTCTATAACCCTGACATTCAGGAACACTGACAGCTTAGAACCAACATTCTAGAACACTGACATTCTGTGACACTGACATTTTGGAACACTGACATTTTAAAGTGCTGACATTTTGGAACACTGACATTTCAAAACCAACATTCCAGAACCCTGACATTCAAGAACACTGACATTTCAAAACCCACAGTCTAAAACCCTGACATTCCGGAACAATGACATTTCAAAACAATGACTTAACAAAACTAACATTTTAGAACCATGACATTTCAGAAAAATGACAGTTTAAAACCGACATTCTAGAACCCTAAGATTCTGGAATACTGACATTCCGGAACACCAACATTTTAAAACACTGAGAGTTTAAAACCGACATTCTAGAACCTTCAGATTCTGGAACTCCGGAATTTCAATACACTGACATTTCAAAACTGAAGTTCTAGAACCCCTTTCATGCCAGATAACTGAAATTTTAAAATACTGACATTTAAAAACCAACATTCTCGAACCCTGACATTCCAAAACACTGACATTTCAAAACTGACGTTTAAAAAACCAACATTCTAGAACCCTAACATTCCCGAATACTGACATTCCGGTACATTGACATTTCAAAACACTGTCTTTAAAAACCAACATTCCAGAATCCTAATATTCTGGAAAACTGACATTCCGGTACACTGACATTTTCAAAACACTGACATTTCAAATCTGATGTTAAAAAACCGACATTCTTTAACCCTGACATTCCGGAACACCAACATTTCAAAACACTGACAGTTTAAAACCGACATTCTAGAACCCTAAGATTCTGGAACTCCAGAATTTCAATACACTGACATTTCAAAACTGAAATTCTAGAACCTCTTTCATGCCAGATTACTTAAATTTTAAAAGACTGACATTTCAAACCAACATTTTAAAACCCTGACATTCTGGAACACCTACATTTCAAAACAATGACTTATCAGAACTAACACTCTAGAACCATGACATTTCGGAATACTGACATTTCAAAACCAACATTCTAGAACCCTAACATTCCGGAATACTGACATTCCAGCACACTGACATTTCAAAACACTGACATTTCAAAACCAACATTCTCGAACCATTACATTCTTGAACACTGACATTTCAAAACTGTCGTTTAAAAACCGGCATTCTATAACCCTGACATTCCAGAACACTAACATTTCGAAACCAACATTCCAGAACCCTGACATTCCAGAACACTGACATTTCAAAACCGACATTCTAGAACCCTGACATTTTGAAACACTGGCATTTTAAAATGATGACATTTCGAAACACTGACGTTACAAAACCAATATTCTATAACCCTGACATTCAGGAACACTGACAGCTTAGAACCAATGTTCTAGAACACTGACATTCTGTGACACTGACATTTTGGAACACTGACATTTCAAAACTGACGTTTAAAAAACCAACATTCTAGAACCCTAACATTCCCGAATACTGACATTCCGGTACATTGACATTTCAAAACACTGTCTTTAAAAAACAACATTCCAGAATCCTAATATTCTGGAAAACTGACATTCCGGTACACTGACATTTTGAAAACACTGACATTTCAAATCTGATGTTAAAAAACCGTCATTCTTTAACCCTGACATTCCGGAACACCAACATTTCAAAACACTGACAGTTTAAAACCGACATTCTAGAACCCTAAGATTCTGGAACTCCAGAATTTCAATACACTGACATTTCAAAACTGAAATTCTAGAACATCTTTCATGCCAGATTACTTAAATTTTAAAATACTGACATTTCAAAACCAACATTCTCGAACCATTACATTCTTGAACACTGACATTTCAAAACTGTCGTTTAAAAACCGGCATTCTATAACCCTGACATTCCGGAACACTAACATTTCGAAACCAACATTCCAGAACCCTGACATTCCAGAACACTGACATTTCAAAACCGACATTTTAGAACCCTGACATTTTGGAACACTGGCATTTTAAAATGATGACATTTCGAAACACTGACGTTACAAAACCAATATTCTATAACCCTGACATTCAGGAACACTGACAGCTTAGAACCAACATTCTAGAACACTGACATTCTGTGACACTGACATTTTGGAACACTGACATTTTAAAATGCTGACATTTTGGAACACTGACATTTCAAAACCAACATTCCAGAACCCTGACATTCAAGAACACTGACATTTCAAAACCGACAGTCTAAAACCCTGACATTCCGGAACACTGACATTTCAAAACAATGACTTATCAAAACTAACATTTTCGAACCATGACATTTCGGAATACTGACAGTTTAAAACCGACATTCTAGAACCCTAAGATTCTGGAATTCTGACATTCCGGAACACCAACATTTTAAAACACTGAGAGTTTAAAACCGACATTCTAGAACCCTAAGATTCTGGAACTCCTGAATTTCAATACACTGACATTTCAAAACTGAAATTCTAGAACCCTGACATCCTGGAACACTGACAATTGAAAACACTGACATTTCAAAACTGACATTCTAGAACCCCTTTCATTCCAGATCACTGAAATTTCAAAATACTGACATTGTATAACCAACATTCTAGAACCCTGACACTCCGGAACACTGACATTTCAAAACTGACATTTCAAAACCAATATTCCAGAACCCTGACATTCCAGAAAACCGACACTTCAAAACACTCAAATTTTAAAATAACATTTTAGATCACTGACAATTGGGAACGCTGACATTTCAAAATCGACATCCTAGAACCCTGACATTTTGGAACACTGAGATTTTAAAATGCTGACATTTCGGAACACTGACATTACAAAACCAAAATTCTAGAACCCTGACATACAGGAACACTGACAGCTTAGAACCAACATTCTAGAACACTGACATTCTGTGACACTGACATTTCAAAACAATGACATTTCAAAACCAACATTCTGGAACACTGACATTTCAAACCAACATTCTAGAACCCTGACATTCAAGAACAGTGACATTTAAAAAAACAGGACATTTCAAAACCAACATTTTAAAACCCTGACATTCTGGAACACCTACATTTCAAAACAATGACTTATCAGAACTAACACTCTAGAACCATGACATTTCGGAATACTGACATTTCAAAACCAACATTCTAGAACCCTAACATTCCGGAATACTGACATTCCAGCACACTGACATTTCAAAACACTGACACTTCAAAACCAACATTCTCGAACCATTACATTCTTGAACACTGTCATTTCAAAACTGTCGTTTAAAAACCGGCATTCTATAACCCTGACATTCCGGAACACTAACATTTCGAAACCAACATTCCAGAACCCTGACATTCCAGAACACTGACATTTCAAAACCGACATTCTAGAACCCTGACATTTTGGAACACTGGCATTTTAAAATGATGACATTTCGAAACACTGACGTTACAAAACCAATATTCTATAACCCTGACATTCAGGAACACTGACAGCTTAGAACCAACGTTCTAGAACACTGACATTCTGTGACACTGACATTTTGGAACACTGACATTTTAAAATGCTGACATTTTGGAACACTGACATTTCAAAACCAACATTCCAGAACCCTGACTTTCAAGAACACTGACATTTCAAAACCGACAGTCTAAAACCCTGACATTCCGGAACACTGACATTTCAAAACAATGACTTATCAAAACTAACATTTTAGAACCATGACATTTCGGAATACTGACAGTTTAAAACCGACATTCTAGAACCCTAAGATTCTGGAATACTGACATTCCGGAACACCAACATTTTAAAACACTGAGAGTTTCAAACCGACATTCTAGAACCCTAAGATTCTGGAACTCCGGAATTTCAATACACTGACAATTCAAAACTGAAATTCTAGAACCCCTTTCATGCCAGATAACTGCAATTTTAAAATACTGACATTTAAAAACCAACATTCTCGAACCCTGACATTCCAAAACACTGACATTTCAAAATTGATGTTTAAAAAACCAACATTCTAGAACCCTAACATTCCCGAATACTGACATTCCGGTACATTGACATTTCAAAACACTGTCTTTAAAAAACAACATTCCAGAATCCTAATATTCTGGAAAACTGACATTCCGGTACACTGACATTTTGAAAACACTGACATTTCAAATCTGATGTTAAAAAACCGTCATTCTTTAACCCTGACATTCCGGAACACCAACATTTCAAAACACTGACAGTTTAAAACCGACATTCTAGAACCCTAAGATTCTGGAACTCCAGAATTTCAATACACTGACATTTCAAAACTGAAATTCTAGAACATCTTTCATGCCAGATTACTTAAATTTTAAAATACTGACATTTCAAAACCAACATTCTCGAACCATTACATTCTTGAACACTGACATTTCAAAACTGTCGTTTAAAAACCGGCATTCTATAACCCTGACATTCCGGAACACTAACATTTCGAAACCAACATTCCAGAACCCTGACATTCCAGAACACTGACATTTCAAAACCGACATTTTAGAACCCTGACATTTTGGAACACTGGCATTTTAAAATGATGACATTTCGAAACACTGACGTTACAAAACCAATATTCTATAACCCTGACATTCAGGAACACTGACAGCTTAGAACCAACATTCTAGAACACTGACATTCTGTGACACTGACATTTTGGAACACTGACATTTTAAAATGCTGACATTTTGGAACACTGACATTTCAAAACCAACATTCCAGAACCCTGACATTCAAGAACACTGACATTTCAAAACCGACAGTCTAAAACCCTGACATTCCGGAACACTGACATTTCAAAACAATGACTTATCAAAACTAACATTTTCGAACCATGACATTTCGGAATACTGACAGTTTAAAACCGACATTCTAGAACCCTAAGATTCTGGAATTCTGACATTCCGGAACACCAACATTTTAAAACACTGAGAGTTTAAAACCGACATTCTAGAACCCTAAGATTCTGGAACTCCTGAATTTCAATACACTGACATTTCAAAACTGAAATTCTAGAACCCTGACATCCTGGAACACTGACAATTGAAAACACTGACATTTCAAAACTGACATTCTAGAACCCCTTTCATTCCAGATCACTGAAATTTCAAAATACTGACATTGTATAACCAACATTCTAGAACCCTGACACTCCGGAACACTGACATTTCAAAACTGACATTTCAAAACCAATATTCCAGAACCCTGACATTCCAGAAAACCGACACTTCAAAACACTCAAATTTTAAAATAACATTTTAGATCACTGACAATTGGGAACGCTGACATTTCAAAATCGACATCCTAGAACCCTGACATTTTGGAACACTGAGATTTTAAAATGCTGACATTTCGGAACACTGACATTACAAAACCAAAATTCTAGAACCCTGACATACAGGAACACTGACAGCTTAGAACCAACATTCTAGAACACTGACATTCTGTGACACTGACATTTCAAAACAATGACATTTCAAAACCAACATTCTGGAACACTGACATTTCAAACCAACATTCTAGAACCCTGACATTCAAGAACAGTGACATTTAAAAAAACAGGACATTTCAAAACCAACATTTTAAAACCCTGACATTCTGGAACACCTACATTTCAAAACAATGACTTATCAGAACTAACACTCTAGAACCATGACATTTCGGAATACTGACATTTCAAAACCAACATTCTAGAACCCTAACATTCCGGAATACTGACATTCCAGCACACTGACATTTCAAAACACTGACACTTCAAAACCAACATTCTCGAACCATTACATTCTTGAACACTGTCATTTCAAAACTGTCGTTTAAAAACCGGCATTCTATAACCCTGACATTCCGGAACACTAACATTTCGAAACCAACATTCCAGAACCCTGACATTCCAGAACACTGACATTTCAAAACCGACATTCTAGAACCCTGACATTTTGGAACACTGGCATTTTAAAATGATGACATTTCGAAACACTGACGTTACAAAACCAATATTCTATAACCCTGACATTCAGGAACACTGACAGCTTAGAACCAACGTTCTAGAACACTGACATTCTGTGACACTGACATTTTGGAACACTGACATTTTAAAATGCTGACATTTTGGAACACTGACATTTCAAAACCAACATTCCAGAACCCTGACTTTCAAGAACACTGACATTTCAAAACCGACAGTCTAAAACCCTGACATTCCGGAACACTGACATTTCAAAACAATGACTTATCAAAACTAACATTTTAGAACCATGACATTTCGGAATACTGACAGTTTAAAACCGACATTCTAGAACCCTAAGATTCTGGAATACTGACATTCCGGAACACCAACATTTTAAAACACTGAGAGTTTCAAACCGACATTCTAGAACCCTAAGATTCTGGAACTCCGGAATTTCAATACACTGACAATTCAAAACTGAAATTCTAGAACCCCTTTCATGCCAGATAACTGCAATTTTAAAATACTGACATTTAAAAACCAACATTCTCGAACCCTGACATTCCAAAACACTGACATTTCAAAATTGATGTTTAAAAAACCAACATTCTAGAACCCTAACATTCCCGAATACTGACATTCCGGTACATTGACATTTCAAAACACTGTCTTTAAAAACCAACATTCCAGAATCCTAATATTCTGGAAAACTGACATTCCGGTACACTGATATTTTCAAAACACTGACATTTCAAATCTGATGTTAAAAAAACGACATTCTTTAACCCTGACATTCCGGAACACCAACATTTCAAAACACTGACAGTTTAAAACCGACATTCTAGAACCCTAAGATTCTGGAACTCCAGAATTTCAATACACTGACATTTCAAAACTGAAATTCTAGAACCTCTTTCATGCCAGATAACTGAAATTTTAAAATACTGACATTTCAAAACCAACATTCTCGAACCATTACATTCTTGAACACTGACATTTCAAAACTGTCGTTTAAAAACCGTCATTCTATAACCCTGACATTCCAGAACACTAACATTTCGAAACCAACATTCCAGAACCCTGACATTCCGGAACACTGACATTTCAAAACCGACATTTTAGAACCCTGACATTTTGGAACACTGGCATTTTAAAATGATGACATTTCGAAACACTGACGTTACAAAACCAATATTCTCTAACCCTGACATTCAGGAACACTGACAGCTTAGAACCAACATTCTAGAACACTGACATTCTGTGACACTGACATTTTGGAACACTGACATTTTAAAATGCTGACATTTTGGAACACTGACATTTCAAAACCAACATTCCAGAATCCTGACATTCAAGAACACTGACATTTCAAAACCGACAGTCTAAAACCCTGACATTCTGGAACACTGACATTTCAAAACAATGACTTATCAAAACTAACATTTTAGAACCATGACATTTCGGAATACTGACAGTTTAAAACCGACATTCTAGAACCCTAAGATTCTGGAATACTGACATTCCGGAGCACCAACATTTTAAAACACTGAGAGTTTAAAACCGACATTCTAGAACCCTAAGATTCTGGAACTCCGGAATTTCAATACACTGACATTTCAAAACTGAAATTCTAGAACCCCTTTCATGCCAGATAACTGCAATTTTAAAATACTGACATTTCAAAACCAACATTCTCGAGCCCTGACATTCCAGAACACTGACATTTCAAAATTGACGTTTAAAAAACCAACATTCTAGAACCCTAACATTCCGGAACCCTGACATTCTAGTACACTGACATTTAAAAACACTGACATTTCAAAACTGTCATTTAAAAAACGGCATTCTATAACCCTGACATTCCGGAACACTGACATTTCAAAACCAAAATTCCAGAACCCTGACATTCCAGAACACTGACATTTCAATTCACTGACATTTCAAAACCAACATTCTGGAACACTGACATTCCAAAACACTGACATTTCAAAACCAACATTCCGAATCCATGACATCCCGATCACTGACATTTCAAAACACTGACATTTAAAACTTTGAAATATCGGAACACTAATATTTCAAAACCGACCTTCTGGAACCGTGACATTCCGGAAAACTGATATTTTAAAACACTGACATTTAAAACTTTGACATTGCGGAACAGTGACATTTCAAAACACTTACATTTCAAAACCAACATTCTAGAACCCTTAAATCCTAGAACACTGTCATTTCAAAACTGACATATTAGAACACTGACATTTCAAAAACGACATTCTAGAACCCTGACATCCTGGAACACTGACAATTGAAAACACTGACATTTCAAAACTGACATTCTAGAACCCCTTTCATTCCAGATCACTGAAATTTCAAAATACTGACATTGTATAACCAACATTCTAGAACCCTGACACTCCGGAACACTGACATTTCAAAACTGACATTTCAAAACCAATATTCCAGAACCCTGACATTCCAGAAAACCGACACTTCAAAACACTCAAATTTTAAAATAACATTTTAGATCACTGACAATTGGGAACGCTGACATTTCAAAATCAACATCCTAGAACCCTGACATTTTGGAACACTGAGATTTTAAAATGCTGACATTTCGGAACACTGACATTACAAAACCAAAATTCTAGAACCCTGACATTCAGGAACACTGACAGCTTAGAACCAACATTCTAGAACACTGACATTCTGTGACACTGACATTTCAAAACAATGACATTTCAAAACCAACATTCTGGAACACTGACATTTCAAAACCGACAGTCTAAAACCCTGACATTCCGGAACACTGACATTTCAAAACAATGACTTATCAAAACTAACATTTTAGAACCATGACATTTCGGAATACTGACAGTTTAAAACCGACATTCTAGAACCCTAAGATTCTGGAATACTGACATTCCGGAACACCAACATTTTAAAACACTGAGAGTTTAAAACCGACATTCTAGAACCCTAAGATTCTGGAACTCCGGAATTTCAATACACTGACATTTCAAAACTGAAATTCTAGAACCCCTTTCATGCCAGATAACTGCAATTTTAAAATACTGACATTTCAAAACCAACATTCTCGAACCCTGACATTCCAGAACCCTGACATTTCAAAATTGACATTTAAAAAACCAACATTCTAGAACCCTTACATTCCGGAACCCTGACATTCTAGTACACTGACATTTAAAAACACTGACATTTCAAAACTGTCATTTAAAAAACGGCATTCTATAACCCTGACATTCCGGAACACTGACATTTCAAAACCAAAATTCCAGAACCCTGACATTCCAGAACACTGACATTTCAATTCACTGACATTTCAAAACCAACATTCTGGAACACTGACATTCCAAAACACTGACATTTCAAAACCAACATTCCGAATCCATGACATCCCGATCACTGACATTTAAAAGTTTGAAATATCGGAACACTGACATTTCAAAACAATGACTTATCAAAACTAACATTTTAGAACCATGACATTTCGGAATACTGACAGTTTAAAACCGACATTCTAGAACCCTAAGATTCTGGAATACTGACATTCCGGAACACCAACATTTTAAAACACTGAGAGTTTAAAACCGACATTCTAGAACCCTAAGATTCTGGAACTCCGGAATTTCAATACACTGACATTTCAAAACTGAAATTCTAGAACCCCTTTCATGCCAGATAACTGCAATTTTAAAATAATGACATTTCAAAACCAACATTCTCGAACCCTGACATTTCAAAATTGATGTTTAAAAAACCAACATTCTAGAACCCTAACATTCCGGAACCCTGACATTCTAGTACACTGACATTTCAAAACCAATATTCCAGAACCCTGACATTCCAGAAAACCGACACTTCAAAACACTCAAATTTTAAAATAACATTTTAGATCACTGACAATTGGGAACGCTGACATTTCAAAATCGACATCCTAGAACCCTGACATTTTGGAACACTGAGATTTTAAAATGCTGACATTTCGGAACACTGACATTACAAAACCAAAATTCTAGAACCCTGACATTCAGGAACACTGACAGCTTAGAACCAACATTCTAGAACACTGACATTCTGTGACACTGACATTTCAAAACAATGACATTTCAAAACCAACATTCTGGAACACTGACATTTCAAACCAACATTCCAGAACCCTGACATTCAAGAACAGTGACATTTAAAAAAACTGACATTTCAAAACCAACATTTTAAAACCCTGACATTCTGGAACACCTACATTTCAAAACAATGACTTATCAGAACTAACACTCTAGAACCATGACATTTCGGAATACTGACAATTCAAAACCAACATTCTAGAACCCTAACATTCCGGAATACTGACATTCCAGCACACTGACAATTCAAAACACTGACATTTCAAAACCAACATTCTCGAACCATTACATTCTTGAACACTGACATTTCAAAACAGTCGTTTAAAAACCGGCATTCTATAACCCTGACATTCCGGAACACTAACATTTTGAAACCAACATTCCAGAACCCTGAAATTCCAGAACACTGACATTTCAAAACCGACATTCTAGAACCCTGACATTTTGGAACACTGGCATTTTAAAATGATGACATTTCGAAACACTGACGTTACAAAACCAATATTCTATAACCCTGACATTCAGGAACACTGACAGTTTAGAACCAACATTCTAGAACACTGACATTCTGTGACACTGACATTTTGGAACACTGACATTTTAAAATGCTGACATTTTGGAACACTGACATTTCAAAACCAACATTCCAGAACCCTGACATTCAAGAACACCGACATTTCAAAACCGACAGTCTAAAACCCTGACATTCCGGAACACTGACATTTCAACACAATGACTTATCAAAACTAACATTTTAGAACCATGACATTTCAGAATACTGACAGTTTAAAACCGACATTCTAGAACCCTAAGATTCTGGAATACTGACATTCCGGAACACCAACATTTTAAAACACAGAGTTTAAAACCGACATTCTAGAACCCTAAGATTCTGGAACTCCGGAATTTCAATACACTGACAATTCAAAACTGAAATTCTAGAACCCCTTTCATGCCAGATAACTGCAATTTTAAAATACTGACATTTAAAAACCAACATTCTTGAACCCTGACATTCCAAAACACTGACATTTCAAAACTGACTTTAAAAAAACCAACATTCTAGAACCCTAACATTCCCGAATACTGACATTCCGGTACATTGACATTTCAAAACACTGTCTTTAAAAACCAACATTCCAGAATCCTAATATTCTGGAAAACTGACATTCCGGTACACTGACATTTTCAAAACACTGACATTTCAAATCTGATGTTAAAAAACCGACATTCTTTAACCCTGACATTCCGGAACACCAACATTTCAAAACACTGACAGTTTAAAACCGACATTCTAGAACCCTAAGATTCTGGAACTCCAGAATTTCAATACACTGACATTTCAAAACTGAAATTCTAGAACCTCTTTCATGCCAGATAACTGAAATTTTAAAATACTGACATTTAAAAACCAACATTCTCGAACCCTGACATTCCAAAACACTGACATTTCAAAACTGACGTTTAAAAAACCAACATTCTAGAACCCTAACATTCCTGAATACTGACATTCCGGTACATTGACATTTCAAAACACTGTCTTTAAAAACCAACATTCCAGAATCCTAATATTCTGGAAAACTGACATTCCTGTACACTGACATTTTCAAAACACCGACATTTCAAATCTGAAGTTAAAAAACCGACATTCTTTAACCCTGACATTCCGGAACACCAACATTTCAAAACACTGACAGTTTAAAACCGACATTCTAGAACCCTAAGATTCTGGAACTCCAGAATTTCAATACACTGACATTTC
This sequence comes from Xyrichtys novacula, assembly GCA_962446985.1. NCBI lineage: Eukaryota > Metazoa > Chordata > Actinopteri > Labriformes > Labridae > Xyrichtys > Xyrichtys novacula. Next base: position 12,854,226 of record OY660887.1, on the reverse strand, counting down.
AAAACTGAAATTCTAGAACCTCTTTCATGCCAGATAACTGAAATTTTAAAATACTGACATTTCAAAACCAACATTCTCGAACCATTACATTCTTGAACACTGACATTTCAAAACTGTCGTTTAAAAACCGGCATTCTATAACCCTGACATTCCAGAACACTAACATTTCGAAACCAACATTCCAGAACCCTGACATTCCGGAACACTGACATTTCAAAACCGACATTTTAGAACCCTGACATTTTGGAACACTGGCATTTTAAAATGATGACATTTCGAAACACTGACGTTACAAAACCAATATTCTCTAACCCTGAAATTCAGGAACACTGACAGCTTAGAACCAACATTCTAGAACACTGACATTCTGTGACACTGACATTTTGGAACACTGACATTTTAAAATGCTGACATTTTGGAACACTGACATTTCAAAACCAACATTCCAGAACCCTGACATTCAAGAACACTGACATTTCAAAACCGGCAGTCTAAAACCATGACATTCCGGAACACTGACATTTCAAAACAATGACTTATCAAAACTAACATTTTAGAACCATGACATTTCGGAATACTGACAGTTAAAAACCGACATTCTAGAACCCTAAGATTCTGGAATACTGACATTCCGGAGCACCAACATTTTAAAACACTGAGAGTTTAAAACCGACATTCTAGAACCCTAAGATTCTGGAACTCCGGAATTTCAATACACTGACATTTCAAAACTGAAATTCTAGAACCCCTTTCATGCCAGATAACTGCAATTTTAAAATACTGACATTTCAAAACCAACATTCTCGAGCCCTGACATTCCAGAACACTGACATTTCAAAATTGACGTTTAAAAAACCAACATTCTAGAACCCTAACATTCCGGAACCCTGACATTCTACTACACTGACATTTAAAAACAATGACATTTCAAAACTGTCATTTAAAAAACGGCATTCTATAACCCTGACATTCCGGAACACTGACATTTCAAAACCAAAATTCCAGAACCCTGAAATTCCAGAACACTGACATTTCAATTCACTGACATTTCAAAACCAACATTCTGGAACACTGACATTCCAAAACACTGACATTTCAAAACCAACATTCCGAATCCATGACATCCCGATCACTGACATTTCAAAACACTGACATTTAAAACTTTGAAATATCGGAACACTGATATTTCAAAACCGACCTTCTGGAACCGTGACATTCCGGAAAACTGATATTTTAAAACACTGACATTTAAAACTTTGACATTGCGGAACAGTGACATTTCAAAACACTTACATTTCAAAACCAACATTCTAGAACCCTTAAATCCTAGAACACTGTCATTTCAAAACTGACATATTAGAACACTGACATTTCAAAAACGACATTCTAGAACCCTGACATCCTGGAACACTGACAATTGAAAACACTGACATTTCAAAACTGACATTCTAGAACCCCTTTCATTCCAGATCACTGAAATTTCAAAATACTGACATTGTATAACCAACATTCTAGAACCCTGACACTCCGGAACACTGACATTTCAAAACTGACATTTCAAAACCAATATTCCAGAACCCTGACATTCCAGAAAACCGACACTTCAAAACACTCAAATTTTAAAATAACATTTTAGATCACTGACAATTGGGAATGCTGACATTTCAAAATCGACATCCTAGAACCCTGACATTTTGGAACACTGAGATTTTAAAATGCTGACATTTCGGAACACTGACATTACAAAACCAAAATTCTAGAACCCTGACATTCAGGAACACTGACAGCTTAGAACCAACATTCTAGAACACTGACATTCTGTGACACTGAAATTTCAAAACAATGACATTTCAAAACCAACATTCTGGAACACTGACATTTCAAACCAACATTCCAGAACCCTGACATTCAAGAACAGTGACATTTAAAAAAACTGACATTTCAAAACCAACATTTTAAAACCCTGACATTCTGGAACACCTACATTTCAAAACAATGACTTATCAGAACTAACACTCTAGAACCATGACATTTCGGAATACTGACATTTCAAAACCAACATTCTAGAACCCTAACATTCCGGAATACTGACATTCCAGCACACTGACATTTCAAAACACTGACATCTCAAAACCAACATTCTTGAACCACTACATTCTTGAACACTGACATTTCAAAACTGTCGTTTAAAAACCGGCATTCTATAACCCTGACATTCCGGAACACTAACATTTCGAAACCAACATTCCAGAACCCTGACATTCCAGAACACTGACATTTCAAAACCGACATTCTAGAACCCTGACATTTTGGAACACTGGCATTTTAAAATGATGACATTTCGAAACACTGACGTTACAAAACCAATATTCTATAACCCTGACATTCAGGAACACTGACAGCTTAGAACCAACATTCTAGAACACTGACATTCTGTGACACTGACATTTTGGAACACTGACATTTTAAAATGCTGACATTTTGGAACACTGACATTTCAAAACCAACATTCCAGAACCCTGACATTCAAGAACACTGACATTTCAAAACCGACAGTCTAAAACCCTGACATTCCGGAACACTGACATTTCAAAACAATGACTTATCAAAACTAACATTTTAGAACCATGACATTTCGGAATACTGACAGTTTAAAACCGACATTCTAGAACCCTAAGATTCTGGAATACTGACATTCCGGAACACCAACATTTTAAAACACTGAGAGTTTAAAACCGACATTCTAGAACCCTAAGATTCTGGAACTCCGGAATTTCAATACACTGACATTTCAAAACTGAAATTCTAGAACCCCTTTCATGCCAGATAACTGAAATTTTAAAATACTGACATTTCAAAACCAACATTCTTGAACCCTGACATTCCAGAACACTGACATTTCAAAACTGACGTTTAAAAAACCAACATTCTAGAACCCTAACATTCCCGAATACTGACATTCCGGTACATTGACATTTCAAAACACTGTCTTTAAAAACCAACTTTCCAGAATCCTAATATTCTGGAAAACTGACATTCCGGTACACTGACATTTTCAAAACACTGACATTTCAAATCTGATGTTAAAAAACCGACATTCTTTAACCCTGACATTCCGGAACACCAACATTTCAAAACACTGACAGTTTAAAACCGACATTCTAGAACCCTAAGATTCTGGAACTCCAGAATTTCAATACACTGACATTTCAAAACTGAAATTCTAGAACCTCTTTCATGCCAGATAACTGAAATTTTAAAATACTGACATTTCAAAACCAACATTCTCGAACCATTACATTCTTGAACACTGACATTTCAAAACTGTCGTTTAAAAACCGGCATTCTATAACCCTGACATTCCGGAACACTAACATGTCGAAACCAACATTCCAGAACCCTGACATTCCAGAATACTGACAGTTTAAAACCGACATTCTAGAACCCTAAGATTCTGGAATACTGACATTCCGGAACACCAACATTTTAAAACACTGAGAGTTTAAAACCAACGTTCTAGAACCCTAAGATTCTGAAACTCCGGAATTTCAATACACTGACATTTCAAAACTGAAATTCTAGAACCCCTTTCATGCCAGAAAACTGAAATTTTAAAATACTGACATTTAAAAACCAACATTCTCGAACCCTGACATTCCAAAACACTGACATTTCAAAACTGACGTTTAAAAAACCAACATTCTAGAACCCTAACATTCCCGAATACTGACATTCCGGTACATTGACATTTCAAAACACTGTCTTTAAAAACCAACATTCCAGAATCCTAATATTCTGGAAAACTGACATTCCGGTACACTGACATTTTCAAAACACTGACATTTCAAATCTGATGTTAAAAAACCGACATTCTTTAACCCTGACATTCCGGAACACCAACATTTCAAAACACTGACAGTTTAAAACCGACATTCTAGAACCCTAAGATTCTGGAACTCCAGAATTTCAATACACTGACATTTCGAAACTGAAATTCTAGAACCTCTTTCATGCCAGATAACTGAAATTTTAAAATACTGACATTTCAAAACCAACATTCTGGAACACTGACATTCTGGAACACTGACATTTCAAAACCAACATTCCGAATCCATGACATCCCGATCACTGACATTTCAAAACACTGACATTTAAAACTTTGAAATATCGGAACACTGACATTTCAAAACCGACCTTCTGGAACCGTGACATTCCGGAACACTGATGTTTTAAAACACTGACATTTAAAACTTTGACATTGCGGAACAGTGACATTTCAAGAACGACATTCTAGAACCCTAACATTCCGGAATACTGACATTCTGGTACACTGACATTTCAAAACACTGACATTTCAAAACCAATAATCCAGAACCCTAACGTTCTGGAAAACTGACATTCCGGTACACTGACATTTTCAAAACACTGACATTTCATATCTGACATATTAGAACACTGACATTTCAAAAACGACATTCTAGAACCCTAACATTCCGGAATACTGACATTCCGGTACATTGACATTTCAAAACACTGACATTTCAAAACCAATATTCCAGAACCCTAACGTTCTGGAATACTGACATTCCGGAACACTAACATTTCAAAACCAACATTCCAGAACCCTGACATTCCAGAACACTGACATTTCAAAACACTAACATTTGAAAACCAACATTCCAGAACCCTGACATTCCAGAACACTGACATTTCGGAACACTGACGTTACAAAACCAAAATTCTAGAACCCTGACATGCAGGAACACTGACAGCTTAGAACCAACATTCTTGAACACTGACATTCTGTGACACTGAAATTTCAAAACAATGACATTTCAAAACCAACATTCTGGAACACTGACATTTCAAAACCAACATTCCAAAACCCTGACATTCCAGAACATTGAGATTTCAAAACTGACGTTTAAAAATCTGCATGCTAGAACCCTGACATTCCGGAACACTGACATTTCAAAACAAACATCCTAGAACCCTGACATTCCGGAACACTGACATTCGAAAACACTGACATTTCAAAACCAACATTCCGAATCCATGAAATCCCGATCACTGACATTTCAAAACAAACATCCTAGAACCCTGACATTCTAGTACACTGACATTTAAAAACACTTACATTTCAAAACTGTCATTTAAAAAACGGCATTCTATAACCCTGACATTCCGGAACACTGACATTTCAAAACCAAAATTCCAGAACCCTGACATTCCAGAACACTGACATTTCAATTCACTGACATTTCAAAACCAACATTCTGGAACACTGACATTCTGGAACACTGACATTTCAAAACCAACATTCCGAATCCATGACATCCCGATCACTGACATTTCAAAACACTGACATTTAAAACTTTGAAATATCGGAACACTGACATTTCAAAACCGACCTTCTGGAACCGTGACATTCCGGAAAACTGATATTTTAAAACACTGACATTTAAAACTTTGACATTGCGGAACAGTGACATTTCAAAACACTTACATTTCAAAACCAACATTCTATAACCCTTAAATCCTAGAACACTGTCATTTCAAAACTGACATATTAGAACACTGACATTTCAAAAACGACATTCTAGAACCCTGACATCCTGGAACACTGACAATTGAAAACACTGACATTTCAAAACTGACATTCTAGAACCCCTTTCATTCCAGATCACTGAAATTTCAAAATACTGACATTGTATAACCAACATTCTAGAACCCTGACGATCCGGAACACTGACATTTCAAAACTGACATTTCAAAACCAATATTCCAGAACCCTGACATTCCAGAAAACCGACACTTCAAAACACTCAAATTTTAAAATAACATTTTAGATCACTGACAATTGGGAACGCTGACATTTCAAAATCGACATCCTAGAACCCTGACATTTTGGAACACTGAGATTTTAAAATGCTGACATTTCGGAACACTGACATTACAAAACCAAAATTCTAGAACCCTGACATTCAGGAACACTGACAGCTTAGAACCAACATTCTTGAACACTGACATTCTGTGACACTGACATTTCAAAACAATGACATTTCAAAACCAACATTCTGGAACACTGACATTTCAAACCAACATTCCAGAACCCTGACATTCAAGAACAGTGACATTTAAAAAAACTGACATTTCAAAACCAACATTTTAAATCCCTGACATTCTGGAACACCTACATTTCAAAACAATGACTTATCAGAACTAACACTCTAGAACCATGACATTTCGGAATACTGACATTTCAAAACCAACATTCTAGAACCCTAACATTCCGGAATACTGACATTCCAGCACACTGACAATTCAAAACACTGACATTTCAAAACCAACATTCTCGAACCATTACATTCTTGAACACTGACATTTCAAAACAGTCGTTTAAAAACCGGCATTCTATAACCCTGACATTCCGGAACACTAACATTTTGAAACCAACATTCCAGAACCCTGACATTCCAGAACACTGACATTTCAAAACCGACATTCTAGAACCCTGACATTTTGGAACACTGGCCTTTTAAAATGATGACATTTCGAAACACTGACGTTACAAAACCAATATTCTATAACCCTGACATTCAGGAACACTGACAGTTTAGAACCAACATTCTAGAACACTGACATTCTGTGACACTGACATTTTGGAACACTGACATTTTAAAATGCTGACATTTTGGAACACTGACATTTCAAAACCAACATTCCAGAACCCTGACATTCAAGAACACTGACATTTCAAAACCGACAGTCTAAAACCCTGACATTCCGGAACACTGACATTTCAAAACAATGACTTATCAAAACTAACATTTTAGAACCATGATATTTCAGAATACTGACAGTTTAAAACTGACATTCTAGAACCCTAAGATTCTGGAATACTGACATTCCGGAACACCAACATTTTAAAACACAGAGTTTAAAAACGACATTCTAGAACCCTAATATTCTGGAACTCCGGAATTTCAATACACTGACAATTCAAAACTGAAATTCTAGAACCCCTTTCATGCCAGATAACTGAAATTTTAAAATACTGACATTTAAAAACCAACATTCTTGAACCCTGACATTCCAAAACACTGACATTTCAAAACTGACTTTAAAAAAACCAACATTCTAGAACCCTAACATTCCCGAATACTGACATTCCGGTACATTGACATTTCAAAACACTGTCTTTAAAAACCAACATTCCAGAATCCTAATATTCTGGAAAACTGACATTCCGGTACACTGACATTTTCAAAACACTGACATTTCAAATCTGATGTTAAAAAACCGACATTCTTTAACCCTGACATTCCGGAACACCAACATTTCAAAACACTGACAGTTTAAAACCGACATTCTAGAACCCTAAGATTCTGGAACTCCAGAATTTCAATACACTGACATTTCAAAACTGAAATTCTAGAACCTCTTTCATGCCAGATAACTGAAATTTTAAAATACTGACATTTAAAAACCAACATTCTTGAACCCTGACATTCCAAAACACTGACATTTCAAAACTGACTTTAAAAAAACCAACATTCTAGAACCCTAACATTCCCGAATACTGACATTCCGGTACATTGACATTTCAAAACACTGTCTTTAAAAACCAACATTCCAGAATCCTAATATTCTGGAAAACTGACATTCCGGTACACTGACATTTTCAAAACACCGACATTTCAAATCTGAAGTTAAAAAACCGACATTCTTTAACCCTGACATTCCGGAACACCAACATTTCAAAACACTGACAGTTTAAAACCGACATTCTAGAACCCTAAGATTCTGGAACTCCAGAATTTCAATACACTGACATTTCAAAACTGAAATTCTAGAACCTCTTTCATGCCAGATAACTGAAATTTTAAAATACTGACATTTAAAAACCAACATTCTCGAACCCTGACATTCCAAAACACTGACATTTCAAAACTGACGTTTAAAAAACCAACATTCTAGAACCCTAACATTCCCGAATACTGACATTCCGGTACATTGACATTTCAAAACACTGTCTTTAAAAACCAACATTCCAGAATCCTAATATTCTGGAAAACTGACATTCCGGTACACTGACATTTTCAAAACACTGACATTTCAAATCTGAAGTTAAAAAACCGTCATTCTTTAACCCTGACATTCCGGAACACCAACATTTCAAAACACTGACAGTTTAAAACCGACATTCTAGAACCCTAAGATTCTGGAACTCCAGAATTTCAATACACTGACATTTCAAAACTGAAATTCTAGAACCTCTTTCATGCCAGATAACTGAAATTTTAAAATACTGACATTTCAAAACCAACATTCTCGAACCATTACATTCTTGAACACTGACATTTCAAAACTGTCGTTTAAAAACCGGCATTCTATAACCCTGACATTCCAGAACACTAACATTTCGAAACCAACATTCTGACATTCCGGAACACTGACATTTCAAAACCGACATTTTAGAACCCTGACATTTTGGAACACTGGCATTTTAAAATGATGACATTTCGAAACACTGACGTTACAAAACCAATATTCTCTAACCCTGACATTCAGGAACACTGACAGCTTAGAACCAACATTCTAGAACACTGACATTCTGTGACACTGACATTTTGGAACACTGACATTTTAAAATGCTGACATTTTGGAACACTGACATTTCAAAACCAACATTCCAGAACCCTGACATTCAAGAACACTGACATTTCAAAACCGACAGTCTAAAACCATGACATTCCGGAACACTGACATTTCAAAACAATGACTTATCAAAACTAACATTTTAGAACCATGACATTTCGGAATACTGACAGTTTAAAACCGACATTCTAGAACCCTAAGATTCTGGAATACTGACATTCCGGAGCACCAACATTTTAAAACACTGAGAGTTTAAAACCGACATTCTAGAACCCTAAGATTCTGGAACTCCGGAATTTCAATACACTGACATTTCAAAACTGAAATTCTAGAACCCCTTTCATGCCAGATAACTGCAATTTTAAAATACTGACATTTCAAAACCAACATTCTCGAGCCCTGACATTCCAGAACACTGACATTTCAAAATTGACGTTTAAAAAACCAACATTCTAGAACCCTAACATTCCGGAACCCTGACATTCTAGTACACTGACATTTAAAAACACTGACATTTCAAAACTGTCATTTAAAAAACGGCATTCTATAACCCTGACATTCCGGAACACTGACATTTCAAAACCAAAATTCCAGAACCCTGACATTCCAGAACACTGACATTTCAATTCACTGACATTTCAAAACCAACATTCTGGAACACTGACATTCCAAAACACTGACATTTCAAAACCAACATTCCGAATCCATGACATCCCGATCACTGACATTTCAAAACACTGACATTTAAAACTTTGAAATATCGGAACACTGATATTTCAAAACCGACGTTCTGGAACCGTGACATTCCGGAAAACTGATATTTTAAAACACTGACATTTAAAACTTTGACATTGCGGAACAGTGACATTTCAAAACACTTACATTTCAAAACCAACATTCTAGAACCCTTAAATCCTAGAACACTGTCATTTCAAAACTGACATATTAGAACACTGACATTTCAAAAACGACATTCTAGAACCCTGACATCCTGGAACACTGACAATTGAAAACACTGACATTTCAAAACTGACATTCTAGAACCCCTTTCATTCCATATCACTGAAATTTCAAAATACTGACATTGTATAACCAACATTCTAGAACCCTGACACTCCGGAACACTGACATTTCAAAACTGACATTTCAAAACCAATATTCCAGAACCCTGACATTCCAGAAAACCGACACTTCAAAACACTCAAATTTTAAAATAACATTTTAGATCACTGACAATTGGGAACGCTGACATTTCAAAATCGACATCCTAGAACCCTGACATTTTGGAACACTGAGATTTTAAAATGCTGACATTTCGGAACACTGACATTACAAAACCAAAATTCTAGAACCCTGACATTCAGGAACACTGACAGCTTAGAACCAACATTCAAGAACACTGACATTCTGTGACACTGACATTTCAAAACAATGACATTTCAAAACCAACATTCTGGAACACTGACATTTCAAAACCGACAGTCTAAAACCCTGACATTCCGGAACACTGACATTTCAAAACAATGACTTATCAAAACTAACATTTTAGAACCATGACATTTCGGAATACTGACAGTTTAAAACCGACATTCTAGAACCCTAAGATTCTGGAATACTGACATTCCGGAACACCAACATTTTAAAACACTGAGAGTTTAAAACCGACATTCTAGAACCCTAAGATTCTGGAACTCCGGAATTTCAATACACTGACATTTCAAAACTGAAATTCTAGAACCCCTTTCATGCCAGATAACTGCAATTTTAAAATACTGACATTTCAAAACCAACATTCTCGAACCCTGACATTCCAGAACCCTGACATTTCAAAATTGACATTTAAAAAACCAACATTCTAGAACCCTTACATTCCGGAACCCTGACATTCTAGTACACTGACATTTAAAAACACTGACATTTCAAAACTGTCATTTAAAAAACGGCATTCTATAACCCTGACATTCCGGAACACTGACATTTCAAAACCAAAATTCCAGAACCCTGACATTCCAGAACACTGACATTTCAATTCACTGACATTTCAAAACCAACATTCTGGAACACTGACATTCCAAAACACTGACATTTCAAAACCAACATTCCGAATCCATGACATCCCGATCACTGACATTTCAAAACACTGACATTTAAAACTTTGAAATATCGGAACACTGACATTTCAAAACCGACCTTCTGGAACCGTGACATTCCGGAAAACTGATATTTTAAAACACTGACATTTAAAACTTTGACATTGCGGAACAGTGACATTTCAAAACACTTACATTTCAAAACCAACATTCTATAACCCTTAAATCCTAGAACACTGTCATTTCAAAACTGACATATTAGAACACTGACATTTCAAAAACGACATTCTAGAACCCTGACATCCTGGAACACTGACAATTGAAAACACTGACATTTCAAAACTGACATTCTAGAACCCCTTTCATTCCAGATCACTGAAATTTCAAAATACTGACATTGTATAACCAACATTCTAGAACCCTGACACTCCGGAACACTGACATTTCAAAACTGACATTTCAAAACCAATATTCCAGAACCCTGACATTCCAGAAAACCGACACTTCAAAACACTCAAATTTTAAAATAACATTTTAGATCACTGACAATTGGGAACGCTGACATTTCAAAATCGACATCCTAGAACCCTGACATTTTGGAACACTGAGATTTTAAAATGCTGACATTTCGGAACACTGACATTACAAAACCAAAATTCTAGAACCCTGACATTCAGGAACACTGACAGCTTAGAACCAACATTCAAGAACACTGACATTCTGTGACACTGACATTTCAAAACAATGACATTTCAAAACCAACATTCTGGAACACTGACATTTCAAACCAACATTCCAGAACCCTGACATTCAAGAACAGTGACATTTAAAAAAACTGACATTTCAAAACCAACATTTTAAAACCCTGACATTCTGGAACACCTACATTTCAAAACAATGACTTATCAAAACTAACATTTTAGAACCATGACATTTCAGAATACTGACAGTTTAAAACCGACATTCTAGAACCCTAAGATTCTGGAATACTGACATTCCGGAACACCAACATTTTAAAACACAGAGTTTAAAACCGACATTCTAGAACCCTAAGATTCTGGAACTCCGGAATTTCAATACACTGACAATTCAAAACTGAAATTCTAGAACCCCTTTCATGCCAGATAACTGAAATTTTAAAATACTGACATTTAAAAACCAACATTCTTGAACCCTGACATTCCAAAACACTGACATTTCAAAACTGACTTTAAAAAAACCAACATTCTAGAACCCTAACATTCCCGAATACTGACATTCCGGTACATTGACATTTCAAAACACTGTCTTTAAAAACCAACATTCCAGAATCCTAATATTCTGGAAAACTGACATTCCGGTACACTGACATTTTCAAAACACTGACATTTCAAATCTGATGTTAAAAAACCGACATTCTTTAACCCTGACATTCCGGAACACCAACATTTCAAAACACTGACAGTTTAAAACCGACATTCTAGAACCCTAAGATTCTGGAACTCCAGAATTTCAATACACTGACATTTCAAAACTGAAATTCTAGAACCTCTTTCATGCCAGATAACTGAAATTTTAAAATACTGACATTTAAAAACCAACATTCTCGAACCCTGACATTCCAAAACACTGACATTTCAAAACTGACGTTTAAAAAACCAACATTCTAGAACCCTAACATTCCCGAATACTGACATTCCGGTACATTGACATTTCAAAACACTGTCTTTAAAAACCAACATTCCAGAATCCTAATATTCTGGAAAACTGACATTCCGGTACACTGACATTTTCAAAACACCGACATTTCAAATCTGAAGTTAAAAAACCGACATTCTTTAACCCTGACATTCCGGAACACCAACATTTCAAAACACTGACAGTTTAAAACCGACATTCTAGAACCCTAAGATTCTGGAACTCCAGAATTTCAATACACTGACATTTCAAAACTGAAATTCTAGAACCTCTTTCATGCCAGATAACTGAAATTTTAAAATACTGACATTTCAAAACCAACATTCTCGAACCATTACATTCTTGAACACTGACATTTCAAAACTGTCGTTTAAAAACCGGCATTCTATAACCCTGACATTCCGGAACACTAACATGTCGAAACCAACATTCCAGAACCCTGACATTCCAGAACACTGACATTTCAAAACCGACATTCTAGAACCCTGACATTTTGGAACACTGGCATTTTAAAATGATGACATTTCGAAACACTGACGTTACAAAACCAATATTCTATAACCCTGACATTCAGGAACACTGACAGCTTAGAACCAACGTTCTAGAACACTGACATTCTGTGACACTGACATTTTGGAACACTGACATTTTAAAATGCTGACATTTTGGAACACTGACATTTCAAAACCAACATTCCAGAACCCTGACATTCAAGAACACTGACATTTCAAAACCGACAGTCTAAAACCCTGACATTCCGGAACACTGACATTTCAAAACAATGACTTATCAAAACTAACATTTTAGAACCATGACATTTCGGAATACTGACAGTTTAAAACCGACATTCTAGAACCCTAAGATTCTGGAATACTGACATTCCGGAGCACCAACATTTTAAAACACTGAGAGTTTAAAACCGACATTCTAGAACCCTAAGATTCTGGAACTCCGGAATTTCAATACACTGACATTTCAAAACTGAAATTCTAGAACCCCTTTCATGCCAGATAACTGCAATTTTAAAATACTGACATTTCAAAACCAACATTCTCGAGCCCTGACATTCCAGAACACTGACATTTCAAAATTGACGTTTAAAAAACCAACATTCTAGAACCCTAACATTCGGAACCCTGACATTCTAGTACACTGACATTTAAAAACACTGACATTTCAAAACTGTCATTTAAAAAACGGCATTCTATAACCCTGACATTCCGGAACACTGACATTTCAAAACCAAAATTCCAGAACCCTGACATTCCAGAACACTGACATTTCAATTCACTGACATTTCAAAACCAACATTCTGGAACACTGACATTCCAAAACACTGACATTTCAAAACCAACATTCCGAATCCATGACATCCCGATCACTGACATTTCAAAACACTGACATTTAAAACTTTGAAATATCAGAACACTGACATTTCAAAACCGACCTTCTGGAACCGTGACATTCCGGAACACTGATGTTTTAAAACACTGACATTTAAATTTTGACATTACGGAACAGTGACATTTCAAGAACGACATTCTAGAACCCTAACATTCCGGAATACTGACATTCTGGTACACTGACATTTCAAAACACTGACATTTCAAAACCAATATTCCAGAACCCTAACGTTCTGGAAAACTGACATTCCGGTACACTGACATTTTCAAAACACTGACATTTCAAATCTGACATATTAGAACACTGACATTTAAAAAACGACATTCTAGAACCCTAACATTCCGGAATACTGACAATCCGGTACATTGACATTTCAAAACACTGAATTTCAAAACCAATATTCCAGAACCCTAACGTTCTGGAAAACTGACATTCCGGTACACTGACATTTTCAAAACACTGACATTTCAAATCTGACATATAAGAACACTGACATTTAAAAAACGACATTCTAGAACCCTAACATTCCGGAATACTGACATTCCGGTACATTGACATTTCAAAACACTGACATTTCAAAACCAATATTCCAGAACCCTAACGTTCTGGAAAACTGACATTCCGGTACACTGACATTTTCAAAACACTGACATTTCAAATCTGACATATTAGAACACTGACATTTCAAAAACGACATTCTAGAACCCTAACATTCCGGAATACTGACATCCCGGTACATTGACATTTCAAAACACTGACATTTCAAAACCAATATTCCAGAACCCTAACGTTCTGGAAAACTGACATTCCGGTACACTGACATTTAAAAACACTGACATTTCAAAACTGTCATTTAAAAAACGGCATTCTATAACCCTGACATTCCGGAACACTGACATTTCAAAACCAAAATTCCAGAACCCTGACATTCCAGAACACTGACATTTCAATTCACTGACATTTCAAAACAAACATCCTAGAAGCCTGACATTCCAAAACACTGACATTTCAAAACCAACATTCCGAATCCATGACATCCCGATCACTGACATTTCAAAACACTGACATTTAAAACTTTGAAATATCGGAACACTGACATTTCAAAACCGACCTTCTGGAACCGTGACATTCCGGAACACAGATGTTTTAAAACACTGACATTTAAAACTTTGACATTGCGGAACAGTGACATTTCAAGAATGACATTCTAGAACCCTAACATTCCGGAATACTGACATTCATGTACACTGACATTTCAAAACACTGACATTTCAAAACCAATATTCCAGAACCCTAACGTTCTGGAAAACTGACATTCCAGTACACTGACATTTTGAAAACACTGACATTTCAAATCTGACATATTAGAACACTGACATTTCAAAAACGACATTCTAGAACCCTAACATTCCGGAATACTGACATTCCGGTACATTGACATTTCAAAACACTGACATTTCAAAACCAATATTCCAGAACCCTAATGTTCTGGAAAACTGACATTCCGGAACACTAACATTTCAAAACCAACATTCCAGAACCCTGACATTCCAGAACACTGACTTTTCAAAACACTAACATTTGAAAACCAACATTCCAGAACCCTGACATTCCAGAACACTGACATTTCGGAACACTGACGTTACAAAACCAAAATTCTAGAACCCTGACATGCAGGAACACTGACAGCTTAGAACCAACATTCTTGAACACTGACATTCTGTGACACTGAAATTTCAAAACAATTACATTTCAAAACCAACATTCTGGAACACTGACATTTCAAAACCAACATTCCAAAACCCTGACATTCCAGAACATTGAGATTTCAAAACTGACGTTTGAAAATCTGCATGCTAGAACCCTGACATTCCGGAACACTGACATTTCAAAACAAACATCCTAGAACCCTGACATTCCGGAACACTGACATTCGAAAACACTGACATTTCAAAACCAACATTCCGAATCCATAAAATCCCGATCACTGACATTTCAAAACAAACATCCTAGAACCCTGACATTCTAGTACACTGACATTTAAAAACACTGACATTTCAAAACTGTCATTTAAAAAACGGCATTCTATAACCCTGACATTCCGGAACACTGACATTTCAAAACCAAAATTCCAGAACCCTGACATTCCAGAACACTGCCATTTCAATTCACTGACATTTCAAAACCAACATTCTGGAACACTGACATTCCAAAACACTGACATTTCAAAACCAACATTCCGAATCCATGACATCCCGATCACTGACATTTAAAACTTTGAAATATCGGAACACTGACATTTCAAAACAATGACTTATCAAAACTAACATTTTAGAACCATGACATTTCGGAATACTGACAGTTTAAAACCGACATTCTAGAACCCTAAGATTCTGGAATACTGACATTCCGGAACACCAACATTTTAAAACACTGAGAGTTTAAAACCGACATTCTAGAACCCTAAGATTCTGGAACTCCGGAATTTCAATACACTGACATTTCAAAACTGAAATTCTAGAACCCCTTTCATGCCAGATAACTGCAATTTTAAAATACTGACATTTCAAAACCAACATTCTCGAACCCTGACATTCCAGAACCCTGACATTTCAAAATTGACATTTAAAAAACCAACATTCTAGAACCCTTACATTCCGGAACCCTGACATTCTAGTACACTGACATTTAAAAACACTGACATTTCAAAACTGTCATTTAAAAAACGGCATTCTATAACCCTGACATTCCGGAACACTGACATTTCAAAACCAAAATTCCAGAACCCTGACATTCCAGAACACTGACATTTCAATTCACTGACATTTCAAAACCAACATTCTGGAACACTGACATTCCAAAACACTGACATTTCAAAACCAACATTCCGAATCCATGACATCCCGATCACTGACATTTCAAAACACTGACATTTAAAACTTTGAAATATCGGAACACTGACATTTCAAAACCGACCTTCTGGAACCGTGACATTCCGGAACACTGATGTTTTAAAACACTGACATTTAAAACTTTGACATTGCGGAACAGTGACATTTCAAGAACGACATTCTAGAACCCTAACATTCCGGAATACTGACATTCTGGTACACTGACATTTCAAAACACTGACATTTCAAAACCAATATTCCAGAACCCTAACGTTCTGGAAAACTGACATTCCGGTACACTGACATTTTCAAAACACTGCTATTTGAAATCTGACATATTAAAACACTGACATTTCAAAAACGACATTCTAGAACCCTAACATTCCGGTATACTGACATTCCGGTACATTGACATTTCAAAACACTGACATTTCGAAACCAATATTCCAGAACCCTAATGTTCTGGAAAACTGACATTCCGGAACACTAACATTTCAAAACCAACATTCCAGAACCCTGACATTCCAGAACACTGACATTTCAAAACACTAACATTTGAAAACCAACATTCCAGAACCCTGACATTCCAGAACACTGACATTTCGGAACACTGACGTTACAAAACCAAAATTCTAGAACCCTGACATTCAGGAACACTGACAGCTTAGAACCAACATTCTTGAACACTGACATTCTGTGACACTGAAATTTCAAAACAATGACATTTCAAAACCAACATTCTGGAACACTGACATTTCAAAACCAACACTCAAAAACCCTGACATTCCAGAACATTGAGATTTCAAAACTGACGTTTAAAAATCCGCATGCTAGAACCCTGACATTCCGGAACACTGACATTTCAAAACAAACATCCTAGAAGCCTGACATTCCGGAACACTGACATTCGAAAACACTGACATTTCAAAACCAACATTCCGAATCCATGAAATCCCGATCACTGACACTTCAAAACACTGACATTTAAAACTTTGAAATATCGAAACACTGACATTTCAAAACCGACCTTCTGGAACCGTGACATTCCGGAAAACTGATATTTTAAAACACTGACATTTAAAACTTTGACATTGCGGAACAGTGACATTTCAAAACACTTACATTTCAAAACCAACATTCTAGAACCCTTAAATCCTAGAACACTGTCATTTCAAAACTGACATATTAGAACACTGACATTTCAAAAACGACATTCTAGAACCCTGACATCCTGGAACACTGACAATTGAAAACACTGACATTTCAAAACTGACATTCTAGAACCCCTTTCATTCCAGATCACTGAAATTTCAAAATACTGACATTGTATAACCAACATTCTAGAACCCTGACACTCCGGAACACTGACATTTCAAAACTGACATTTCAAAACCAATATTCCAGAACCCTGACATTCCAGAAAACCGACACTTCAAAACACTCAAATTTTAAAATAACATTTTAGATCACTGACAATTGGGAACGCTGACATTTCAAAATCGACATCCTAGAACCCTGACATTTTGGAACACTGAGATTTTAAAATGCTGACATTTCGGAACACTGACATTACAAAACCAAAATTCTAGAACCCTGACATTCAGGAACACTGACAGCTTAGAACCAACATTCAAGAACACTGACATTCTGTGACACTGACATTTCAAAACAATGACATTTCAAAACCAACATTCTGGAACACTGACATTTCAAAACCGACAGTCTAAAACCCTGACATTCCGGAACACTGACATTTCAAAACAATGACTTATCAAAACCAACATTTTAGAACCATGACATTTCGGAATACTGACAGTTTAAAACCGACATTCTAGAACCCTAAGATTCTGGAATACTGACATTCCGGAACACCAACATTTTAAAACACTGAGAGTTTAAAACCGACATTCTAGAACCCTAAGATTCTGGAACTCCGGAATTTCAATACACTGACATTTCAAAACTGAAATTCTAGAACCCCTTTCATGCCAGATAACTGCAATTTTAAAATACTGACATTTCAAAACCAACATTCTCGAACCCTGACATTCCAGAACCCTGACATTTCAAAATTGACATTTAAAAAACCAACATTCTAGAACCCTTACATTCCGGAACCCTGACATTCTAGTACACTGACATTTAAAAACACTGACATTTCAAAACAGTCATTTAAAAAACGGCATTCTATAACCCTGACATTCCGGAACACTGACATTTCAAAACCAAAATTCCAGAACCCTGACATTCCAGAACACTGACATTTCAATTCACTGACATTTCAAAACCAACATTCTGGAACACTGACATTCCAAAACACTGACATTTCAAAACCAACATTCCGAATCCATGACATCCCGATCACTGACATTTCAAAACACTGACATTTAAAACTTTGAAATATCGGAACACTGACATTTCAAAACCGACCTTCTGGAACCGTGACATTCCGGAACACTGATGTTTTAAAACACTGACATTTAAATTTTGACATTACGGAACAGTGACATTTCAAGAACGACATTCTAGAACCCTAACATTCCGGAATACTGACATTCTGGTACACTGACATTTCAAAACACTGACATTTCAAAACCAATATTCCAGAACCCTAACGTTCTGGAAAACTGACATTCTGGTACACTGAAATTTTCAAAACACTGACATTTCAAATCTGACATATTAGAACACTGACATTTAAAAAAACGACATTCTAGAACCCTAACATTCCGGAATACTGACATTCCAGTACATTGACATTTCAAAACACTGACATTTCAAAACCAATATTCCAGAACCCTAACGTTCTGGAAAACTGACATTCCGGTACACTGACATTTTCAAAACACTGACATTTCAAATCTGACATATTAGAACACTGACATTTAAAAAACGACATTCTAGAACCCTAACATTCCGGAATACTGACATTCCGGTACATTGACATTTCAAAACACTGACATTTCAAAACCAATATTCCAGAGCCCTAACGTTCTGGAAAACTGACATTCCGGTTCACTGACATTTTCAAAACACTGACATTTCAAATCTGACATATTAGAACACTGACATTTAAAAAACGACATTCTAGAACCCTAACATTCCGGAATACTGACATTCCGGTACATTGACATTTCAAAACACTGACATTTCGAAACCAATATTCCAGAACCCTAACGTTCTGGAAAACTGACATTCCGGTACACTGACATTTTCAAAACACTGACATTTCAAATCTGACATATTAGAACACTGACATTTCAAAAACGACATTCTAGAACCCTAACATTCCGGAATACTGACATTCCGGTACATTGACATTTCAAAACACTGACATTTCAAAACCAATATTCCAGAACCCTAACGTTTTGGAAAACTGACATTCCGGTACACTGACATTTTCAAAACACTGACATTTCAAATCTGATGTTAAAAAACAGACATTCTTTAACCCTGACATTCCGGAACACCAACATTTCAAAACACTGACAGTTTAAAACCGACATTCTAGAAACCTAAGATTCTGGAACTCCGGAATTTCAATACACTGACATTTCAAAACTGAA
The DNA here is from genome assembly GCA_962446985.1 of Xyrichtys novacula. NCBI lineage: Eukaryota > Metazoa > Chordata > Actinopteri > Labriformes > Labridae > Xyrichtys > Xyrichtys novacula. The sequence goes on along the minus strand of OY660887.1, from coordinate 12,833,937 downwards.
ATTCTAGAACCCCTTTCATGCCAGATAACTGCAATTTTAAAATACTGACATTTCAAAACCAACATTCTCGAACCCTGACATTCCAGAACCCTGACATTTCAAAATTGACATTTAAAAAACCAACATTCTAGAACCCTTACATTCCGGAACCCTGACATTCTAGTACACTGACATTTAAAAACACTGACATTTCAAAACTGTCATTTAAAAAACGGCATTCTATAACCCTGACATTCCGGAACACTGACATTTCAAAACCAAAATTCCAGAACCCTGACATTCCAGAACACTGACATTTCAATTCACTGACATTTCAAAACAAACATCCTAGAAGCCTGACATTCCAAAACACTGACATTTCAAAACCAACATTCCGAATCCATGACATCCCGATCACTGACATATCAAAACACTGACATTTAAAACTTTGAAATATCGGAACACTGACATTTCAAAACCGACCTTCTGGAACCGTGACATTCCGGAACACTGATGTTTTAAAACACTGACATTTAAAACTTTGACATTGCGGAACAGTGACATTTCAAGAACGACATTCTAGAACCCTAACATTCCGGAATACTGACATTCTGGTACACTGACATTTCAAAACACTGACATTTCAAAACCAATATTCCAGAACCCTAACGTTCTGGAAAACTGACATTCCGGTACACTGACATTTTCAAAACACTGCTATTTCAAATCTGACATATTAAAACACTGACATTTCAAAAACGACATTCTAGAACCCTAACATTCCGGTATACTGACATTCCGGTACATTGACATTTCAAAACACTGACATTCCGAAACCAATATTCCAGAACCCTAATGTTCTGGAAAACTGAAATTCCGGAACACTAACATTTCAAAACCAACATTCCAGAACCCTGACATTCCAGAACACTGACATTTCAAAACACTAACATTTGAAAACCAACATTCCAGAACCCTGACATTCCAGAACACTGACATTTCGGAACACTGACGTTACAAAACCAAAATTCTAGAACCCTGACATTCAGGAACACTGACAGCTTAGAACCAACATTCTTGAACACTGACATTCTGTGACACTGAAATTTCAAAACAATGACATTTCAAAACCAACATTCTGGAACACTGACATTTCAAAACCAACACTCAAAAACCCTGACATTCCAGAACATTGAGATTTCAAAACTGACGTTTAAAAATCCGCATGCTAGACACCTGACATTCCGGAACACTGACATTTCAAAACAAACATCCTAGAAGCCTGACATTCCGGAACACTGACATTCGAAAACACTGACATTTCAAAACCAACATTCCGAATCCATGAAATCCCGATCACTGACACTTCAAAACACTGACATTTAAAACTTTGAAATATCGAAACACTGACATTTCAAAACCGACCTTCTGGAACCGTGACATTCCGGAAAACTGATATTTTAAAACACTGACATTTAAAACTTTGACATTGCGGAACAGTGACATTTCAAAACACTTACATTTCAAAACCAACATTCTAGAACCCTTAAATCCTAGAACACTGTCATTTCAAAACTGACATATTAGAACACTGACATTTCAAAAACGACATTCTAGAACCCTGACATCCTGGAACACTGACAATTGAAAACACTGACATTTCAAAACTGACATTCTAGAACCCCTTTCATTCCAGATCACTGAAATTTCAAAATACTGACATTGTATAACCAACATTCTAGAATCCTGACACTCCGGAACACTGACATTTCAAAACTGACATTTCAAAACCAATATTCCAGAACCCTGACATTCCAGAAAACCGACACTTCAAAACACTCAAATTTTAAAATAACATTTTAGATCACTGACAATTGGGAACGCTGACATTTCAAAATCGACATCCTAGAACCCTGACATTTTGGAACACTGAGATTTTAAAATGCTGACATTTCGGAACACTGACATTACAAAACCAAAATTCTAGAACCCTGACATTCAGGAACACTGACAGCTTAGAACCAACATTCTAGAACACTGACATTCTGTGACACTGACATTTCAAAACAATGACATTTCAAAACCAACATTCTGGAACACTGACATTTCAAAACCGACAGTCTAAAACCCTGACATTCCGGAACACTGACATTTCAAAACAATGACTTATCAAAACCAACATTTTAGAACCATGACATTTCGGAATACTGACAGTTTAAAACCGACATTCTAGAACCCTAAGATTCTGGAATACTGACATTCCGGAACACCAACATTTTAAAACACTGAGAGTTTAAAACCGACATTCTAGAACCCTAAGATTCTGGAACTCCGGAATTTCAATACACTGACATTTCAAAACTGAAATTCTAGAACCCCTTTCATGCCAGATAACTGCAATTTTAAAATACTGACATTTCAAAACCAACATTCTCGAACCCTGACATTCCAGAACCCTGACATTTCAAAATTGACATTTAAAAAACCAACATTCTAGAACCCTTACATTCCGGAACCCTGACATTCTAGTACACTGACATTTAAAAACACTGACATTTCAAAACTGTCATTTAAAAAACGGCATTCTATAACCCTGACATTCCGGAACACTGACATTTCAAAACCAAAATTCCAGAACCCTGACATTCCAGAACACTGACATTTCAATTCACTGACATTTCAAAACCAACATTCTGGAACACTGACATTCCAAAACACTGACATTTCAAAACCAACATTCCGAATCCATGACATCCTGATCACTGACATTTCAAAACACTGACATTTAAAACTTTGAAATATCGGAACACTGACATTTCAAAACCGACCTTCTGGAACCGTGACATTCCGGAAAACTGATATTTTAAAACACTGACATTTAAAACTTTGACATTGCGGAACAGTGACATTTCAAAACACTTACATTTCAAAACCAACATTCTATAACCCTTAAATCCTAGAACACTGTCATTTCAAAACTGACATATTAGAACACTGACATTTCAAAAACGACATTCTAGAACCCTGACATCCTGGAACACTGACAATTGAAAACACTGACATTTCAAAACTGACATTCTAGAACCCCTTTCATTCCAGATCACTGAAATTTCAAAATACTGACATTGTATAACCAACATTCTAGAACCCTGACACTCCGGAACACTGACATTTCAAAACTGACATTTCAAAACCAATATTCCAGAACCCTGACATTCCAGAAAACCGACACTTCAAAACACTCAAATTTTAAAATAACATTTTAGATCACTGACAATTGGGAAGGCTGACATTTCAAAATCGACATCCTAGAACCCTGACATTTTGGAACACTGAGATTTTAAAATGCTGACATTTCGGAACACTGACATTACAAAACCAAAATTCTAGAACCCTGACATTCAGGAACACTGACAGCTTAGAACCAACATTCTAGAACACTGACATTCTGTGACACTGACATTTCAAAACAATGACATTTCAAAACCAACATTCTGGAACACTGACATTTCAAACCAACATTCCAGAACCCTGACATTCAAGAACAGTGACATTTAAAAAAACTGACATTTCAAAACCAACATTTTAAAACCCTGACATTCTGGAACACCTACATTTCAAAACAATGACTTATCAGAACTAACACTCTAGAACCATGACATTTCGGAATACTGACATTTCAAAACCAACATTCTAGAACCCTAACATTCCGGAATACTGACATTCCAGCACACTGACAATTCAAAACACTGACATTTCAAAACCAACATTCTCGAACCATTACATTCTTGAACACTGACATTTCAAAACAGTCGTTTAAAAACCGGCATTCTATAACCCTGACATTCCGGAACACTAACATTTTGAAACCAACATTCCAGAACCCTGACATTCCAGAACACTGACATTTCAAAACCGACATTCTAGAACCCTGACATTTTGGAACACTGGCATTTTAAAATGATGACATTTCGAAACACTGACGTTACAAAACCAATATTCTATAACCCTGACATTCAGGAACACTGACAGTTTAGAACCAACATTCTAGAAGACTGACATTCTGTGACACTGACATTTTGGAACACTGACATTTTAAAATGCTGACATTTTGGAACACTGACATTTCAAAACCAACATTCCAGAACCCTGACATTCAAGAACACCGACATTTCAAAACCGACAGTCTAAAACCCTGACATTCCGGAACAGTGACATTTCAAAACAATGACTTATCAAAACTAACATTTTAGAACCATGACATTTCAGAATACTGACAGTTTAAAACCGACATTCTAGAACCCTAAGATTCTGGAATACTGACATTCCGGAACACCAACATTTTAAAACACAGAGTTTAAAACCGACATTCTAGAACCCTAAGATTCTGGAACTCCGGAATTTCAATACACTGACAATTCAAAACTGAAATTCTAGAACCCCTTTCATGCCAGATAACTGAAATTTTAAAATACTGACATTTAAAAACCAACATTCTTGAACCCTGACATTCCAAAACACTGACATTTCAAAACTGACTTTAAAAAAACCAACATTCTAGAACCCTAACATTCCCGAATACTGACATTCCGGTACATTGACATTTCAAAACACTGTCTTTAAAAACCAACATTCCAGAATCCTAATATTCTGGAAAACTGACATTCCGGTACACTGACATTTTCAAAACACTGACATTTCAAATCTGATGTTAAAAAACCGACATTCTTTAACCCTGACATTCCGGAACACCAACATTTCAAAACACTGACAGTTTAAAACCGACATTCTAGAACCCTAAGATTCTGGAACTCCAGAATTTCAATACACTGACATTTCAAAACTGAAATTCTAGAACCTCTTTCATGCCAGATAACTGAAATTTTAAAATACTGACATTTCAAAACCAACATTCTCGAACCATTACATTCTTGAACACTGACATTTCAAAACTGTCGTTTAAAAACCGGCATTCTATAACCCTGACATTCCAGAACACTAACATTTCGAAACCAACATTCCAGAACCCTGACATTCCGGAACACTGACATTTCAAAACCGACATTTTAGAACCCTGACATTTTGGAACACTGGCATTTTAAAATGATGACATTTCGAAACACTGACGTTACAAAACCAATATTCTATAACCCTGACATTCAGGAACACTGACAGCTTAGAACCAACATTCTAGAACACTGACATACTGTGACACTGACATTTTGGAACACTGACATTTTAAAATGCTGACATTTTGGAACACTGACATTTCAAAACCAACATTCCAGAACCCTGACATTCAAGAACACTGACATTTCAAAACCGACAGTCTAAAACCATGACATTCCGGAACACTGACATTTCAAAACAATGACTTATCAAAACTAACATTTTAGAACCATGACATTTCGGAATACTGACAGTTTAAAACCGACATTCTAGAACCCTAAGATTCTGGAATACTGACATTCCGGAGCACCAACATTTTAAAACACTGAGAGTTTAAAACCGACATTCTAGAACCCTAAGATTCTGGAACTCCGGAATTTCAATACACTGACATTTCAAAACTGAAATTCTAGAACCCCTTTCATGCCAGATAACTGCAATTTTAAAATACTGACATTTCAAAACCAACATTCTCGAGCCCTGACATTCCAGAACACTGACATTTCAAAATTGACGTTTAAAAAACCAACATTCTAGAACCCTAACATTCCGGAACCCTGACATTCTAGTACACTGACATTTAAAAACACTGACATTTCAAAACATTCATTTAAAAAACGGCATTCTATAACCCTGACATTCCGGAACACTGACATTTCAAAACCAAAATTCCAGAACCCTGACATTCCAGAACACTGACATTTCAATTCACTGACATTTCAAAACCAACATTCTGGAACACTGACATTCCAAAACACTGACATTTCAAAACCAACATTCCGAATCCATGACATCCCGATCACTGACATTTCAAAACACTGACATTTAAAACTTTGAAATATCAGAACACTGACATTTCAAAACCGACCTTCTGGAACCGTGACATTCCGGAACACTGATGTTTTAAAACACTGACATTTAAATTTTGACATTACGGAACAGTGACATTTCAAGAACGACATTCTAGAACCCTAACATTCCGGAATACTGACATTCTGGTACACTGAAATTTCAAAACACTGACATTTCAAAACCAATATTCCAGAACCCTAACGTTCTGGAAAACTGACATTCTGGTACACTGACATTTTCAAAACACTGACATTTCAAATCTGACATATTAGAACACTGACATTTAAAAAACGACATTCTAGAACCCTAACATTCCGGAATACTGACATTCCGGTACATTGACATTTCAAAACACTGACATTTCAAAACCAATATTCCAGAACCCTAACGTTCTGGAAAACTGACATTCCGGTACACTGACATTTTCAAAACACTGACATTTCAAATCTGACATATTAGAACACTGACATTTAAAAAACGACATTCTAGAACCCTAACATTCCGGAATACTGACATTCCGGTACATTGACATTTCAAAACACTGACATTTCAAAACCAATATTCCAGAACCCTAACGTTCTGGAAAACTGACATTCGGGTACACTGACATTTTTAAAAACACTGACATTTCAAATCTGACATATTAGAACACTGACATTTAAAAAACGACATTCTAGAACCCTAACATTCCGGAATACTGACATTCCGGTACATTGACATTTCAAAACACTGACATTTCAAAACCAATATTCCAGAACCCTAACGTTCTGGAAAACTGACATTCCGGTACACTGACATTTTCAAAACACTGACATTTCAAATCTGACATATTAGAACACTGACATTTCAAAAACGACATTCTAGAACCCTAACATTCCGGAATACTGACATTCCGGTGCATTGACATTTCAAAACACTGACATTTCAAAACCAATATTCCAGAACCCTAACGTTCTGGAAAACTGACATTCCGGTACACTGACATTTTCAAAACACTGACATTTCAAATCTGATGTTAAAAAACCGACATTCTTTAACCCTGACATTCCGGAACACCAACATTTCAAAACACTGACAGTTTAAAACCGACATTCTAGAACCCTAAGATTCTGGAACTCCGGAATTTCAATACACTGACATTTCAAAACTGAAATTCTAGAACCCCTTTCATGCCAGATAACTGCAATTTTAAAATACTGACATTTCAAAACCAACATTCTCGAACCCTGACATTCCAGAACACTGACATTTCAAAATTGACATTTAAAAAACCAACATTCTAGAACCCTTACATTCCGGAACCCTGACATTCTAGTACACTGACATTTAAAAACACTGACATTTCAAAACTGTCATTTAAAAAACGGCATTCTATAACCCTGACATTCCGGAACACTGACATTTCAAAACCAAAATTCCAGAACCCTGACATTCCAGAACACTGACATTTCAATTCACTGACATTTCAAAACAAACATCCTAGAAGCCTGACATTCCAAAACACTGACATTTCAAAACCAACATTCCGAATCCATGACATCCCGATCACTGACATTTCAAAACACTGACATTTAAAACTTTGAAATATCGGAACACTGACATTTCAAAACCGACCTTCTGGAACCGTGACATTCCGGAACACAGATGTTTTAAAACACTGACATTTAAAACTTTGACATTGCGGAACAGTGACATTTCAAGAATGACATTCTACAACCCTAACATTCCGGAATACTGACATTCATGTTCACTGACATTTCAAAACACTGACATTTCAAAACCAATATTCCAGAACCCTAACGTTCTGGAAAACTGAAATTCCAGTACACTGACATTTTCAAAACACTGACATTTCAAATCTGACATATTAGAACACTGACATTTCAAAAACGACATTCTAGAACCCTAACATTCCGGAATACTGACATTCCGGTACATTGACATTTCAAAACACTGACATTTCAAAACCAATATTCCAGAACCCTAATGTTCTGGAAAACTGACATTCCGGAACACTAACATTTCAAAACCAACATTCCAGAACCCTGACATTCCAGAACACTGACTTTTCAAAACACTAACATTTGAAAACCAACATTCCAGAACCCTGACATTCCAGAACACTGACATTTCGGAACACTGACGTTACAAAACCAAAATTCTAGAACCCTGACATTCAGGAACACTGACAGCTTAGAACCAACATTCTTGAACACTGATATTCTGTGACACTGAAATTTATAAACAATGACATTTCAAAACCAACATTCTGGAACACTGACATTTCAAAACCAACATTCCAAAACCCTGACATTCCAGAACATTGAGATTTCAAAACTGACGTTTAAAAATCCGCATGCTTGAACCCTGACATTCCGGAACACTGACATTTCAAAACAAAGATCCTAGAAGCCTGACATTCCGGAACACTGACATTCGAAAACACTGACATTTCAAAACCAACATTCCAAATCCATGAAATCCCGATCACTGACATTTCAAAACACTGACATTTAAAACTTTGAAATATCGGAACACTGATATTTCAAAACCGACCTTCTGGAACCGTGACATTCCGGAAAACTGATATTTTAAAACACTGACATTTAAAACTTTGACATTGCGGAACAGTGACATTTCAAAACACTTACATTTCAAAACCAACATTCTAGAACCCTTAAATCCTAGAACACTGTCATTTCAAAACTGACATATTAGAACACTGACATTTCAAAAACGACATTCTAGAACCCTGACATCCTGGAACACTGACAATTGAAAACACTGACATTTCAAAACTGACATTCTAGAACCCCTTTCATTCCAGATCACTGAAATTTCAAAATACTGACATTGTATAACCAACATTCTAGAACCCTGACACTCCGGAACACTGACATTTCAAAACTGACATTTCAAAACCAATATTCCAGAACCCTGACATTCCAGAAAACCGACACTTCAAAACACTCAAATTTTAAAATAACATTTTAGATCACTGACAATTGGGAACGCTGACATTTCAAAATCGACATCCTAGAACCCTGACATTTTGGAACACTGAGATTTTAAAATGCTGACATTTCGGAACACTGACATTACAAAACCAAAATTCTAGAACCCTGACATTCAGGAACACTGACAGCTTAGAACCAACATTCAAGAACACTGACATTCTGTGACACTGACATTTCAAAACAATGACATTTCAAAACCAACATTCTGGAACACTGACATTTCAAAACCGACAGTCTAAAACCCTGACATTCCGGAACACTGACATTTCAAAACAATGACTTATCAAAACTAACATTTTAGAACCATGATATTTCGGAATACTGACAGTTTAAAACCGACATCTTAGAACCCTAAGATTCTGGAATACTGACATTCCGGAACACCAACATTTTAAAACACTGAGAGTTTAAAACCGACATTCTAGAACCCTAAGATTCTGGAACTCCGGAATTTCAATACACTGACATTTCAAAACTGAAATTCTAGAACCCCTTTCATGCCAGATAACTGCAATTTTAAAATACTGACATTTCAAAACCAACATTCTCGAACCCTGACATTCCAGAACCCTGACATTTCAAAATTGACATTTAAAAAACCAACATTCTAGAACCCTTACATTCCGGAACCCTGACATTCTAGTACACTGACATTTAAAAACACTGACATTTCAAAACTGTCATTTAAAAAACGGCATTCTATAACCCTGACATTCCGGAACACTGACATTTCAAAACCAAAATTCCAGAACCCTGACATTCCAGAACACTGACATTTCAATTCACTGACATTTCAAAACCAACATTCTGGAACACTGACATTCCAAAACACTGACATTTCAAAACCAACATTCCGAATCCATGACATCCCGATCACTGACATTTCAAAACACTGACATTTAAAACTTTGAAATATCGGAACACTGACATTTCAAAACAATGACTTATCAAAACTAACATTTTAGAACCATGACATTTCGGAATACTGACAGTTTAAAACCGACATTCTAGAACCCTAAGATTCTGGAATACTGACATTCCGGAACACCAACATTTTAAAACACTGAGAGTTTAAAACCGACATTCTAGAACCCTAAGATTCTGGAACTCCGGAATTTCAATACACTGACATTTCAAAACTGAAATTCTAGAACCCCTTTCATGCCAGATAACTGCAATTTTAAAATACTGACATTTCAAAACCAACATTCTCGAACCCTGACATTCCAGAACCCTGACATTTCAAAATTGACATTTAAAAAACCAACATTCTAGAACCCTTACATTCCGGAACCCTGACATTCTAGTACACTGACATTTAAAAACACTGACATTTCAAAACTGTCATTTAAAAAACGGCATTCTATAACCCTGACATTCCGGAACACTGACATTTCAAAACCAAAATTCCAGAACCCTGACATTCCAGAACACTGACATTTCAATTCACTGACATTTCAAAACCAACATTCTGGAACACTGACATTCCAAAACACTGACATTTCAAAACCAACATTCCGAATCCATGACATCCCGATCACTGACATTTCAAAACACTGACATTTAAAACTTTGAAATATCGGAACACTGACATTTCAAAACCGACCTTCTGGAACCGTGACATTCCGGAACACTGATGTTTTAAAACACTGACATTTAAAACTTTGACATTGCGGAACAGTGACATTTCAAGAACGACATTCTAGAACCCTAACATTCCGGAATACTGACATTCTGGTACACTGACATTTCAAAACACTGACATTTCAAAACCAATATTCCAGAACCCTAACGTTCTGGAAAACTGACATTCCGGTACACTGACATTTTCAAAACACTGCTATTTGAAATCTGACATATTAAAACACTGACATTTCAAAAACGACATTCTAGAACCCTAACATTCCGGTATACTGACATTCCGGTACATTGACATTTCAAAACACTGACATTTCGAAACCAATATTCCAGAACCCTAATGTTCTGGAAAACTGACATTCCGGAACACTAACATTTCAAAACCAACATTCCAGAACCCTGACATTCCAGAACACTGACATTTCAAAACACTAACATTTGAAAACCAACATTCCAGAACCCTGACATTCCAGAACACTGACATTTCGGAACACTGACGTTACAAAACCAAAATTCTAGAACCCTGACATTCAGGAACACTGACAGCTTAGAACCAACATTCTTGAACACTGACATTCTGTGACACTGAAATTTCAAAACAATGACATTTCAAAACCAACATTCTGGAACACTGACATTTCAAAACCAACACTCAAAAACCCTGACATTCCAGAACATTGAGATTTCAAAACTGACGTTTAAAAATCCGCATGCTAGAACCCTGACATTCCGGAACACTGACATTTCAAAACAAACATCCTAGAAGCCTGACATTCCGGAACACTGACATTCGAAAACACTGACATTTCAAAACCAACATTCCGAATCCATGAAATCCCGATCACTGACACTTCAAAACACTGACATTTAAAACTTTGAAATATCGAAACACTGACATTTCAAAACCGACCTTCTGGAACCGTGACATTCCGGAAAACTGATATTTTAAAACACTGACATTTAAAACTTTGACATTGCGGAACAGTGACATTTCAAAACACTTACATTTCAAAACCAACATTCTAGAACCCTTAAATCCTAGAACACTGTCATTTCAAAACTGACATATTAGAACACTGACATTTCAAAAACGACATTCTAGAACCCTGACATCCTGGAACACTGACAATTGAAAACACTGACATTTCAAAACTGACATTCTAGAACCCCTTTCATTCCAGATCACTGAAATTTCAAAATACTGACATTGTATAACCAACATTCTAGAACCCTGACACTCCGGAACACTGACATTTCAAAACTGACATTTCAAAACCAATATTCCAGAACCCTGACATTCCAGAAAACCGACACTTCAAAACACTCAAATTTTTAAATAACATTTTAGATCACTGACAATTGGGAACGCTGACATTTCAAAATCGACATCCTAGAACCCTGACATTTTGGAACACTGAGATTTTAAAATGCTGACATTTCGGAACACTGACATTACAAAACCAAAATTCTAGAACCCTGACATTCAGGAACACTGACAGCTTAGAACCAACATTCAAGAACACTGACATTCTGTGACACTGACATTTCAAAACAATGACATTTCAAAACCAACATTCTGGAACACTGACATTTCAAAACCGACAGTCTAAAACCCTGACATTCCGGAACACTGACATTTCAAAACAATGACTTATCAAAACCAACATTTTAGAACCATGACATTTCGGAATACTGACAGTTTAAAACCGACATTCTAGAACCCTAAGATTCTGGAATACTGACATTCCGGAACACCAACATTTTAAAACACTGAGAGTTTAAAACCGACATTCTAGAACCCTAAGATTCTGGAACTCCGGAATTTCAATACACTGACATTTCAAAACTGAAATTCTAGAACCCCTTTCATGCCAGATAACTGCAATTTTAAAATACTGACATTTCAAAACCAACATTCTCGAACCCTGACATTCCAGAACCCTGACATTTCAAAATTGACATTTAAAAAACCAACATTCTAGAACCCTTACATTCCGGAACCCTGACATTCTAGTACACTGACATTTAAAAACACTGACATTTCAAAACAGTCATTTAAAAAACGGCATTCTATAACCCTGACATTCCGGAACACTGACATTTCAAAACCAAAATTCCAGAACCCTGACATTCCAGAACACTGACATTTCAATTCACTGACATTTCAAAACCAACATTCTGGAACACTGACATTCCAAAACACTGACATTTCAAAACCAACATTCCGAATCCATGACATCCCGATCACTGACATTTAAAACTTTGAAATATCGGAACACTGACATTTCAAAACAATGACTTATCAAAACTAACATTTTAGAACCATGACATTTCGGAATACTGACAGTTTAAAACCGACATTCTAGAACCCTAAGATTCTGGAATACTGACATTCCGGAACACCAACATTTTAAAACACTGAGAGTTTAAAACCGACATTCTAGAACCCTAAGATTCTGGAACTCCGGAATTTCAATACACTGACATTTCAAAACTGAAATTCTAGAACCCCTTTCATGCCAGATAACTGCAATTTTAAAATACTGACATTTCAAAACCAACATTCTCGAACCCTGACATTCCAGAACCCTGACATTTCAAAATTGACATTTAAAAAACCAACATTCTAGAACCCTTACATTCCGGAACCCTGACATTCTAGTACACTGACATTTAAAAACACTGACATTTCAAAACTGTCATTTAAAAAAACGGCATTCTATAACCCTGACATTCCGGAACACTGACATTTCAAAACCAAAATTCCAGAACCCTGACATTCCAGAACACTGACATTTCAATTCACTGACATTTCAAAACCAACATTCTGGAACACTGACATTCCAAAACACTGACATTTCAAAACCAACATTCCGAATCCATGACATCCCGATCACTGACATTCAAAACACTGACATTTAAAACTTTGAAATATCGGAACACTGACATTTCAAAACCGACCTTCTGGAACCGTGACATTCCGGAACACTGATGTTTTAAAACACTGACATTTAAAACTTTGACATTGCGGAACAGTGACATTTCAAGAACGACATTCTAGAACCCTAACATTCCGGAATACTGACATTCTGGTACACTGACATTTCAAAACACTGACATTTCAAAACCAATATTCCAGAACCCTAACGTTCTGGAAAACTGACATTCCGGTACACTGACATTTTCAAAACACTGCTATTTCAAATCTGACATATTAAAACACTGACATTTCAAAAACCGACATTCTAGAACCCTAACATTCCGGTATACTGACATTCCGGTACATTGACATTTCAAAACACTGACATTCCGAAACCAATATTCCAGAACCCTAATGTTCTGGAAAACTGACATTCCGGAACACTAACATTTCAAAACCAACATTCCAGAACCCTGACATTCCAGAACACTGACATTTCAAAACACTAACATTTGAAAACCAACATTCCAGAACCCTGACATTCCAGAACACTGACATTTCGGAACACTGACGTTACAAAACCAAAATTCTAGAACCCTGACATTCAGGAACACTGACAGCTTAGAACCAACATTCTTGAACACTGACATTCTGTGACACTGAAATTTCAAAACAATGACATTTCAAAACCAACATTCTGGAACACTGACATTTCAAAACCAACACTCAAAAACCCTGACATTCCAGAACATTGAGATTTCAAAACTGACGTTTAAAAATCCGCATGCTAGACACCTGACATTCCGGAACACTGACATTTCAAAACAAACATCCTAGAAGCCTGACATTCCGGAACACTGACATTCGAAAACACTGACATTTCAAAACCGACCTTCTGGAACCGTGACATTCCGGAAAACTGATATTTTAAAACACTGACATTTAAAACTTTGACATTGCGGAACAGTGACATTTCAAAACACTTACATTTCAAAACCAACATTCTAGAACCCTTAAATCCTAGAACACTGTCATTTCAAAACTGACATATTAGAACACTGACATTTCAAAAACGACATTCTAGAACCCTGACATCCTGGAACACTGACAATTGAAAACACTGACATTTCAAAACTGACATTCTAGAACCCCTTTCATTCCAGATCACTGAAATTTCAAAATACTGACATTGTATAACCAACATTCTAGAACCCTGACACTCCGGAACACTGACATTTCAAAACTGACATTTCAAAACCAACATTCTGGAACACTGACATTCCAAAACACTGACATTTCAAAACCAACATTCCGAATCCATGACATCCCGATCACTGACATTTCAAAACACTGACATTTAAAACTTTGAAATATCGGAACACTGACATTTCAAAACCGACCTTCTGGAACCGTGACATTCCGGAACACAGATGTTTTAAAACACTGACATTTAAAACTTTGACATTGCGGAACAGTGACATTTCAAGAATGACATTCTACAACCCTAACATTCCGGAATACTGACATTCATGTACACTGACATTTCAAAACACTGACATTTCAAAACCAATATTCCAGAACCCTAACGTTCTGGAAAACTGACATTCCGGTACACTGACATTTTCAAAACACTGCTATTTGAAATCTGACATATTAAAACACTGACATTTCAAAAACGACATTCTAGAACCCTAACATTCCGGTATACTGACATTCCGGTACATTGACATTTCAAAACACTGACATTTCGAAACCAATATTCCAGAACCCTAATGTTCTGGAAAACTGACATTCCGGAACACTAACATTTCAAAACCAACATTCCAGAACCCTGACATTCCAGAACACTGACATTTCAAAACACTAACATTTGAAAACCAACATTCCAGAACCCTGACATTCCAGAACACTGACATTTCGGAACACTGACGTTACAAAACCAAAATTCTAGAACCCTGACATTCAGGAACACTGACAGCTTAGAACCAACATTCTTGAACACTGACATTCTGTGACACTGAAATTTCAAAACAATGACATTTCAAAACCAACATTCTGGAACACTGACATTTCAAAACCAACACTCAAAAACCCTGACATTCCAGAACATTGAGATTTCAAAACTGACGTTTAAAAATCCGCATGCTAGAACCCTGACATTCCGGAACACTGACATTTCAAAACAAACATCCTAGAAGCCTGACATTCCGGAACACTGACATTCGAAAACACTGACATTTCAAAACCAACATTCCGAATCCATGAAATCCCGATCACTGACACTTCAAAACACTGACATTTAAAACTTTGAAATATCGAAACACTGACATTTCAAAACCGACCTTCTGGAACCGTGACATTCCGGAAAACTGATATTTTAAAACACTGACATTTAAAACTTTGACATTGCGGAACAGTGACATTTCAAAA
Source organism: Xyrichtys novacula (assembly GCA_962446985.1). Taxonomy (NCBI): domain Eukaryota; kingdom Metazoa; phylum Chordata; class Actinopteri; order Labriformes; family Labridae; genus Xyrichtys; species Xyrichtys novacula. The sequence goes on along the minus strand of OY660887.1, from coordinate 12,817,932 downwards.
CACTTACATTTCAAAACCAACATTCTAGAACCCTTAAATCCTAGAACACTGTCATTTCAAAACTGACATATTAGAACACTGACATTTCAAAAACGACATTCTAGAACCCTGACATCCTGGAACACTGACAATTGAAAACACTGACATTTCAAAACTGACATTCTAGAACCCCTTTCATTCCAGATCACTGAAATTTCAAAATACTGACATTGTATAACCAACATTCTAGAACCCTGACACTCCGGAACACTGACATTTCAAAACTGACATTTCAAAACCAATATTCCAGAACCCTGACATTCCAGAAAACCGACACTTCAAAACACTCAAATTTTAAAATAACATTTTAGATCACTGACAATTGGGAACGCTGACATTTCAAAATCGACATCCTAGAACCCTGACATTTTGGAACACTGAGATTTTAAAATGCTGACATTTCGGAACACTGACATTACAAAACCAAAATTCTAGAACCCTGACATTCAGGAACACTGACAGCTTAGAACCAACATTCTAGAACACTGACATTCTGTGACACTGACATTTCAAAACAATGACATTTCAAAACCAACATTCTGGAACATTGACATTTCAAACCAACATTCCAGAACCCTGACATTCAAGAACAGTGACATTTAAAAAAACTGACATTTCAAAACCAACATTTTAAAACCCTGACATTCTGGAACACCTACATTTCAAAACAATGACTTATCAGAACTAACACTCTAGAACCATGACATTTCGGAATACTGACATTTCAAAACCAACATTCTAGAACCCTAACATTCAGGAATACTGACATTCCAGCACACTGACATTTCAAAACACTGACATTTCAAAACCAACATTCTAGTATACTGACATTTTCAAAACCCTGACATTTCGAATCTGACGTTTAAAAACCGACATTCTTTAACCCTGACATTCCAGAACACTAACATTTCAAAACACTGACAGTTTAAAACCGACGTTCTAGAACCCTGACATTTTGAAACACTGACAATTTAAAATGATGACATTTAGGAACACTGACGTTACAAAACCAAAATTCTAGAACCCTGATATTCAGGAACACTGACAGCTTAGAACCAAAATTCTAGAACACTGACATTTCAAAACACTGACATTTCGAAACTGACATTCCAGCACCCTGCTATTCCTTAACACTGACATTTCAAAACACTGAAATTTCAATACCGACATTCTAAAACACTGACATTCCGGAACACTGACATTTCAAAACACGGACGTTTTAGAACCCTGACCTTTCGGAACACTGACATTTAGAAACCAATATTCTAGAACCCTGTGTTATGACTGGTCATATATTTGTAGACTGTCTGCTGTGTGTGTGTGTGTGTGTGTGCCCTGTGTCTTTTGTGCCAATCTCGTATGCAAATAGGTGTGTGCCACAGCCGTGCGGTCATTGTTGGATTGGATCTACGTCCTGGCCAGGGATTAGCTGAGAGCTACTTACACCTGCTATTTGAAGAGCCAAGATGGCCGCCACCGGTGGCAGGGCTGCAGGCATTCCTCATCCTCCTCCTCTCCCAACCGACCACACTGTTTTGCTGAGTTAAACCGTTGTGTATTTTGGTAGTGATTTCGGTAGTGGGTAGTAAGGGTGGGATGCCAGTTTTGTTAACCTTATTTTCTCCTGTTTATTAAGTTAGGGAGGTAAGTCATTTGTCATTCATTTCCTTTGTTTGGGTAGGTTAATTACTTACTCCACAGACAGGATCATTTTGGTTATTTTGGCATTAGTCCAACCTGAAGCCTAACCACTCCGCCTTAGTTATTTTTCTATATCTATATGTTCATTTACTTATGTAAATAAATCATTTTCTTGAAATCGAAACAAATCTCTGGTTTGTGGCTACTTGGGACTTGGGGAAGATGAGGCCTTATCATGTTGTGTCCAAGGCACCCCTAGACTGGGGCATAACACCTGACATTCCCGAACCCTGACATTCTGGAACACTGACCTTTAGAAACCAACATTCTAGAACACTAACATTCTGGAAAAACTGACATTTCAAAACAATGACATTTCAAAACTGAAATTCTAGAACCCCTTTCATTCCAGATTACTGAATTTCAAAATACTGACATTTTGAAACCAACATTCTCAAACCCTGACATGCTGGAATACTGACATTTCCAAGGTGAAATTCTAGAACCCTGACATTCTGGAACACTGACATCTTAAAACCAACATTCTAGAACCCTGACATTCTGGAACACTGAGACTTCTGTAGCAATTCGAATTTATAATAAATGTCTGAAGAATAATAATCTCAAATTATGACAAATATGCACTTGTTGAAAGGGACACCACCCACCCTTCATGGTGGGAAAATAAAGAAAAACAAAAGTTTAATTCAGAAATCAAACATTAAGTCAATCTTTAGTTCATCAATCGCATATCTCAAGCCGAAATTCTCATTTCAGGGACTCCACTTCTGAAAGAACACTCACAAACCAGAACTTATAATGATCTGTTTATTACAGGATAAATGATGATACAACATACATGCAATAAATGATGATAAGATAATGAGGAATTATATAATAGGTGAATAAATAAAAATTCAGGCTAGGAGCACTCAAGTTAATGATAGTGAGTGAGTATGTTCTAATCCGACACTAACTTTGGTGTCAAGATAAATTTGGATGTGGATTTGGATGAACATGGATTACCAGAATGTGTGAATATCTGAGATATGAACGCATTAGCCAGCATAAGCAATGTTTGGAGCTCTGGAGGTTTGCATACTTAAGTAAGAGTGGTCCTTGAAGAAGATGGAGCAGGTACCAAAGGTCTCTTCCCCGGGCTCCTGGCTCTCCATCCCCGGCCTCTACATCTCTTCCCCGGGCTCCAGGCTCTCCATGCCCAGGCCTCCGGATCTCCACCCCGGGCTCCGGG